>CM074781.1:37121834-37721834 GCA_037355745.1 Pseudo-nitzschia multiseries | reverse complement strand
CGGAATTAGAACTTTAATCACACGTTTCAATTCCGAGAACACGTCACTTTTGTATATGAGAAGCTTCTCCCAATCTAATACGATTGAATACAAAAGTATCCAAAAACATGTTTCTTTCTTCAGATTTATCAATCCCACAATTCTAAAATCCTACTAAATCAAACTACTATGACACGTTCTCTTTTTAGAGGCTTACGACACTGTTTAAACAGTCAAATAAACGCGTCTATTCAAGATTTACCCTTCACTATTACTCAAGTATTACTATTCAACATTTTACATCTTAACCAACACTTTTCCTCACCCGTACTAACTATCAACATTATTGTTCACAATGACTACCTACAATCTTATCCCCTTCAAGTTCGATTTCGATTTGAACACAATTGAAAAAGTGGAATACAAAACTTCAAGACTCGAAGATGGTGTTACTGAAACAACCAAGGTAAAAGTTCCCATTATTTCAGCCTCTTCAACTCATATGCAAGTCATTCACTCCATTCATGAATTCAACAAGGCCAGACAAACCCTTGACTGGGACAATGGCGCCAAACTCTTCAACAAATTCCCAGACATCCTTGACGACTATTCCGACGGTGCTTGGTTCTCTGAACAAATTGAAGAAATTGAAGAAACAGAAGCTAACATTGAAATTGTCATAGGAGAATTAATCCAATTCAAATTCTCCAACAACTTCAATTCTTATCGCAATCACAAACAATTCATCCTCAATATCAAGAAAACTTCCAACATGACAGTCCACAAGTTTGTTTCAATGGTATCTTACCATAACAAAGCCATTCTCCCTCTGCTTCCCGGTGCTCCCAATGACCCAAAGCTTGCTATCATCGATGGCAAAGACTTCAAGAGTTTGATCTACAAATCAATGCCAACGGAATGAAAACATACCTATGAAGAACACAATTCACCCTTTGTCGATGATCTCCATCAAATCATCACCAGAATGGAAAGACTACACCAAAAATCCATACGAAACAACAACAACAGCAACAGCAACAACTAAAACAACTAAAACAACAACAAAAACAACAACCGTTGCAACAACAACAACTACAACAATGTCCAAAACAACAACAACAACAACAACAACAATGGCAATCAAAACAGCAATTCAAACAACAACAACAACAACAACCAACGTAACAACAACTACAACTACAACAATCGTTGCAACAACAACAACAACAACAATAACAATAACAACAACAATAACAACAACAAACAAAGATTACAAGCTTCGGACCCTTGTCCGATACACCCAGCATCGAACCACACATGGGGCAATGCTTCCAGAATGCGAACAATCCCAACAGAAACACCCGCAACAACAACAACAACAACAACAACAATCAATCAAAACAACAACAACAATCAAAACAACAACAACGACTCATACGTCAACGATCGTTCTGAAGATAACAACAACAACGGTCCTCCTAATCCTCCTGATACAGAACAACACATGTGCATTGTTATTGACTCCTAGTCCCCAAAAGAAATTTTGGCATGATCTCTTTCATGTCGACATTGAAGCCGACTCCGAATATTACAATGAAGACATTCAACGGTTCCCGTCATATAACAACGGTTTGTGCGTTGAGATTCCAATGGAAGAATTGATCTATATCAACAACAAGCCCAACAAGGAACCACTCAACGACTCTTATGTCATATCTCCTAGCCCACCTAACGGCTACACCAAAAACTTCATTGCTCTCTCCAAGCCAAAAGAACCTCAAGATCTTGCTCCAACTACCATCACTACTTGCAATCAAGTAAATGAACACAAAGGAAAATACTACTTCAAGACACTCTTCGATTTTGGGATCAACTGTCAACCTCATTCTTCAATCATCTCTTCCACCAACAGTCGTCCTCAATGATCTCGAAACTCCGGTCAACATGATTACCATCAATGACAAAGCCAGCTGCTCCAAGTATGTAACTCTTCAAAACCTCATGCTTCCCGAGCTATCCTTCTTGCTCCTCATCAACAAGGTCAAGTGCTATGTAGTCAACGCCAAGATGAATTACCATTTCATCCTTGGTCGAAAGACTATGAAGGATATTGGAATCAAAATGGATTTTGAAAACTCAACCATGACCTGGTATGAAAAAGAATGCCATTTCATCCTCCTTGTTACTTTCATGACAAGACTGTCATCCAAAGAGTCATGTCCAATGAACCATACGTCGTTGCCGAATGCTACATGAACCAAGCCAAACAACAAGCTTATGTTGATGGAGCAACGAAATACAAGAAGACTGACTTACCCAAACTAGTCTGTGAACAAGCTCATCTCTCTTCATACGAATAAGATTGTCTCCTCAAGATCCTCAGTCCACACAACAAACTATTTGAAGGTCTCACCGACTGCCAACTAGGAATCTTTCCATACAAAGAATTCAATATCAACCTCCAACCCGATGCAGTTCCTTATCACATCAAGCAACCATATTCCATTCCCATCCACTAGCAACAAGCCGTCAAAACCGAACTCCTTTGACAAGTCAACCTTGGTATCCTTGAACGTTGCTATGCCACCAAATGGGGAATGCCTACATTTGTGGTGCCCAAGCCAGATGGATCCTGCCGTCTTATCAGTGACTTCCGTGAACTCAACAAAGTCGCCAAGAAACTTCATTACCAACTACCAAAAATTCAAGATATCTTCCACCAAAGTCGAGGTTTCAAATATCTCACACTCATCAACGTCAGCATGCAGTTTCACACCTTCAAACTTGATGAAGAATCCAGTTGGAAGTGTGTCCTTGTAACTCCTTTCGGAAAATTTTGCCTTCTTTCTCTACCCATGGGCTTCCTAAACTCTCCATGTTGGGCCCAGGGTTGTATGGAACAAATGTTTCTTCATCTCCCTCAAATCGAAGTCTACATTGATGATATTGGAATCTTCTCCAATGAACTCAATGCTCACTGCAAGACCGTAAATGATGTCCTTTACCTACTAAAGGCCCATAACTTCTCAGTCAAGCCAGCCAAATGTCATTGGTTCAAAAGCTCTGCACCATGGCTTGGACACATCATATCTTCCGATGGTGTTAGACCTAATCCTATCAAGATAGAACCCATCCTGAAGCTTACCTTCCCCAAGACCATTAACCAACAAAGATCGTTTATTGATATGGTTAATTTTTACCGAAATTTCTGGTGCGGATGCGCTGAAGTCCTCGCTTCACTCACAGCTCTCTCTGGCCAACAAAAGGGCAAGCTTGAGCCCAATCCAGCACTTATCGAAGCTTTTACATGTGCAAAAGCTATGATAGCTGAAGATATTCTCCTCAGCTACCCTGATCCAAACAAATCATTTCATGTCTATACTGATGCTTCTGACTATCAGTTAGGTGCTGTAATTGTCCAAGACAACCGCATCATAGTCTGTTACTCTCAAAAACTAACCAAGACTCAAATCAAGTATCCTGCAATTGATAAAGAAATGCTCTGCGTGGTCAAAGTTTTCAAGGAATTTCGACCTATCCTCTGGGGCGCAGAAATCATTGTATGGACCGACCATATCAACCTCACTTGTCAAACCATCACTTCTAACCAAATCATGACCTGGCAGATGCTCCTTGAAGAATTCTCTCCAGTCTTCAAGTATATCAAGGGCAAAGACAATGTCATTGTAGATGCACTCTTGCAACTCCCCATGCAAGACGACAACAAAGATCCGGATACAATCCCTGAAATATTCTCCTCAGTTACCCTGATCCAAACAAACCATTTCATGTCTACACTGACGCTTCTGATTATCAGTTAGGCGCTGTAATTGTCCAAGACAACCAAATCATCATCTGTTACTCTCAAAAACTAACCAAGGCTCAACTCAAGTATCTTACAATTGATAAAGAAATGCTTTGTGTAGTCAAAGTCTTCAAAGAATTTTGACCTATCCTCTGGGGCGCACAAATCATTGTATGCACCAACCATATCAATCTCACTTGTCAAACCATCACTTCCAACCAAATCATGACCTGGCAAATGCTCCTTGAAGAATTCTCTCTGGTCTTCAAATATATCAAGGGCAAAGACAATGTCATTGTAGATGCACTCTCGCAACTTCCCATGCAAGAAGACAACAAGGAACACCTTGAAGAATCAAAATCTTATATCACCGATTCTCCTCCTCTCGACCTCTCAGATCTCTTCATCAACTATCTGGAAGCAATCCCTGAATATCCACTAGCCCTTCCACACCTTGCACAAGCACAACTTGCTGATGAAAGTATTGCCCAAAACGAAAAGTATACAACTCAAAATTTCAATGGAACAGATGTATTTGTATTTACTAACCACAACAACCAAACCAAAATTGTTCTTCCTAACATCCTCAGAGCCAACACTATCAAATGGTATCATCGTGTCCTTGGGCATGCTGGAGCTGATTGTCTCACCAGCACAATCAATCAATTCATCTACTCTCCTGGTCTCAAGGAAGCAGTTCATCAATTCTGCTGTACTTGCAATGCTTGTCAACAATACAAGACAGATCATCACCACCATGGTCAACTAGCCACTCGACAAGAAACGCACATACCCTGGGATACCATAGCCATTGATGCAATTGGTCCATGGTCTATTGAACTCCCTGGTCATCCTCAACCTATCTAATTCAACGGTTTTACTATCATGGATATGTCAACAAAACTCTTGGAAATCGTTCAATCTCCTCAAGTCAACCCTACCAGCCTAATGGCAGTCCACGCACTCAACAATGCCTGGCTATCTCATTACCCTCGACCCAATAATTGTCAATTTGATAGAGGCCCTTGCTTCATCGCCCATGATTTCCAATTTCACCTTGAATATCTAGGCATCAAACCCAAAATGTCAATAACCAAGAACCCACAATCAAATACTGTTCTTGAACGTGCCCATGACACCATCAAATCAGCCATGCACATTGAGCTAAACACCAATCCTCCTCAAGATCTACAACAAGCTCATGATCTTATCGACAACGTCTTTGCATCCACTCAATTTGCTCTTTGTTGTACTGTCCACAAGACCTTTGGCATCTCCCCAGGTGCCCTTGTATTCAACCACGATATGTTTCTCCCCATCCCTATCACCACTGATATCAACATCATTCGGAACAAACGCTAAAACATTATCAGCAAAGATGCCCTCCGTGAAAACTCTCATCGCAAGCAACATAACTTTGTAGTCAATGAACAAATCATGATCACCAAACCAAATGCGGATGCTCTTCACGCCAAGAACATTGGTCCATTTACCATTGACCAAATCTCCACCAACGGCACCATTGCCTACTGGAAAACTCTACACCTCAAAGAAAGAATCAACATTTGTCACATCAAGCCTTATCACTCTAATCTTTGACTCATTTCACGAGAAGGAGAAGAGTGTCGTATCCCGTCTCTCCTTCTCCCGTTACACATACATCTGTCCTTCCAAATACAATTGATCGGAATTAGAACTTTAATCACAGGTTTCAATTCCGAGAACACATCACTTTTGTATATGAGAAGCTTCTCCCAATCTAATACGATTGACTACAAAAGTATCCAAAAACATGTTTCTTTCTTCAGATTTATCAATCCCAGAATTCTAAACTTCTACTAAATCAAGCTACTATTACACGTTCTCTTTTCAGAGGCTTACAATACCAGTTCCTACCGTATGTGAAAGCAAGACTGAATACGATCCGCATTTTTTGCTATCACTCACTACGTTTGTGATAGCCTCAGTAGCCTACCTACTTGTAGTACTGGATGTGCAGTGTTTATAGTTCATAGGTGGGTTGGTGGGTTAAGCAATGCTAGAGGGGGATCCGGGAAGTGCCAGCCTGTGGCTAGTTTTTGCGCGCTGGTCCGGTCCCTTGCTTTGCCCACACACCGGCGCACAGCTTTGGCTGTTAAGCCTTTTCTGCGGGCGGGCGTGGTAGGCCTTTATTCTACTACTAATTGTTTTAGGAGCAAAAGAGTGAGCTGTAGGCTTGGTTCTTGCTGGAGGGAACCTTTACCGGCTTGTTGGTGCTTTGGCTGTAATTTGCTGCTTACAGTTTGATTGCTGCATGCAGTGAGGAGTGATCGTAGTAGAGTTTGTACCTATGTTGGTGATACAGTGAGATCTTGCATACTCAAGGGTGTTCTTTGGTTCGTACGTGCGTCGTACGTTCCACGTGGCACTACCATTCCTTACATTCGGTTCGCTACATCAACTATCACTCACTACGTTTGTGATAGCCTCAGTAGCCTACCTACGTGTAGTACTGGATTTGCAGTGTTTATAGTTCATAGGTGTGTTGGTGGGTTAAGCAATGCTAGAGGGGGATCCGGGAAGTGCCAGCCTGTGGCTAGTTTTTGCAGGCTGGTCCGGTCCCTTGCTTTGCCCACACACCGTTGCACAGCTTTGGCTGTTAAGCCTTTTCTGCCAATGGGCCATAAGGCCACAGGGTGGGAGTTGGCTGGAGATGAACCTGGAGGGGGCATGGAGGACAGCGAGGGTGGGAGAATCATCAGGAGGATTCAGAGAGGAGGATTCAGAGAAGAGGATTCCCCAGAAGGGGATCAGAGGGAGCTGCAAGGGGGAGGGGGGGGGGGGGGGGGGGGGCACGGCCGGCACCCATTCCTCAGGCAGGAAGTAGTATGTTCCATTGTTGAACATGACAGAGGCAAGATTCTTGAAGATGGGGAGGGACTGTTGATGGAGGTACCTCATCATGCAGTCGCTGTGCCATCTTGCGAGGAGCTTGATGACATTAGAATCACATTTGCCCTGGAGCAGGGCCATAGCCCCTCCCGCTCAAAGGGAGCAGGCAGAGATTGCTGCAGGGGAGATTCCAGTTGTGTGGTAGAGGGTCTGGGCATAGACTCTCATGGAGGAAGTGACAGCTGCTGCTTGAACCAGGGTGAGGACCCCATTGTCAAAGTAACTGGCCAGCTTGAGGGATGGGCTGAAGGGAGAGCTGCTGTGAGGGCAGCAGCACCTGAGGTGAAGGACTTGGCGCGCGCACGCTGCCACAGGGCAGCAGAGTGGGTCACCACTCCTGGCATGAGCCACTATTTCTCCCTTGTCTCCATTCTTTTGTGTGGTGAAGGTGAGGGTAACAGAGGTAGCGGCAAGAAGCTCATGTGCAGGGCCATCATGGTGGACGATTTTGGAGTCGAGATAGAAAGAGACCTCCTTTAGGTGGAAGGCTTGATCATCCCTGGTAGTACCGGTGTACTCACCAGGCCTGAGACAGAAGAAGAAGGCTATGCAGATCATGTTGGCAATAGCTTGTCTGGAAGGGGAAGGGTAGTCATGGTATGCAAATCAAAGCGCATGCATGACAAGGGTGATTGGGACTGGTTTGACCCGGCAAGGGGCTGAGTCGAGCTTGGCATAGGCCTTGAACTGGGCAGTTAGCCTGAAGTCAAGACTGCCAGTGGAGTTGGTTCTTGGGTCTTTGGCCCCCAAGCGGGCCAGCATCTTGCCCACTGACCTGAGGGTGTCCGATACTGTGCAAGATCGGACGGGCTTGCGGCTACAGGAGAGTCGGCCATCATGGAGGCGCTGGGCAAAGACTTGGAGGATGGGGATTGGATCTGTAACAGAGTGGAGGGTTGGTTCAAAGCCTTGAGACAAACAGAATTGAACCCATTGATTCCAATGGGCATCCTTGCGCTTGGCATAGGGCTCAGTGACTGAAGCGCGCATGGTCTTCTGGATAGAGCCAAGGTCAGAGTAGAATGCATGGGAGGCCTCAGGGGACATAAAATCCAGGGCAAGTCCTGGGGGTAGGTGATGTTGAAATGATGGAGCAGGGCAGTGTCAGATAGGGGAGATCGAGAGAGCAAATCAGCCAGGTGATTCACAGGGCCAGGGATGTAATCCCTGAGGGGGACATATTGGTGGAGACGCTGGTGCAGGGTCTGAATCCGAAGGAGGTACGCCGCAGGCCCAGTAGTAGTGGTGGCGCCTTTCCGTTGCCAGTAGACAGCTGCTGTGTTGTCATAGCAGTTGTGGGTGGTTCAGGATTGGATGCAGGCAGCCTGGGCAAGGATGTCATTGTGGGCAATGGAACCAGCGAGCTCAAGGTCACTGTTGGTGATGGTGCCATTGGGGTTGTCGAAGGTGACTAATTGGGAGGAGACCCACTTGGGGAAGGCATGTCTCCACAAGATGGGTTGTACGGCGCCATTTGGAAGGGGGACAAAGTGAATGCCCCCCATACCAGCCCCGGAGACATCACAAGCGCCTGTGGTGGCAGGGAATGGATCAGGAACGAGTTCTGCAATGGAAGTAGGCCGGTTGGATAGATCATTGGCAAGCCATTTGAAATCCCTGAGGAAGCTATGGACTTGCTTGGTGAGCCGGATGCGTTGCCTGCCTGGGTCCTGGTGTCGGAAGGCTTCCTGGAGGATGGAGAAAAGGCCAAGGGAGCCAGGGATGGCGAGAGCCATCGACCGGAGTTCTCCAAGGACCTGGTGCCATTGTTTGATGGGGACATGGCGCTGGGTGGGGGTGATGGAATGCAGGATGTCCTGGAGCCGTGCCACTTGATGGGGAGGAAGGCTGATGGTTTTGTTGATGGAATCAATGAGGCAGCCGAGAATGACTTTCTTGGTTGTCCACGTGGCATCCCCTTGGAGCATTTTCTTGAGTGAAGCTGGTTCCTGTCAGAAGGGGGTGTCAGTGGCATCCAGGGGCCTGAAGACTTTGTCCAGGGAGTGGAAGAGCACCCGCTTGATGGCCCGGCGGGTCCATTGGTTGCCCTGAGCAAGGCCACAGAAATCATCCACATATACATCCCAGTAGCGAACGGGCGCTTTGCTGGGAATGGTACTGGATGGGCTGGGGCAAAGGGGGGTGGGAGGGACAGCCGCAAGCGGCGCTGGAGGCGCGCTGGGGATGGTTTCGGAGGGGACGTCCAGTCGGTGGGGTGTGCGTCGGGCCTGGGCGAGGCCTGTGGAGAGGGTGGCATTGGCAAGGTCGGCAATGGTTTCGGTGAAGGCACAGAAGTTGGGGGGGGCTTGATTTCCATCCCATGGGGTTGGTAAGCGGGATGCCCACTAGAGGCTCTTCCCCGGGTCGAGCCGGGAAGAGGACCCCCAGCTTCATGGTGGCCTCCGGTTTCAACTGGACTCGATAGAAGCCATCGGCAAGGTCAATCTTTGACATGTAGGCGGGCCCAAACCGGTTGTTTGCCCTGTGGAGCTTGGTAAAGAGGCAGGGAAGTGTGTGGCCAAATTTCATGGCCTCTACAGGGGCTAGGGGGATGGTGTCCTGGTTGACCTCAGAATAGGTGTAGTCAGAGATCATGCGGGGTCAGCACCCCCGCTGTGGGACTAGCCCCAGTGGACTAAGTCAGAGGTTTGGAAGGTCGTGTATGAGGCTGGCTGGGAGGACAGTCCATTGCTGCTTGTCCATCATGTCAGCATACTCCTCCTGAAGGAAGTCAATGCCGAGGTGGGAGGATTGGTGAGGCCCCCGGTGGAGGGCAGCGGCAATCCGAGCCTGGTCCCAAGGGGGTCCAGACATGGAGGCTGGTGTGCCTTCCCGCCCATAGTGTGCGAGGAGGCCCCCGGCTGGATGGGGGAGTGCCACCACATCCGGGTGGACATCGCCTTAGCCCCAAATGGTCCGGATGAAGGCGCCCCAGCTAGCGCTTTGGTGGTAGAGGCGGGTGGCCCGTGCAATGTGCACGTCCAGCCTGTCGGGAGTGGGGAGCCTGTTACTGCGTGGGGGAGAGACCGGTAGTGCACTGGGCGGGGGATACACCGGCACGGTAGTGGGGGAGGAGCCACACTTGTCGATGTTGGTGTGGAAGGCCAGCGCAGCACCGGATGGTTGGGGAGGTCCCAGCGCATTGCTGGGTGGAAGGTGTCCCAGCACGTTGCCGGGTGGAGGAGGTCCCAGCACGTTGCCGGGTGGAAGAGGTCCCAGCACGTCGCTGGATGTAGGACCCAGCACGTCGCTGGGTGGAAGAGGTCCCAGCACGGCGAGAGCGGCGCCGGATGGTGGCAGTGGAGGAGTTTTCAGCCAGTCGCTGGGTGGAAGAGGGCTCAGCACGTCGCTGGGTGGAGGAGGTCCCCGCGTGTTGCTGGGCGGAGGAGAGGCCAGCTTGGCGCTGGGTGGAAGAGGGGCCAGCTCGGCGCTGGGTGGGGGGGGTCCCAGCAAGGCGCTGAGTGGAAGGGATGCCAGCACGGCGCTGGGCGGAGGAGAGTCCAGCACGGCGCTGGGCGGGTTGGGTTCATACAGGGTGCAAGGGACAACGCGGATGGGCTTACCTAAGTCATGTGGGAGTGAGTGAGGGGGAAGTGTTTGGCTGGGTGGGCAAGGCCGTTGGAATGAAGGGCAGGTGAAGGGGAAGGTACGGGTGCCGGTACCAGCTACTAGGGGCTTGGCGCCACGTCGGTGGTCCAGGTGGCGCCTGCCAGGCCATCACGCAGCATAGGCATCTTGGCACCATTCCCAGAGCAGGTCTTTCTCCGCTGGGGTGATGGCAGCATGGTCATGGAGGTGGCGGCAGCCAGTGAAGCAGCAACCTCGTATGTGCCAGGAGTGGCAGCTTTCTTTGCCATCTGGGCGTTTGAGCGGGGGTTTGCCTTTGGTTTTCATGGAGGAAATGACAGTTCTCATGGGGGTATTCTTGATTTGAGAGGTGATTGGGTTCGAATGGTCGGATAATTGGGGATCTCTGTTGGGATTTGTTAGCTGGTCATCATTGTTGGGTGGACGCTTGCTTGCCCCTTTGCTAGGAGCTGGGGACACACCTTCTGGGATGGGGGTAGGCTGTTGGAGGGCTCGTAACAAGGCATCAACGTTGGATACATTGGGAAGCCAGTTGAGATTCTGTGTCATTCAGAACCTATGGATGTCTTCTCCAAAGTCAGGGGCGGGGAGTGTGGTGTCAGACTCCCATTGCTCCTCTAGCCAGCCCCTTACTCTCACCTGGAAGTAGTACACCACAATGGCTGGGGTGAGGTGCTCTCCCACTTTGTCAGCAATGGCGCGCCGGAGGGGCATTTGCTGCCAGCTTAGAGGATTCTTGTCTCCGTTGGTCCATGCTCTCACTCAGTCTCAGTTGATGGTCTGTGAGGGCGGCAAAGGCCGAAGTGAGTGTTGGGTCAGCTGGACCACTAGATGGGAGGCCTAGGCCTGGTAGATCTTGGAGGAGGACATTCTTCTTCATGTAGGATCGCAGGCTGGCGTCCGCCTGGAAAGATGGGCCGGGTTGTAGTAGCAGGATGGTGCCCAGGAGAGTAGTGGGTTGGGTACCCGCTGCTCGGAGTGTGTCTAGGAGGGGCTTGCAGACCTCCCCAAGACCTTGCTGGAGGAGGCGGGGGTGGAGGACGTTGAAGGCCTGCTTGGGCGTGAGACCGCAGCACAGCACCAGAGGGACTGTTTCAAAGGGGGGGAAGCACACCTTGTGAGCCCGGAGCATCTCAGTGTGGGCGGTCCCCTCAGGGATGGCGGGGATATATTCCTGATCTGGGTGCTGGGATGTAGTGGATTTGTGGTGAGCCATGAGGTACACTCGGCTGGATGCGGCCCTGGAGTGCAGTGCTGCATCCACCTGCACCAGCTCGCATTCCTGTCCTTCTACATCATCGATGTAGCCAAAGGAGCTGCCCAGGTTGGCAGATGGCCAAGTGATGGTGCCAGGGTAACGGCGCAGGCCATGGATGACCCTGAGCCGTTTTACCCCAGATGCATCTTCTTGGAAGATGCCCAAGCCGCCAATGGCTTGCGAGTTGAAGATGTCAAGAAGGAGGGGGAGGAGATGCCCCCCTTCAGATTCGGTGAAGAGGCTGTAGATGGCTTGGTAGACGTCTCGCCTAGTGGCAGCATCCCCAAAGGGCACCCTCCCTTGGAAGAACTCCATGTAGCTCATCTGTTGCCGTTTTTGGATTGAACCAAAAGGGGCCTAGTGAGTGGGAGGAGTCGGCGAGGTAGTGCCTAGTGACTGGTCCTTGCGTTGGGAGGAGTCGGCGTGGCGGCGAATATGGGAGTGTATGAGCACGGTGCTCGCGTAGGCACGTTGGGCCTGGAGGGTGTAGCCAGGACTTCTCTCGTGGGCGCGTCGGTTTGCAGCCGAAGGTAGCTGGGATCAGAGACGCAGTACAGCCTTTCCTGGAAGGAATCGAGATACTTTCCTTGTAGGCGCGTTGGGCCTTCTTGGTGATGTATCTGGTAGGCGTGTTGGGCCTTCTGTAATCCTCACGTTGGGAGGATTGGGTGGCTTGTACGGGTACAATAGGGAAGACTATTGAACCTGGACGTGTAAGCCTTTATTCTACGACTAATTGTTTTAGGAGCAAAAGAGTGAGCTGTAGGCTTGGTTCTTGCTGGAGGGAACCTTTACCGGCTTGTTGGTGCTTTGGCTGTAATTTGCTGCTTACAGTTCGATTGCTGCATGCAGTGAGGAGTGATCGTAGTAGAGTTTGTACCTATGTTGGTGATACAGTGAGATCTTGCATACTCAAGGGTGTTCTTTGGTTCCTATGTGTGTCCTACGTTCCACATGGCACTACCATTCCTTACATTCGCCGGTTCACTTCATCAATTCATCCGGTTCGCTTCATCAATTCATCCGGTTCGCTACATCAATTCATCCGAGTTCGAACCGGTACAAGTACTACGTGCGCATTTTTTGTTCCTACTACGAAGTAGTTCGTACCGGTACTACGTACGGTACGTGTAGTAGTAATTCTTAATGGAACCTGGAACGAGCAGTCACAGTTGCGAAAAGAGATCATGACCGTCTCGCGAGAAGAGATCAAAACCGGCTCGCGGGAAGAGATCATGATCTCGCGAGGGCAATCACCTTTCATTCAAAAGATTTCATTATTTCACAATACCCACGAAAAAGAAAAAATAAGTTCGATTCGTCTCGGTGACTTTTCTCGGATTGTTGTATTTCAAAGATGGACATTCCGCCCAGCATCAATATCACGGCCGATAGCGAACGCCTGTCGTCTCGAGTTCAAAAGCGGACCATAACGAGTTCAGAAGATGAGACACAGGGGGTTCTTACAACGAAGAAAGCCAAATTCGATCACGAAGTTTCTAATAAGCAATTCGAAAAAGAACGAAAAGCTGTGATCGAGAAGAAGCCAGACGAAAGTAATGAGATGGGCGGAAGTCCCAGAGAGGACAGTAAACTCATCGCGAGCATTCAGCCCATTCCATCTGTGTTGCGTCGTTCGGAGAGAGAAGAAGAGCGCCAGACTATCCCTTCCCAAACAGCCAAGAGCTCGATTTCTCAAAGTTTGGAAATCAGTACACACGATGATCGATCCAAGCTATTGAAGTACATGCGCATCTTGTGGCAACATGTCGAATTGTTCGAGGCGTAAGTCGCTTAACGATATCGATGACTGCTGTAACTGTCACCTATTTTCTCGAGTTTCACATCCTTTTCTTCTTGGTTTTTGTGCTTCTCGGTCAATGGCTGTAGGAGCTCAGACGACGTTATGCATCATTCATCTCATCGATTTAATAATGCAAGGTTTTGTGGACGAGTATGCATACGTTGCCGTAGTTGCGCTCATCTTCCTGTCGAATCTGCTAACAGATCTCACGTTGGGTTCCCGATGAAACTTGAAACGATCCATAAGCATGTGACAGGCAAGCTGCGAATCCATTTCAACAATTCTTGCCCGCTGATTCCTGTAGACGTGGCCGCTTTTCTTCGAACCTTCCGAAAATTGAAGAAAGACCCTTCTTATACGAAGGATCTTTGTGTGCAGTGGGCGAAAGATCTTGGTGTGGTTGAAACCGAAAAAGGACTGAAGTTTGAGCGCCAGTTCCCGATCCAAAGTACACGAGAAACGAACGTTGTATATTCTCCATTGAAACCGGTTTCAAATCCTAGTGTGAAGCTTCCTTCTTCAAGTGTGAATTTATCTATAGGACCGGGCTCAAAATGTCATCATCGCGGTTCTGAGCAGACAAAGGAATCCCCCAAGACGGGGAAATCCTTGTCTGGTAACGACTTTTCGACAGCGAATAGTCTTCACGGCCTATCTTTCGACAAAGCTGCATTCCATGAAATCGCAAATGAGTACTTCGAAAGCTTATCAACCCAAAAGAAGGCGCTTCTTATCGGGCAGCATTATTATGCCGAAAAGCCTTCGTCCTCTAAGAACTATTCTTATGAATCACTGTTACCCCCTAGATACAGTTCCGAAGGAAGCTCCGAAATAAGCTCCGAAGGGAGCGAGTGATCCGGGTCTAAATCGAACAATAACAATCGATCACGAAGAAAGAAGTTGTGGTATTCCAACGCTCATGATTGAAATTGCCCACGATTCAAGAAAATCTGAAATGCAATGCCACGCAAGCCGGTGTTCAATATTGAACACTGGATGAAGAACATATCCAAATTTTCCATGTGCATCTCTATGTGCAATGTACGTTGAATTTCGATTCAACGCCTGTTTACTGTTACAAGCTCCCAACTGCTCCTTCGAGTGGTTGACAGAAGAGCTAGCTCACAATCTTAGTTTTTAACCAATACATAAACCTTATTTTAGTACCTTTTTCTAGAGGCATACGACACTGTTTAAACAGTCGAATAACTGCTTCGACCTTATTACTACCGGTAAAGACTACTTCAACTACATGAACAAAAATTACCACTACATCTAATAAACAACCAACTGATCCTGAAGATTGTCCAGTAACAAGAGAAACAATGTCTTACTCCATCATTCACTTCAAGTATGACTTTGATCAAGAGTCTATCGACAAAGTGGAATTCAAGAACACACAAGAAGTCAATGGAGTTCAAGAAGTAACCAAGATCAAGATCCCCTTGATTACTGCAGGATCAACCAAACTACAAATCCTTTTTACCATCAATGAGTTCATTCGATCCAAGAAGATGCTCAATCTAACCACAGGACCAAGAATCTATGAGAAGTTTGTAAATCTCCTCAGAGACTACAGCGACAGTAGCTGGTGGAATAGCTACGTATCAGCCAATGTTCCACAGAGAACCGTGGATAACTTCCAAATCACAGTAGAAGAATTTGTCAACTACAAGTTTGACAACAACCTTGATGCCTACCAAAACCATCAAAGATTCCTCACTAACATCAAGAAGACAACCACCATGACAGTACACCAATTTGTCGCACAAGTCAACTTCCACAACCATGTTATCCTTCCACTACTTCCGGGACACCCACCAGAAGATGCAGAGATCAAGGACCGAGAGTTCAAGAATCTAATCTTTGAATCGATGCCTGAGGATTGGAAACACACCTACCAGCAACACCACTCTCCTCATAGGGATTCCCTCTCTGAAATGATGATGAGGTTTGAAAGGTATCAATATGCACAAAATTGAAAGAAGAAATCATCAGATAACCCATCTCAAAACACCAACAACAGCAACAACAATGCCAACAACAATCGTAACAACCGGAATGGAAACAACAACAACCGCAACAACCGAAACAATCGAAACAATCACAATCAAAACAACAACAACAACAACAACAATACCAATCGAAACAACAACAACAACAATAATCAACGCAACAACAACCAAGGCAACAACAAAGGCCCAACTAGAATCTCCAACGACTCACCATGTCCTATCCATCCGGGTACCAACCACACTTGGGGTCAGTGCTACACCAACAAGTATGGTGGCACCAACTCCAATCAGTCCAATAACAACAATAGAGACAATACTGACTCGCATGTGAATGATTGCAGCAGTAATTCCAACAACAGCAATCAATCCACTACCTCTTCCCACGGCAGTAACTACCATGAACCAGAACAACACATGTGTGTCTTCATCAATGAACCAGAAGAAACTACCATACCTGCAACTCCTTGGCCGGATCTCTTCCATGTAGATATGGAAATCGATGAAGAATACTACAACTCGGATCTTCAAAGATTTCCTTCTGAAAAGACCAATTCCGGCAACAACAGGCAAGAGGTTGCTCCCGGCACCGCCAATGGCGACATCAACCTTGCTCCAACCACAGTAAGTGTCTGCAACTCAATCAATGGATCCCTTGGAAAGTACTACTTGAAAACTCTCTTCGATTCTGGATCAACTGACAATCTCATCGTGGAATCAGCAATTCCCTCTGAAATCAAGAAGTATCTTCTAGATCAATCGACCCAAATGCAAACAACAAATGGCAAAACCACTTGCAACCACTATGTAAACTTGGAGAACACAGTATTTCCAGAACTATCCTACTCGATGAAAGTCCTACAAATCAAGTGCTTTGTAGTCTCTCAGAATATCAACTACCACCTCCTTATTGGAAGGAAGACCATGAGAGACCTTGGAATGAAGATGGACTTTGAAACTTGCACCATAGAATGGTATGAGAAGACAATGGACTTCCACCCTCGGAATTACTTTACAACAAGTCCTTGCTTCACAAAGTCATGTCTGCAGAACCACATGCCATTGCAGAAAGTTACTCCAACCAATCGATCCAACAACCGTATGTGGATAGAACCACCAAGTATGAGAAAACTGACCTCCACAAGTTAGTCACGGAACAAAATCATCTCTCCTACCATGAGAAACAAGCCTTGTTACCAATACTCCTCCAAAATGAAGAACTTTTTGAAGGATTGAATGACAAGGAATTAGGTATTTTCCGTAATCAAACCTTCCACATTGATCTCCAGGAAGGCACAACTCCATATCATGTAAAACAACCCTATTCTATTCCACTGCACCAACAAGAAGCAGTGAAGAAAGAAATTGATCGACAAGTGAAACTTGGTATCCTCGAACGGTGCTATGCAACTGAATGGGGAATGTCAACCTTTGTAGTCCCAAAACCAGATGGCTCCTGTCGACTTATCAGTGACTTTAGAGAACTCAACAAAGTCACCAAGAAACTTCACTACCCACTTCCAAAGCTCCAAGATATCTTCCACAGAAGAAGAGGCTTCAAATATGTCACCCTTATCGATGTCAGCATGCAGTTCCACACCTTCAAACTTGACAAAGCCTCCACCTGGCTTTGTGTTCACGTTACTCCATTTGGAAAGTTTTGACTGCTTTGGTGATTGCCAATGGGCTTCCTCAACTCTCCAAGTTGGGCCCAAGGCTGTATGGAACAAATGCTCTTACACTTGAAGGACATTGAAGTATACATCAATGATATTGGTATCTTCTCAGATACACTTGAATCCCATTGTAAATCAGTCTCTTCTGTCCTCTCCTTACTGAAGTCCCACAACTTCTCTGTCAAGCCCTCCAAGTGCCACTGGTTTCAATCCCAAGCTCCTTGGCTTGGCCACATTATCTCTCGTGATGGAATTAGACCCAATCCAAACAAGATTGCTCCTATCCTGAAACTTGCTTTTCCCTCAACAACAACCCAACTTCGATCCTTTGTTGGGATGATTAACTTCTATTGCAACTTCTATCCCAAGCGTGCTGAAGTTCTTGCACCCCTTACCGACCTCTCTGGAAGAGCCAAAGGCAAAATCTCTTCAACTCCAGAACTCCTTGAAGCTTTCAACAAAGCCAAGTCCCTCATTGCCAACGATATCCTTCTTGCCTTTCCTAATCCAAACAAGTCCTTCCACGTCTATACTGATGCTTCTGACTACCAACTCGGAGCTGTCATCCTCCAAGATGGCAAAATCATCCTTTGCTTCTCGCCAAAACTCAATTTGGCTCAAAGGAAATACCCAACGGTCGATAAAGAAATGCTCTGTATTGTCAAAGTCTTCAAAGAATTCCGCACCATTCTTTGGGGTGCTGAAATCATCGTATGGACAGATCATATCAACTTAACTTGCCAAAACCTCACAAGCCATCGCATTATGACTTGGAGAATGCTCCTTGAAGAATTTCCCCAGTATTCAAGTACATCAAAGGCAAAGACAATGTCATTGCTGACACGCTCTCCCGGCTTCCACTTCAGCAAGACACTCCCGAGAAGAAGAAGGAGCTCTTTGGTCCCGCTCCCAATCCAACGGATGACTCGGACCTTGAAACTGACTCAATGGACTCCGACCTTCTCTCTCTTTCCGAATTGTTTCTTAACTACCCAGAAGACATTCCCATGTACCCCTTAGCCTTCGACAACTCGCCCAAGATCAAGCAGCCAATGTAGATATCTCTACCAATCCCCGGTACACAACTGAAAACTTCAATGGCACCAACTTGAAAGTTGTAGACTCCAACGGTCGACAGAAAATTGTACTCCCTCCAAACCGAGTGCAAGCCACAATCAAATACTACCACCACGTGCTTGGCCATGCCAGCGCAGAAAGATTGTATCGAACCATTAACCAATTCGTATACGCCCCAAACTTGAAGGACCAAATCAACTCCTTCTGCAAAACTTGTGACACGTGCCAACGGTACAAGAATAGCCACCAAAGCCATGGACAACTCCCTACCAAAGAACATCAATACGTTCCTTGGGACACCATTGCAATCGATGGAGTAGGCCCTTGGAAAATCAAGATCCCTGGCCACGGAACAGTCTCCTTCAATGGTTTTACCATCATGGACATGTGCACCAACCTCCTTGAAATCATTCGAGCCCCACAAGTAAACCCAACCGGCCTCATGGCAGTCCATGCCCTTGACAATGGCTGGCTCTCCAGATATCCCAAACCAGTAAATTGTATCATCGACCAAGGAACCAACTTCATGAGTAATGACTTCCAACTCCACCTTGCGAACCTAGGAATCAAGGCCAAGGTCTGCTCAGTTCGAAACCCACAATCCAACGTGGTACTTGAAGGAATCCACGATACAATGAAGTCTGCAATGAGAACAGAACTTAATACCAATCCTCCACAGACCCTTCAGGAAGCCACTGACATCATTGATAGTGTGTTTGCGTCTGCTCAGTTTGCCGTTTGATCAACCATCAACACGACCTTCGGAATGACGCCCGGAGCCCTTGTATTCCACAGAGACATGTTCCTACCCATTCCTGTAATTACAGACTTGGCCATGGTCAGAAACAAACGCCAGGTTCAAATCGACAAGAATCCTATGAAAGAGAATGGTCACAGGAAGATTCATGATTACCGTGTAGGAGACCAAATTATGGTGAAAAATGAAAAGCAAATTCCTGGTGCTTTTGATGCAAGAAGCAAAGGCCCGTATACTATCCAGAAAATTCACACCAACGGTACAGTTTCCTTTGTCTTAAGAAATCAGGTTATCCAACGTATGAACATCCAAAATCTGAAACCGTATCACACCAATTAAAAAAAAATTATCTAAGCAATACTGGTCGCACACGACTAACAAAAATTCTGTGCCACCAATCAAACTTTTACAAGAAGGAGAAGAATGTGGTATTCCAACGCTCACAATTGAAATTACCCACGATTCAAGAAAATCTGAAATGCAATGCCACGCAAGCTGGTGTTCAATATTGAACACTGGATGAAGAACATATCCAAATTTTCCATGTGCATCTCTATGTGCAATGTACGTTGAATTTCGATTCAACGCCTGTTTACTGTTACAAGCTCCCAACTGCTCCTTCGAGTGGTTGACAGAAGAGCTAGCTCACAATCTTAGTTTTTAACCAATACATAAACCTTATTTTAGTACCTTTTTCTAGAGGCATACGACAGAAGTGCAATGTCATCTTCAAAATGCGTTGAATCATCAAAAAATAGCTAATGATGAAGAGAGTAGAAACAAAAGATATTATATATATATATATATATATATTGTCTGCGAAAATAGTAGATTTGATGCGTGTAATTCGCTTATATGGACGTAGCAGTTAGAAGTAATGGAGGCATTTGTTCCTCTGAGAGATATAGGAGTACTGCTGTTCTTCCTTGCTGGGCCCAGCCCTGTTACCATTATCAGTATATCTAACTGGAGTAGTACCATACTTCCAATCATCTCGTTTGTCCTTCTTCGCCCTTCTTAGTACGACTACTACTCCTGCTTTGAGTGTGGGAGAGTTTCTAGGCCTGTTCTTTAGTAGGCACATTCAATGAAATTCCTATATATTTAAGTCTTTCATTGGGTGCTCTGCTGGTGTTCTGTATATGATGTTTCATCTCTGGTATAAAATAAGGTCTTGCTATATAAAAGGATGCTCTTGTGAATGCAATTTAACAGTTGTAATACTAGGCATAGTAGGGAGAAGACAGTGGCCCCAATCGTATGCATTGTGATATTGCACCACAAGGATCAAATGGAGGAATTCATTTTGGGGGGAACACCAATAGAAGAGCACACGACAACCCAGATGCAAAGTGATCCACCAGTGTTCCTCCTAGTATTACCTCAGTTCAACAATGATAGCAGGGACAATACAGCATAGTATTCAATCATCCAATTTGAGAAGAATGGTCAAAGATTGGTCAATGCAAGTACAAATATGCATCAATAGCATATCGTGGTGCCATTTCCTATTGTTGTTCAATGGTTAGCATGACCCTCATTTTCAATGCAGTTGTGCTGCTTGCAATTTAATGCAGGCATTCACACCATATTTTTCATGTTCAGAGATAAAAGTCTGACCAGCATGGCACGCTTCCAAGGATTTTATCTCTCACTAGCATTACACAATAACCTGTGGGAGTGACACTCTAAGATGTAATCTGATGCTAAAATAGAAAGTGAGACAAGAAGAATGGATCATCTTACTGATGTCCATCGAACTATGCTACTCATGATCCATTGAGGAGAGAAGTGTTCCATCGTAAGAAGGGACCAATAGTATTAATGATACATATGATATATAGTTAGTAGGTATGATATGTATGAACATAGAGTGTTGTAAAAGTGAGAAAGTGTCCTTTGGACAACAGCTTCAGACCTAAGATCTACCCGTGTGACCTCCTCACTCAGTAGCAGTTAGATAGTATGCATTCTTGTTTCCCTAACTTTTTTGCCACAGGTAGTTGATTCCTTCATCTCTGTAATAGTAGAATTGGTTGACGACCCTATCATCATTATTATTCTTCGTTAATTCCTTGTCATTTTACCAGCAGCAGCAGCCCACCTGCCGGTTTGCAATAATCTAGATGATGTTAGTACTGATGTTGTTCTGCTGGTGTTCTTTACCCATCATTCCGACAATGTGATCCAGCAGAATAAGAACTTGCTGTGCTGTATTCCTACAAAAGCTCAACAGAGCACCAACTTGTGGGTCTGATCCAAAGGTTGGAAGTTCGTACCGTACACGATGCCAATTTAAATTTGAAAAACATACCACTGCTATTACTGTCACAATAGCTCATGCAATTCTACACTATTAGTGCTTTGCAAGGGCCCTGTGGAGTTGTTTTGTGTGTAGTTTCCTTACCTACTATCTGTAGTATTCTACAATTCCATTCTATGATTCTAGTCTATGTTTCAATTCAATGATTCAATCATATGATTGCATTCTATTATTACATTCCAGGATTTAAATCTATGAATCAAATCAATGATTCTAGTCGGTGATTCAACTCAATGATTCAATTCTATGATTCAAGTCTGAGATTCAATTCAATGATCCAATTCTATAATTCTAGTACTAGTCTATGATTCAATTCTAGGACGCAATCCTACAATTACATTCTATTTTTCCATTCTACCATTCAAATCTATCATGAATCAAATCAATGATCATAATCTGTAATTCAAAATAAAGGTACAATTATATAGCTCAAGTCTAAGATTTAATTCTATGATTCAATTCTATGATTTAAGTCTATGATTCAAATATATGATTCAAATATATGATTCAATTTAATGATTCAAGTCTGTGGTAAAAGTCTACGATTGAATTGAATGATTCAATTCAAGCATGTGATTGAAGTTTATGATTCAATTCTATGATTCACTTCCATGATTCAAGTCTATGATTTCCTTCCATGACTCAAATCTATGATTCAATTCTATGACTCAATTCCATGGTTCAAGTCTATGATTCCATTTTTTGACTCAAATCTATGATTCAACTCTATGATTCAATTATATGACTAAAGTCTATGATTCAATTCTTTGACTCAAATCTACTATTCAATTTGCTACAATTCCATGATTCGAGTCTAGTATGACTTGCATCAATGATTCAATTCTACGGTTCCTATTAAATTCCTTTCGTGTCCAGAAGTACCAAAGCTACACGACGGTAGATATTCTATTCGTACGAATCAATGAGTCCCGTATCAACCAAAGTAATCAATTCCCACGGCATATCAATTCCCACGGAGCATCGATTCCCATCGCGCATTGACGGTGAGCAATCTCTGTTTTATAGTATTGCCCTTGTTCTTTGGTGAGCAAACTCTGATTTCATAAAGTATCACACGAGCTAAGGGAGCAATTCCTGATCATAATGATAAACATATCATAGGATCTTCCTAACGGAACAAGAGAAGAAAACCGTTGGTGTGTGCTTCTCACACAATATATATATACATACAGATATATACGGTCAACGACCAATGCATGTACGGAAATAATCAGCGATGGGAATCGATGCTCCGTGGGAATCGATATGCCGTGGGAATCGATTACTTTGGTTGATACGGGACTCATTGATTCGTACGAATATAATATCTACGCAACAGCAGTTGCAACGTAATTCATCTCAATAAAAGAGATATCTTGCGATTTGGCAAGATTTCACTTTATCTCATACTTTTAACATTCAACTGATTCATATCCCAAAATTCACACTAGTTGCTACAACTATCTGTAATCAACATTACTAAGGTCTGTCTCGCTGTATCTGAACAAGTTCACAGTAAGAAGAGATCTGGCGTTTCCATAGTCTCGCCTGTAGTCCGATTATCCGTTGTCAAAAGTATCCAACCACAATTGCCACGCGTAGAGTATAATCGTTCGTCTACTAACACACTAACACAGTGTTGCTGTTCTTCAGAAGCCTTTGAATCAGACCCTCAACGGACTGGATTCAGAAGGAAAATAATAGATTAACAGTCGCAAGCTCCAAGGTGGCTTGCACACAAAGAACAGGGACGAAATTGAACACAATCCCTACACTGGCATATGCCAATCGCAAATCGTCTACGGAGCAGTTTCCTTTCACCACGCGATTCCTCCAACGAATCGGATTCATCATCAAGATCGAACATGCCTGCCAATCCGGTGGTGGGAACAGCACTGGAGATGGCACTGCCGCTACCGCAACCAGCTTTCCTAGTTTTGATCCCCATATGAAGTTGATACTCATAACCATATTCTGTGTTGCAAAGGAAGAAAGTAGCTATCTGTGTGAGGCTCTTCGAGAGGGAGGATTACGTGAGTGGCCGATTTTTCTCGATGCACTCATCGAGCCTGATTTTGCCCGCGAGCTTACCTACATGGATACTGGCAGTGGACTACCAACCCAGCTCCATCGGTCCATCCAACGGACCATAGAAGTACTTGCGGAATTCTCAAATGACCTGCGCAAGAACGAAAAGAATTGGAAGGATATAACGTTATATACGTACGACAGCTTCAGTACCTTCCGTATGGCACGTGCGCTGCGCCTTCAGAATGAATCTGTCCTGAATCCCCCAGCTCCTTCTCCGGGAACCAATAAAAAGTCACCTCAGCAAGTGAAGTACGAATCTTGGTGCTGAAAATCACGGGATGAAAAGTCTTTCACGCCCCTCACGAATGACTCAAGATTTGAACATTGGCTCGTGGGTTTCAAGGCTAAACTCGAGGCATACAACATTGACACCAAAACATTCCTCAATGAAACTTGGCCTCCTGCTGCACTACAAGGCTATACACGTGACCTCTTTGTCAAACAGTGTGCCTTCTTCTGGGTTCTTATGTTGGAAGTCTTCAAAAGTGACTTATCTGCGTCATGCGTCCACAGCCATTCCCTCACACGCAATGGACGTCAAGCATATTTTGATTTTGTGAGCCTTCACAGCGAATCAAAAGCCAAGGTATATGACAACTCGACTCAATTGCAAGCTTTGCTGAAGTTGAATCTCAGCAACTGGAAAGAATCTAAAGTAAAGTTTATCACACATTGGTTTGAAGAATTGAATCACCTCAACAAGCTTCGTCCTCCCAACAAGCCCCTTGAGTACCATACTGCAAAATTAGCATTATGTCAGGCATGCTATTCCAGCTTTCAGCTAAGCAAACAGTTTGCCAAAGTCAAGGATCCAGGCGGCACGAATAGTACCGTGACAGATGCAGTCGCTGAGGCAGCTGCTATCCACAAACTCAAAATCACGCTCCTACTCGAAGCAACTTGACTCGATTCTCAATCTGCAATGTCGGCTCCTAAGTCCACAGTACGTGCACATGTACACAACTTCTCATCTGGGCAAGGCCAAAACCATGATGACTATGCTCTCCCTATCGGATTTGAAGGTGACTACCAAGACTATGCGGTATTCAAGGCTGGACGTTCACCTGACCCTACCACACGCTTGCCCACTGACATATGGAAGGCCCTATCACGTCAAGACATGAAGAGTTGGCTGAATTTTTCCCCCGAAGGCAAGAAAATAGTGGTCGCATCATTGCGGCGCGAATTGCTCCCAGATGGTCAGCCGGATCCCAATGCTGTCAAACCCATCACCCGGAAGGCATATACACATGGGCATTCCGTCTCATTCCTTGAAGATGATACCTCGAACGGTGATACACATACCAATGCCTCTGCAGACCTCCATCCCACTGTGGAAAATGACCATAGAGGCGTCTTCCATGCATCACTTAATGTATACAAGTCTCAGACTTCTTCCCTCAAGGACCAACGACCCCTCAAGTCTTCCGTGTCGCCTGCACATCCCGCAAGATTCCTCTCTGAGAATCCTGACATTCGGTACAAAAAGGACGGTGATACTCAGATACCTGTAGAAAAATCCTCTTATTCCGTCAATTTTCATTAGTGGTATAACCCTGACGATGACCTGACCTTCCCACATGATAATCAGGTACCTTCGTACACCTACCGTGCTCACAAAGCTACGGTCACCAATCCCGGATTCGCTATGGTCAACCGCGGTGCAAATGGTTGTATCATTGGTAATTATGCATGCCTCATCTCCAAAGATATTCCGCCCCGATATGTCAATGTCACAGGCATCAACAATCACCAAGTGCAGAATATTCCCATTGCAACATGTGGAGCCTATTCCGTTTCCAATAGAGGTCCCATCATCCTCATTTTCAATGAATGTGCGTACACGGGACGACACCCCTCTATTTTGTCCTCCGGCCAGATGGAAGCATATTTCTCCAATGTAGATGACACATCCATCAAAGCGGGTGGTGGGCAGGTAATCACCGTGTCCTTCGGATATGCACTGCCTCTCAGCATTTGACATGGTTTACCATACCTTGCCATGCGAAAGTATACGACTGTTGAATTCAACATGCTCCCACATGTTATCATGACATCTGATAAGCACTGGGACCCATCCGTTCTTGATACCACAATCAGTGCTAAAGATGAAACCTTTCTTCAGAAATATCCTCCTCAGTCGCAGCAACTTCCATATCCCAAATACCACGAATACGGGAATCCACGTTGTCTTGAAGGATTAGATATTTCTGTATCTCCTGGCTCATCCACGGTTACGTCTCTCAGTTCCTACTCCAGTCATTGTACTTGATCACCCTTTCTCCCTATCGATGATCATGGAACCAACGACCGCTCATTTTGGCTTACACCTACGGACTATGCCCATCAGGAGCGCCTCGCATGCTGCATTTCCCCTCCAATTTCTGAGACGGTCACTGCTTTTCCCACGGATTGTAATGTTAGTGATGCTCCACATATTGCAACTACACCTCGTGAATGCTATCCCAACAAACAGGATTACTTATCTCTGAAACCTTTCTTTTGTTGGGTTTCTACAGATCGCATCAAAGCTACCTTTGACAATTCAACGCAATATGGCTCGTTAGCGGTTAGCCCTGATGGTAACATCTTCAAACGTTTTCATTCCCCCCAGCCGGCAATGAACGTTCGACCGTTCAATGACGACATCTTGTCTGACGCTGTTTATTCCGATGTCCCAGCGATTGATGGCGGTTCCAAACTTGCCCAGATTTTCTTTGGTCGAAAGTCTCATATCATACATGTTGAAGAGATGCCCACCACCAGCGACTTTCTATCATGCTTTCAGAATTTCGTTCAAAAATGGGGCAGGCCTCTTCGCCTCTTATGTGATCATGGGAACTACCAATCTAGTAAGAGGGTCATCGATTATCTCAAAATGTTATGGATTGGACTCTGGCAAAGTGAACCCTATCACCAACACCAGAATCAATTTGAACAACGCTATCAAACGTTTAAGCGTATTGTCAATCGCGTCATGGACCATACAGGCACACCACCTCATCTCTGGTTGTTGTGCATGACATACGTTGCCAGACTCCTCAATGTTATTTCTGATCCTACTCTGTCGGACAAACAACCAATCTTCATTGCTACCGGTACACTTGGCGACATAAGCGCGTATACCAGTTTCTTCTGGTTTGAACCTGTTTATTTCAAGACCAATGACTCCCCTTTCGGTACCCAGTCTACCAAACGCCTCAGTCATTTCGTAGGCATTGCTGAACATGTGGGCAATGGACTTTGTTTCTGAATCTGGGATCCAGTCACCAACAAATTGCTTGACCGTTCTGGTGTACGTTCTGCTCTTACACCTGAGTCACGCAACAAAGGAGCTGGCCTCTTTACAGATGATGGCTTCATAAAATGGCGTAAGGCAAAGGATTCATTACCTCGATTGTACGCCACCAGTGACGCTCCTACACTCACGAAACATGGGGAGCATACCACTACGGATAGTCCCAATGCAGATTCCAAACCACAGGACGTCCCAACTACTCCTCCTCCTCGCATACCAACTACGGACCCCGGCACCGATCGAAGCCTCGACACTCCTGCGGCACATGACGACAGCACACCGTCTGTACCTACCGCACAACAAAGTACGGCACCCCCTATTCAGATACCCAACCATAGTCAACATCCCGTTTCTGGTAATCAGGTTACTATTAAACCACCCGCCCACCCCTCCTTACCAAGCTTTCTATATAAGAAGGTCAATGACAGCCCAAGCTGGTCACCTTCTCCACTCCCTAACAACTATGGGGAGAGTTTTAATGGCCTTCCTACGACACACATCTTCAGCAAGACATCCGATGGCGTTCTCCTTACTGAAGATGATTTTGATCCACCGGAGCTAGCATATTTTGATGTTAGTGACGTCACAACGCCACACACCAACCCTGCTACTCCTTCAGTAGACCCATCACAGGTAGTTGTTACCGATGAAGAAGGTAATGCACAATTTGACAATGATGGTACACCCCTCACCATTCTGACGATCCAGATTGCTGATCTACATGGAAGATCTTTCCTTGTACCCAACCCCGATGGTACTCGAAAGCGTCTTACCATCGTCGATGTAGAAGATAGTCTTGAACGCAATAACGACTTTGTCAAATTCAAGTGCAAACACTCTGATGACGAACTTGACAATATCATTGCATACAATGATGTTATGAACTACATCCACCGTGATTCGACCCAAGAAGATGGAAAACTTTGGTCGTTTTGCCAAATCCTGGGACACCAAGGTCCATTGGATAACAAGCACCCTCAATATAAAGGCTCCAAGTATAACCTTTGGATTGAATGGGAAAACATGGAACGAACATATGAACCATTAGCCAACATTGCAGCTGATGACCCTGTTACCGTTGCCAAATATGGGAAAGACAACAACTTGCTTGACCTCCCAGGTTGGAAACGTCTCAAACGAATCACCAATCTAGCACGGCGAACCAAGAAACTTGATCAACTCGTGCATCAAGCTAAACTTTGGTCTTTCCGTACCACCCCACAGTATCAATATGGGTTCAAGGTACCTAGTAACCACAAAGAAGCCCTCCGATTTGATCAAGCCAACAGAAACCACAAATGGGAAGACGCCACCACTCTGGAAATGGAACAGCTCAATGAATACAATACATTCATCGATAAAGGCGTGTATAAGGCAAGCTCCATCCC
The DNA here is from genome assembly GCA_037355745.1 of Pseudo-nitzschia multiseries. Lineage (NCBI taxonomy): Eukaryota > Bacillariophyta > Bacillariophyceae > Bacillariales > Bacillariaceae > Pseudo-nitzschia > Pseudo-nitzschia multiseries. The sequence goes on along the minus strand of CM074781.1, from coordinate 37,693,847 downwards.
AAATGGGTTCCAACAGATCAAGGTACACATGATATATGCTGTCAAACATGATGGTAGACATAAGGCTTGTCTTGTTGCAAACGGCAATCTCACTGAAGCCCCTGTACACAGTGTCTATGCCGGTGGCGTATCACTCCGCGGTCTACGTATGTGTCTGTTCCTAGCTGAACTGAACAGCCTAGAAGCATGGGGTACTGATATAGGTAATGCTTACCTCGAAGCAGTTACCTGCAAGAAAATCTGCATCAAGGCAGGTCCAGAATTCGGATCACTAGAAGGTCACCTATTGATCATCTACAAGGCCTTATATAGACTCAGATCATCGGGCAAGTGCTTTGGTGATTTACTAGCAGCTTGTCTTCTTATTGAACTTGGCTTCAAAAGGTCCTGCGCCGAACCGGAAATCTTTCTCAAGCCCGAATGAACTAGCATGGTGAACGTGTATATGAAGTCATATGCACATATGTTGATGACTTATGTCTTTGCATGGCAGATCCCAATTCGTTCCTGGAAATCTTAAAGGCAGAGCCATACAACTTCAAACTGAAGGGATCCGGACCTATGAATTTTCATCTGGACTGTGGATTTGAGCGCGACGCACATGGTGTTCTTTGTATGAATCCCATCAAGTTCATCGAAAAGATGGAAGCATCTTATGAACAAATGTTTGGATGCAAACCTAGCACTAGGTTCCAATCGCCCATCGCTGAAAACGATCATCCTGAATTGGATTCTTCGGCCTTTCTTGAAGAAACTGGTATCCAGAAATACCAAAGCATGATCGGATCACTCCAATGGATCATCGCCATTGGGCGATTTGATGTCCAAACAGCCGTGATGACACTCTCAAGTTTCAGAGCTCAACCACAAGACGGACACCTTGATCGTGCCAAACGTATCTACGGATATATCTCCAAGTTTAGACATTTTAAAATCAGGTTCGGTGTGGAACCCCCAGATTTTATACTGACTAAACCGGACACCATCGATTGGTCCAACACCATCTATGTGGAGCATTCTGAAGAGCTACCCGACGACACTCCTGCACCACTTGGGAAGACAGTAGTGTTAACACACTTCTATGATGCAAATCTCATGCATGACATTCTCAGTGGGAAGGCTGTAACCGGAATCCTTCACTTTGCGAACAAGACTCCTATGATGTGGTTCTCGAAGAAACAAGCTACTACGGAGACAGCCACCTTTGGAGCTGAATTTGTTGCAGGAAGAGCTTGCATCGAGCAAATCGTTGATCTACGTCACTCATTCCGATACCTCGGAACACAAGTCCATGACATCTCCTATTCATGGGAAGACAACGAGAAGATGATTCAGACGTCAACCTTTCCTTACGCAAGGTTGCATAAGCGTCACAATATCCTATCGTTTCACTACGTACGAAGCATGATAGCGAAAGGCTTCATTCTAATGCTGCACATCCCTGGCAAAGATAACTGTGCAGATATCCTCACCAAGCATTGGGGACACTCAGTTGTGTATCCACTGCTCAAGCCCATCTTCCACTTCTGTGGGAATACCGGCGACCTCCTCCAAGATGATGGAAGCATCATGTGAAACGTGATGACCTTTCACAAGGAAACATGGGGAGTATTAAATTCCTTTTGTGTCCAGAAGTACCAAAGCTACACGACGGTAGATATTCTATTTGTACGAATCAATGAGTCCCGTATCAACCAAAGTAATTGATTCCCACGGCATATCGATTCCCACGGAGCATCGATTCCTATCGCGCATTGACGGTGAGCAATCTCTGTTTTATAGTATTGCCCTTGTTCTTTGGTGAGCAAACTCTGATTTCATAAAGTATCACACGAGCTACGGGAGCAATTCCTGATCATAATGATAAACATATCATAGGATCTTCCTAACGGAACAAGAGAAGAAAACCGTTGGTGTGTGCTTCTCACACAATATATATATACATACAGATATATACGGTCAACGACCAATGCATGTACGGAAATAATCAGCAAGTAATCTCATCACTACGCAACAGCAGTTGCAACGTAATTCATCTCAATAAAAGAGATATCTTGCGATTTGGCAAGATTTCACTTTATCTCATACTTTTAACATTCAACTGATTCATATCCCAAAATTCACACTAGTTGCTACAACTATCTGTAATCTACATTACTAAGGTCTGTCTCGCTGTATCTGAACAAGTTCACAGTAAGAAGAGATCTGGCGTTTCCATAGTCTCGCCTGTAGTCCGATTATCCGTTGTCGAAAATATCCAACCACAATTGCCACGCATAGAGTATAATTGTTCGTCTACTAACACACTAACACAGTGTTGCTGTTCTTCAGAAGCCTTTGAATCAGACCCTCAACGGACTGGATTCAGAAGGAAAATAATAGTTCCATTCTATCATGCACTTTTGTAGCTCAAGTCTATGATTGAAGTCTATGATTCAATTCAATGATTTAATTCAATTATTGATTCACTTCAGTGATTCAATTCTATGATTCAGGTCTATGTCTCAATTCTATGATTCAAGTCTGTGATTAAATTCCATGATTGAATTCCATGATTGAATTCTATGATTGAATTCTATGACTGAATTCTATGACTGAATTCTATGATTCAAGTATATGATTCAAGTATATGATTCAAGTATATGATTCAAGTATATGATTCAAGTCTATGACTCAAGTCTATGACTCAAGTCTATCATTCAGTTCTATGATTAAGTTTTGATTCAAATCAATGACTCATGTCTATGATTAAGTCAATGATTCAATTCTATGATTCCATTCTCCGATTCAAATCAATGATTCCAATCTATAATTGAATTCTATGATTCAAGTATAAGATTCAATTCTATGATCTAATTCTAAAATTGTAGTCTACGATTCACAAATATGATTCAATTCTTAGATTTAAATTGCTGGTTCCATTCTATGATTCAAATATGAATCAAATATGTGATTCTAGTCAATGATTGAAGCCTATGATTCAATGTTATGATTCAATTCTGTGGCTCAAGTCTATGATTCACTTCTATGATTCACTTCAATGACTTAATTGTATGATTCACTTCAAGCATTCAATTCTGTAATTCAATTCCATGATTCAAGTCTACGATCCCAGCATTCTTTGCTTCAAATATACAATTTAAAACTGCAATTCAATTCTGTGACGCAATTCTATGATTCAATTCTATGATTCAATTCTATGATTCAATTCTATGATTCAATTCTATGATTCAATTCTTTGATTCGCATCAATGAGTCAATTCTATGATTCATGTCTATGATTCAATCCTGTAGCTCAAGTATGTGATTCAAGTCTACAATTCACTTCAATGATTAATTCCATGATTCACCTCAGTGATTCAATTCTATGGTTCAAGTCTATGTCTCAATGCTATGATTCAATTCAATAAGTCAATGCCAATAATTCAATTCTTTGATTTGAGGAGTCAATGATTCAAGTCTATGATTAATTTTTATGATTCCGTTCTGTTACTCATTCTATGACACAATTCTATGATTCAATTCTATGAGTAAGTCTATGATTAAATTCCATGATTCAAGTCTATGATTCAATTCTGTGTTTTGGATCCATGATACAAGTCTATGATTCAATTCTGTGACTCAAGTCTATGATTCAAGTCTATGATTCAAGTCTACGATTCTGGTCGTTTTTCACGCTGTGACCACAAGTACAAGAATGTACAAACTTTACCATTTTAATAAGTTTGATTTTATTTCTGACCAGCATTCTGTTCTTTTACAATTGCAAAACAATAACAACAACAACAACAACAGCAACGGCAAAACGACACAGGCAATGACGGTGAATTTTCTTCTTACAAGCAAGCTTCCTCTGTTTATACCAGTTCTAACAATCAATCTATACTACAAATCAAATGAGCTAATGCCTACTTTGGAAGCTATGGTACAAGCCAACGCCAACCCCAACAACACTACAAAGCTACTAGTAGTACTACGAGCTAATTAGCAAACTAGCTCCTACTCTCAAGCTAACTCTAAGTATGGTTTTGGAATTGCTGTGTGTGAAGGTGCATTGTTTTTTTGCATGGACGTAGCTGTGTTGGATTATGTAAACTTGCAGACAAACCAAACACCATAGCAAGAGGTCATGCAATCCTTCACCTCCAAGAAGGGGGGATAGAATGTTGCTCCTTCATGGAGAAAGCTCGCTTGTACACCATGCGTGCAAAAATCCTTATGAGGATCGTTTCATAGTGGTGTGCTAGTATAAGAAGGTGCTGCGACTCACTCCATGTGCATAGTCTGAAATGGTATTGTTGTCTTGCAACAATGATCCCAGTCTTGAATTTGAAGCTTGTTGCATCACAAGTGGTATGTATTTGTTTGAAAAAACATGCTGTGCACATTAATAGAGTATCATGTCTTGTGCGTAGGACACATCCTCTGTCAACAAACATGCACTTGGTGGCATTGCTGCAATAGGGGGGGGGGGGGGGGGTGGGGGGGGCAATTTGCTCTTAGATCCAGTAGTACATACATGTACGCTTGATGTTGATTACAATTATGACTAACCAGATCTAAAACTGATGTTAATCATATGATTTGATCTATTCAGGTTAAATGCTATGGTTACATGCAACCATAAAAATGAGAATTCACTATCACAGAAATGAACCACTAGTAAAATGACCCAAATAATACTATTGCTTTTAGATAAAGCATCTCATTTCCGTAAATAATTATTTCTATTCTGTTTTTTAATGTTTTTAGTCCCAGCGTTTGTACCACAGCTACTTGTTAAAAACAGTTTTTAAAAATATTTCTTCGTCTCCCCCCCCCCCCCCAAAACCCCTACACAAACCCCCCAGTACACTCCGTCTACAAGTGTATCAACTATCGGTACGAAATTAGAATGTTGTAAGAATGGAAATTATAATTATGTAGAATAAGTAAGATGAAGAATGTAAATGTAATCCGATGGACATGACACCTTGACACCATGCCATCAAGATGTCATCCATCATCAGGAGAATGACCCTCAGTCCTTCCTCATGACTCAATCGGGGTCGTCTCGGTCAGTCACGAGGAATATTGTTGTGGTATTCCAACGCTCACGATTGAAATTACCCACGATTCAAGAAAATCTGAAAACTGACATCAGCATCAACGCCACACCAGCCGGTCTTCAATATTGAAGACTGGATGAAGAACATATCCAAATCTTCTATGTAAACTGTACGTTGAATTTCGATTCAATGGCTGTTTACTGTTATAAGCCTTTCAACCTCTCCTTGGAGTAGTTGACAGAGCTAGCTCACAATCTTAGTTTTTAACCATTACATAAACCTTATTTTAGTACCTTTTTCTAGAGGCATACGACACTGTTTAAACAGTCGAATAACTGCTTTGACCTTATTACTACCAGTAAAGACTACTTCAACTACTCGAGTAAACACTACTACAACAACTATAAACAACCACCAATTGATCCTGAAGATTGTCCAGCAAGAACAAGAGAAACAATGTCTTACTCCATCATCCCTTTCAAGTTTGACTTTGATCAAGAGTCTATCGACAAAGTGGAGTTCAAGAGTACACAAGAGTTCAATGGAATGCCTGAAACAACCAAGCTCAAGATTCCCTTGATTACTGCAGGATCAACCAAATTACAAATCCTTTTCACCATCAACGAAATCATGCTCTCCAAGAAGACACTCAACCTAACCACAGGTCCAAGACTCTATGACAAGTTCATAGATCTCCTCAGGGACTACACTGACAAGAGTTGGTGGAACGACTACCTTGCAAACAATGTTCCTCAAAGAACTGTCGACAATTTCTTCACAACTGTTCAAGAATTTGTCAACTACAAGTTTGACAACAATCTTGATGCCTACCAAAACCATCAAAGATTCCTCACCAATATCAAGAAAACCACCACTATGACAGTACACCAATTTGTCTCACAAGTTAACTTCCACAACCATGTCATACTTCCACTACTCCCTGGACATCCACCAGACGAAGCAGAGATCAAGGAGAGAGAGTTCAAGAATCTAATCTTCAAATCGATGCCTGAGGATTGGAAACACACCTACCAGCAACACCACTCTCCTCATAGGGATCCCCTCTCTGAAATGATGATGAGATTCGAACGATATCAATATGCACAGAATAGAAAGAAGAAATCAGATAACCCATCTCAAAACACCAACAACAGCAACAACAATGCCAGTAACAATCGTAACAACCGAAATGGAAGCAACAATCAAAACAACCAAAACAATCGAAACAATCGCAACCGAAACAACAACAACAACAACAACAACAACAATCAACGCAATAACAACAACAACAACAACAACAACAACAACCAACGGAACAACAACCAAGGCAACAACAACAACAAGGGCGGAACACAAATCTCCAACGACTCACCATGTCCTATCCATCCAGGTACCAACCACACTTGGGGCCAATGTTACACCAACAAGTATGGCAACAATTCCAATCAGTCCAACAACAATAGAGACAATACCAACTTGCATGTGAATGATCACAGTTCCAACAACAACAGCAATCAATCCACTACCTCCTCTTCACATGGCAGTAACTTCCACGAACCAGAACAACACATGTGTGTCTTCATCAATGAACCAGAAGAAACCATCCCTACAACTCCTTGGCCGGATCTCTTCCATGTAGACATGGACATCGATGAAGAATATTACAACTTGGATCTTCAAAGATTTCCGACCGAAAACATCGAATCCGACAACAACAGCCAAGATCTTGCTCCCAGCAACACCGAAGTTGACCTTGCTCCAACCACAGTAAGTGTCTGCAACTCAATCAATGGATCCCCTGGCAAGTACTACCTGAAAACTCTCTTCAATTCTGGATCAACCGACAATCTCATCATGGACTCAGCAATCCCTTCTGGAATCAAGAAGCACCTTCTAGACCGACCAATTCAAATACAGACAACAAATGGCAAGACCACTTGCAACCACTATGTAACCTTGGAGAACACTGTATTCCCAGAACTGTCCTATTCAATGAAGGTTCTACAAATCAAGTGCTTTTTAGTCTCTCAGAATATCAACTACCACCTCCTCATTGGAAGGAAAACCATGAGAGATCTTGGAATGAAGATGGACTTTGAAACTTGCACCATCGAATGGTATGAGAAAACCATGCAATTCCACCCTCGGAATTACTTTGACAACAAAGCCTTGCTCCACAAGGTCATGTCTGCAGAGCCTCACGCTATCGCAGAGAGTTACGTCCGAGAACTGTTTCTCTACCCCTCGTGGGCTATCGCGCGGTATTTTTAAAATTCTTGACCCTATTTTTTAAATTTCCTATCTTTTTAGGTCGCGTGTCTACTAAAATACCTCGTGTGTCGTGCGCTTCACCTTTCCAGACAATATCTCATCGATCCCTATCTGGATCATCACCTAAAACTCACTCTCGACTTGGTGGAATAAAAATAATCAATTAAATAACATTTTCAGGGTTAGGGATATCATAAAGTTGCCGTGATGAACAATATTTTGTGTCAAACTTCTTACGCACAAATGATTTTCTCTCATCTCCGAAACATGCTGTTAACTGCACTTAGTAACACACAGTGTACAAAATACCACAATAAATACACAGTACAAAAACCATGTACAAGTCTACGGGTAATGAACATGTGTGTGCTCCGTACACTGAAATCTCTTCAAAAAAAGAACAAGTGAAAAGACCACCATGGAGGTTCACCACCATACAAATAGTACAAAATGATACCAACTCAAATACCTACATGATACTCTACTTTGTTTCCAATCAGGAAGGGTACCGATATTCAAACGAAAAGACGAAGATACCAAAAATGAGCATACAACAACGATGCGCCCTACTACAACAGCGAGTGGCGAGCGGCGAGTGGCAACAGGAAGAGTAACAGCAAGAGCGGTGAGAGGAACAGCAAGCAGGGATAGGAAGAACAACAGCAAAGGGATCAGAAGGCAAGTGGCGCCATTATCAACAGCAAGAGCAGCAGCAACAGCAACTAGCAAGGGCAACAGCAGCAGCAATAGCGACTAGCGAGAGCAACAGCAACAGCGAATAGCAAAAGCAACAACAACTAACGAGAGCAACAGCAACAGCAACAGCGGCAGCGGCTAGCGAGAGCAACAGAGCAACTAGCGAGAGCAACACCAGCGACTAGCGAGAGCAACAGCGAATCCGAATCTGCTCCCCTCATCCAACAGAGCAGCGATTCATCTCATCCTTCAACAACAACAACACCATAGGGCATCCGTCTCCTCCTCGGACAACAACAACAACAACAATTTGTCTCCTCCTCCAACAACAACAGCCATTCATCTCCTCCATCCAGCAGCGAGTTGCTTTGATGGTTGTTGCCGTTCCTATTCGAATATATGATAATTGAACAAAATGGGTGAGTATCTATTGATGTAGTATATAGAGTAAATAATAACAACAGAATAATATATTCTACATGCCGATCAATTTTATGCTGACGTTGGTTCGATCAACGCCGCACCTTCAGTATGATTCGTTGATGCCGACGTTTCCAATCCATTGCTTCCGATCCGGTCCTATGAAAATAAGAAAAACAGAGAAGAAATACATTATCAGTAATGCCGGTGGAGTGGAAGACCAATCAATTGCCGTTGCCGTTGCCGTTGCCGTTGCCGTTGCCGTTGCCGTTGCCGTTGCCGTTGCCGTTGCCGTTGCCGTTGCCGTTGCCGTTGCCGTTGCCGTTGCCGTTGCCGTTGCCGTTGCCGTTGCCGTTGCCGTTGCCGTTGCCGTTGCCGTTGCCGTTGCCGTTGCCGTTGCCGTTGCCGTTGCCGTTGCCGTTGCCGTTGCCGATGCATATCTCTCTCATTCTTACCTTTGCTTGTTCCGACGTTCCTACAATGGTCCCAATAAAGTTGTTGTTGCTGCTGCCGTAGATCCCAATGAAATTGTTGTTGCTGCTGCTGCCGTAGATTACTTCTTACTCCTACGTCACGAAAAACAGTATCTTGTTCCTGTTGATATAGAGGCAAGGGGTGCAGGTTCATTGATTTCAAGACGTATATGTTTGGGGGCCAATTCAAACAATATCTATCCATCAATTTCCCTCGATCAATCGATCGAAGTAGAGGATACTTCAAATTCTGTAGAATTCTACAGGATTTTGTACTAGTGTAGAATTCTACACGTTTTTTGTACTAGATAATTACTAGTAGTGAATCTGCGTAGGTTTCTACACCTGTAGATTCGTACACGCTTTTCGTACTAGATACATACTGATCGAAATCATCGATCAATCGATCGATTGATACGACGAGGATACTTCAATCTTCTGTAGAATTCTACAGGATTTTGTACTAGTGTAGAATTCTACACGTTTTTTGTACTAGATAATTACTAGTAGTGAATCTGCGTAGGTTTCTACGCCTGTAGATTCGTACACGCTTTTCGTACTAGATACATACTGATCGAAATCATCGATCAATCGATCGATTGATACGACGAGGATACTTCAATCTTCTGTAGAATTCTACAGGATTTTGTACTAGTGTAGAATTCTACACGTTTTTTGTACTAGATAATTACTAGTAGTGAATCCGCGTAGGTTTCTACACCTGTAGATCCGTACACACTTTTCGTACTAGATACATACTAGTATTGAATCCGCGTAGGTTTCTACGCAAGTAGATTTCTACACGCTTTTTGTACTGGATACATACTTGTATTGAATCGGCGTAGGTTTCTATGCCAGTAGATTCGTACACGGTTTTTGTACTAGATACATACTTGTAACGATCGATAGGACGAGGATACTTCAATCTTCTGTAGAATTCTACATGTTTCTTGTACTAGTGTAGAATTCTACATGTTTTTTGTACTAGATAATTCCTAGTAATGAATCTGTGTAGGTTTCTACAACTGTAGATTCATACACGCTTTTCGTACTAGATACATACTAGTATTGAATCCGCGTAGGTTTCTACGCCTGTAGATTCGTACACACTTTTCGTACTAGATACATACTAGTATTGAATCAGCGTAGGTTTTTACGCCTGTAAATTCGTACACACTTTTGGTACTAGATAATTCCAAGTATTGAACCTGCGTAGGTTTCTCCGCGAGTAGATTTCTACACGCTTTTTGTACTGGAAAATTCCTAGTATTGAATCCGCGTTGGTTTCTATGCCTGTAGATTCGTACACACTTTTTGTACTAGATACATACTAGTATTGAATCCGCGTAGGTTTCTACGCCTGTAGATTCGTACACACTTTTCGTACTAGATTCATACTAGTATTGAATCCGCGTAGGTTTCTACGCCTGTAGATTCGTACACACTTTTCGTACTAGATACATACTAGTATTGAATCCACGTAGGTTTCTACGCCTGTAGATTCGTACACACTTTTGGTACTAGATAATTCCAAGTATTGAACCTGCGTAAGTTTCTGCACGAGTAGATTTCTACACGCTTTTTGTACTAGAAAATTCCTAGTATTGAATCCGCATAGGTTTCTACGCGAGTAGATTTCTACACGCTTTTCGTGCTAGATACATACTAGTATTGAATTGGCGTAGGTTTCTACACCTGTAGATTGGTACACACTTTTTGTACTAGATAATTCCTAGTATTGAATCGGCATAGGTTTCTACGCGAGTAGATTTCTACACGCTTTTTGTACTAAATACACACTATTATTGAATCCGAGTAGGTTTCTATACAAGTAGATTCCTACACGCTGGTTGTACTAGATAAATACTAGTATTGAAACCGCGTAGGTTTCTACGCAAATAGATTACTACACACTTTTTGTAATAGATACATACTAGTATTGAATTCGCGTAGGTTTCTACGCAAGTAGATTACTCCGCACTTTTTGTAATAGATACATACTAGTATTGAATCCACGTAGGTTTCTACACAAGTAGATTACTACACACTTTTTGTACTAGATACATACTAGTATTGAATCCGAGTAGGTTTCTACGCGAATAGATTACTACAAGCTTGTTGTACTAGATACATACTAGCATGAGTGTATTTTTGGTTCAATTCCTGGGCACAAACTGACTTATTGGGTAATGACTCAAAAAGGATATGGTCCAAGCCATGAATACATTTATCATGACTCATCAAATGCATATTGGGAACAACTTTGTCACAAAGAATGGCAGAAATGTTGTGGTTTGACTCTACAAATGGCAAACATGGGGGTATTTTTGGTGCAATTCCAGGGCACAAACTATCTTATTGGGTAATGACTCAAAAAGTATATGGTCCAAGCCATGAATACATTCATCATGACCCATCAAATGCATATTGGGAACAACTTTGTCACACAGAATGCACAAAATGTTGTGGTTTGACTCTACAAATGGCAAACATGGGGGTATTTGTGGTGCAATTCCAGGGCACAAACTAACTTATTGGGTAATGACTCAAAAAGTATCCGGTCCAAGCAATGAATACATTTATCATGACTCATCAAATGCATATTGGGAACAACTTTGTCACACAGAATGCCCAAAATGTTGTGGTTTGACTCTCCAAATGGCAAACATGGGGGTATTTTTGGTGCAATTACAGGGCACAAACTAACTTATTGGGTAATGACTCAAAAACTATCTGGTCCAAGCCATGAATACATTTATCATGACTCATCAAATGCATATTGGGAACAACTTTGTCACACAGAATGCACAAAATGTTGTGGTTTGACTCTACAAATGGCAAACATGGGGGTATTTTTGGTTAAAAATCCAGGGCACAAACTTACTTATTGGGTAATGACTCAAAAAGTATCGGGTCCAAGCAATGAGTACATTTATCATGACTCATCAAATGCATATTGGGAACAACTTTGTCACACAGAATGTTGCAAATGTTGGGGTTTGTCTCTCCAAATGGAAAACATGAGTGTATTTTGGGTGCAATTCCAGGGCACAAACTGACTTATTGGGTAATGACTCCAAAAGTATCCCGTCCAAGCCATGAATACATTTCTCATGACTCATCAAAGGCATATTGGGAACAACTTTGCCCCACAGAATGCTGCAAATGTTGGGGTTTGTCTCTCCAAATGGCAAACATGAGGGTATTTTTGGTTAAATTCCAGTCCACAAACTAACTTATTGGGTAATGACTCAAAAACAAGCCAGGAATACATTTATCACAACTCATCAAATGCATATTGGGAACAACTTTGTCACACAGAATGTTGCAAATGTTGGGGTTTGTCTCTCCAAATGGAAAACATGAGTGTATTTTGGGTGCAATTCCAGGGCACAAACTGACTTATTGGGTAATGACTCCAAAAGTATCCCGTCCAAGCCATGAATACATTTCTCATGACTCATCAAAGGCATATTGGGAACAACTTTGCCCCACAGAATGCTGCAAATGTTGTGGTTTGTCTCTCCAAATGGCACAAAAGCGGGTATTTCTGGTGCAATTCCAGGGCAGAAACTGAGTTATTGGGTAATGACTCCAAAAGTATCCGGTCCGGGCCATGAATACATTTCTCACAACTAATCAAATAAATATTGGGAACAACTTTGCCCCACAGAATGTTGGAAAAGTTGTGGTTTGTCTCTCCAAATGGCAAACATGAGGGTATTTTGGGTGCAATTCCTGGGCACAAACTGACTTATTGGGTAATGACTCCCAAAGTATCCCGTCCAAGCCATGAATACATTTCTCATGACTCATCAAAGGCATATTGGGAACAACTTTGCCGCACAGAATGTTGGAAATGTTGTGATCTATCGCTCCAAATGGCACAGAAGAGGGTATTTTTGGTGCAAATCCAGGGCATAAAATGACTGATTGGGTAATGACTCCAAAAGTATCAGGTCCAGGCCATGAATAATTTTTTCATGACTCATCTGATGCATATTGGGAACAACATTGAAACCCACAATACAGAAAATGTCGTGGTTTGTCTCTCCAAATTGCAGACAAGAGAGTATTTTTGGTACGAATCCGGCACACACTGACTGAGTGGGTAATGGCTCCCAAAGTATCAGGTTAATTCAATTTATTTTTCCGGCACATTTCATCTTATCCATAATTGGAGTAACACTTATAATCCAATCACCAAAAATGTAGTTTAATGAGTGTCAAATAAAATTAATTCATAAGTTGTTTAATCAAAATGGAAATGCTGCTTTTGGATTATTCTCAGACAAAAATATAAGTGAGCAGGCATTACTAGTTGCAGATGATACTACATGCAAAAAGGTACACCATTGGGTACTTTGCAAAAAGGGTACATAGGTACCGGTAGGTACTGTGCTGACCCAGGACAGTGTCGAACCACCGACTGGCTATCAGATTATACAGATGAGTAGGGAATTTAAGTACATAACCTTCGTGTAATCAAAATTTCCATTTTGAAAAAATTATGGCGCGGGAGGGGTGGCTTGCACTGGTACATGCTTTACTTATATAGAAAATAGGCTAAAGGCCACACACAGGCCAGACACATGAAAGAAGTCAGGCTACACAGCATACACAACACACCAAAAACCACACACACATGAAAAACTGAAGTAACACGAAAAACTGAGCACACACACAAAACTGCACACACACAAAACCAAAAAAAAACACATACTTCTTGGTCGGTACGGTATCTTTTTTAAAACACAGAAATTCAATGTTGTGCAACAGTCACGGACAACAGAACAATGGAACAACAAAGAAACACTAGTGAGTGTAACAGGGGAACAAGGGAACAACAAAATGGAACAACAACAACGGAATGCAAGTGAGTGACAACAATGACGGCAATTTGTTGGAGATTCTATTTATTTCTGATCTTTCTTTCTTTTATTTTTATCGGACGGAACAACAGAGCGAAACAACAAATGAAATGGAACACCGGAGCAACAATGGAACGCAAGTAAGTCCCAACAATGATGGCAATTTGTTGGAGATTCTATTTGTTTCTTATTTTTCTTTTATTTTTATTGAATGGAACAACAGAGCAGAGTAGCAAGTGAAACGGAGCAACAGAACAACAATGGAACGCAAGTGAGTGACAATGACAACAATTTGTTGGAGATTCTATTTTTTCTGATCCTTCTTTCTGTTATTTTTATTTTCAGAGCAAAAATGGAACAATGAAACAATGGAACAAAACAACGACACAATGGAATGAAACAACAAACACGGAGCAACGAAAATGGAGCAACAAAAACGGAGCAACAAAAACGGAGCAATGTAAACGGAGCAACAAAAATGGAGCAACAAAAATGGACTAACGCAATCGGAGCAACGCAAGCCAAACAACGCAAACGGAACAACACAAAGGAAACAAAAACAAAAAACAAAAAAAGGGAGCAACGCAAACCAAAAAACGCAAACGAAACAATAAAAACGAAACAACAAAAATGAAACAACAAAAACGGAGCAACAATGGAACATGGTCAAAACGGAATGCCAAAATGGAACAACAAAACGAAGTAGCGGCAGCAGCAAGCAACGAGAGCAACAGCGTGGCCACAGTAGTAGAAACAGCGGCAAAAGCTAGAGTAATAAACACAACTCCAACCCATCAGTGTTGAATGTTGATCCGGCAATAACAGCATCAATGAATGCCCATTTATCCCTTCAATTAATGTAGAAAATAACAGTACATACATAATACAAAACTACTACTAATTATGAACTTAATATTGAGAATATAAGAAATTATGGAGGATTCGTAATACATTGCAATAGGAATAAATCAAGCAGAATAGAATCTACATTTTAAAAAGGGAATATTGTAGTCGAGAAATAGAATTCACAATTAGGAGAGCAGAATCGAATTGTTATTTGGGAGATTAATATTTTGGAATTAATACTGAGTCAAGATTTCTTTTTTATTTGTGAAAAGAAGTAAGTGTTGTTGGTACGGGATAATAATTGGGTTCTGCTAGAGACAGAAATAAATTATTTTTATTGGAGAGTAGAGTAATGTGCATCACGCGCACAGAAATAGTGCTCTGTTAATTTATAGCCCGCCACTTACCCGCAAATTTCAGGGTGTCCAGAAATATTGCCGTGTTAAATTCACGCACAAAATTTGTGCGCGAGAAGTAAATTCGAACCCCGCGAAACAGTTCTTGGACGTACTCCCATCAAGCAATCCAACAATCATATGTAGATAGAGCCACCAAGTATGAGAAGACTGACCTCCACAAGTTAGTCACCGAACAAAACCATCTCTCTTACCATGATAAACAAGCCTTGTTACCAATACTCTTCCAAAATGAAGAGCTTTTTGAAGGTTTGAATGACAAAGAATTAGGTATTTTCCCTAATCAAACGTTCCACATTGATCTCCAGCAAGGTGCAACTCCATTTCATGTAAAACAGCCATATTCCATCCCACTGCACCAACAAGAAGCAGTGAAGAAAGAAATTGATCGACAAGTGAAACTTGGTATCCTCAAACGCTGCTACGCCACTGAATGGGGAATGCCAACCTTTGTAGTCCCAAAACCAGATGGCTCCTGTCAACTTATCAGTGACTTTAGAGAACTCAACAAAGTCACCAAGAAACTTCACTATCCACTTCCAAAGCTCCAAGATATCTTCCACAGAAGAAGAGGCTTCAAATATGTCACCCTTATTGACGTCAGTATGCAGTTCCACACCTTTAAACTTGATGAAGCCTCCACCTGGCTTTGTGTCCTTGTTGCTCCATTTGGAAAATATCGATGTCTTTGATTGCCAATGGGCTTCCTTAACTCTCCAAGTTGGGCCCAAGGCTGTATGGAACATATGCTCCTACACTTGAAGGACATTGAAGTATACATCGATGATATTGGTATCTTCTCAGATACTCTTGAATCCCATTGTAAATTGGTCTCCTCTGTCCTCTCCCTACTGAAGACCCACAACTTCTTGCTGGTCAAGCCCTCCAAGTGCCACTGGTTTCAATCACAAGCACCTTGGCTTGGCCACATCATCTCTCGCAATGGAATCAGACCCAATCCAAACAAGATTGCTCCTATCCTGAAACTTGCTTTTCCTTCAACAACAACCCAACTTCGATCCTTTGTTGGGATGATTAACTTCTATCGAAACTTCTATCCCAAGCGGGCTGAAGTCCTTGCACCCCTTACCAACCTCTCAGGATGATCAAAAGGCAAGATATCTCCAACTCCGGAACTTCTTGAAGCCTTCAACAAAGCCAAGTCCCTCATTGCCAATGATATCCTCCTTGCCTTTCCTGATCCAAACAAGCCCTTCCATGTCTACACTGATGCTTCTGACTACCAACTCGGAGCTGTCATCCTCCAAGATGGCAAAATTATCATTTGCTTCCCCAGAAAACTCAACGCAGCTCAACGGAAATATCCAACGGTCGATAAAGAGATGCTCTGCATTGTAGAAGTCTTCAAGGAATTCCGCACCATTCTTTGGGGCGCCCAAATCATCGTATGGACAGATCATATCAACTTAACTTGCCAAAACCTCATAAGCCATCGCATTATGACTTGGAGAATGCTCCTTGAAGAATTTTCCCCAGTATTCAAGTACATCAAAGGCAAAGACAATGTCATTGCTGATGTCCTCTCAAGGCTCCCGCTCCAGCAAGACACTCCCGAGAAGAAGAAGGAGTTCTTTGGTCCCCCCACTCCCAATCCAGAAGACGATGACTCGGGCCTTGATACTATAGGTTCAAGGACCAACTGCGACTCAATGGACGCCAACCTTCTCTCTCTTTCCGAACTGTTTCTTAACTACCCAGAAGACATTCCCATGTACCCCTTAGCCTTTGACCAACTCGCCCAAGACCAAGCGGCCAGCGTAGATATCTCCACCAACCCTCAGTACACAACTGAAAACTTCAACGGCATCGACTTGAGAGTTGTAGACTCCAACAGCCGACAGAAAATTGTACTCCCTGCAAACCGGGTGCAAGCCACAATCAAATATTACCATCATGTGCTTGGCCATGCTGGCGCAGAAAGATTGTATCGAACCATTAACCAATTCGTATATGCCGCAAACTTGAAGGACCAAATGAATTCCTTTTGCAGAACTTGTGACACATGCCAACAATACAAGAATAGCCACCGAAGCCATGGGCAACTCCCCACCAAGGAACACCAATATGTCCCTTGGGACACTATTGCAATCGATGGAGTAGGTCCCTGGAAAATCAAGATCCCTGGCCATGGAACTGTTTCCTTCAATGGCTTTACCATCATGGACATGTGCACCAACCTCCTTGAAATCATTCGAGCCCCACAAGTAAATCCAACCGGCCTCATGGCAGTCCATGCCCTTGACAATGGCTGGCTCTCCAGATATCCCAAACCAGTAAATTGCATCATTGACCAAGGAACCAACTTCATGAGCAATGACTTCCAACTCCATCTTGCCAACCTTGGAATCAAAGCCAAAGTCTGCTCTGTTCGCAATACGCAATCCAATGCCGTACTTGAAAGAGTCCATGATATAATGAAGTCGTCAATGAGAACAGAGCTCAATACCAATCCTCCGCGAACTCTT
Source organism: Pseudo-nitzschia multiseries (assembly GCA_037355745.1). NCBI lineage: Eukaryota > Bacillariophyta > Bacillariophyceae > Bacillariales > Bacillariaceae > Pseudo-nitzschia > Pseudo-nitzschia multiseries. Next base: position 37,676,320 of record CM074781.1, on the reverse strand, counting down.
CAGGAAGCCACAGACATCATCGATACTGTCTTTGCATTGGCTCAGTTTGCAGTTAGATCAACCATCAACAAGACCTTCGGAATGACGCCCGGAGCCCTTGTATTCCACAGAGACATGTTCCTACTAATTCCTGTAATCACCGATTTGGCAATGGTCAGAAACAAAAGACAAGCGCAAATCGACAAGAATGCTATGAAAGAGAATAGCCACAGGAAGATTCATGATTACAGTGTAGGAGACCAAATTATGGTGAACAATGAAAAGCAAATTCCTGGTGCTTTTGATGCAAGAAGCAAAGACCCCTACACTATCCAGCAAATTCACACCTATGGTACAGTTTCCTTTCTCTTAAGAAATCACGTTATCCAACGCATGAACATTCGAAACCTGAAACCATATCACGCCAACTAAAAAGTTCTTATCTAAGGAATACTGGTCGCACACGACTAACAAATTTCTGTGCCACCAATCGAACTCTTACGAGAAGGAGAAGAGTGTGGTATTCCAACGCTCACGATTGAAATTACCCACGATTCAAGAAAATCTGAAAACTGACATCAGCATCAACGCCACACCAGCCGGTCTTCAATATTGAAGACTGGATGAAGAACATATCCAAATCTTCTATGTAAACTGTACGTTGAATTTCGATTCAATGGCTGTTTACTGTTACAAGCCTTTCAACCTCTCCTTGGAGTAGTTGACAGAGCTAGCTCACAATCTCAGTTTTCAACCATTACATAAACCTTATTTTAGTACCTTTTTCTAGAGGCATACGATAATTGTTACAACAAGGTTATGTTGTCAACTTGGGGGTTGGTGTTCAACGTTGTTCAACTAACAACTCCACCAATTACCCAATGTACCGGTAAGATCTTACGCACTCATACTCTTACTCGTACCCACACTTTTTATCACAAGAAGTCGTGGTACGACTAGTATTTATCTACCGGTACTGGTATTAAAAATACTTAACCCGCTCTAATGATAAATAATATTACTCCTAATAATTGTGGCGAGTTCAGGCCGGAATTCGTGCTGGTTCTCAGGCCCAGTCTAGAGTGTCGAGTGTACAGTGTACATTGTAGAGTGTACAGTGCCGAGTGCACGCCTACCGCTCCCGTATTAGCGATTTGAGGAATTTTCCCGCCAATTTTTATTCTTTCTTATGGGTCCCGATCTCGCGCACCGTACGGTACACGAAAGGCTTAAGTAACCGAAACTACGGTACTTGGTTGGTTTCCCAAAAAATTATATTTTTCGAAAGAAACAATATCTTTCTTTTGTGTAAACAAAAAAATGCACGTAGAATATATGCCCGTGCAGCATTAAAAAAATCAGAACACATTCAATACCAACGACCTATTACTTATGAGACACTGATCTTGCCCGTGCATTGTACAAGACACTCGATCTTGCGTGTTCGTGGAATGCTTTGTTTCCGTACTTATTTTTGTCCTGGTACCGGTAGATTTTTTATTGTTTTTTCTATCAGTAGAATAGTAAGATAGTCTACAGTAATCTTAACGCAACCTAAGTACTAGGTAAGGTATCGTGAGGAATTCTTAGCGTCTGATTTTGTGAAATTACTTCAATATTTCTTCTTTGTGGACTGCGAGTGATAGATTGATTCATTCAGCTTACGAGAACGAACTACCGGTACGAGTACCGTTCCGTACGGTACCGTATTTGACGGTAAGAAACACTTCCAAGATTAGTCTGATTATGACCAACAATGTTTGAGAATCTTGAGTGCCCGAGAGAAATCGCGAAGAAACTCACAACCAAGATTTGTCGTCGAGTCGGATCGAGTCGACACGAGTAAGATCACTCGTACCGTTCCGTAATCTTTAGCTTACTCAATCAATACAGCCTTCGAAGTCAAGCAATCAATATCTGTCTTGGTCAAAGACCGTATCTATTCTTTGAAGTCACAGCGACCATTATTATTATTTCTTACTCCTATTATTTTGATTATTATTACTATTATTTAATAGTCCACCACCTTTACCATGTCTCCACCGCCGAAACGCTTCGTCAAGAATAAGAACGGCGTGAATGTGCTGAATCCCGAGTATCTTGCCTGGAAAAAGAAGGGCGGGAAGAGACCAGCACAGAAGCAACGGGAAGCTCCGATCGAAAAAATGGTGTTCGTGGCCGATATATTGCAAGGGAAGAACCTTGTTGCAATGGACCGAAAAGGCCTGTTCGGGAAGAAAACGTCGTCGGATCCCTACATCAAGGTGATTCTGGAATGCCTCCCGCCTCCCGCCAAGGAACCCGTTCCGGCCCGGAGCAAACACTATAGCACCGTACAGAAGATCAATCTCGGGAAAACAGCCGTGGTCAAGAAGAGTCTCGATCCAACGTGGAATCACGCCATCAAGCAGGCCGTTGGCTACAGCAGAGTGAGCGAACGCCTTCGCCTACATTTCCAAATTTTTGACGAAGACAAATTTTCGATGTCGGACGACGCCATGGGCACCGTGGTGCTTCCCCCACTCGAATGGCGGAATTTGGACACGGGTCCCGTCTGGTACGAGGTTCCCAAGAATTCCGCCAAGAACGCTTCGGGCAGTCTTCAGATCAGGCTCCGGACACAGCTCGTGCGGATGGTGGGAGTGAAGACCTACTGTTGAGCCGAGCCTAGCGCAGCACGACGTCGTTCGTTCGTTCGATCGTTCGATGGTCGCTGTTTCGTCACTGCGACGAAACACGACTCGAGTGGAACCTACCGGAAAAATTATATTATATTATATTATATTATTATAATGTTTTTCCAAGCGAAGAAGGTGTTTAGAAGAATAGAATTGGCGAATCCTGTCGCCTTGGTATTTACTGTATTTTTTTGTCGACGGCGCCCGGCAATTAGTGTTTTGACACTCCTTGCTTGCATCTGTCGTCAAACGGAATAATGAAAGAAATAATAATAAAACTTTCGATGTTAACTCTGACTCCGTAGTAAAATAAGACCGGTCTCGTTCGATGAAACTTGTGATCTACTCTACTACGAAGTATGTTCAAAGATCGCTAGAAGAAATCAGATCGGATCAGATCAAAGCGGATCGTTATGTGTTACTGGTGCCTTTCATTTTTTCTGCGTGATTTTTTGTTAGTCAGATCGATCTAATGTGTGACATCATTTGGGTCGATTGCGAACGAAATTGAATGCATGGTTTCATCAAAGAGTTGTATTTACGAGTATAAGTACCACAAACATCACAAACTTGCGGTTGGAATGCAGTGCTCTTCACCACGATTTTTTTGTGGTACGTACGGTACAATAAATACCTAATCGTTCCATCCACCAAGTCACAATTGCAAGTCGACAAATTTCATCGTCGCCGGAGATAGTTTCTTCCGCAGTCCACGGATGCACGTACAATACTGACTGTATGCGCGTCGTGCACTCGATCACTTCTCTCCGTCCCAAAGGTACGATAGTTTCTCAAAACGATATTCTTTCATTTCATTTCAAAAAAGAAAAGAAAAGAAAAGAAAAGGACCGGGTTTTGGTTGTTATGTTATCGATCGCTATTGCCTCGTGGAGCTGTCGTCGTCTTTCCCTAGCCCGGAAATCGTGGATTTACCACTGCCGCTGCCACTGCCGGTAGTGGACAAAACATCCCGATTACCTCTCGCCCCGCCCTCGGTGTTGATGACGGCCCGCTTGGGCTTGATGCCCTTTTTCACCAGATCCCGGACCTCGTCGCCGGTCAGCGTCTCGTATTCCAGCAACGTCTTGGCCAGCAGGTGGTGCTGCTTGGAATACCTGGTCAGCAGGTCCTTCGCGCGCTTGTAGGAGGCGTCGGTCAGGTTTTTCACCTCCGTGTCGATCTTGTTGCGGGTCTCGTCCGAGGCGTGTTCCTGTCCGGTCGATCCGCCGTACCGGACCAGACCGATTTGCTCGCTGAATCCGTACTTGGTCACCATGTTGCGGGCGACGTTGGTGGCGTTGGCAATGTCGCTCGAGGCCCCCGACGTCGTCTCTTCCTTCCCGAAAATGAGTTCCTCGGCGACCCGACCTCCCATGGCGACGTCCATGTTCGCCTTCATTTCCTTCAGGGATTGCGATGTCTGGTCGCCCTCCGGCAGCATGGTGACCATTCCCAGCGATTGGCCGCGGGGCATGATGGTGGCCTTGTGGACTGCACAGCAATGCACAGCAATGTAATATAATGCAATGCAATGCAATGAATGCACAGCAATTCACAACGAGCAATGAAATGAAATGAAATGAAATGGAACGAAAACAAAACAAAACAAAACAAAACGAAATGCGTGTCAGTCGTATGGTTCCTTGATGGAGCTCTTTCTGCCGAGCAACGCACGCACACGGCTCGGGTTCGAACGAAACAAAAGATGCAATACCTCCTCCTCCGTTCCGTTCCGTGCCGGTACTACTGCTGCTGCTATGCTATTGCGGCTATTGCGGCTATTGCTGTACTTACTCGGCATGGCACCCTCGGTCAGTACCGCCACGAGCGCGTGGCCCGCCTCGTGGTAGGCCGTGCATTTCGCGGTTTCCTTGGTGATGACCGCCGTCTTGCGCTCGGCTCCCATCAGAATCTTGTCCTTGGCGTACTCCAACACCGCCATGGTGATGCTCGAAAGACCGTCCACGGATGCCTTGAGGGCGGCCTGGTTCATGAGATTGAATAGCTCGGCCCCGCTGAATCCCGTGGTGCCCCTGGCGAGTATGTTCAGGTCGACGTCCGGCGACAGCTTGGTCTTCTTGGCGTACATTTCGAGTATTTCCTTCCGGCCCCCGACGTCGGGGAGGGACACCGTGATGTGCTTGTCGAATCGTCCCGGCCGCAGCAGCGCCTGGTCGAGGGATTCCATAAAGTTGGTCGCCCCGATGACGATGATCCCGTTGTTGTCCTCGAATCCGTCCATCTGCACCAGCAATTCGTTGAGGGTCATCTTGAGCGCCGACTGGTCCTTGAGCTTGCGGGACCCGCCGACGGCGTCGATCTCGTCGATGAATATTATGCAGGGTGATTTTTTCTTGGCGGCCTCGAACAATTCCCGGACGCGCTTGGCACCCAGCCCGACGTAGACCTCCTCGAACTGGCTGCCGCTGCTGAAAAAGAAGGGCACCCCCGCCTCGCCGGCGATCGCCTTTGCCAGCAGGGTCTTTCCCGTTCCGGGGGGTCCCGTCAGCAGCAAACCGCGCGGGAGTTTGCCCCCCAGCCGGGTAAACTTGGACGGGTTTTCGAGGTACATGACGATTTCTTTGAGTTCCGCGAGTGCCTCGTCGACTCCCTTGACGTCGTCAAAACTCACGTCGGACGTGTCCTGGGCCTGCTGGATGTGCTTCGTCCCCGAGTTCATTCCGAGGCCGCGGCCGACGCCCTTTTCGTCGAGGAGGGCCGAGATGGCGCTGACCACCACAAAGGCGACGAGGACCCGTCCGGTCAGCGAGAGGATGGCCGATCGGGCCGAGGTCGGGTTGTGGAGCTGCACGTAGAGGGGATTCTTGGGATCCAACCCGCGGCCGGCGGCGGAGGATCCGGCGGCGGCTGCCGCTGCGGGAAATGCACCACCGCCGACGCCTCCTCCCCCCAGCAGCAGCGACCGGTTCCCGCTTCCGCTCCCGATCGCCGCCAGAGCGGAAGGACCCCCGCTCGCCAGCAGGTTGGAGAAAGCGTGGACCTGTTCCTGCTTGGTCAACTGTCGGTGCTCCGCCAGGAACTCGGAGAGGCCCGTGTTGCTGCCGCTCTCGTCGTTCCACGCACCACCACCACCACCACCATTACCATTGGCTCCTCGATCCGTTTCCCGCAACCGCCCCAGCAGGTCCTCCATCCGGAACCGGCCGTACGCTCCGGTCTGCGCCAGCGCCCGCAGGTACAATGCGGCGACGCGGGAATCGACGGCAAACTCCCGGAACATCTTGTCGCTCACCCGGTCGACGACGGCCTCCGGGTGGTTCCGCTGCATCAGCCGTTCGAGGAATTCGAACTGCGCGTTGGCATCGGACGGCCTGGCATTGGCCGCGGCCTCCAGGCTCTTGAGCTGGAGCGTCTCGACCCGGTCGTTCAGGGCGTTCGCCACGCCAAAGAACGAGCGGCGCTGCTGCATCATCATCGTCGTCGTCGTCGTCGTTGTTGGCATCGCCGAAGAGCCGTCCCACGGAGAATTAAGATGCCGGGTGCCATTGATACTGTTAGTGTTGCTGTTGCTGTTGCTGTTAATGCTAATGTTGCTATTGCTATTGCTGCTGCTTCCGATCGCCGTCCTCAAATAGGGGGATATTCGAACGCCGCCAAACGAAACATTGACGGAATACGACAACGACGACAACAGCCGTTTTTGGTGCAATTCTCGCAATCTGGGGTAATCCTGTGACGAAAGAAAGAAATGAAGAAAGAAAGAAAGAAAAAAAGAAGCAATTGCACAAGAAAAAGAGGAAAACAAGCAATGGGTTTCCTTGTGAGGATTCGTGTTCGTGTTTGTGTTTTGTGTTCGTAGCCGAAACGGAGCGGAACGGAACCTGCCGTGCTCGATATGGATGGAACACAACACAACACAGCACAACACAACACCATTCCGTCCGTCGCTGTCGCTGTGGATTCATTCATTCGAAGGGCGGCGACGGCGACGGCGACAGTGGCGTTTGCTGTTTGTTGGTTGGTTTGTTGGTTGGTTCTGTTGCACGTACTCGATAGCCTCGATTCCCGGAATGCATTCGGTATTGACTACTCATCCCGATAGTAGTAAGTAAGATTACTGCGGGCCGTTTCGGTTCTGTTCGTTTCGGTTTCTCCAAACAGTGGTTGAAGTGGTAGTTATCGATCGGAAATCCAATGGAGCGAGCGCTGTGCGTTGTGAAAGGGTGCACGCTGTGAGTATAGTACGGGTACGGGTACGAGTACGGGTACTACTCGTGGGTTTGGGTCGATTCGATGGAGTTTCGGACCGATTCGGACTCGGATTCGGATTCGAATTAAGATTCGAATGCGAGCTCTTCGCGATCGACGATGATTAAAATCGATGTTCGAAACAGAAACAGAATAGATACACGTCCTACTACGGTACTATGCCGTGCGTGAATGGTCTCGGACTTTTTCGTTTCGTTTTGTTTTCTTTTCTTTCGTTTCGTTTCGTTTCGTTTCGTTTCGTTTTCTTTCGTTTCGTTTCGGCTCTCGGACTCGTTTCTGTTTCGACACCCTTGGTAAAGACCGATCGATGATCTCGCCAATCGGATACCAGTGATAGGCTTTCGATGGAATGGAATGGAATGGAACCGACGATGTTGTTGTTGTTGTTGTATGTTCCGGTATACTTCGTACCAGATATTATTGTATTCTCGTGGATTTGAATTGCTCCACTTCTGTCGATGAAATTCGTTGAGTTGTCCGAGACGAGACGAGACGAGACGAGACACGACGTCCACCAAGACAAGCTACCTACGCAAGGAATGAATCATTCTTCTATGCTTTTCTTTCTCGCTCTCGTATCGTATCGTACCGTATTGTACCGTACCGTATTAGTTTTTGTCGGTTGTTGTCGGTTGGGGAACCACCGCTGACCACTGCGAGCGGTACGAACGGTAGGCAAGTATCGTAGGTAACGTAAGGATAAGTAGTATGGTAGTTTTTACCGTACCGTGTACCGTACGCGCAGTATCGTACGAGTACTACCGCATTGCGTGAGTGTGCGGACCGTTTCGGTAGTATTGGGTGAATTCTGGTTGGTCCCCCGAATGAATCGAAATGGGGCAAGAGACCTGTCGACAGAAGGACGGACAGGAAACTATTGTGGTACCTCGTAATAACGGTACGGTACTTCACTACCGTAGGTAGTACTGATGGAAGTGACGACATAGTAATCTTAATACCTAGTAGTAATAGTGATAGTAGTACGAGTAGTACTAGTACTAGTAGCAATGATAGTTGCATTGCAATTGCAGGACACAACCCGCCCAGCAATGCAGAAGCCAACAAATCATACGAATGCTAGTAGTACAAGAAGTACCATACTAGTACCTAGTAGTACCTAATACGTAGCTACTAGCTTCGTCCTACTAGTCATACTACTACTCTACTATGCTGTATGCTATTGCATTGTGGTCACGGGAACAAGAATGGTGCTCTTTCATCATCCGTGTCTGTCTGCTTTTTTCTTCTTTGGAACGATTACTAGTACTACTAGTACTACGCCATGTCACAGCACTGCTCGTCTTACAGAACAAAAAATTGTTGCCATCTACTCCTGGCACTGTCTGATGTGTCATCACTGCTGCCACTCCACTCCACTCTACTCCACTCCATTCCAAGAACAAAGAAATAATAATAATAATAATACTCCTGGGTACCATACGAGTACAGTACTATGTATCATCTACCGGTAACTTACGCGGATCCAACTACTACTACTAGTACTTGTGGCAAAAACAACGGACTTCACTCCATTATTATTATGGTGGTATGAACCAAAGAATACGAAGCAATAGTGATCACACCCACCAGTGTATTATTATTATTATTATTATTACAGTAGTAGTGGTGGGCTATTGAGTGATTCCCACCTAAAGAAAGTTAATAAAAAGTATATAGAATGAATAATTTTTTATCACGCCCAACGGACGAATACTTTTATTAAATGCCAAATTTGGAATTTGGAATCCCTAAAGAAGAAGAAACAGTAGCTGTCTGTTTAATGACTACCCGCGCCACATACCGGCCTAATTTTAAGATTCCGTTGAAATCTATTCGGTGTCAGTTAAGTGAATAAAAACAGTCAGTCGGACACATGTCGACTGACAAATTTTATTACGAAGTGAATACATCTATATAGAAAACACATACTTTTTATGTTTTTTTTAATTAATTATATTCGTTTTCGTTAGGTGGCAATCACTCATTATGAAAATAACATAAATACAAATCTATTTCTATTCCTACAATAATATGGTAATACCATTTGGATTGGCTTGTGTCGAAGGATAAGGTTTGGATTAACACAAATTACCGAATTACTAAAAGAAGAAAATGTCAATGAGGTGTCAAAAAGATGTCATAAACACATCAACACGATACACATGAGTGTGTGATAAAGCCTATCCGCTCATAACTTGAAAAGTTAAATCTAGTAGTGGAAATTTTACATGATTGATCAAGATGTCTGAAGATAAGGACAGCAGTAAGACTGACAAAATGGAATGTGAAGGGAATGTAGGCCAGAAATTGAGCTACTACAGAAGGAAAGGAGGAAGGAAGAAATGATCCAACGGCAAGTTTGAATTGTCCCGGAACACATTCATAGGACCAATCCCACCAGAGCTCAAGGAACATGTATTCACACACACCGGAAACGTGCAAGCTAAGCAATGGTTGAAATCAAGAGAAGCCTTCATTTTGTATGCAGGAGGAAAGTACGGCAAGGATGTGAGAGCAACCCTCACCGAAATGGAAGTAACAATAATCACGGCAAAAGCACCAGCAAGCCATGATAGAGAAACCATCAAGGCTCCCACGCCCTTGGAGGCAAAGAACTGGGAGTTTGACATCAAAGAGTACCAAATTGCTGCAAAGAAACTTGACGACAACCTTGGTATCCTTTTTGACAAGCTATGGGCACATTGCGGCCCTGGGATGCAGAACAAAGTGAAAAGATCAAAAGGAGGTAGTTGTTGAGGATGTGAGGAGAAACAAGAAACATGCATTCAATCAATCTCGAGGGAAAATCAATCCATACTGGGTCATCATACTTGACAACCAGTCAAAAGTCCACATGTTCTGTCAAAAGGCTTTCCTAACCAGCGAGCTACATTTGTACACGAATGCTGGAATGACAACAACCATCACTCATGTGGGGGACCTACCAGATTTTGGAACTGTATGGTTCCATCCAGAGGGAATAGCCAATGTACTGTCATTCAATGGAGTGGTGGCAAAGACAAAAGGTTACATGATTGAATATAACAACCTCACCATGGGGAACTATTTCTGGGTGACCGATCCATCAGGAGAAGTAAAGGTATTCCAACCCTCACGGTAGGGACTAGTATACTATTGGGATAGCCAACATCTATTCGCAGGAAGTTCACAAACAACAATGGGCCCAAGCATGTTGAATGAAGGAACTGTGTTAGTTGAAACCATACGGGAAAACAAGCAGAAATTTTCAAAGAAGGACATCCGGAGGGTAGAGACGGGCGGGCATTACAACACATCGCTGGCCATCTCAGTGACGCACAACTGCTAATTTTTTTTCAGAAACGCCAGTTATTGAATAGCCCGGTCACTCCACACGATGTCCAACTGGTGAGGGCCATACTGGGCCCAAGTATCCCGGGATTAAAGGGGAAGACAGACCGTTGAACCAAATGTAGTAGTTCCTATCCCACAACACATACCGGTACGGGATCACTATGAAAACAATAACTATGGGAATTGATATTTTGTACATCAATGGTGTCCCATTCCGCACCACTATCCAGTAGACATGCCCGTACGATCTACCAAGACCAAAGACATCCTGCCGGTGATTTCTACAAGAAAAGGAACTTCCGCATTACAACCATACTTGCAGATGGACAGTTCAAGCCACTGACAATGAGCCTAGCCGGAAAACATATCGAACTCAATATAGTATCACACGATGGATGAACACGTCCCTAAGGCCCAACGATACAACCGGACAATCAAGGAACGATGTCGATGCATTTTCAGTACATTGCCCTCGTGGAAATGGTAAGGAACGTGATATTTTACTTAAATGCATTTCCATGGGACGATGCCAAAAAAGGTGCAAAATACCACCGCATCGTTCTCCGGAACAGGATGGCGCGTGTTGCGTGCTATCCGGAACGGAACGCAACGCAACGCAAGGAAGGAAAACGCCAAGACACTAGCTAGTATGTATAGTAGTTTACAGTATTATTGCTCGATCGATTGATTCCAGAACTCTCGCTTCCGTGGTTGGTTATCGCATCGACATCGTTTTTTCGGCTTTGGACAGTGTGTGACTCGGGCACCGTGTGCTCGAGACACACACGTGTGCGAATTCTGCCGTTTAGATTCCGCAACTTCCTTCCGCGATTGGATGATTCGCAATTCGCTCTCGGAACAACGAATCCTATCCGGCTCTACACCGAATGCATTTTCGGATATTTCCCGGTTTGGTCGTCCTCGTGTTCGTTCCCCGCATCGCCGCCACCATCGCCATCGCCATCAGCACCGTCATCAACATTACCATCCCCGTGATGCTCCGTTCCGTGTTCGCTGTTGCCCGACGGAGCATCATCATTGTCTTCCAGCTTCACACGAGGTAATGTCGAGTTGCTTCGGCCATCACCATCACCGTCTTCATCTTCATCACCGCCATCCCCGTGATGCTCCAATCCATGTTCGCGATTGCCCGACGGAGCACAATCGTCGTCTTCCAGCTTCGCACGAGGCGATGTCGAGTTGGTTCGTTCATAGCTCCCTTCCTCGTCTTCCTCGTTGCTGTCGTCGTAGTCGTCGGACCTTGTGGTGCCGGGAAGAAGGCTCCAGGAAAACCCGATTCCATCCAATCGTTGAATCCTTCGCTCTAACTCTTCCCGATCCATGCGGGGGTGTTTTGGTGATTCGCCACTCTTGTACTTCTTGTAATTCGAGCGCTGGGTGCTTACCCAGCGACCAAGGGCCCTATTGGTCTTGTTCTTGGTCGGAACATTGCCTAAAATGGGAGAAAAAAGGGAAGCAGACGACGTAAAAGGTTGAGTCGGGGTGCTGATCCAGAATAAGCTTGCGACGCCGATTGCTCAGCATGCAACACAAACGGATGAATCTTCGTCTCGTAGCACTTACAGTGTCCATGAGCTCTCAAATACTGCTGGAGCTCGCTGAATTTTTCTTCCCAGGCTGCCTGACCTTTGCGCTTCGCCCAGACAAATCCCGCCTCTTCTAGAAGCTGAACTTTTTCGTCTGTCAAACTAGAGGGTTTACCCGCATCTTTAGATTTTTTCTCCATTCTCTGTTTGTTAACCCAGATCCCCAATGAGTGATTCTTGGCATATTGTTGAGGAACATTCGCTGTTTCATTGTTCGTCCAAACGCGCACAAGGAAGACGTTAGAGCCTACGGGACCTCGAGAAATTGACGTGCATGCATCACAACACAACATCGTATAGATATCACACATTACACATTACAGTACTCACTATGACCATTAGCGTCTTTGAACTGGATCAATTCTTGAAGTCGCTTGAACCAGGTTTGAAGGGCTTCCAATTTGCGAGGAGTCCGTGCTTCTTGGAGTTGCTTGGTTGATGGTTGAATTCGACGCGCCTGTGACGAAGAAGAACGACCAACATATTGGGGATTGGTGGGTTTCGTTCGAAGTCCAGCTCGAGTGTTGGGTCGTTCGTATTTGACCCCTTTCGAATGAACTTTGTTGACACGGGGTTTCGTTGTCGTGAATTTCTTCGCCAGATTCGTGCTTCGAGTTGAATACCGACTTCCCTGCCTCGGAAGAGGCGCTTCCATGGGAGCTCTTCTACGGTTTGCCTCTGCTGTGTTTTCCTGGGAAGATCGATTGGATTGAGTCGAAAGCGAAGCGACAGGAGGGCTTTTCCGATCGAAAGTAAGCTCATTCTTTGCGGATTGCGTCGGGTAATTGGATGCTTGATGATGAAAGTAATGCTGTTGATGGTGATGGTGATGCGGATTATGATGGTGATGCGGATGCGGATGCGGATGCGGATGCTGCTGTTGTTGCCGCCGTCGAAAATCAATCGCCGGAGGCTTTGTATCCATATTGTCATCGTGATACTGAGGGACGCCGAAACCTGTATGAGCATATAAGTTCAATAAATGCTGCCTGTCGTAGTGATTGGGGGTCACCGAACTCACCGTGCCGTCGCTTTCGTTCACTGGCTGAGGGACGTGTCGAGGATGTCCCAATGGTTCGTGAGTTTCATCAAAACATTGGGCGAGAGGGAATCCACCCGTGGGCTCATCGACATCAATGAGTGGATTGAGTCCGAGATCGTCGGCTAAGTTGTCATAGTTTGCATCGATTTCAAAACCGCCGTGAGCCATGCCCGAACCCGATCTAACTCGATGCATGTCACCAGAAGTATCGTGACCGACGTAGCCGTGATGACTAAACTCTCCACCCCCGACGTTTCTTGCCGCGTTACTACTGGCAATATCGAACGAGTTTTGTCGCATGCCAATGGAGTTGGTGGAAGCATATGGCATGTGTGGATCGCTCCCATCAAACGCGTAATATGCATGGTTTGGAAGTGAGCTTTCCGATCGGTGAAAACTATCCATCCTATCAGTTTGGTCCAGATCGCTCGGTTCAAAAACAGCAGAATCCAGGTGATTGCTTGCCTCCTCCTCCGGCTTATCCGGAGACGACTTATCGCCTCGATACGTGTTGCCAGGGGGATTCATAATGCTATAATTGATTGTGATTGATACCATGGGTATCGGTGTTGGGGCAGGTTAGCACCAAATATCTCGTTGTCGAATGGTACCTTCGAAAGACATGGAATGCCTTTAAGGAAAGTCTGATTTGCTTGTATTGTGCTTGTATTGCTCCTGGGTCGGTGGCAAGGGAAAAATTTGGTTTAGTCAAATAATTGTAATGTGTGTGAGTAGATTGAACGGAAATCAAGATTGCACAAAGAACCGTGACCCGTACGCTTTGTTGACAGTAACATGTGCGCCAACGGTGATCGTTCGTACGGGAAATGAATCAATCATAATAGTCCCTCGGATGAAATTTTCAATCTTCTTGTCAAGGCCACTGGTTGTCATGCTCGAAGTCGATACTAAAGACACACGATTTCCGCAATAGAGGTTCACAATACGTTCGAGTTCCGATCATTTTTCATGTGCGTCGAGCAAACTGGTTTGAGATGTTTCGACGAGAAGAAATATCCACCATGGAGATCTTTGCGTCCACGCTGTCCTGTTTGTGTCACGGTACACGTACCTGGTAGGCCCTCATAACTGGTATACGTCTGATGATGGGTCTGGGCCTAGCTGATTGTGACTGGAGGGGCGCTGGCGACCCTTCCATCGTGAAGCCCCTTCACACGAAAACCTGTTCGATTCATTGTTTCGTCGTTGAGAGAGAGGAGTGTTTTTGAAGAGTTTACCAAACCCGCATAGAAAAATCACAGTCACTCAATAGATCCAGTCACTAGTGATTCAATTGTCGTACGCCTCTAAAATAAGGAGGTACTAAAATAAGGTTTATGTATTGGTTAAAAACTAAGATTGTGAGCTAGCTCTGTCAACTACTCCGAGGAGCCGTTGAGAAAGCTTGCAACAGTAAAAAGGGTTGTAACAGTAAACAGCCGTTGAATGGAAATTCAACGTACATTGCACATAGAGAAGCACATGAAGAATTTGGATATGTTCTTCATCCAGTCTTCAATATTGAAGACCGGCTTGCTTTTCAGATTTTCTTGAATCGTGGGTAATTTCAATCGTGAGCGTTGGAATACCACACTCTTCTCCTTCTCGTAAAAGTTGGATTGGTGGCACAGAATTTTGTTAGTCGTGTGCGACCAGTATTCCTTAGATAAGAAATTTTTAGTTGGTGTGATACGGTTTGAGGTTCCGAATGTTCATGCGTTGAATTACTTGATTTCGTAAGAGAAAGGAAACTGTACCATTTGTGTGAATTTGCTGTATGGTGTAGGGGCCTTTGCTTCTTGCTTCAAAAGCTCCAGGAATTTGCTTTTCATTTTTCACCATAACTTGATCTCCTACACTGTAATCATGAAGCTTCCTGTGGCTGTTCTCTTTCATAGCATTCTTGTCGATTTGAGCTTGTCTTTTGTTTCTGACCATGGCCAAGTCAGTAATTACTGGAATCGGTAGAAACATGTCTCTGTGGAATACAAGGGCGCCGGGTGTCATTCCAAACGTTTTGTTGATGGTTGATCTAACGGCAAACTGAGCAGAAGCAAAGATGCTGTCAATGATATCAGTCGCTTCTTGGAGAGTCTGTGGAGGGTTGGTATTGAGTTCGGTTCTCATTGCAGACTTCATGGTGTCATGGACGCGTTCGAGTACTGCATTGGATTGTGGGTTTCGAACAGAGCAAACCTTGGCTTTAATTCCGAGGTTGGCAAGGTGGAGTTGGAAATCATTACTCATGAAGTTGGTTCCTTGGTCAATAATACAATTTACTGGTTTGGGATATCTGGAGAGCCAGCCGTTGTCGAGGGCATGGACTGCCATGAGGCCGGTTGGATTTACTTGTGGAGCTCGGATGATCTCGAGGAGATTGGTGCACATGTCCATGATGGTAAAGCCATTGAAGGAGACTGTTCCATGGCCAGGGATCTTGATTTTCCAAGGGCCTACTCCATCGATTGCAATGGTGTCCCAAGGAACATACTGGTGTTCTTTGGTAGGGAGCTGTCCGTGGTTTTGGTGGCTATTCTTGTACCGTTGGCACGTGTCACAAGTCTTGCAGAAGGCGTTGATTTGGTCCTTCAGGTTTGGGGCATATACAAATTGGTTGATGGTTCGATACAATCGTTCTGAGCCGGCATGGCCAAGCACGTGGTGGTAGT
The DNA here is from genome assembly GCA_037355745.1 of Pseudo-nitzschia multiseries. NCBI lineage: Eukaryota > Bacillariophyta > Bacillariophyceae > Bacillariales > Bacillariaceae > Pseudo-nitzschia > Pseudo-nitzschia multiseries. The sequence continues at coordinate 37,660,782 of CM074781.1, read as the reverse complement.
ATTTGATGGTGGCTTGCACTCTGTTTGGAGGGAGTACAATTTTCTGGCGACCGTTGGAGTCTACAACTTTTAAGTCGGTGCCATTGAAGTTTTCAGTTGTGTACCGGGGATTGGTAGCAATATCGGCATTGGCTGCTTGATCTTGAGCGAGTTGATCGAAGGCTAAGGGATACATGGGAATGTCTTCTGGGTAGTTAAGAAACAAGTCAGAAAGAGAGAGAAGGTCGTCGGAGTCCGTTGAGTCAGCAGTTGCAAGGTCCGAATCATCCGTTGGATCGGGAGTTGGAGGACCGAAGAACTCCTTCTTCTTCTCGGGAGGGTCTTGCTGGAGTGGTAGCCTGGAGAGAGCATCAGCAAGCTCATTGTCTTTGCCTTTGATATACTTGAATACTGGGGAAAATTCTTCAAGGAGCATGCGCCAAGTCATAATTCTATGGCTTGTGAGGTTTTGTCGAGTTAAGTTGATGTGGTCTGTCCATACGATGATTTCAGCGCCCCAAAGAATGGTGCGGAATTCTTTGAAGACTTCTACAATACAGAGCATCTCTTTATCGACCGTTGGGTATTTGCGTTGAGCGGCGTTGAGTTTTCTGGAGAAACAAAGGATGATTTTGCCATCTTGGAGGATGACGGCGCCAAGCTGATAATCAGAAGCATCAGTATAGACATGGAAGGGCTTGTTTGGATCAGGGAAGGCAAGGAGGATATCTTTGGCGATGAGGGACTTGGCTTTGTTGAAAGCTTCAAGTAGTTCTGGAGTTGGAGAGATTTTGCCTTTGGCTCTTCCAGAGAGGTCGGTAAGGGGTGCAAGGACCTCTGCGCGTTTGGGATAGAAGTTCCGATAGAAGTTGATCATCCCAACAAAGGATCGAAGTTGGGTTGTTGTTGAGGGAAAAGCAAGTTTCAGGATGGGAGCAATCTTGTTTGGATTGGGACGGATACCATCTCGGGAGATGATGTGGCCGAGCCACGGAGCTTGGGATTGGAACCAGTGGCACTTGGAGGGCTTGACAGAGAAGTTGTGACACTTCAGTAAGGACAGGACAGAGGAGACTGATTTGCAGTGGGATTCGAGAGTATCGGAGAAGATACCAATATCATCGATGTATACTTCAATGTCCTTCAGATGGGAGAGCATCTGTTCCATACAGCCTTGGGCCCAACTTGGAGAGTTGAGGAAGCCCATTGGCAATCGAAGTAGTCGAAACTTTCCGAATGGAGTAACAAGGACGCAAAGCCAGGTGGAGGCCTCATCAAGTTTGAACGTGTGGAATTGCATGCTAACATCGATAAGGGTGACATATTTGAAGCCTCTTCTTCTGTGGAAGATATCTTGGAGCTTTGGGAGCGGATAGTGAAGTTTCTTGGTTACTTTGTTGAGTTCCCGGAAGTCACTGATGAGTCGACAGGAGCCATCTGGTTTGGGCACTACGAAGGTTGGCATTCCCCATTCGGTTGCATAGCACCTTTCTAGGATGCCAAGTTTCACTTGTCGATCGATTTCTTTCTTTACTGCTTCTTGTTGGTGCAGTGGAATGGAATATGGTTGTTTTACATGATATGGAGTTGCGCCTTGCTGGAGATCGATGTGGAACGTTTGATTAGGGAAAATGCCTAATTCTTTGTCATTCAGGCCTTCGAAAAGTTCTTCATTTTGGAGAAGTATTGGTAACAAGGCTTGTTTCTCTTGGTAGGAGAGATGAGTTTGGTCGGCGACAAGCTTGTGGAGGTCAGTTTTCTCATACTTGGTGGTTCCATCTACATAAGACTGTTGGATTGATTGGTTGGAGTAACTTTCCGCAATTGCATGTGGTTCTGCGGACATGACTTTGTGAAGCAAGGACTTGTTGTCGAAGTAATTTCGCGGGTGGAAGTCCATTGTCTTCTCATACCATTCTATGGTACAAGTCTCGAAATCCATTTTCATCCCAAGATCTCTCATGGTTTTCCTTCCAATAAGGAGGTGGTAGTTGATATTCTGAGAGACAACAAAGCATTTGATTTGTAGGACTTTCATGGAATACGATAGTTCTGGGAATATGGTGTTCTCCAAGGTTACATAGTGGTTGCAAGTGGTTTTGCCATTTGTTGTTTGCATTTGAATTGGTTGGTCTAGGAGGTTCTTCTTGATTCCAGAGGGAATTGCTGATTCCACTATGAGATTGTCGGTTGATCCGGAATCGAAGAGGGTTTTCAAGTAGTATTTTCCAAGGGATCCATTGATGGAATTGCAGACGCTTACTGTGGTTGGAGCAAGGTCGACATCTGTGTTGCTAGGAGCAACCTCTTGCTTGTTGTTGTCGGAATCGGTCTTTTCAGAGGGGAATCTTTGAAGATCCGAGTTGTAGTATTCTTCATCGATATCCATATCAACATGGAAGAGATCTGGCCAAGGAGTAGCAGGGATGGTAGTATCTTCTGGTTCATTGATGAAGACACACATGTGTTGCTCTGGTTCGTTGAAGTTACTGCCGTGGGAAGAGGTAGTGGATCGATTGCTGCTGCGATCGTTCACATGCGAGTCGGTGTTGTCTCTGTTGTTGTTATTGGACTGATTGGAATTGGTGCCATACTTGTTGGTGTAGCATTGACCCCAGGTGTGATTGGTACCAGGGTGGATAGGACATGGTGAGTCGTTCGAGATCCTAGTCGAGCCTTTGTTGTTGTTGTTGCTTTGGTTGTTACTGCGTTGATTGTTGTTGTTGTTGCGTTGGTTATTGTTGTTGTTATTTCGGTTTCGATTGTTGCCGTTACGATTGTTGCGGTTGTTACGATTGTTGTTTCCGTTCCGGTTGTTACGGTTGTTGTTGGCATTGTTGTTGCTGTTGTTGTTGGTTTGAGACTGGTTGTCTGATTTCTTGTTCTTGTTTTTATTCTGTACAGATTGGAATCTTTCGAATTTTATCATCATTTCAGAGAGAGAATCTCTATGGGGAGAATGGTTAAGTTGATAGAGGTCTTTCCAGTCCTCTGGCATCGATTCAAAGACTAGATTCTTGAAGTCACTTTCATTGATCGCTGCATCTTGTGAAGGGTGTCCCGGTAGTAATGGGAGAATAACATGGTTGTGGAAGTTGACTTGAGCTACAAATTGGTGTACAGTCATGGAGGTTGTCTTCTTAATATTGGAGAGGAATCTTTTATGATTCTGGTAGGCATCAACGTTGCTGCTGAATTTGAAGCTGATGAATGCTTCCACTGTAGTCTGGAAGTTGTCCACAGTTCTCTGTGGAACATTGGCTGTTACATAGCTGTTCCACCAGCTATTGTCGGTGTAGTCTCTGAGGAGGTCTAGAAACTTGTCATAGATTCTTGGTCCTGTGGTTAGGTTGAGAGTCTTCTTAGATCTAATGAAGGCATCGATGGTAAAAAGAATTTGTAATTTGGTTGATCCTGCAGTAATCAAAGGGATTTTGATCTTGGTAACTTCTTGGGAGCCATTGATTTCTTGAGTAATCTTGTACTCAATCTTTTCAACAGTCTCTTGATCAAAGTCATACTTGAAGGGAATGACTGAGTAAGACATACTGGACAATCTTCGGATCGGTTGTTCGTTTGTTAACTGTGTGGTAGGGGTAATTTTTGTTCGTGTAGTAGTTGAAGTAGTCTTTACCGGTAGAAAGGGTCGAAGCGGTTATTCGACTGTTTAAACAGTGTCGTACGCCTCTAAAATAAGGAGGTACTAAAATAAGGTTTATGTATTGGTTAAAAACTAAGATTGTGAGCTAGCTCTGTCAACTACTCCGAGGAGCCGTTGAGAAAGCTTGCAACAGTAAAAAGGGTTGTAACAGTAAACAGCCGTTGAATGGAAATTCAACGTACATTGCACATAGAGAAGCACATGAAGAATTTGGATATGTTCTTCATCCAGTCTTCAATATTGAAGACCGGCTTGCTTTTCAGATTTTCTTGAATCGTGGGTAATTTCAATCGTGAGCGTTGGAATACCACATCAATACGATCACTCGACGAGTGACTCGGTTGAGTCGGAAAAAACTCGCTCGCAAGTTTTCTTGTTCTTCCTTCTCAACAATGTGTGATTCCCGAAATGATTTCTTTGACCCAGACCGAATTTATGTCTTTTTTGTATTTCGGGAATGAAGATTAACAGACCCAGATTTTGGCGGGCCAGCGTCTAAAATCTCAATTTGGAATAAGGAATTCTTCCTATGGACAAAAATAATAATAGCCAAATTTGTCCTCTTGATACGATTAAAAATGTGGGTTTAACAATACGATCAGATTTTTCATTTTCAGTTTTCAGTGGCTTCAGCTTTCAGTGACTCAACTGATACTCAACCAACAACAAGATAAATTATCATTTTACTCCTGTTGATCCCTTGACTGTCACTTGAGTTGATTGTTTGCTTGTATCTTTTAGTAGTGCAAGACAATGATCCCAACGATGCCAACGATGCCAAAGGAAGAAGGCGCGAAGAAAGATGTCAAAGAAAGAGGAGAACACCAATAATAGCCCTTTGTTTTCATTCTGAGTCCCCCTATCTTTATCTATTCAACTCAGGCAATGAACAGACTCTTCTCAACTGCTGTGGTGTCGACCACAAAGTCTTTGGAGAGCTTCTAGGTCTATTTGAACCCATATTTGATAGTTACACAATCAATAGAGACACTGGCGCTATTTGCAAGCGGAAGATTGCCACCACAGGAAGAAAGCGGGAGGCAATGCAACTTGCTGTCTTGGTCTAGTACTTCATTGGTTTTGAACACGAGGATCCATCGCCAGATCTGTGTCAATGGCATTTGGACTGACCTCTACTGTTGTGTACAAATGGTTGAAGTTCTCCAGAAAGGTTCTTTTGTTTGTATTGCAGAAGCATCCAAAGGCAATGATTAGACCTCCAACTGTTAATTTCCTTTCAAAGTGGCTGCAGAGCTGACTCAACAACTGGCCGGCCTACCCAGGATTCAACCATCAGGCCCTGGCCAGCAAATCAATCCTGTTGTTGTTTGACCTTTGTCTTGTGGGTATGGCTCCCAAATTGATCACTGACCGACCCCTTTTCAGAGTCACCAGCCTGAGAGGTGATTGAAGAAACATTGGCGTTTGCTTTGCCACATTTCTGGGCAGAAGGAGGGACTTGACCTGAGCCTTCTGAGCCGCAGACATAGTGTTTCAAATTGCCCGGGGATAGAATTTCCCCGTTAGGGAACTAGTATAGGTTGGTGGTGTGTTAAGAGTTTTCTGCTTCTTATTGCCATTGTTGCCATTGTCATTGCCAGGAGAGGGGTTGCCATTGTTGCTGCATTTGCTGTCCCTTTTTCCTTTGAATGCAGAAACATTTTTTTGGCCACCCTTACAACTAGCCTAGATCTTCTTGACTCCAAGTGTCTGGGTGAAATGAGCCACTGCTTCGCCAAAATTGTACATGTCTCCTCCTTCATTCAGAACCAACTGGACTGCTATATCCAGTTTCGGGTCAGAGAGAGAGAGAGAGAGAGAGTGACAGAACTCCTCAGTTACGAACTGCTGGTCCTCCGGAGGGAATAAGTTGTGCCATAGCAAGAATTCCTTAGCATCATACCACTTCCTTTTATGCTTGTCAAAACTGTAGTGTTTGGTGTCTGTCCGAGTCGCCAGAGTAGGTAGAACTTTGTAGAAAAGCTCTCTTTTCTTCCACGAGGAGCTGGATGCTGGTTGATTCATAGGCTTGAGAGTACAAGGCAAAATACCCCTTCCGCCCATCACCCCAAACTCCTCCTTTTGAGCCATGACCCTGGATATATGACCAGCCAGGGCCCACCCCCACCAGTTTGAATAGAATCCCCCAAAGCGTATTATTATCTGGACTAGTTTGAATCATGCAATGGATGGAATACTCGGTCCAGTCAGCATATACATCGGCCGGGCCGGATCTGACTGTCCTGCCCCAATTGATATCAGTTACCTTTTAAATGAAAAGAGATGTGAGCTCATTGTGACGCTCTTAGTTTGCTACCTAATGTATGTATTTTCCACTGTGTACTGGGGCTCCCTATATTTTACATGGTAGAGACTCTTTCCCCCGCTATGTGTTATTCACCATTGTATCATCATACCAATACTCCTATGTTGATAGCTTTTGCTTTGTAACCCAAGTTTGAAAGGGGTATAAGAGGAGTCTCAGTTGAGCATGCATTTTGTGGTTGCCATGAGATGTAAAAATTGTTGTAGTAGGTTGAATCTGTGTCTTGCTTTTATTCCCAGACAATATTGGTACTACTACTACTCTGGCCAGTGCAAAAATGCTCCATTTAGATATACTTGACGAGATTGTGTCACAAATGGCAAATCCACTGAAAAAATTCCTTCAACTTATCTGTTGTTGAGTGACCAACTCCAACTGCTTTCATCCAATTTTGCAGCCTGTTGACTACTACTAGTAGTACTAGTCCAATACTGGCTGGTGGCTACCACCACTGCCCTTTTTGCAGGTGCAGGGAGTAGTGTGCCATACTAGGAGAAGACTGCCAAAAGGAGTTTGATGGAGTTCTATACTATACTATGTCCTACTATGTCCCATCCCAATTTTCAGTCTGTCAACTGCTGGTGTAACTAGAAATAACACATCATCCTTGTTGCGCTATTGGTGTATGTAGTATCCTAGTATTGGTACCAGTAGCACTACTACTAGTACTACTAGACTGTGACGTAGTACTAAGTGGTGTAGTAGTGCGTAGTGCGTCCGTGGAAACCTTTCTTGTTATTCATACCTATCAACAACAAGTTCTTTGCTTGTGCAACAATAACAACAATAATCCTTTGGACGCGTCAACAGTTTTGGGTGACAATGATGCATGCAGCACCAAGAAGCTACATCTGATACCAGCCACCAGTAGTACTATGCTGGTGCTTCCTTGTTGTTTGTGATGAATACAGCACCACCAGTAGTATAGTACCGTAGAATGGTGCGCTTTCAACAAGAATAAGTACCCCTGCTTTCATCCCCGTGAACGTTTCATGATTGAATGAGTGATTCCCAACAGTTCTAAACTAATAAAAGACCAAAGTAATAAAAATCATATATTCACGAGTGAATAGATTGAATAGCACCCAACAGATGGATATTTTTTATTAACTATTCACTCCGAGTGAATATTGAATTTGGAATCTCTAAATAAGAAACAGTAACTGTCTGTTTAATCACTGCCCACGCCACCTACCTGCCTCTTTTGGCAAGCAAGGCTGGTCGGCAAGGTTAAGTATTTTATTCCATGGGCCTTTTGCTTGATCGTGATATATGGAATAAATGAGGCCCATTTCATGTGTACTCTTGTTTTGAATGCACATATGGGTTCCAAATGCTTACTTATTGATCCGGTCTTTAATGATGCCTTGGTTCGAATAGTTTAACCTGTTTCTGTTGTAGCCTTAAGTGGAATCGTTTTTACCACTTAACGACAACAGAGGTGCACACGATTAGCATGCGTTGGGTGACTAAAATATTTGATTTTAGTGATTCCGTTGGAGTTTATTCGTTGTTTATTTGGTTAATAAAAATCTGGCAGTCGAGGCAGTCTCGACTGCCAAATTATATTCAATAGTTAATAGGAGTATATCTCGTTGGATATGTAGAAAGTGAATAAATGTATTCGTTTGGTTGCAAACTTTAATTAGTTTAGAACTGCTGGGAATCACTCAATGATTCGAATCATCGTCATCTCACATCAATCAATCACAAGAAGCTACGGTACAAGTATGGAAGAACTTCTCACGCATGTGCATTTTTTAATTTTTTCGATCCCCTTCCATCCCCCACATTACTTGTACGGGTATGTAACTGTACTAGTACGTGTAAGACTACTACGGTGTGGGAAATCTCGTAACAATACGAGTAAATCTCAAGGACCGCACGGTACCGGTAATTACCATAAACGTAAGATCTTAATTTACTCGTAATCCCCCCCGATGATTCGATTCCCATTTTGTCGTTCCCGGTGACACCACCCATTAAGCCCCTCCGATGATGCTCGTGTTTTCCCGTTGACATCATGACGGGAAAAACCATTCGTTCGCGCACTTGCACACACTCACCTTGGCATCAGTTTATTTTTTCGCAATCGGAACGAGGAAGTTGCCGAATAAGATGCTGATTTAATGGCATTGAGTACCATACTCGTACGAGTACTACTAGCGATCACAATTAATTGAAATTCTATGATACGGTACAAGTGATCTTATGCATCGATAATCTCGTTCCGACACGGACCGAACCAACTTTGTGACGCCCTATCCGAACGTCACGATTGTATTGTTACCATTACCAGAACCATTACCATTACCATTACCAGAACCCAGTACCAGAACCAGTACCCCCATAAACTTTCTTTGCCCTACAAAACCGCAACACATACTACCTGTGCATCATCATCATCATAATATTGTACAACCACTCCATAGAAAAATTATACAGAATATCGGCCGAGCATGACGGGTGGCTCAACGAAAGATGATATCGATCCTTACATCGAAATGCTTCATCGGTTGGTAGATGAGTGAGTTCACGCACGCACGCACACATACACACACGCACACGCCGTTTCCGGTGTTGGTGGGCAACGCGATTCTTGCTGTGAACAAACTTCGTTTGGTTCGTAATTACTTGCTTCTAACGAAAGGTGCTGCTGTTGCCGTTGCTGTTGCCGTTGCTATTGCTATTGTTATTGTTATTGCTGTTGCTGTTTGTTTCCGTCACTCATTCTGTTCGATTGACCCAACACAGAGCCGCGATATTCGTGGTCGGAAACTTTCCGCTGTTCAAGCAAGCTACACTCGAAGCATTGGAAGCAATATTTGGAACACGACAACTGACCCGACAATTTGCACTGGTAAGCACTTTGTTGTGTGCAATGCTCTGCTGCGAGGGACGTCGTGTCGTGTCGTGTCGTGTCGTGTCAACCAACAATGCAATACAATACAATGTCATGTCACACTATACAATGCCATATCGTGATGCAGGACGTACAACATAATTCTTACGAAGTACTGCGTAATTGCTACTCGTTGTTTGCCATCTCTCTCTCTCTCTCTCTCTCTCTCACACACACACACACACACCGACTCGGACACACACGCAAACGCACACACGCAAACGCACACACGCAGGCGATCGCGCTGGAAACGGGCATGGTGACGCTGTCGCAGTTTTTGAAAATCGTCAACAGCATACTGACAAAGTTCAGTTCTCGGTCTCGACTTATTTGCAATCTCAAAGACCAGCAGGAGCAGGCCTCGTCGCAAGACGAATGGTTCGACCTGGCAGAAAAAATCGACAACATTCAGGGGAACGACGTCTGGCGATCGGACAACAGCAGCCAACTGTACGAGCAACAACGGATTTCGGCTCGGATCGACGAGTTTGTTCACTTGATGAGACGGCAGGATATTTTTGAACTCATGTTCGTTCTGAGGGGCGGCATCGGACGGAACCGTTACGGGCTGTTGCACGAGGGACTGTTCTCGAAAGCAATGGCCGGAACAAAAGTTCTGGTAGAAACGTGAGTTGAGTTGAGTTGAGTTGAGTTGAACTATGCTACCCTACCTACCTACCTACCTACGGGCGGTGCCCCGTCCTCGTTGTGACAATCCGCAATGATTTCGTTGTTGGTACTTGATCGCTATCGCAGTCGCAATGGCCAACCGAATCGTCCTAACCAGTTTCCATTGTTTGTTTTGTTCCAACCAACAACTAGATATCACAATGTGGTTTGTGCCTCGTTGGACTTTGTCTGCGACGCACCCGTCGCAGCCGGAGAATCTCCCATCCCTACCGATGCCCGATTGGCATTTTTCAACGAGACACGGCATTCTTATGGAAGAACGGCACTCTTGTTATCGGGTGGTGCAGCATTGGGATTCTACCACGTTGGGGTCGTAAAGGCTCTGATGGAAAACCGACTCATGCCACGAGTACTCGGGGGATCGTCTGCCGGTTCGAGTAAGTACTCGTAATCGTATCGCATTAACTTGAATTGCGTTGAATTACAATGCGTTTAATTACATTGCATTGCATTGCATTGCCAAGCAACCATCCTTCGAAAAGGAAGTGAACATGCTTTCTCACACGATCGTTTCATTTGCTGCAATTACCACTTCCACTACTCCACAGTTGTATGTGCGATGATTGGAACAAGGTCAGTTAACAATTTCGTTTTGTTTTCCAGCCATTCGTGTCACGAGTTTTCATTGAATCTAACATAGAAAATTTGGAACAACACTCCATACACTTTCTAATTTTTGCTTCTAGAACCGACGAAGAGTGCATAAATGACTTGTTTAACATCAAAGGGACGACGGCACCGGGTCACTCCGGGAGGATCATGCTAAATTTCTTTCGTCCCCTGAACATACCGAGGATAGGAAGCGACGATCCAGATACACAACTGGCGGCGGTGTACAAGAACACGGCCGGATTTCTGCACGATGCAAAACGGACGTGGCAGGTGTTTGTGCCAATTCCATTGCGAAATCTCACTTCGATTCTTTACGATCTGTTGACACTCAAAACACGTCCGCAAGAACTCTTAATGAACGATACCGAGCACTTTCGAGAGTGCTTGCGGGTGAATGTGGGCGATTTCACCTTCCAAGAAGCCTTTGATCGAACCGGAAGAATCTTGAACATTACTGGTAAGCATCAGATCAGAATCCATAGGTACTACAACTGCTCGGCAAGATTTTGCAGTTAGGTCGGAAGACATCATCATAGAACTCTACTCATCATTCAATCTTGTTTTTTTTCTTTTTCCCTTCTCGTCTCTGCTCCTCACAGTTACACCAAACAATGCCAGTGATCCGCCTAGATTGTTGAACTATCTTACAGCCCCTCACGTCCTTGTTTGGAGCGCAGCCGTAGCATCCTCGTCGCTGCCTGGCGTGTTTGAGTCGAATCGACTATTGGTCAAGGACGCGGATGGTACGGTCCGTTACGAATGCGCAGAGGGGGCTCGATTCTCGGACGGATCCATGGAGCAAGATCTGCCGATGCAGCAGCTCAGCGAAATGTTCAATGTCAACCATTTCATCATCAGCCAAGCCAATCCGCATGCCGTGATGTTTGCATCCTACTCGCATCTGAAATCGATTTGGTCGACCCCACTAACGGGCCTCGCCAATTCCATATTGATATTTTTGAAGGACCAGTGCCGATCTTGGTTGACACACGTCGTCGAGATGGTTGGCGCGAGACGATATGCTCCGCAACACGCAACCTCGCGTACGATAGGGGCACAGATCTTTACCCAGGAGTACGAGGGACGAGACTGCGATGTCTCTTTGATTCCCTGGCTCGGCCACCGCGGCCTCTTCAGTGCCATGTTGCACGCGTTGTACAACCCGAGCGAGCCAGAATTCCGAGAATGGATCGACGCCGCCCAGCGCCAAACATGGAAGCACATATCCGCCATCAAGAGCCACGTCGCCGAAGAGATCACCCTCGATCTGTGCGTCCAGCGGCTCCGCAAGCGAATCCTGGCCGAAAAGTGGGAAAAGCACCGCAAGATCGGTTCCATGACCGACAAGATCAACGCCAAGGTCCCCAGCTTCTTCACGAGCCCCTCGCTCGTCAACTTTGGAGGCCTCGGCATTGGCGACCAAACCGTCGTGAACAACCCGGAGGAATTGCAACAGCAGGGCGCCGGCGGGCCGTCCGCGCCGCTGATGCCGTTCACCCTGCCGAACGACATCAAACCGGGCTGGTCGGGACTCGGCCTCAAGGGCAACCGGTCGGCCGCGAGCCTCGCGAGCGCGACATCGTACACGTCCGGTCTCTTCATCGAGGGTGACGAGCCCCAACACCACTATCCGAAGGAACAGGCCGCCGGCGAGCAAACCAACCACACGCCAGTCTTCTACGGAACCGCTCCGAAGATGATGAAAGCGTCCGGCAACAACGAGTCCCAGCGGTACCTCAAGACCACTAGCATGGCCAAGTTTTATTACCGAAACAATCCCAACCCCAGCTTCGGTCGCCTCGACCAGATCCAGAGAAGCCTCAGCCACGGGGGGAAGATGGAAGAGAGAGAAAGCGAGAACGAATCGAGCTTTCAGCGGCAAAAATCAAAGAGCCACACCAATTTTGGAAACGCAGAATCGAGCTTTCAGCGGCAAAAATCAAAGAGCCACACCAATTTTGGAAACGCATAATTTTGTGAGTGAAACCGCAGCTCTCCCTGCCCCTCCACGTTTTTCGAGAACGAGTTGTCTCCGCAACTGCACCTACCTACCTTGCGCAGCAAACAACACTAGATAGGATCGAGAGTTCATATCCATAATATAAATATTGCTATTTTAAATTGGGCAGCGACTAAAGACCAGTCCTAATAGTATACATTCCGGGTGCGTATATATGCAGTGTTTTTGGTTTTGGTTTTGAAAAATTCGAGCTCGCGATAGCTCGTTCGAAACGAGTGGTCCCTAAACAATATCTTCCTCCGAGACCGAAACCTTTCGACTGTGCGGAAGCAAGATGGAAATGGACGAGGTTCTTTCCGATATGAGATCCGGAGCGTGGTCGTCCGATGCAACGGAGATCGACCCATCGTCCTCGCTGTCGTCGTCGTCGTCTTCCTCGTCCAGGTGTTCGAGCGCGTCTTCCATCACCTCGCTCATGTCTTCGTCTTCGTCCTCGTTGTTGTTGTTGTTGTTGTCTTCGTAAGCGTCGTCGGCGTTGTCATCGGAAAATTCAAAGTCCTCGTCCCCGTCTTCTCCCCCCATTTCTGCGTCGCCCCGGTGGTGGTGGTTGTTGTTGTGCACCGCGGACCGCAAGACCCGGCCCAGTCCAAAGGCCGCCCGTTCCTCTAGGATCATCGCCACGGTGTAATCCTCGGCGGGGCTCGGGCTCTCGTCGGAATCGTCGCCCGACGACGAACCGTTGTGGAGGCGAGACCGCAGCGTCCGCGCCAAAACCTTGTAGATATCCCGCTCCCGCTCCGCGATCCGCAACCTCGATTCGACCTCGCGGTTTGCCTTGTTGGCTCGCTCGACGTTGGCCTGCTCTTCCGCCAGTCGTCTCCGCAAGAAATCCACCTCGTTCAGAGGAACATCAAACCCTTTTGTTTCCCGGTCCAGACAAGACAAGACAAGACAAGACAAAACGAGTGGTCGGATGAAACAGAACAGAACAGAACAGAGCGGAGCTGATCTTTGAGAAGACCAATGGGACGACACAAATACACGGCACGGCACGGAATAAATACGCGCGTGAATGCATCCATTCCCCCGGAAACCAAAAACCAAACTAGCAAACAAACAAACTAGCAAACAAACAAACTAGCAAGCAAACAAAAACAATGAATCCATCACATCACATCACATCACATGGCATGCACTTGCACTTGCACACTTACAATTGCGGTGGGTGTAGGACAGTATTTCCACCCAGAGCGCCCGGGGCAGCATCGATGCCGCGTTGATTCGCGAGTTTTTGTCGCTGCTGCGGACCTTCAGGGGTTGCGTGGTGCTAGCGTTCGAGCACAGCAGCAATTGCTGGCACGCCCCCCGGAAGTTGTTCGGATACAATCCGTGGTTCGTTGGATCCCAGACGAGTGCCGGAATCACTACCGGAGCCGACGGAGTCGTCATCAGCGGGGCAAAGCGGACACCGGAAATAACCGTGGTGACAAACTGGTGTTGTTGTTGGTGGTAGTGGTGGTTTCCACCATCGGTCGTTGTGTGGTGTTCGCACAGGCTCCGGGTGATCTGGACCAGTTCGTCTCCCACTGCGGTGTGAAACAAAGAGGAGGAGGAGGATAATAATAATAATAATACACACGGGTGAGCTAGACCCGTGTCGAATTGCGCAGTGATGTTTGTACCGTGTTCGAAAACAGCAAAACAAAGCAACGAATACACTGGACTGCACTGAATTGCACTGTACTGCACTGCACTTTACTCCATTCCGTTCCATTTCGTTCCGTTCCGTTCCACTGCACCGCACTGCACCGCACTGGACTGCACTGGACTGCACTGCACTCTGCGTTACTCACCCGGACCCACCAATACACCGCCCGGTTTCAATAATTTCTTAAACATGTGAAGATTCAATTTTTGAATCGAGGCTCCGATATAGATGCGATCGAATCCCAGAGCGCACTCTCCCCGATTGGTGTTCAGTTCGAGGGCATTTCCGTGAATGAGGTCAATGTTGGAGCGTCCCTCGTCGTTGTTGTTGGTGGTGTTGTTGTTGGTGGTGGTGGGGGTGCTGGACCAGTGGTGGTTGGTGTTGGTGTTGCTATTGCTGTTGTTGGTTGTGGCCTTCTTCCAGGCCGCAATAGCCTCCCGCGAGTGGTTCAGGACGTCCTCGTGGAGTTCGATGCAGTAGTGCATCGACCGGGGACCAAGGACGGAGGCAGCAATGCACGTGAGGTATCCCGTGCCGGATCCCGCGTTCAGAAAGCTGTAACCGGCGTCCTTTTTGAGTTCCAGGGCCTCGAGGACGCTCCCGTAAATGTGGGGAGCGGAAATGTGAATGTTGCCGTCCCGGATGGGCTGGTCCTTGTGGGCAATGTCTTGGCAATCCTAGTAGTAGTAGTAGTAGTAGTAGTATAAAGCACAATGCAGCACAATACAGTACAATCCGTGCAATTAATTAGTAAGACTGTTCTTGGATTTCAGGTTCTGTCCTGTCCTGTCCTGTCCTGTCCTGTCGTTTCCTGTCATTGGAAGAGTATTGGAAATGGATGCGGTTTCGGTTCGGGTGGAACGAACGAACGAACGAACGAATGAATCCATCAATCAATCAAACAACACTTACCTTGGGAACAAAAAACTTCCGATCCACGTTGCGAAAGGCCGCTTCGACTTCCGGAGACGAGATCACGCGAAACCCTGGTGGAAAAAAGAAGGACGCGAGCAAAAGTTTTGTCACTCGGGAGAATGAGAAAAAACAAAACAACACAAAGGCAAGGAAGACATCACGAATCTAAATGTATGTATGCACGCACGCACGCACACATGCATGCATGCATGCATCCAACACGACTTGTCTGCGGCTCTCGACACCAACCGAAAACGCCGGAGAAGCTCGTCCCGATTTCGGCTCGATCAAAACCAAACCAAACCTAACCTAACCAAACCAAACCTAACGGAAACCGTGTGCGCGAGCGTTCCATCTCTCTCTCTTTCTTTCTCTGGTATCGAATTCGTTTCTGTCTATCGTGTGCCCGAGGATGCAGCAAAGAGCGCTTCGCAGGATCCAGAGCCGTCCAACGATGCAACGAGACGGAGGCAATCACCCACCATGCAGCCAGGCAGGCAGCCAGGCAGCTAGGACAAACCAAAAAAGACGATTGCACAGAAGAACACACTTACGCTTGAGGTTGTCCACCATTTCATCGTTCGTAGTGCCACTACTCCTCCACGCCATCCTTGCTGTTCTTGGGTTGTGAATTCGTGGTTGGTTGTGTTGGTTGTGTTGGTTGCGTTGTGTTGGTGGACTGCGCTTGGGTCCTTTGTTGGGTGTGGAGTGTCGAATGCGTTACGGTACGAGTACGAATACGGTACGAGCACGAGTATCGTAGTCCTACTATACTCTTACGGGAGTGACCAAAGGAAAACTAGTAGTGATGGGAATGCATACATACGGTATGAGGAATTGAATTCCAAGCTCGTAGCAGAAATATAATATATTGCTTATTATTTTGTGATTGACGAAAGTTGGGTGATGTGCCGTCGTCTATCATCATCAGTTCGGTCCGAGTTGAATAGTACGGTACGGGTACGAGTAACTTACGGTACAATACATTGAGAACAGAAAGAAAACTACCGTCAACCCGAAAACGCGTGCCCCGCAGTACTACCACTACGTACTATATCTACACAGGAACTCTATCAAAGAACAAATAGGTCCGTGATACGGTACGGTACGGTAATCTTATTACGAACGAACTTGAGATTTCTGAAGGAAGCGAATGAATCGAATCTCATCACCAAATCCTCCCTCCCCCGCCCTTTATTATTTACTGTACCAGGTAATTTCTTACCGTACGTACCGTACATACCTAAATACGAGTAATTACTCGTACGGTACTTGGTGCTGTGCGTTAAATCTTCTGGCACGTTATGTACGATATAGTAGGTACGAAGTACGAGTAACGTACGAGTTGCGTTCAGTACCGTACATACGGGCACATGAATGAGGCACGCACGGACCGGTATATATGACGGTACGGTACCGGTAAGGCACTGGTACCGTACGGTACGAACCAAGCCGGAAAATCCTCATCACCCGCAAAAGCCTCTCAGGTCTTCACATGTGCGCGATAAGCGATGCGATAGGCTCTTCGAGTTGTCACGGCAGTTTTTCAGCAGGAAGGAAAAGGAAGGAATCAATCAATCAATCAATCAATCAATCAAAAAGCGAGTCTACGGTACCGTACGTACGTACCGGTATGGTATCGTACAGGTAGAACTCTTGATGATTCATTCATCTCAAATTTCAAACGGATACATACGGTACTAGTTACGGGTAACGGTACGAACCGGTAATTTCGTACGGTGCGTCGAATGAATCAATCTACGTACCGTACGAACCGTAATCTTCCGCAAGTTACGTAACTACTGTACCGTACTTGTGATACGATGCCATACCGGTACTCGTACTTGAGAATTGAATAGGAAAAGAAGAAAAAAATGTTCGGCGACCGCCAACTCCGCATGAGGATGGAAAAAAGAAAAATCCAATGCCGAGTGAGACGGTACGGTATCGTACTGTAATCTCACTACACGTGTCACCAGCTACCGTAGCGCTAAAAAGTCGTACGAATGTGCCGTCTTACTAGTAGGCCTAATACGGTACTAGGCCTAAGCTCCCTCGTCTCTCCAGCATAGTAGTACCGGTACAGTTCTCTTCATCCTCTAGCTAGTCTAGTAGTTGTTTCTGGTATGTGGCGTTGGGATGTGAAGCAAGTCTAAAAAAAAAAGGGGGGGGGGGGGGGGGAGGTGCTGGAAACTCTGTGAGAGGAGTTCACAGAATCCAATTTTGTTTAGCTTGTACTAGGGGCGAGTCACCATGATGATGTCCTCACAGGAGGCTTGCAGTACTACTTCTACTAGTAGTAGTATTCCCAGCTCCTTTAGGTTGCTTGACCAACCCAGCTGTAGCCGGTTCACAGACTACTACTACTACTACAACAACTACTACTACGTCACTTAAATGAGTGATGCCCATGCTACCATACTACTACTAGCTTCCTCGTCAAATTCATGCAATTTATGGTGGTGGTGGGTGTATATTAAATTCCTTTCGTGACCAGAAGTACCAAAGCTACCAAAGGGTAGATTTCCTATGCGCATGAATCAATGAGTCCCGTATCCATCTAAGTAATCGATTCCCACGGAATATCGATTCCCACGGCGCACTGATTCCCATCGCGCGTAAACGGTGAGCAATCCCTGTCTTACGATATTGCCATTGTTCTTCGGTGAGCAAACTCTGATTTCATAAAATATCACACGAGCTACAGGAGCAATTCCTGACCTTAATGATAAACATTTCATGGAGTCTTCCTAACGGAACAAGAGAAGAAAACCGTTGGCATGTGATTCTCACACAATACATATACATGCATACAAATATATATGGTCAACGACTAATACATGTACGGAAATAATCAGCGAGTAATCTCAGCACTACGCAACAGCAGTTGCAACGTATTCATCTCAATAAAAGAGATATCTTGCATTTCGGCAAGATTTCACTTTATCTCATACTTTTAACATTCAACTGATTTATATCCCAAAATTCACACTAGTTGCTACCAACTACTTGTAATCTACATACTAAGGTCTGTCTCGCTGCAATCTGAATAAGTCACAGCAAGAGGAGATCTGGCGTTTCCCTAGTCTCGCCTGTAGTCCGATTATCCGTTGCCGAAAGTATCCAAACACAATTGTCACGCGTAGAGTACAATCGTTCGTCTACTAACACACTAACACAGCGTTGCTGTTCATTAAAGGTCCTTGAATCAGACTCTCAACGAATCGGATTCAGAAGGAAAATAATAGATTAACAGTCGCAAGCTCTAAGAAGGCTTGCACACAAGAAGGAACAGGAACGGAATTGAACATAATCCCTACGCTGGCATATGCACGTCGCACATCGCACAAGAAGCAGTTCCCATTCTCAGTTACCACGCAATTCTTTCCAAGGCTCCGAACCACCACAGATGCCGAACATACCGTTAATGCCCGGCAATGCACTCGGAGGCGAAGAGAAGAATGACGCCGAAGTCACCACTATCGAACGCTTTCCCAGCTTCGATGCTGATATGAGAAAGATACTCGTATCATTACTCAACGTAACAAGTGAGATTACTAGCAAGTTGTGCCTAGCTCTCAAAGAAGGCGGATTATGCGAGTGGAAGTCTTTCCTCGACGCACTTATCGAACCGGATTTTGCACGCGAACTTACCTATATGGAGCGAGGATTGGCAACGAATATCCCTCGATCCATCCAAAGGAGCATAGAAGCGCTTGCAGACTTCGCTATCGACCTACAAGAAGAAGGTGTCGACCTAGGAGAAGACGAGAAGGACTGGAAAGATGTAAAGTCATATACATACATGGAATTCCAGACATTCCGCGGAGAGCGTGCCCAACGCTTACGTAACGAATCTGTTCTGAATCCACCACCTCCTCCGGCGGGAAGTAACAAAAAGTCCCCTCAGCAGGTAAAGTACGAATCATGGTGCCGAAAAGCACGAGATGAAAAGTCCTTTACACCCCTCACGAATGACTCGAGATTCGAACACTGGCTCGTAGGTTTCAAAGCTAAACTCGAAGCATACGACATCGATACAGAGACATTCCTCGATGAAACTTGGCCTCCAGCCACGCTTGTGGGTTACACCCGTGATCTCTACATCAAACAATGCGCCTTCTTCTGGGTACTAATGTTGGAAGTCTTCAAGAGTGACCTTTCTGCATCATGTGTACACAGTCATTCTACCACTCGTGATGGACGCCAGGCCTACTTCGACTTCGTAAACCTTCATAGCCAATCAAAAGCAAAGGTATATGACAACTCGACCCAGCTACAAGCGTTGCTCAAGTTGAACCTCAACAATTGGAAAGAATCCAAAGTGAAATTCATCACACATTGGTTTGACGAATTGAATCACCTCAACAAGCTCCGTCCTCCCAACAAGCCCCTCGAGTATCACACTGTAAAATCAGCATTGTGTCAGGCATGTTATTCCAGCTTCCAGCTAAGCGAACAGTTTGCCAAAGTCAAGGATCCAGGTGGGACGAATAGCACCGTAACGGATGCAGTTGCCGAAGCCGCTGCTATCCATGATCTTAAAATCACGCTTTTACTCGAAGCAACTCGACTTGATTCCCAGTCTGCGATGTCTGCTCCTCGGTCGACCGTACGTGCACACGTTCATGATTTCTCTTCTGACTCGATCCAACACCATGATGACTATGCTCTTCCCATCGAATTTGAAGGAGACTATCAAGATTATGCTGTGTTTAAGGCTGGACATACCCCTGACCCTACCACAAGGTTGCCTACAAACATATGGAAGGCCTTGTCACGCCAGGACATGAAGAGTTGGCTCAGTTTTTCTCCGGAAGGCAAGAAAATCGTGGTTGCCTCATTGCGACACGACTTACTTAACACTAACCAACCTGACCCCAACAGTGTCAAACCCATTACCCGAAAGGCATACCAACATGAACACTCGGTATCTTTTCAAGAAGGCGATACTTCGACCAAGGATGAGCATGCCAATTCCGCAGCAGACCTACATCCTGCTGTAGAGAATGATCGTAGAGGCGTTTTCCATGCATCTCTAGGTGTATACAAATCTACGACCTCCTCGTCTAAGGACCAGCGACCTCTCAAGTCTTCCGTGTCACCCGCGCATCCAGCTCGATTCCTTTCAAACAACCCTGACATTCAGTACAAAAAGGACGGTGACACTCAAATACCTGTCGGAACACCATCGTATTCCGCCAACTTTCACCAGTGGTATACTCCCGAGGATGATCTCACCTTTCCTAATGATGGGCCCGTAACGTCATACACATACCGCATACACAAAACTACGGTTACTAGCCCTGGTTTTGCCATGGTCGATCGCGGCGCAAACGGCTGCATCATCGGTAATGATGCATGTCTCATCTCCAAGGATATTCCACCACGATATGTTAACGTCACCGGCATTAACAATCATCAGGTACAAAACATTCCCATTGCTACATGCGGAGCATATTCCATGTCGAACAGAGGCCCCGTCATTCTTATTTTCAATGAATGTGCCTATACAGGACGACATCCTTCTATATTGTCATCCGGCCAGATGGAAGCATATTTTTCCACTGTAGACGACACGTCCATCAAAGCAGGCGGAGGACAGGTCATCACCACCTCAGATGGCTATGCACTGCCTCTTAGCATACGACACGGCTTACCATACCTTGCGATGCGGAAGTATACGACTGTCGAATTTGACACGTTACCACACGTTATCATGACGTCCGATAAACATTGGGACCCATCTGTTCTCGATACCACGATCAGTGCAAAGGATGAACAATTTCTCCAGAAATATCCTCCCCAACCACAGCAACTCCCTTATACCGATTACGACGAATATGGGAACCCACGCTGCCTTGAAGGATTCGACATATCTGTTTCTCCC
The DNA here is from genome assembly GCA_037355745.1 of Pseudo-nitzschia multiseries. Lineage (NCBI taxonomy): Eukaryota > Bacillariophyta > Bacillariophyceae > Bacillariales > Bacillariaceae > Pseudo-nitzschia > Pseudo-nitzschia multiseries. Next base: position 37,640,139 of record CM074781.1, on the reverse strand, counting down.
GGGTCCTCCACGGTCACATCCCTCAGCTCGTATTCCAGCCATTCCACCCGATCTCCCTTTCTTCCAATTGATGATCATAAGAACAACGATCGCTCCTTTTGGCTTACTTCCACTGACTACGCCCATCACGAACGTCTCGCATGCTGCGCGCCAAACGCAGTCTCTGGAACAGTCACTGCGTTTCCTACAGATTGTACAGCAAGTGACACTACACGCATTGCAGCTACGCCCCGTGAAAGATACCCAAATGAACATGACTACTTATCCCTGAAACCTTTCTTTTGTTGGGTTTCCACCGATCGCATCAAAGCTACTTTTGAAAACTCGACCCAATACGGTTCGTTAGCGGTTAGCCCTGATGGTAACATTTTCAAACGGTTTCATTCCCCTCAACCGGCCATGAACGTTCGCCCCTTCAATGACGATGTTATGTCTGATGCAGTCTATTCAGATGTCCCAGCAATTGATGGTGGATCCAAAATTGCTCAGATCTTCTTTGGCCGAAAATCGCATATTATTCACGTTGAAGAAATGCGTACCACCGGCGATTTTCTACCCTGCTTTCAGAACTTTGTTCGAAAATGGGGCAGACCCATCCGCCTCCTTTGCGACCACGGTAACTATCAATCAAGCAAGAAAGTCATGGATTACCTCAAGATGTTATGGATTGGACTCTGGCAAAGTGAACCGTACCATCAACATCAGAATCAATTTGAACGACGATACCAAACGTTCAAACGCATTGTCAACCGCGTCATGGATCGTACCGGCACACCACCACACATGTGGTTACTGTGCATGACATACGTCGCGGGTCTCCTTAATGTTGTCTCTGACCCTACGCTGTCCGATAAACAACCGATCTTCATTGCCACGGGTACAATTGGCGACATCAGCGCATACACCAGTTTCTTCTGGTTTGAACCTGTGTATTTCAAGACCAATGACTCTCCTTTCGGTACCAAATCTACCGAACGCCTAGGTCATTTCGTCGGCATCGCCGAACATGTTGGCAATGGACTCTGCTTTCGAATCTGGGATCCAGTTACCAACAAGTTACTAGACCGGTCCGGTGTTCGATCTGCTCTTACACCTGAGTCACGTAACAAGCGCGCGGGCTTATTTACTGATGATGGTTTCATCAAATGGCGTAATGCAAAGGATTCCTTACCCCGTATATACGCCACTGGAGAAGCTCCAGCTTTCAAACATGGGGAGCATACCAATCAGAATAAACTCATTGACGAGTCTACTAAACCAAACAGCTCAGTTTCCCCTAACGGTTCACCTGCTGATTCTGACACCGCCGACAACACCGTTCCATCTGCACCAACAGATACCACGCCACACGCACCTGGCACTCAACCAATTCTTCAACCACCCACCCACCCCTCGTTACCGAGCTTTCTTTATAAGAAGGTCGATGACAGCCCAAGCTGGTCACCTTCTCCACTCCCTAACAACTATGGGGAGAGTCTTGATGGTCCTCCTACGACACACATCTTCAGCAAGACATCCGATGGCGTTCTCCTTACTGAAGATGATTTTGATCCACCGGAATTAGCATACTTTGATGTTAGTGACGTCACAACTCCACACACCAACCCCGCTACTCCTTCAGTAGACCCATCACAGGTAGTTGTTACCGACGAAGAAGGCAACGCACAATTTGACGATGATGGTAAACCTATTACCATTCCTACGATCCCGATTGCCGATCTACAAGGACGTTCCTTCCTTGTAACCAATCTCGATGGCACCCGGAAACGTCTCACCATTGTCGATGTTGAAGACAGTCTTGAACGCAATAAAGACTTCATCAAGTTCAAGTGCAAACACTCCGATGACGAACTCGATGATATCATTGCATACAATGACGTCATGAATTACATCCATCGTGATTCAACACAAGAAGACGGCAAACTCTGGTCGTTTCGCCGCATCCTAGGACACCAAGGTCCACTGGATAACAAGCACCCTCAATACAAAGGTTCCAAGTATAACCTTTGGATTGAATGGGAGAATATGGAACGCACATATGAACCTCTGGCCAATATTGCGGCTGATGACCCAGTCACCGTTGCAAAATATGGGAAAGACAACAACTTGCTTGACCTCCCAGGTTGGAAACGTCTCAGGAGAATCACCAACCTAGCCCGACGAACCAAGAAACTTGATCGACTCGTGCATCAAGCCAAACTACGTTCTTTCCGTACCACTCCGCAGTATCAATATGGATTCAAAGTGCCTCGTAACCACGAAGAAGCCCTCCGATTTGATCAAGCCAACGGGAACACCAAATGGGAAGATGCCACCACTCTGGAAATGGCACAACTCAATGAATACAATACATTCATTGATAAAGGCGTATACAAGACAAGCTCCATTCCCACGGGATTCCAACAGATCAAGGTACACATGATATACGCTGTCAAACACGACGGAAGACACAAGGCTCGCCTCGTTGCTAACGGTAATCTCACTGAGGCCCCTATCCACAGTGTTTACGCAGGCGTCGTGTCTCTTCGCGGTCTACGTATGTGCCTATTCCTAGCTGAACTCAACGATCTAGAAGCATGGGGTACCGACATAGGTAACGCCTACTTAGAAGCAGTCACATGCGAGAAAGTATGCATCAAGGCAGGTCCCGAATTCGGATCGCTGGAGGGTCACCTGTTGGTCATTTACAAAGCCCTATATGGTCTCAGGTCTTCAGGCAAGTGTTTTGGAGACTTACTCGCGGCTTGTCTCATCGAACTCGGCTTCGAAAGATCCCGCGCAGAACCGGAAATATTCCTCAAACCCGGAACGAACAAGCATGGTGAACGTGTATATGAGCTCATATGCACATATGTCGATGACCTATGTCTCTGCATGGCAGATCCCAATTCCTTCTTGAAGATATTGCAATCGTCACCATATAACTTCAAATTGAAGGGATCCGGACCTATGAACTTTCATTTAGGATGTGGATTTGAGCGCGACGAACATGGTGTTTTGTGCATGAATCCCATAAAGTTCATCGAAAAGATGGAAGCATCTTACGAACAAATGTTCGGATGCAAACCTAGCACTAGGTTCCAATCGCCCATCGCGGAGAACGATCATCCTGAATTGGACTCCTCAGCCTTCCTTGAAGAAACCGGTATACAGAAATACCAAAGTATGATCGGTTCACTGCAATGGATAATCGCTATTGGCCGTTTCGATATACAAACAGCCGTGATGACGCTCTCAAGTTTCAGAGCTCAGCCACGAGATGGGCATCTCGAACGTGCTAAACGTATCTATGGATATATCTCCAAATTTAGACATTTTAAAATCAGATTCCGTGTGGAACCGCCCGATTTTATATTGACTAAACCCGACACCATCGACTGGTCCAATACCGTCTATGGGGAGCATTCTGAGGAGCTACCCGACGACGCTCCTGCACCGCTTGGAAAGACAGTAGTGTTATCACACTTCTATGATGCCAACCTCATGCATGATATTCTCAGTGGCAAGGCAGTTACCGGCATACTTCATTTCGCGAACAAGACTCCCATGATGTGGTTCTCGAAGAAGCAGTCCACTACGGAAACAGCCACCTTTGGAGCTGAATTTGTTGCAGGAAGAACTTGCATCGAACAGATTGTCGATCTACGCCACTCATTCCGATACCTCGGAACACGAGTCCATGATATCTCATACTCTTGGGGTGACAACGAAAAGATGATCCAGACGTCGACCTTTCCTTATGCAAGGTTGCATAAGCGTCATAACATTCTATCGTTTCACTACGTACGGAGCATGATAGCGAGAGGTTTCATTTTAATGATGCACATCCCAGGTAAGGATAACTGTGCAGACATTCTCACCAAGCATTGGAGTCACTCAGTTGTGTATCCACTGCTCAGGCCCATCTTCCACTTCTGTGGTAATACTGGCGACCTTCTCCAGGATGATGGAAGCATCATGTAGAGCGTGATGACCCTTCACAAGGAGACATGGGGAGTATTAAATTCCTTTCGTGACCAGAAGTACCAAAGCTACCAAAGGGTAGATTTCCTATGCGCATGAATCAATGAGTCCCGTATCCATCTAAGTAATCGATTCCCACGGAATATCGATTCCCACGGCGCACTGATTCCCATCGCGCGTAAACGGTGAGCAATCCCTGTCTTACGATATTGCCATTGTTCTTCGGTGAGCAAACTCTGATTTCATAAAATATCACACGAGCTACAGGAGCAATTCCTGACCTTAATGATAAACATTTCATGGAGTCTTCCTAACGGAACAAGAGAAGAAAACCGTTGGCATGTGATTCTCACACAATACATATACATGCATACAAATATATATGGTCAACGACTAATACATGTACGGAAATAATCAGCGAGTAATCTCAGCACTACGCAACAGCAGTTGCAACGTATTCATCTCAATAAAAGAGATATCTTGCATTTCGGCAAGATTTCACTTTATCTCATACTTTTAACATTCAACTGATTTATATCCCAAAATTCACACTAGTTGCTACCAACTACTTGTAATCTACATACTAAGGTCTGTCTCGCTGCAATCTGAATAAGTCACAGCAAGAGGAGATCTGGCGTTTCCCTAGTCTCGCCTGTAGTCCGATTATCCGTTGCCGAAAGTATCCAAACACAATTGTCACGCGTAGAGTACAATCGTTCGTCTACTAACACACTAACACAGCGTTGCTGTTCATTAAAGGTCCTTGAATCAGACTCTCAACGAATCGGATTCAGAAGGAAAATAATAGTGTAAAGAACAATTTGGAAATGTTTGTTGTTGCACGACACACCACCAGCCATTCTTAAGACCAATTCTTCTCTATGTGTTTATTTTTGCACGCAACATTTTCCAGGAGGACTAGTTTGTTCACATACTACAAAATTGCATCCTCCTTGGTTGACAGACACCATTTGATTTTTGTTACATTCCCCTCCTTGTTGATAGTATGTAACTTCTTGTCTTTTTTGCAAGATTAGTATTCTCTATTTGCAATGATATTGTAGTAGTAGCGTTATTACCGGTTTCTTCTTAAATGTAGTATTCGCTTCTTGATAACCGGCACTTTATTGTGTTATGTCCTCCGTTTCACAATATTCACACTTCTACGACTACTATGAAATACCAAAAAAGACGGCAAACATAGTTTTGTACAAAGAAGAAAGTATTTTATCAGCTTTTGCAATAATCTCATTCATATTACTCGATTCCAAATAGAAGACAAATATATTGTGCAAACAGGTATTGTTGTTATCACCATTTACTTTTGTTTTACTATGACTACTAGTACTAGTGCTACTAGTAGTACAATTGTTCTCTTGCTCTTGTCCTCTGTACTACTATGACAAACTTCTCATGTATTTGGTGTAATATTTGTAGTCCTCGTCATCCTTGTCAAGAGTCTCAATCGTGTCACATTGTTTGATTTCCTTCCATCTCCACTCCTTTTTACTTTCTTCATCCTTGTCATCTTGGGGTGTACGTTTGCCTATTTTCTGTTGGTGGTGCCTTGCTTTTTTAAGTACTAGGCTAGCTATATCTCTGAATCTTTTGACTGTTGTTCCTTCTTTTGTTTTTGTGTTTTGTTTAAGATGTATTTGCAAAGAGTTTGTCCCTCGGTACTCCACCCCTCCTTATCATTACCAGACTACTAACTGTCAATGAATTTGTTCTTTCTCTTCCTTTCTTGGCCCTTTGGTGTGTTTATCCCCACCAAATCATAGTCATTGTAAAGGAAAAGCAATACACATGATGCTTCATTGCTTGGGGTGAAAATATTACTGAGTGTCGTTTGTTCGGAATGATTTTTTTGAAGTATGGCTGCTGCCTCTTTTGGCGACACCACTCGAAGAACTCTTTTGACGAAGTATTGGAACTTTTTTTACATTGATAGTAGTCTTTGTGCAATTGGTACTTATTTTTGGAGTTTGCGCTTCTGTTTTCCCTGATTAGAACTGTTGCTGGGAAGGTATCTGGTATATGTTTGTTCCTTTTATTGTCTAGGTGTCAGTGTTAGTAAGAGGAAGACAATTGAGTTAGACGCGATGATAATGTAAATGTGTATACTGCTGGCAACCAGGATGTTGTCGGTTGCTTACCTTTGTAGCTTTCCCTGACTAGTCTAGAGTTTGAGCATTGTGCCTTCACATAGTGATTGTTTGGCAGAAAATTTCGCTCCACTTTGGAGCATACATAGTAGACGAACATTCATCATCTTTGGTAGTATTTCATTGTTATTACCTAGTTTTGCAATTTTGGTAATCATTGACTGTATAAAGAATGCAGTAGGCAGGAATTTCATTTTCCTGAACATTGTTTCCTTGACGTACCCGGTAATGTACCAGTGTTTCATGTTATAGCCATTGCCATCTTTTGTTAACAGTAGAGTATTGCTGTTGATACTGTTGGTGGTTGTACCTGTTTGACTATCATTTGTGTTTGTCTACTCACTTCCTGATACACTACTCGATAGGATGTTTGTTCTATCTGTAACAATAGTTGTACCCCGCACTGGACTGCAAATTTGTTGTAGTACCATGATTTCTTCAATAATAAATCATGAATAGAAATTTGCCTTTTTTTATGTCAATTGTTTTGGCGCACTAGTTTTATAGGAATTGAACTGTTTTGGAGTAAGAAGTATGTGGATTAGTTTTCATTCAGATTGTTGCAATAGCCGTGCTAAAATTATTACCTGTTATAAATGCTTAATTTACTGCATCCTGAGGCGTGATGTATCACTATTTGTTGTATTGTTGCATTTGTGTGGGGGGTTGTACTGACGCCCGCTCATCATTTGTTCATGTATGCCCTGATCATCAAGAATGTGGTGTCCTGAAAATCCTGGTGTGGATCACAACATTATTGTGTTCCCTACCCCAACAATCCATATGTTCCACCCTTATAGTTGTACCCCAAACATAGTAGTATCTTATGAGTCTAGATGTTTGATGAAACTAGTAGTCCAGTACAGTAACAACTTATGATGGAGGAGTCAACCCAGCTCTGAACATCTTTCATGACAACCATCATGCAAAGGCTTTGTTGGATGTTCAGAATTGCTGGCAGAAAATCTCATAATTGTGCAACGGGGTTGCATGATGTTCAGTTGTAGTCTGTTACTTTTCATAAGTTTTAAACTTTTGTGTTGGAACAGTGTTGCAGGTTTTCTATTTGACAGTAAGTTAAAATGAAGGGAAAATTTTAAAATTGTGCAACGGTGTAGCATGATGTTCAGTTGTAGTCTGTTTCTTTTCCTAAGTTTAAACTTTCATGCTGGAATGGCATTGCAGGTTTTCTATTTGCCAGTCAGTTAAAACAAAGGGGAAATCTCAAAATCATGCAACAGCATTGCATGTTGTTCAGTTTTAGTCTGTTTCTTTTCATAAGTTTAGAACTTTGGTGCTGGAATGGTGTTGTATGTCGCTGTTTGATCATTGGCTCAACTGTTTTCTATGCTTTGTTAGATTCCAATGTCTTCCGATGTCTGTTTTGGTGTTCTGTCTGGTTTGTTATCTGCAAAGCTACATTATTTTGGTACATCGGTGAGTTTGTGTAATTATGTGGACAAGGAATTCCAATCTATCGAATTTGTCAGCAAATTGTATCAATTTTGATTGTTCAGACATAACTTATTTTCTTGTGCTTTTGAAATTTCCAATCAAAAATTGTTATGAAAATGAGAAGTTTGTCTCGACATCTGTCAGCTCCACCACCCTGTCCAGGGGGCGGAGAAAAACAGAGGCAGCTGTAGTTGCAGTTGCACTATCTTGTCGAACTGGAGAATGGAAGGCCGTTCTTCCAAAGGCAGAGGTACACACAGCCAGTTCTGAAGAAGGCAACCAATTTCTTCCAACAGCAGAGGTACCAACAGCTAGACCAGATCCTTCTACTGAAGGAGAAAACATCGTGCTTCCAACAGCAGAGGTAGGCGCAGCCGGAGTATAAGCCACACCGTCTCATGAGTCTGAAGAATGCAACTCCGTCATTCCAACAGCAGAGGTACCCCAGTTGTACAGGCTCCCGCTCCTGGAGCTGGAGAAGTGGATGCCGTGCTTCCAACACCACTGGCACCCACAGCCACAGCCACACTGGCTCATGTAACTGAAGGAGGAAACATTGTGGTTACAACAGCACATGTAGCTGCAGCTGCAGCTTCACCGTCTTGTGGAGCTGAAGACGTCCGACGGAAGGTAATGTTGTGCTTCCAACAGCAGCGGTAACTCCAGTTGAGGATGTAGAGGCTGACCCTCTACCGTCTGACGTTTTTGGGAATGAATCTGAATACAAGGTTCATGTAGAGGCAACAAAAAGATGTGTCAAAGCTTGCCTTTGAAACCAGGGTTCTGAAGGCTTCTCTGCTGTTTTGACTGAGAAATTGATTACTGCAGTAAGTTCAGACCTCCAATCAACATTCAGCCAGTTGATGAATAAGGTTTTCATTGTCATGAGTCTCTGTTTTTGGGAGCCTCTCCTGACTTCTGCTGGAAGGAGAGGGGTGGGAATGAACCAATGGTATTGGGTGCTATTCCAAGGGTCATTGACATGATGATGAATCTTTTCCTGCATGACTCTGGTGAAATTTTTAAAAAGGTCAACATCTTGGAAACAACCCAAGTGGCAACTTGTTTTGACAACTACCAAATAAAAAATAAATGGCACACCTTTCAGACAGCACTGAGCTCCATTATCCAGACCAATGATAGTACTGGTAGAACAGAGTACACCCGCGTCAAAGGAGAAGACAAATTACCAGCAGGTGGCAAATTGCATGCAATTTGGTCTACCAATGTGGTTAAGTACAAAAGCATACTGAAGTACATGAAGATTTACCTGTGCCTTCTATGGTGGTACGTTAATTCTATTGAATTCCCACTGGCACCTCCAAATACAGATCAAGGCTCATTTTTCCATTACAGATTTAATAATGACACTGCTAAAGGCAAACAATATATCCACCAGACGATCTCTTTCGTTAATGGTCTTTTGTTGCAACACACACTCCAACATTTTTTTGGCAAGCTAAACTTTCCAACGAATGGATTCCTCTATCTGATAACTTTGGGGCAATTTTGTCTTAGCCCCAACAAAGAAAGGTTCATCAGTAGAGTTAGTCCCTTCCACTCAATCTGCAATGTACCTCAGATTAGATTGGCCATCCGATGTGTCTAAGAGAGAACTTGCGTTTCAGAAGGTCCTCATGTCTTTGTGGGTACAATTCCAATAAATGATGAAAAGAATTTTTCCTAAAGTAAAACTTGGCCACTTCATCAATGAGGCATTCCTTCATGACAATTGTAAGAGCAGTTTCTCCCAGATCTGTATTTGTGTTCATTTGTGGTTGGCCGGTACAAGAAAGGAACTGAAAATGTGGAAGGCAGCATTGGATTCAGGAGACTGTTATCTCCACGTCATTTTTCAAAGGCTTGTGGATCACAAATTTACTTTGAACAAGTATTACAAAGTAGTCGTCGACTTTGCGCGAAAAATTCAGCGACTCTTTCTACTACTTCAAAGTTGAGTACCACATGGGACATATTTGTCGCTGACTTGTGTTCTGAGCATGAAGACCACGTACAGATGTTGCTACAACTATAAATCCTGACTTTATGTTGGGGTGATAATTTTGTTTCTGTGCCCACCTCAGTTCACATGTTGAATAGTCTGTACAAGGAGTCCTCAACTATGTTCTAATGAGTCAGTTGTCACGTGATCCCCCAGTTGAAGGTGGGCTGGTGGTGGATTGGAGTATGGCTGTGAAAGCAATAATTGATACAGAATTTGACCCACCACAAAGCAAGAAGATGGACACATATTTGAAAGCAGAGCGTCAATCATTGTCAATGTTACAATATGATGGAGGTTTCTGCAATGAGAGGTTATATATTTTGGGTGGCAGCAGTTCAATCCAATTTGACAAACACACACACCCAGAACTTCTAAAAGGTGCCGAGTCACGGGGAACCAATAACCATTTCCAAAAAGAGGTAAATTGGAAGCCGGTTACAACAAGGTTCCTTAATTTTGATGAGAACTGCCAATACATGGTGGAGGACCAGTTGTTCTGCAAGCACACGAGACACCTATTTTGTGAGATTTTTATTACCCGCCCAGAAATACTAATTTGCGGCAGTAACTTTTTCACAAGGTCCCGGGAGCTTCTCACTATGTACAATTACCTACCGGTTGTGGGGGAATTCTTCACTCCTTTTACTCCGGAACTTCTGCGTGCAGTATTAACCCAAAAAATGTGTGCTTCAGGCAAACTTGGGAGTTGGCTTTGTATCAGAAGACAATGAAAAGAATCTTACAGCCAATGGTGTTTCTTTGAGTGGAGTTTTCAAAAAGATCAGTGTTCCAGGTTTTCACCAATACACCAGTGCGTCCGACATTGCAAAGTGGGACTTCCTCAAAAAACAACGCTGTCAATTGGAATTGTTTGGTGATAAAAATAATACCTACTCTGTTGGATGGTTGATGTTCACAAACAAAGGGAATGCTGGAGTCAAGTCATTCTTCCAAGCTCCTTGGGCTGAGGACTCAGCAGCCGGTGACATGCCACAGGAAGAATTACCAGCCGATCCATGTTGTAATTCAAAAATCGACCGGACAGGTATAATGATGCTTAAATTAAAAGACATGTAAGCTCATTGTGACACTCTTATTGTTACTGACTAAAGTGTGTATTTCTGTACCGGGGCTCCCTGTATTTTACATGGTAGAGATCTTTCCCCGGTTATGTGTTATTTCATCATTGTACCGATCCTTGCTGCTGTATTGCTGTATAAGTATCGTGTCGGTCTTTCAGTATTGATCGTATTGGTCTTTTACAAGGTTAAGTAATTAATTTGATGGGCCTTTTGCTTGATGGTATCTTTGTGTTTTGAGGGAATAAATGAGACCCATTCCCAACCGGTATTGCTTTTCATGATTGCCATAAGTAGTTTCCTCACGGGCAGTTATGTTTATTCTTTTTGAATCTACATACTAGAGCTTCCAAATGTTTACTTGTTGATCTGGTTTTAAATGATATCTTGGTTCATACCTTTTAACCTGTTTCTTTGTGGTGTTAAGTGGAATTGTTTTTACCACTTAATGATTTCAATGTAGTGGAGGTGCATTTAATTTTAAGTCAAACAACGTACGGTAACGCCCACATGGTATTTTTTTGTGTTATTTGTGGTAACGCCCACATGGTATTTTTTTGTGTTATTTGTTACCGTGTATCTTTCGTACATTTTCGTTGCCGTATTTTTTTTACCAAAAACACCCCTTGAACCAACATTACTATTATTGCCATCGATAACAATGTTGGATAACTGTTGATATAGTTAACCTCCAATCATTCGATTTCCTGGAGTCACTCTAGCGGATGCCAAGGGAGGCTGATGGTCTTGTTGATGGAATCAATGAGCCACCCAAGTATGATTTTCTTGGTTGTGCACGTAGCATCCCCCTTCAGCAACTTTTTGACAGAGGCTTGCTCTTGCCTGAAGGGGGTGTCAAGGGCATCTAAGGGCCTGAATATCCAGTCTAGGGACTAGAATAGCATCCAATGTATGCTCCTCCTGGTTCATTGGTTGCCCTGTGCTACCCCTCAGAAGTCATCCACAGCCCAATCACATCCCCGTACCAAACTGGGTGTTTGCAGGGTGTGGTGCTATCTCGGGCCCACAGCACAAGAGCCTGCTGCTGATTTTCCCGCTTTCCCTCTGGTTGGGTTTCACTCAGTCTATCCAATCTGTGGGGCAGGCTTCTACTCAGTGCCAGGGCATTGTGACTCCTGAGCTGTGTGCCGGCCAGGTTGGCTGTGATCCTGGTGCAGGCACAGAAGTTGGTGGGCGGACTGGGGGGGGGTCCCTTTCCTAGGTCCCTTTCCCGGAAGGGAACATAACCCCCAGCTTCACCGTCTTGTCTCCGAGCTTCATTTGGAGTCTGTGGAATCCACCGGAGATATCTATCTTGGACATGTACACTCGGCTAAAATGTTTGTTGGCCCTCTGTAGTCTGGTGAGGAGTCACTGTAGCGCCCAACCAAACTGCATTGCATCTTCAGGGGCTAGGGGAGGAGTGTCCCGGTTGACCCCAAAGTAGCTGTAGTCAGAGATCATCCGGGTGGGGCGCCAGCTGCTTGGGGGACTAAGCCCAGGGGACTAAGCATAAGTCCAGGGAGGTCTTTGATGAGGTGCGCTGGAAGCACAGTCCACTGCTGCTTGTCCATCATGTCCACATACTCTTCCTGGAGAAAGCCAACGCCTTGGTGGGCCAATTGGTCCCTCGCTTTAGGGCTGCTTCTATACTCCCTGCTGTCCAAGGGGGGCTCTGTATCCTTGGGGAAAAAATCCTTCAGGGACAAGGAGTTGCCCTCTGTGGAGACCATGGTATTAAAGGCTGGGACTTGACTCTAGAAGATCATGTGGGTCTTCTCATTCTTTTTTCTTTTAGCCCATGCATTTGAGATTGGGGGCAACTCCTCCGGGGTGCTTTTCCACAAAGAAGCAGGAGCTGCTTGACATACAGAAAGCCCAAAGCCTCTTCCACTGTGGTGGTGCTGGAGGAGTCCTTTAACTTTTTGTGATCTTTGCCAATGCGTAGCTTATCAGTGAGCGTGGTAACAGCGGTGGCCAGGGCATGGGAGTCCCCTGAGGCAGGAGGTGGACCTGACAAGGCAGGTCCCTAAGCAGGCCTTTGGTTTTCATGTAGGCAAGGAAGGCCGGCTCCTGTTGGTGCCTGGTGGGGCAGACCAGGAGTGATACGCTTGTGCCTGATACCAGGAGGGAGCCAAGGAGGGGACTGCAGTCCTCTTGTAGAAAGTGGGCCTCAAGGTGGGGTTGGAACAGTAAGAAGGCTTGCCAGGGGGCTAGTCCCTTGCCAATCACCTAGAGGACCATATCAAACAAGGGGATGAAGAACACCTTACGCCCCTTGAGCCTGTTGAAGGGGGCTCCCTCCTCAGGTGACAGGTACTCTGGATTAGAGTCGGCCAATAGGGCAGCCTTGTGATGCTCCACGGGGAGCACAGGCGGCCCTTCTTGTAACACACTAGGGGTAGAATTTGATTGGGAGTGATAATTATGAATGGATTAATACTTTACGAAAATGGATGGAAACTTAACAGATAAAATAATGAGCGATCGGGCCATGCTGGCTTCGGTCGGGCCGAGCTGGCTTCGATCGCCCATGGATATTCATATAGAGTGTCGTGATATGAATCGTGCGCCTGCCTGGTATCCTGCAAGTGTATTTTGGAATTCATGGCCCAGGAACTCTCCACCATTGTCATAGGCACATTTGACCGGTCTTGGATATCTGGATAACCAGCAGTTGGTGAATTGGTTGGAGACATGTTGACTTGACTTATCTCTGATGCGAATGATCTCCAGCAAATTGGTAACTGCTGGGTCGATGCACGTGTGAGCCTTGAAGTTGTAGACTTTTCCTTGGGCTGTTACCTTCCATGGTCCAATCAGATCCACATGTACTTCACTGAATGGTGCCAATGGCGCTTGCTTGGGCGCCAGCAATCCATAACTAGCATTTCTGCTCTTGTACTTGATGCAATCATCCGGGCATACGTATTCTTGGCATAGCTTGGTCAGCCGTTCCACGTGGAACCTGGCCGCTATCGTTTGATTGAGCCTGGTGGATCCACAGTGCCCTAGTAGTAGATGATACCACTTGAGTAGTTGAGGAGCAAGGGAATTTGGAATGTAGATTTTCCATTCCTCTCTAGTTTCTGCTTTGGAGTTGCATGCAATTTCCTGATTACCAAGTTGTTGTTTGAAGAAGGTTGGTAATTGAAGCTTGGCAGGGAGCGTATCATCACTGTGTTGATGTTGAGCAATGTTGGTGTAATTCACTGAGCATTCCATCTCCTGGAGTGTTGGCAGGTTGACCAGACACTCATTGTTCAGTAGACATGAATATAATTCAGAGTCCGCGTCATGACATAGGTTTGGAAATACCTCTGGGAATTCTTGTAGAAAAAGCTCTTCATCTGCTTGTTCGGGGACGTCTAATTTAAGAAAATTGATTAGAGTGCCCTTACCTTGCTTCTGTTTCTCCCCCGCTGTAGGTGGATCCATCCTGGGTAATCTTGAGAATGCATCGGCAAGCACATTCTTGGGTCCTTCCACATAGTGCCACTTGAGGTTGTATTCTTGGAGAAAGAGATTCCATCGGAGTACTCGCTGCGGGGAGAGGGTTTTGAAGGTGAGATTTTTGTGGTCTGTGTAAATGTGGAGTTCACAGCCTAATAGTAGTTTCCTGTATTCCTTGCAACACAAGACTATTGCAAGTAGTTCCTTTTTGGTTGTAGTATAATTTTTCTGAGCTGCATTCAGCTTCTTGGACCAATAAGCAATGGGTTTTCCATTTTGTAGGATGGCTGCGCCAAGTTGCAGATCTGAGGCGTCGGTGTAGATGTCAAATGGTAGGTTCAGATCCGGGTATGTGTTCAGCGCGTCACTTGCTATCATTGCTTTCATTTCTTCAAAGGCTTTTTCCTGAGTTGGCCCCCATGTAAAGGCCGACTTTGTTGATTTGGACCGCCCATTGGCAGTTTTCTTGGGGCTTCCCGTGAGTTCAAATAATGGAGAGAGAATATGTGATCTTCTCGGCCACATATCTCTGTAGTGGATTCAGTGATTTGCACCAGCTCACCTGAATCTCCAATCACATCATCTAGATACCCAAACATCTTTCCTGTGTTGGATGTTACCTGACCTGGCTCTGGACAAATTCATCTCATGATGATCTTCTTCAATCCATTGAGGAAAAGGCAAAGAGTGAATGTTTTATGCTTGCAGAGTATGAGGATAACTCTTTATTTTTCAATTCTAAGAAAGTTTTAGCAGTCATACTTGATGAAAACATCCTCATATCCAAGAATAAGTCAACTAAATTGAAGCCTCTTTATCCTGATGGCAAAATTTCTTTGGGCCCTTGTAACCAGCAGAAAGGAATTCCCCCATGAAGACAAAGGTGGATCAGATTTCAAATAGGAAAGCTTTGAAAGTAGCACAAATGAGTACCTGTTGTTTGCTGTGATGTTGAATATCTTGGCTGATTTCACCCCTGCTTAGGTGAAAAGGAGGGGGAGCAATTTGATGCAGATTGATCCTGTGAAGATCCAAGTTACTCCTGTTAGTCATCTTGTCTTTTGAGAGGAGAAGGAAGCATCACTTGTTATGGAGACGTCATTGGGGGGAAGAAGAAGTAAATCTCTGATACGGCTAACACAGAGATCAGATCCTTCATGGTTGATTGTCAAGACTTAGGAATAATCATCAGGGAACATTCGTCAAATGCTACATACACATTACATACAAAAGGATAGTAGTCTATGGAGGAGAGGATTGGATCCAAGTCTGCTCTATTCCTGGAGACTGATTTCAAGGAGAAAGAAGCCATGACCAAGACAATCGCTTATGAGCACCTTCTGGTTGAGGCATTGAGAGAATTGCTAAGATTACCGATTGCGATGATTTGTTCATCATAACTTGCACCAGAAACCAAAGCTGACGAGAAACCGGCTGTTTGTACCGCTGAATAAAATTTCGTGACAGTCCGCGTAAAATGGAAGATGTTATGGGACCGCTTTCTATATTTTCAAAACTCACCCTGATCTTTCAGCAATTGAACTGGCTACAAAATAATATTATAATCTGATGGTGTGGGGCTTCTAATACAATCCTGTGTGTGAGGGAAGCGTTTCAAATAATGATATTCTATTGTGCAATTTAATCAGTTTCAAAATAGCTCTCAAAATAGCTCAAAATGTCGGGTGTGCTCACACTTTGCTTCAAGTCAAATTGCGCCCCGCCCACACTGCAAAGTTGCCGAATCCGCATACGACCAACACTCGGTGCTAGTTTGTCCAAAGTAATGGTCGATTCATTTTTTGGTGCAAGGCACATCAGCTCAAATCGTAGGGTCAATCGAATCCGAGCAAACCAATTAATGCCTTGTGTCTCTGTTTTCAGTGGAACCCATTCTTCTAGCTGTCCGCCAGAGCTCAGGCCATCTAGTTTAATGTCTGCCCCTCCTAGATAGCTATCACTCATAAATTTCTTCTCGTATACTGAAACTTGCAGAACAGATGGCGGACCCTTGAACAAAGACTCGCAGTCCCTATCATTACACTTTCCTTCGATATCTGTGTTCTCGGGAAGTGGGAATCTGAATCGAACCAAACTGCCCCATGATGCTGGAGCATTGGGTCCACTTGTTTTGGCTAATTTGACTGGATCTGTACTGACACTGTCCAACGTTCTGGCCTTTGAAGTCAAAGGGGAACTGGACCGTGCCCGTTTGAGGCGGAGAAGTGAATAAACAGTTAGACTCAACGATCCTCCAGGGGACGTTAGGTTTTTGAGGTCGAGAAGCTCTACCTGGATCAGTGCCACGAATCGCTGTGGAACCTTCATAGTTTCGAAAAGCGAATTCCGATACAAATGGACCCTAATTGAGTTCTCGTATATTGAAGGTTCAGTGTTGATCCCGTCACGCAAGAGAAGATCTCCACCGGCAGAGCGTTCCCACGGTGGATGAACGGTGGCAAGGGATTTCGTTAGGGATAAATTGCCCTTGAGAGCTGTCCACAATTCCAGAAGAGGGAGCCCCCCTATCGATTGCAGTTGACCTTCGCAACAAGATGCAACCCTGGGAAGATTAAATGCAAGGAGGCATTCCCGGCCAAGAGAAGCACCTTTAGTTTCCGCCTCTCTATTTTCTAAGGGTTCCACTTCCCATGGATCAACAAGGCGATAACGAACATCACTTGAAACCGAGCATGTACCTGTAGCTGCATTTTCATTTTCATCTGCCTTATTCGACTTCTTGTACGCCTTGGGAGCTAGTAATCCGAGATCAACACGTTCAATTACGCGGGTTTCCTCCATCAAGTTCAACTTGTTCAAGGCATCTTCTTCGTTCATTTCTATACCGGTGTTTAAGATCCAGGCCACCGCTTCTTTTTTGCAGAACAACATGACCATGGCATTTTCACCCCCATCTCCTAGGCGGAGTGTTTGGAATTCGACACCAGAGTCTGGTTTCATCATCCGTCGTAAAATAAAATCTCCTGTGTCTGCTTTGTTTGATTTTGCTGATGTCAATATCTCTGAATCTGTTTCTTCTTTAACCGATTCATCGGAAGTTTTAGGCAATTGCGTTCTGTGCGACGAGGGAGCAAAGAGACTGCCGACTTCAATTTCCAAAATTCTACACCATGTCAACAAAGGTCTCATTATTCGAGAAGCTGTAGCATATTCTTCCTCCACCCCAATTTCTACAGAAGCATCTGATATGCTGCCGATAGAGTCAATGTCATCCAATGTATCATCTATCCATTCAGCGCTATCATATTCCGCCACTGCGACAGCACTTAATTGCTTTCGCAACTCGTGGAGCAATAATAGCTCGAAGAATAATCCGAACATTTCTGTTTTCTGCTTGTCTTCGATTGTGCTGTTTTGTTTGCTTTCCTCCGGATCATCTGATTCTTCCGTAGAATCACAAACAGAGAAAACATCGTCAGGCTTTTTTGAGAAATAAGAAGCTTTCTGCATACCTAATTTCCGAAGGAATGCTGAGTTGGGCGAGGGCTTTGATCCCTCTTCTTTGATGATCCCTTCGATCGGAGGAAGATCGAAACGCAGATCGAAAGGGAGAGACGAAGAGACTGCTTCTAATAAGTCCATTAAAGTTCCAAACGGTCCAAAAGATCCGCACCGAAACCCAGAATCGGATAAGCGGATTATTGCGTGCTGAACAACGTCGTCGCGCTTAATAGGTCTGGATTCTGGTCTTGATGCATTGCCAACACCAGGTGTCCCAGAGTTAGTCGTATTTGTTTCGTTAGATTCTTCTGAAGGTATAAGGTTAGTTTTGAAGCTGATAGTGAAGACTCCGTGGTCTTGTGGATGAGGTCGGATGATGAAAGATCCAGTTGGTTTTTCACGCAGCAACTCAGTAGCACGAGAACGGCGACAGTCGACTAGAAACTCCCAACCCCCACTGCCGGTTCCAATAACCTTATTTTCTCTCCGACCACCTCCTGAGATAATCTTGAGACTTGACCACAATTGCCTTCCAGCTTTCTCGTTCACTAAACAATCGGGAGGATGTCTAATGAGCATTTCTTGCGTTTCATACTCGCGGTTCCGGCTGGCTACGAAGTAACCAATTCGAACTGAACAAATCGCTTCTTTCAAGGCAATCCCCGACAGTGGCAGTGCTCCTCCTCGGTGTATCCATAAACATAGTTCGAGTTGCCAACTGATGTGAGCAGCGAATTTTTGCGACGAAAGAGATGAAAAATGTGCTGCACAATGGCGACCTTTAGTCACATGGTCATTAGACAAAGCATTCGAATAGCACATATCGATAAGCGACTTCGATGCAGTTCTCAAAACATCTTCTGCGAGCTCTACCTGTCGGATCGCAAGTAGCAACAAAATGACATGCAGCGTTCTGTAGAATTGGTAGGGAGAGTGCAGTAATTGAATGGCACGTTCAACGATGGCTGTGCTTTCTAGCTGAGAAACTTTCGATACATGCTCTACCACATCACATACTTCTTTCATTAGTTCTTCGCCATCACAATGAAATTGAAGAATCTGGGATGATTCAGAAGTCATCAAAGGATGTTCACAAAAGCCTGGGCCCTCAAATTTGTCGCAGAAATAAGGTGCACATAAAGTAGACAGCTCTCGAACAAGCCTCCTTGCGGCAGCATCCATGATGAGGCTTTCTCGCCACTGGATCCAGATAGAAGGAGGTGATCGGAGTTCTCCAGTCTCGCAAAAACTGGAGTCACTACTGTAGGGTATTTTCTCTTCATGCTTGGAATCAGCGGGAGTGGGCGCCCCTTTCGTATGTGGATGACTGTCATATGCATCAAAAATAGATGATGGCATCGCTCCTGAAGCAGGAGCTGATACTTTTGATTTGGGTGGTCCATCAAATGAGTCAAAGATGGATGATGCCATTGCTCCTGAAGCGGGAGCTGATACTTTTGATTTGGGTGGTCCATCAAATGAGTCAAAGATGGATGATGCCATTGCTCCTGAAGCAGGAGCCGATACTTTTGGTTTGGGTGGTCCATCAAATGAGTCGAAGATAGATGATGACATTGCTCCTGAGGCGGGAGCTGATACTTTTGGTTTGGGCGGTCCATCAAATGAGTCAAAGATGGATGATGACATCGCTCCTGAAGCAGGAGCAGATACTTTTGGTTTGGGCGGTCCATCAAAGGAGTCAAAGATGGATGATGACATTGCTCCTGAGGCGGGAGCCGATACTTTTGGTTTGGGCGGTCCATCAAATGAGTCAAAGATGGATGATGACATCGCTCCTGAAGCAGGAGCAGATACTTTTGGTTTGGGCGGTCCATCAAAGGAGTCAAAGATGGATGATGACATTGCTACTGGGGCGGGAGCAGATACTTTTGGTTTGGGCGGTCCATCAAATGAGTCAAAGATGGACGATGACATCGCTCCTGAAGCAGGAGCAGATACTTTAGGCTTTGGAGGGGGAGGGGCGTCAAAGGAAGCAAAGATGGATGATGCCATAGCTCCAGAAGAAGGCGCTGTTACCGAAGACTTTGGTTTTCCTACGGAAGGAACGTCGTATGCATCAAATATTGATGACTTATATTGATTCGTTTGACGATGTTGCTTTGGTGCCGCAGTCAAATGCAACTCCTGATCTTCCTGAAAGTCGGCCTCCTTCATGTCTTTCAAAAGCGATCGGATGGCGGGTATTTCTATTCCAGCATTTACGAGTGATCGTGAAAGAGCAAAAGTCGATGCCAATCTTGTTCTTTTGTTAGCCTTCATCATTTTCAAAAGGAATGGACCGGAGGCCAGATTGATGAAAGAATTCACTGTCAAGATAGTAGAGTAACGGTTCTTTCTAGCGGAATCCATAAGATTGTGTAGTTGTGGGACCGAAATATCTGTCGCAAAGCGAGGTGCGTTCTCGCCATCACCATCGATCAATCCAGTAAGCCAATTTGAGGCTTCATCAGAGTGACCCAACCATAGATGCTGTACCGCAGACAAACACGTGTCGTCATGCACACTAGGTAGGATCCGATCGAGAATGAGACTTTTAGCTACACCGCCAAGCTTATGCTTCCAATCTTCGAACTTTTCTTTATCCTTCGTAGCTTCGGATTTCGTAGTTATAGAACCAGCAAAACCTCCCCCTCCTCCCATGATTCCAGCAAATCCTCGGCCCATTCCTAGGGCTAATGAAGGTTGCGAATTTCCCATCAATCGAGCAACAAGGAAAGCCAAATCCAGATCTTCCATCTTTGTTGCAATCGTTTCAACGGCAGACTTCAATATTGGGGGCTCCGCAAGAAGGAAAAATGCCGAAGCAGCATCGTACTGATTTTTGCGGAGCAAACTGAATGCGTTTTTCTCTGCCGCCAGCCGTCCGCGTTGACTGGAGAAGTCATGATCTGTGAGGAACTTTTGTAATTTTCTTCCACTGTTGGTTGGATCAGCTGCAGCCAAATTCGCTAACGTTCTCTTTTTTCCCGCTATTATGAAAAACATCGATGCTTTCAGTATATCTTTGGACTCTCTATACATCTGCTGACCAATTTCTTCGGACAGTTGCCGCAACTTCTCATCGGATCTAAGCCAAAACGGAAGCCTCAGATTTCGTGCTTCTGACCAGGAAAGTTTTTGCCCTGGCTTCCGAATTGTGTTTATCATTAATCCTTGGTAATCGCTCAAAAGGGCGGCCAAGCAGCCGGCAGATGCATTTTGCGGTGGAAGCTTTGACTTGCTTGTTTCTGAACTAAGCTGTCGTTTGACATAAACACCTCCCATCGAAAAATTCGAAGTGCGTTTTTCCCTCTGGCCCTTTGTATCTGCCTCGTTTTGAATCTCTCTGTGTAGTGAATGAATAGTCAAAGTCAATTGGCCTTGAAGATCAAGAACTCCATACTTTGGAGGATCGATGACAACTTTCAAGATAGCCCGAAGTACAAGTAACTCACTTTCATTCATCGTTGTCAAAAAGCCAGGGATACTGTCCGTCTCCTGTGACGACTCGTTTGAGACAGTTGGTGATCTAGTGTTCTTTCCACTCGTGCCATTTCTTTTCGAGAGGTCCGACACATAGGTCTTCAAGACATCGTAAAGTTGCTTCAATTGTTGTTCGTCCTTGTCCAAGTGGGTGGAAACTCTCGACGTCCCAATCTGCATGGAAGCAAGAAGACGTGCGCCGCTCTCCACGTTCGTAGATTCCTCGTCCTCTGTATCGTTTACCCCGGTCAATACTTCCCCACCCCAGGAGGCCAACGGAGCAACGAGAAGGGGGACGCTCGAAGATAAGTTATCATCGGGAGATCCGTTGATTTTGTCGGATATCCACAGCAAAATTCGTTTGATGTCACCCTTCAAGGCAGATTTTGGGCCCTTTTCTGCAGTGCACATGTGCGTGAACAGCGTCTCTGGATGCCAATCCGACAAAATGTAATTTTTTTCGTCGTAGGAATGAAGGGTTGCGCGTATCAGTCGCAGTAAGTGAGGGTACGCGTCCATGGGCACGTTTTCGGAGAGTTTTCCCGAAGAATTACTGAAATCGATTTGCAAATTCGAGGTGAGAATGGCCGGGTAGTAGAGTCTCACGATTGGTGTCCATTCCTTGTTGCATCCCCGTCGCTGATAAATGATTGCTTCGGTTGTGAGGAAGGCTGCGATTGTGGGGAACGCCTCGAGATAGCCCGTTGTTAGAAAACAAACATCACGAAGTTCGGATTCGGATTCGGAAGGGTCGACGACGATCGTCGACTCATAGTAGTCTTTATTGAAATGTTCGTCCTTGATAGCACCGTCCCGCTGCAAGTCTCTGGACGATGCGTCGGGTCTCGAATGCCACACCCGGATAGTACGCCGGGGTGATTCGCTCTTCTGCGTCCAAGCAACTGTATTTGAGGACGATGCCAGCACCCGAAAATCGCGGAAATCCGCTCCTGTATCAACGATGCGATGATGTTTGTGCGACATTTCAAACGATGAACCCTCTCCCGTGTAGGATGTCTTCTCCGTGAACCGGAGGTACACCAACCTCAGATTGCCAAGGCTGTCCGAAACGATGAAGGACCATCGTTCGGCGCTGCTTTCTGCACACGTGATGCTTCGAATCGAAACAGGTTCACCATTCGCATTGTTTGTGTTGTTCTCTTCAATGTCGATGAGTCCCAAATCAAATTTCTGAACTTTGTCGAGACCCGCCCTACTCGGAAGTTCCACCCGCATGACTTCCAGCTTGCTTCCGCACCCTTGGATCATCAAGGCGGCGGCCCTGACTTTTCTGGAACTATAGGTTGCCGCCTTGCTGCTCCAGGGAAGGAGGACAAATCTGTCCTCGAAGTCTTCCCCATCGGCCGAAGGTACACCTTTTCTGAGAACACCAATCACTCGTCCGAATTCCTGTTGCGTCTCTGATCGATTGAACAGCAAAGCGGCCAAGCTTCCTGTATCATCGAAATTCGAATCGCGGGTATTTCCGTTGCTATTCTTTCCGTTGCCAGCACTGCAATACGAATGATCGTTGGATCGCACGCTGAATGATTCGTGTACAACGGCACTGTTTTTCCTACTTCGATCGAATGGAACAGGTCTGAATTTCATGTTCAGTGGTTTTCCGGGTCCGAGTTCGGCTCCGACGTGACGGACCGTAGCAATAATGTCATCAAACGTCTTGTTCTCTAGATTCACTCCGTTCACGCTCAAAAGTTCGTCACCGAGATTAATCATCCCGGTTTTTTCTGCTGGTAAGATGCCGTCGTTGAGGGGATTTTTCTTAAAGGAACCGGCGATTGCCGGGAGACCATCCATTGGGGACTCAAGGCGAAGACCCAGGCCAAAGTCGGGGTGTGGTGTTACCAAGACTTCGTATTCTTGCATGCCTTTGGAGTCCTCGTCATCGCTCCCGTCTTCGGCGATGGTGTTGTCGTAGACACTGGCCGCCCCAGTGGAGATGGAAGACTGAGGATTTGTCGAGTCGAAGTTTGGCATTGCAGGTTCGAGCGCGAACATCGGGGGTGGAATTTCATACACCAGAATGGTTTTCGAGCTCGTAACGGCAACCAGCAGAGGGGGGCCGCCAAAGCTATCGTCGGGCCACCACCTGATCGCGACGACGTTGTCCTCGTTGGAAGAAGCAGTCCCTTTTGGCAGTTTCAGTGGTGGCAACGCTAGGGGAACAGGAACAAGACTCACATCGTGAAGAAGATCGGGAGATGCGGGTGCCACTGCATCTGTGCATTGTCGTGCAAAGACGGCATCTTCGTCCCGCCATTGCGTGGAATAGGTTGACATGCATCCCTCTTTTCGCCAGAACAATGATATGGACCTGCCCTCCGACTCGGTTTCGGCACAGAGACGACTGGATTCGTAATCCATGGACGCTGCAATGAGTGGCATTTCGCGTTGCTCTGTTCGCAACGAAGGTACTGCCGACAGTGCCAGAACACTCCGAATGGGACTTCCCAGCTCCATGGCACCAAAATCGTCTTCACCCCAGAGGGGAAAGTCCATCGTCACAAGATGGCCGTTCTCTGGATGGGACGAGACGAGTCTCAATTCCGTGGGAGGACTGTGGGTCCCTCCGGCATAATATTCACCGAACGTTCCCTGGTTTGTGCCCGGAGGATGAACGGATGACAACCCCAAAAATGCCATGGCCGATCCACTGAGACTATCGTCGGCTTCGTTGTTGCTAGATGGTTCCGATAGCCATGGATTCCATGCGGGCCAGACTCCTTGGATCGACAAACCCATGTCGTCTGCGTCCAGTACACTTTCCGCGATAATCGAACCGGCGGGCAGCATAGCGGCAATGCTTTCAAAGTGTGCCGGCTGCGAACCGTCATTGCCTCGTTTCATGTAACTCAAACGGGAAAGCCGAAGCGCCGGATACGCTCCCCGAAAGGTGACTTCTGCAATCCAGGCACCGGCATCACTGGTAGGAGATCCAGCTCCACCCGATCGAAAACCTCCGATCGGTGGCAAACCGGAACTAATCGGTCCGGTTGCGTACGATAAGTCCGAAGATATGCTGTTCGGATTGCTTTTCCCGGTGCGAGCTCCGCGGCTGTTGGCAGGCTTCTTGCAGGATTCCAGGTCTCCTAGACTGAATGCCGAAGACCCCCGAATCCAATCCGCTCGGCTGTTTGGGGGAGCGGTCCACAACATCAATTGTCGCCATGAGTTTTGATTGAAAATTCGAGTGGCAGAATCTCCCTTGCAGTAGGTCAGCAACAGATCGTTTCCCTGGTTTTCTTCGGGGTTCGCGGACGGTGTGACGTGTCCCAATCCACGAAAGGATATCCGAGAAATCGGTTTGGCGTGTTTCAAGAAGGGACCGGGTTTGAATACCATTCCCATCGATGCCGCCGATCCGTTGCCCGTAGGGTCACTGCTGCCGTCGTCCTTGTCGTGCAAAAAGGTCATGGCACCGAATGTTCCATTTTTGTCGGGTTGATCAATGACGACAACCAGCGCTCGTCCATCGCCCGATATTTTGGCGGTAACCACTGGCGATGGCACAACGGTTGTCCACAAAAGAGGCGCATCCTTTGTCTTTGCCTTTGTCGTTGTTTTTTCCGAAACGACGGTTTGGGCATCGTTGCTGTCATCGTTGCTGTCATCGTTGCTGGCAGTGCCGCCCTCCCTTTCTGTTTCCAGTGACGGCAAGAGTGTTTTGAAAACAGCCAGCTGTTGCCGATGGGCAACGAGGAGCGTGCCATCGTACGACACGGAAACGTCTACAATATCTCCCGGTTTCCTCTGGCGTCGATCGCAAAATTTGATTCGTTCTCCGCCGCTCTGGTAGTAGAAGACTTTGGCGGCATCAATGGTCACGGAATCGATCCACCGATACCTCCCAAACACCGATTTTGGTCGTTGTTGCGTTTGCGTTTGCATTTGCGTTTGCATTTGTGGACCATCGACGGCCACGGCCACGGGATCCGAATCCGTCTCGACGGGCATGTAGGTTTGAAGGATGCCATCCTCGTGGGTGACCACAAGCATACCCGTAGACGAGTTCGAGGTCATTGAAACCACGGAGGTTTCGGAAGCCAGATCGAGCCTCTGAAACAAAAAGTTTGTTCGGGAACACACTCCTACCACGGCTTGGCGGGAAGCGACGTACGAAAAGATCACCTCCATGCCGCCGTAGAGTATCGTTGCAAACATGGATGAATTCAGAGCCGGGTCGTTGTTTTCCTCGGCCTCGTTGTTGCCGGTGCCCGACGGCGCTGCCGCTGCTGCTGACGCTGCCAGTCCCCTGGCCGCAGCCTTGGCCGCCTTGGTTGCTGCCGGTGACTTGATGGCTTTTACCGCGAGTAGAGACCGTCTCCGAACCGCCTTGTTCAGGTTCGCCAGTGTGGCGCTCTTTTTGGCGTTGGTGTCGGACGATTGGTTCGATGTTAGGTGCCGTTGTTGTTGTTGTTGTTGTTGCTGTTGTGCGCCGACGGTTGTGTCCTCCGCCTGACCCAGAACCTCGGGGGGCATGTGGCATCCCCTCCCGGCGATTGTTATCTGCGGCAATCCAAATCCACCCACCGTGCGGTCGATGTTCTGGGGGTTGGGAGCATGAGCATGAGCATGAGCATGAGCATGAGGATTGCCGCGGATCGAGGAGGAAAAGCTGTCGATGCTGCGGTCCGCATCGTTCTTCCTCCGGGACGACCGGGACGGACTGCGGGACATGGGAATCGGGCTTCGGCTGACCCGGTGAAAGCTGTCCGCGGCTCCGGAGACGCGCAGAATGGTTCTTCCGGACCTCGTCGAACCGGACGCCGACGAAGCCAAAGCCAACGATGCTTGGTCCATGGCTGTTGCTGTTGCTGTTGTTGATGCTGTTGTTGTTGTTGATGTTGCTGCTGTTGATGTTGCTGCTGCTGTTTTTGTTGTTGTTGTTGTTGTTGTTGTTGCTGCTGCTGCTGCTGATTTTCTAGGCAATCACTCGGAAATGCTGCGGATTGTTACTCAGGACGGTAGGGAGTGTTTGTTTACAGCTGTGAGTGGGAGTTGGTACCGTACCCCGTCTCGGATCCAATTTCCATCCACGAGATTGTATCGCACGGCACTTTCGCTGGGTGTTGGGTACAAATAAGTTGGGTGCAATGGTCGGGTGGGTTGTCTAGTCGAAGAGAAATAACATTGACTTTCCAAAACCGTCTTGAATTGTGCCGCTGTCGTTGTCGTTGTCGTTGTCGTTGTCGTTTTTGTTGTTGAATCCTTTACCTTCGCCACAAACTGAAAACGCACAAAAACATTGCTTCTCGGTGATTATTCGCGATAAATTTTTTACTCACTGCGATATTACTCGTAAGTTACTCGATACAATACGGCAATTTACTGTACTTGTACCGTTATGTACTACGTACTACGTACCCGTTGACGGAATCTACCGGTAACTTACCGAGCGTTTTTACTCGTGTCCGCGAGCAACCGAATCTCAGATCCATAACCGTACTCGTATTGTACTCGTACGAACTCGTACCGTATGATAATCACGAGTAATTACCGTACGATGCCCCACCGTGGTCCAATCTTACCGTACGTAACCGTAAGATTATCGCCTCGCAGATTTGAATTTTTGATGTGGCCTGCGCTCTAATACGGTAGATGGTAGATGGATGAGGGAGTCGAATGAATCAATCGCTTCGCTTCATACCCGTATTGGGGCGGGGCAGACCCATCGAGAGCGTCTCGTCTCGTCTCGACGAATCAATCAACCAATCAACCGAGTAAGCAAGCAAACAATCAAACATCCATCCATCCATCCATCCATCCAAGGAATAGTGAGGAGTCAACTCGGACAATCTTCATTCATTCTCTGGCAAGACAGCACTCGACACGACCGACAACAAACACAAACATTGAAACACCGAGATGGCGAAACATCACCCGGATCTCGTCATGTGCCGGAAGCAGCCCGGCGTCGCGATCGGACGAGTGTGCGAAAAGTGTAAGCAAGCGAAGCAGCAACAGCAGCAGGAGCAGCAGCAGCAGAGCACGAGATGACATGACACGACACGACACGACGCGACATGAAATCACACCCGAACCAAACCGCATCGCACTTGTTGCATTGTACTTCATTGTACGACAGGCATTCCACGACCGTGCGATTCGATTCTATTCTATTCTCACCCTTTCCCGCTCTGCCCTGTTCTATTCTATTCTGTTCTGCCCTGTTCTAATTGCCGAAACTCTGACTCGGTCGGGCCTACCGACCTTGCCATTCCGGCGCGGCGCGGCGCGTCTTTTAACGACCCGATGCTTTGTGCGATGAAATGCAATGCAATGCAATCCATTTCATTTCATTTCCGTTTTCAATCCAGGCGACGGCAAGTGCGTGATCTGCGATTCCTTCGTGAACCCACAGCAAATGGTCCACATCTGCGACGAGTGCAACTACGGAAGCAACGAAAACCGTTGTGTCGTTTGCGGAAACATTGGCGTGACGGATGCCTACTACTGTCGGGAGTGCGTCCAGCAGGAAAAAGACCGGGACGGGTGTCCGAAGGTGGTCAATCTCGGGGCGGTGCGTTTTGTTGTGAATGTTGTGAATGTGTTGTGTTGTGAATGCGATCGGGGCTGGTAGATTGTGTTGGGTTGTGTAGGTTCTTGCATTCGTGCGGATCTCGCACCGTACTCACCGCTATTGGCGTGCTTTGGCGTGCTCTGTTTTCTTTTCTTTTCTTTTTTCACGAAAACAGACGAAAACGGATTTGTTCTACGAGCGGAAAAAGTATGGGTTCAAGAAGAGGTAGCCCCGGCCGTTCCCCTCTCGCCATGGATTCCATCGTCACGAGGCGAGACACCGATTTGTATATGGTAGGAACAATCCATCGGAACAGAGGGGAACCCCAGCCGAACGGAACGAAACGAAACGAAGCAACCCACTTGTTGTTCGTTCCTCGTTGCGTTTACTTTGCCGTGCCGTGCCGTGCCATTCCAAGCGCAAAGCGTCGTCCGGCAATGGTTCCCGATTCGGGTCGTCGACACGACCGGGTGCAAAAGGCGATGAGTCGGCAATCGCAAGATGCTCGGACACAGCAACTGTGTTTCTTCTTCCATTCAGTTCGCAGCATCAAACTGCATTGCTCCGCTCTTGTATATCTAGCTTGATTCGGGAACTATAAGTTGTCAATTACTAGTTCATAACGTTAGTTCTTTGAGGTACCTCTCTCTCTCTCTCTCTCTAGACACACACACACACACACACCATTTCGTACAGTACAGTACAGTACAGTACAGTCGAACGGAGCTACTGAATTACCTCTGGACGAAGCCTCTAGAACGGAACACACACACACACACACACACTCACACAAACCGTTCGCACTGTACTGAAGCTGCTGGAGGAAAACCTGACTCCAGTGACAAGCCCTGGTTTGATGCCAAACTGTTTTTCACCAAAATTGCTGATAGAGAAATCCCTATCCACGCCATCAAGGCAAAGAACTCCAAGCTCCTCTGGCACCAGAGATTGGGACATCCTTGCGATGACTTCTTATACAAGGCTCACAAGTACATTATTGGTGTTCCAAAATTCAAACGTCAAACAAGCATCCTTGACCAATGCCCTACATGTATCCGATGCAAACAAACCAAGACGCATGCGGGCTCCCACTCTACAAGGAAGGCTACTCAACCTTTTCAAGGTTTGTCTATTGACTTTGCTTTCTCAGGAGCCAAATCATCCAACACTAAAGCAAGCGTGACTATGAAGGCATTCATGGTGAAACTGCTTGGATCCTCATCACTGATCATTTCACTGGTATGAAATATGGTGATACCCGAATCTCCAAAGCAGCACCACTTCATTGGCTGGAGCATTTCTTCGCCCAGCACAAGTCAACTTGCCCCAACAAGTATGTGACAGTTGACCAAGGAGTTGAACTCTATCACAATCCAGATATCAGAAACCTCTTCTCTGCTTTTGGATATACTATTTTCCCAACCGGTGCAGATGCTTTACATCAAAATGGTACTGTTGAACGGGCCCACCGAACCCTCGCCAACTCCATGAGGACCATGCTTAGTAGTGCGAATCTTCATATCAAGTTTTGGCCCTTCGCGTTTTATCATGCTTTACGCTTGTCTAATGTCTTCGCAGAAGGTCAACAGCACCATTCACCCTTGTTGGAATTGGCAACTGGTACAAAAGAGAATCTCACTGATTTCAGGACTTTTGGTTGCAGAGTTTGGGTCAGACCCCCAGGCAAGAAACCAGTCAAGCTCAAACCCAATGCAAGAAAAGGCATCTTTCTAGTTTTTGTACCATGCACTACCAGAAACATTATTTGGTATGATGATACTGAGACACACAGAGTCAAGGTTGCAACTCATGTCAGATTTGATGAAGGCATGAATGACCTACCTTTCTGACCTACCCACCAACGTGAAGCACCTACTCAGAACTGATGACAACCTACCTCATCCACCAGAACCCACTGAAGTTTCCTCCAGTGATTTCCAATTCTGAATCTCCCCATTTGCAAACCTAACCAACCTCGGGCTAACTGCCATGCCCTCCTGCACTGACAAAGCTTTTGGGTTGAGATATGCAAATGATTCCCTCCTTGGCAGAGCCTATGTCACTGACATCCTCTCTAAACATCCTGCCTCCAGACCTTTCCCTTCTCATCAAAAGTCTCTCTCTCTAAACTTCGCGGCGCATACATTATCTCTATCAATCACAATCGTGTGTTCACTGCAGCTGATGTCACCACAGCGCTGCATTCCTCGTACGATCGAGGGGTGCAGGGATTCAATAGAGATATCCATAACCTTTGCACTTGAAGAAAAATTATCTATGAAGGAAGTCAGGAAACATGTGAACAAATATAGTTTATTTGCCCCCAATACCTCCTGGAAGAAACCACCGAAGGAGAAGATCCACCATTCTTGGAACAGATTTCATCCATCCAAAATATCAAGCGCATTGGCACCAAATACAAGAAGCTGATCCAATCAAGAATCAACCGGTTTGATGGCACTGAAGCATTCCATGCCTCCATCCAAAAACACCTGGCACCAACTGAAGATGATATGGATGTTGTCATTCCCACTATTGATATCGCCTCACTCAGAGCCATCACCAAGCTTCATAAGCCTGGCAATCATGCATTACCACTTAATCCAGATTCACTACCAACCTGAAAACATTGAACTCTTAATTCAAGGCCATCAATTCAAAGGAGACCACACCAGAAGAACAAACCCTAGGACAATTCACTCGAAGGAACCTCAAGTCATTATCCACCTGGGCTGAATGGGAAGCCGGAGAACGAAAACAGCTTGACCAGTTTGAAGACTTTGGAAATGTTTGGATTGCCAATTCCATATCCCAAAGACCGAAATGCCATCATTCTCAGACCTCATTGGCAATACAGTGTCAAAAGGAATGGAGTGAGAAGAGCCAGACAGTGTTGCAATGGTAGCAAATATGCAGCTCCAACCCTGAATGCCATTGCCATGTCATATTCATCTTGTGTTGGAACATCCCATCCAAAGGTTATTCTTTGCTATTGCATCATCTCTTAACCTCAAGGCTCTAGTGGGGATGACGCGGCAGACACGTATGCGCACAGTCCCTGGACCCAACATCCCTACTTAGTATATGACTATAGATGATGCATATGCAGAATATTACAAGCACAAGCATGGCAAAGATATAGACAGAAAATTGGTACTACCAGTCCTATGAGCACTCCAAGGCCATCCAGAATCTGGTCGCCTATGGGAGACCCACATCAACAAAATGCTGAAGGGCCCTGATCTCAACTTCAAAACCACCGCACATGACAGGACAATCTACACGACTGTTTTTGAAGGTGAAACAGTCTACATGCTGAGATAAGTTGATGATTTTGCATTAGCTTGCACATCGGAATCCATATCTGACAAGATCTATGACATTATCGGTGAGAAGCTGAAGCTACCTAAAGAAGACGTTGTTACATTCACAAAAATGGGATTGCTTGAAGATTTCAATGGAATTGATGTCAAACAGACAGCCGATTACATTCAACTGTCCTGTGGCAATTACATTGACAGAATCATGAGATCTGTTGTAACTCTAAAAATCGACCGGATAGGTATAACGAATTGTTTAAATTTAAAGAGTTGTGAGTATTAAACTGTCCTGTGGCAATTACATTGACAGAATCATGAGATCCCATGGTTGGGAAACAGATTCAAAAATGAAGGCACACTCCAAACCATCAGCGCCATTATCCACCAAAGTATTGCGCCAGCTTCAATCACATATGAATGGACCATTAGAAGGCACCATAGAACATGCAGAATTACAATCCATATCTGGATTCTCCTACAGAACCCTCCTGGGTGAAATAATGTTTGCATATGTTAGCTGCAGGCCAGATATCGGATCTGCAGTAACACTGATGTCAAAATACAGTTCCAACCCCACTATATTCCACTATTCCAGCCTGAAGAACATAGCTCAATATCTCAGAACAACCACATCTTGGGGTATTAGGTTCTACAGGCCAAATGCTGAACCATCCCTGCCTACAGGGGTGCCATATGACAACTCAGTCCAAGATGCATCACTCCCCAAATACCCTGAAGATATCAAGCAAAGCAAGTTAATGTGCTTTGTTGATGCGGCATATGGGAATGATCCAAAACATCGTAGATCCACCACAGGATATGCATTTACCTATGCTGGTGGAGCAATTGTTTATAGATCCAAAGCACAATCACTCACTGCACAGAGTTCTAAGGAAGCCGAATTCATTGCAGCTGTCACAGCGGCCAAGGCAGCAAGATATCTCAGATCTATACTCAAGGAACTAGGCTTTATTCAAGTTGGTCCAACCCCGATCTATGAAGACAATGCGCCAGCAATTGAAATCATCAATGCCCAGAAGCCAACTGAAAGAACGAGACATATTGAAATCAGGTTCTTTGCAATCCAAGCATGGAAAGAAAATGGTGAAATCAAGATGATTCATATCCCAGGAGTTATTAACCCTGCTGATGATCTAGCCAAACCATTGGAATGGATCTTGCATGCTCAACATGCAAGATACATCATGGGGCACTACCCAGGTTAAATCACTCTTAGAAGGCTCAACCAAACGTTCAAATCAAATTGTAAGAATGAGTTATCCGACGCTTTGATTCGGTGATCCTATCCGTCGATGCTTCGATAGGTGTCCAGATTGATCCCCGATCAAAACTCCAATTCAATCCAGGTTAAATGCCCGGCTTGAACCGATTCATACAAAAATATACACCTACAGTAATCCAACATTGAGTGAAAGAGTTGGATCAAGGGGTGTGTTGTTGGCGAAAAAATACAAGCCAAAATATACGCCGTACGCTACAAACCGAGGTGCAAAATATTAACACGAAGTAACAACGATACGATTTTTTCAATGATCGCGTCTTAGAATCAAACGCACCTCCACTACTTGGAAATCCTTAAGTGGTAAAAACAAGATCACTTAAGGCTACAAACAAAAGAGATTAATTGGTTAGGAACAAGACATCTCCAAAGACCTGATCGATAAGTAAACACTTGGAATTCTTAGGTATATTCAAATGGATAGGCTTAACATCCGTTGAGGAAATTACTTATTGCAATCATGAAAACCAATACCGATTCTGAATGGGCCTCATTTATCTACCTACCCTACAAACAAGCATATGACCCATCGAACAAAACACTTAACCTTGTAAATGACCAATCCCATCAAATGACCAATACAGTAAGACCGACACGATACTAATACAGAAACAGCAGCGACAGTATCGGTACGACGAACATAGTAACAAATAACCAGGAAAGATCTCTACTACGTAAAATACAGAGAGCCCCAACATGGTAAAAATACAGCAAATCTAAGAGCGTCTCCACGAGCTCACTTCTCTTTAAATTTTAATTATCCTATACCTTTTGGTCAAGTTTTAGAGTAACAACAATAACCAGTAGTGATCGGAGGAGAGTCCAGGTAGCAACCTTTACAATAAACCTGATATTTGGGAGTGCGGACCATCGTTAGTACCCAGCAATAACAATAAAAATGAGGAACTGACTGAGATTGTGAAATTGCGACCATGCACTATTTGTTTCGGGCATCAATTTCAGTTCCGGGCCACCGAATCAGAATAAGATGCCAGTGGGGTAGTAGGAAGAGGATGTACTGTGCGACAAAATATTTGGAGTTTGATATTAATTTCAAATAATTGGGTGAAATTACAAAGGGGGACCAGTGGAGTCTAGCCCACATATGTGCGTGATTCCCCAACAACCCCGAATCTCGTTTGTGTGGCGTATAGGTTCCTCTGAAGTGCTGAGTTCTTGCAGCTTCTTGGAAGTGGGAAGCTGGCGCTGGAATTATTTGAAAAGAGAGAGCCTGTCTTATATTTTGTAATTAGAAGAAGTAGGACCCATATTCCAAGAACTGTCTCAACATCTACCAGTACTGCTGTATTACGAAGTACAAGTAGTATTCATTTGATGGTAGTATTCAGCCTCATACCAGTAATTACTATCATGATTGTCAAAAAAAGGTTTTTCTATCAAAAAACAGTCATACGGTACCGGTACCTAGTTTCCTCCGCCTTTCCGTTCCCAATTTTCCAGGATCTACTCGAACGTTTTCAAGAAGATATTTTGCGTTTCTCATTATCCACTGCTGTACTCTACGTACAAACTGTACGAGTAGAGTGCCACGGTTCGTACCTAGTACCTTCCCCAGTGTGAAGTGCAAGAAGTCCATGCCATGGTTATCTACACACCAATTTCGTGTTGGTCAAATCTACCCTCAAGATTTGTCTCATTCCCACCGACTACAGCACTAACTACGAGTACTCTCGTACTTCCACCGTATCATACTGTATTGCATAGCGCAAGGAACCAACAATCGGAGTCTTGTTGCCTGTTGTCAACCCCAGCGGTTTCGTCACAATCGAATTCGTTACTGTACAGTACACTCTATACGGAGTACTTCACTAGACCGGTTTTCACACTCGCTGCTTCTGGAGAGAACATGTTTGCATCGACCAGCCGAAGAGCCGTTCGGACCGTATTCCGACCGAGGGTAAGAACGAACGAACGAACGAACGAACGAATGAAGGAATGCATCACCGCGGTTCGTGTTCGAGAGTACATCGAGTAACCGTTGTGTCGACGTCCCGTGACATTCCGTCCGACCCATTCCATTCCGGCCCACATCTGATCTGACCCTTTCTCCCTCTCCTTTCGTTTCGTTTCGTTTTGTGCGCACCTTCGCTGTAATCATACGCACGCACGCACGCATGGACGGACGGCAGTTTGCTAGCCGATCCTTCGCAGAGGAAGCGACAACAAAATCCGCATCCACACCACCACCACCACCCCCCAGCGGCCCCGGACGTATCTCGGCTTTTTTCTCCCGCGTGAGCAGCTTTTTGGTCGGCGCGGGATTGACGGCACTAGCCACCCAATACTATATTTTCGAGGAAGTTCGAAGCGGGAACAAGGTCTTGATAGAAAAGCAAAAGGCCATCGAAAAGAGACTGAAGGATCTCGAAAACAAATAATTGAATGGAGTACACAGTAAATAAATGCGTAACTGCGTTACTCACAAAACGTGCAATCCACCACCACGAAGGCTTCGGAATCGGCGCAAACCATTTGCTGGGGATTTCGGACGAACCAACCAACCAAACACGAAGAAAACAACGAATTGAATGAATTACGGTAGACTATTAATTAAACCTGTACCGAGTACGATGCGTATACGATAGAAAATTTGATAGATGTTCTCTCCAAAATTCCGTTTCATTCCATTTTACTCCGTTCGTTTCGGTTCGTTCTCTCTCACGACCGCACAAAGTCTCGTTCTTCCACCTTGTCGCACAGAGCGTTGCAAGCGACCGCAATGGAGGGGACCAGTTCCGGTTGCTCGGTAAAAGCACCGTGGCAGGCTCCCCGCCACACGACGGATTTGATTTCCCCCTTTTCCTCGAAATAGCTGCTTTCGACCGTGTCCGCGTCGGATACCGGTACCCCGTTGGATCGAAAGTAGTTCAGGACTTTTTGAGCCGGCACCAGTGCGTCCTTGTCCGCGAGAAAGACGGTACAGGGGACGTTCACCTGGTCCAGAAACAGCACGATCCACGGCCAGGGAAAGGCGCGTTGTATCGTCCAGTTCACCATCATGTCCGTCCGAACAATAAAGGCAATGGATCCGGGATCCGGTCGGTGGTAGACAAAGCTTTTGGTCAGGTGGGGATGGTACAGACAAAAACAGATCGGATCGAGAAACAGGAGGGCCGCCACCGTGCTGTGTGCGTATTTGCAAACGTATGACAACCACGAGGTTCCATAGGAGTGTCCTATGAAAGTGCCCTTGGAAAATCCGTGGTACGCCAACATGGCCGTCATCTGTGTGGGAAGAAAAATAGGAGCAGAAAACAAAAAACAATAATAATGATAGATGTTTGTGAGTTCCTATCTTTCACATAAAAGAAGAAGAAAAAGAAAAAACAGAATGTCCGATGACAGAAATTCGGACGCACCGTGCTTGCAACGACGGCAGGACTCAATACGTTTCTGGAACTCTGCCAAGGTCGAAAGGCAGAGACATACGGAAGCTCCGGAAGGAATATGGGTCGTCCCGACTCCATTAAAGCGTCAATTACCGGGATATAGCTGATGATACCAACCCCGATGCCGTGAACAAAAACGACGGGAGTGGTCTTGGGACTCTCGCGGGGCGGAAGACCGCCATGGTCGACGTTCTCGTTGTTCATCGAGGACGACGCGTAGTCGTTTCCGGGATGGTAGTAATACGTCACGGGACCAATGTGCCGCCGCTCGAATCCGCGCCGTTGCAGCAAGACACGCACCGAAATCTCTGTCCCGAGCAACAGAAACGACGTGATGCACAGCGGGGAGGACGCGATCCCCAGGATCGGATCCGAGGAATACCGCGCGTACCGCCTCGGTTCCTGCTTCTTGAACAGCGAATTGTCCGCGATTTTCCCGGCAGGCGCTCAAAAAGCCGTCCCGCGCCGCCACCTCGATGTTCTCCAGCGCCTCGTAGGATTCCGTGATCGTTCGCATGAGCGCCGCCATCTGATTCGAGTTGACCGCGTAGGACATTTCCCGCATGCGCGTCAGCATGGCCCGGTTGCCCCGCACCTGGTTCATCAGCGCCTCCCGCCGCTGGGACAAAAAGTTGGCCGTCTCGAGGCGTTCCTTCATGCCCTTGACGGAATTCCAGGCTTCAGTGAGCTGCACCGATGTGGCGTGGCTGAATGCCGACAGGTGCTTGTCCATCTGGGATCCGGGTTGGACGATTGTCTCGTACATGTTTTGGGCAGATTTGATGGCGGATTCTTCCGCGGAGTGCGCCGTTTTCGCGGCTTGCTGTGCCGTTTCGGCGACGAGATTCCGCAGGTCTTGGACCGGATGGAAGTCGGCATTTTCCAGCATATTCTTGTATCGATCGTAACGATTTTTGTAGGTTTCGTATAGATCGGAAAAATAATTTGGCCCTTCCCGTTCGACCTCTCTTCGAAATCGAAATACTGCACGTGCAACGGAAACAAGATGTGAGACAATCACCGATGGCAATTTTGTTTCTTTTGTTGGTGATATAAATGATGTAATAGCTCCGTCTTCCACGGGTATGGCAAAAACACAAAGCAACCCAGGTTTCACTTACACTTCTTCGGCCTTGGACGGGGGATCGATGGCTGACTGGACCACGACGCTGAATTCAAACTAGTTGGTGTTTCTCTTTCTGTAGGACCTCTGTTTCGCCCCCTGTACTTGAGTGGGGAACCGTATTTTGTTTCGTCCACGGAATTCGAATCGTAGATGTAGCTATTCACAACGTCTGCCTCCGACGCGGTGGCATCGTCGGACAACGATCGGTTTCGATGGAGTGGTACGTCGTGACCACGCGGCGACTTGGTGTCTTCCAATCCGTTCGTCGTTCGGTCTTCTATCGTTTCGGTTTCCGATGCGATTCCATCTCCCGGATCGTCATCGTCGATGGCTCCGTACAGCTGGAGCGAGACACGATACTCGAGATCTTCCACGAATCCCTCCAGATCGCTCAATTCGTGTGACGTTAGGTGCTCTTGGTTCCGTCCGTCGAACAGCGCCCAGCACACAAAATCATGAATGTCGTAGAGCGATATGGTTTCGATCGCGGGTCGGTCCAGAAACCATTCCTGGATCCACGAGGGCTCCGATTCGACCTCCATGATGTGGTCCCACAGTGCCCTGCGTTCCTCCGGGTCCTGCATCGGAGCCGCGCTGAGACAGGCCTCCAGAGGATCCTTGGCCTGGAGGTACCGGATTTTGAGCTTGCAATAAATGAAAAATACCGCCTCGATGATGCACCACACGTCTACGAGCCGGCAACCGTAATAGGATTTCATCATTTTGGTTACCCTGGCCAAGAACGGAAGGTAGACCTCGAGCGGCTGCTGCACCGTTTCGGGAAAATATTCGCACAGGTCCCTCAGCAGCATCAGAGCGATGTAAATATAGGCGAGCGGTGCGACCAAGAACACAACGTACCACAGAAACGCCCAGGGAGAGTGGAACCCTAAGTGGTTCGGTTCCATGGGCAGCTATTGTTTGGAGAGGAAAGAAAGAACACAACGAGCACGAAAACATCGAAAAGAATCGTCAGCCACCGAGACGCGCCAATTCATGATCACCCGAGCACAGAGCGGGGGCCTCGTGTCCCAACACAAACCTTAACACAAACCCTAGTCCAGTGGCACTCACATCGTTGGTACGGATTTTACTGGAATGTTTCCGAGTGAAATACTTGCGGCTGAGGCCCGGATCGCCACATTGGACGCTGTTGGGAATCCGACGAGATCGCCGAGAAGACGCGACCGGTCTGTTTCGCAGCGTTCCCATAGTTGTTTATTCGATCGGGTAGAATTGAGTCGAGCCGAGTCGAGTCGACTAATTTCAACTCGATGGCAAGGACGGTATGGTATTGGAGAAAAGTTTTGCGAAATGCTTCGTTCAGTTCGTCCAATCCGGATTGGTTTCGCGTTGGGGGATGGATGTTCGAAATTGGTTCGCGACGCCACGAGTGACGGCAGTCACAACGACTACGGTGCAACCAGTCGTCTTCGGTATTGATAGACTACTTATAGTCTCGGTCTATATGATTGTGTTTCGCACTTGGTTTGGAGTCTGGAGTGCAGTCCCTGTTTCGGCAATCGATTCTCTGATGATACCAAAACGAAACATGACACACGTGACAAAGAATGCTCCAGATGATAAAAATTCGTACTACATAACCCTTTGATCTAACGACACATCAGGATTATTAGAAGATTTTCGTATTATTATTATTATTATTTACGAATTAGTTTGCTAATAATTATTTTTCCCCTTCTTCAGTGGCGGCAACTCCAAAAGAGGTCGTTTTTTCAAAAACTACATAAATTCCCCTTTTTCGCTTTGACCCCTCGTTCTAGTCGAGCACGCTTGATGATTCACTCCCGACCTCAGGTCTGTCTGTCAGGCTGGCGAGTGAACGTTATTTTTTGTTTTGATAGGCGTGACATCCTCGTTGAAATTCGCAGCTGCAACAACAACAAAGGCTGGGCCGTGCTGTGCAGATTGCTGTTTCCGAACCGGGACGTCCCGTGGAGCATTCGTACAGCTGTACGGAGCGATCTTCGTACGGTAGGCCCTCTCTTTCTCACCGTTTCTTCTCGTTGGGTCCGTTCTGAAAGAGAAAACAGACCAAGCCCTATTGCCACACAATATTCTCCACTACGAAGCCTTGTGCAGGAACCAACTCCAAAGATCCAAACGATCAATCCGAGGTCCATATTCACTACGTACTCACCATGGCCGATAATACAAAGTTCGAAGACGTAAGTTTCAGGGATGCATTTGCTTTCTCGGCTTGTCTCTATCGCAAAAGGAGTTGAACTGTATCGAAATCTCGTACCCCCGACCGCGTTCGTGATTGTGTGTGCTGAGGGTTTTTTCGCGAATGCTGCGCGCAGCTCGGTGTACGGTGGAGCAATATTCGCTTCTTGCAGGAAGGAGAAGTTTGCAGTTGATGAATGAGTTATATATCGATATCGACGCGTTGTGGTCATCCCATTTATTCTTCCACAGGTTGGGTGTTTACTAAATGAATGGCCTTGTTGTGGTATTCGCATTCCTCTTTTCTGACTCTGGCGTCAAATTTGAATCGTCATCGGTGTGTTCTTGCAGCGCAAAAGCGCGTACAAGAAGACAGTCGACGCGGAAGAGGGCCGACGACGACGTGAGGAGACTACCTTGCAAATCCGAAAAAGCAAGAAGGATGCTCGCTTGGCGAAGAGACGTCAAATGCCAACGGGGGGTCTTTCCAACACGACCCCCGCCGGAGTGGCGGCCGCCATGATGTTAAAGCAGTCGGGCGACAATACTTACGCCAATCTTGCTCAGCAGCAAAGCACGATGGGTCAAGCCGGAAGAAGCATTCCCCAGTCGAAACTCGAGCAACTTCCGGCGATGGTAGAGGGTGTTATGGGCAATGATCCCGCTATTCAAACCGAATGCACGACACAATTCCGTCGACTTTTGAGTATCGAGAAGAACCCTCCAATTCAAAACGTTATCGATGCTGGTGTCGTCCCCCGATTCGTCGAATTTTTGCAACGAGATGACAATCCAGCACTCCAGTTTGAGGCAGCATGGGCGCTCACAAACATTGCATCCGGTACCAGCGACCACACCAAGGTTGTAATGGAAGTTGGAGCAGTCCCAATCTTTGTCCGCCTCCTTCTCAGCCCCAACGACGATGTTCGCGAACAAGCAGTCTGGGCCTTGGGTAACATTGCAGGAGATTCGCCACCTTGTCGGGATTTGGTCTTGCAAGCAGGAGCCATGCAGCCGCTTCTTCAGCAACTCCACCAAAACTCCAAGCTCAGCATGTTGAGAAACGCCACCTGGACACTCTCCAACTTCTGCCGTGGAAAGCCCCAACCCGATTTCGAGATGGTCCGCCCCTCCCTTCCAACCCTCTCCCAGCTCATTTTCAGCCCAGATGAAGAAGTGCTTACCGATGCCTGCTGGGCACTCTCTTACCTCTCGGATGGACCCAACGAGAAGATCCAAGCCGTTATCGAAGCCGGTGTTTGCCGAAGATTGGTAGAGCTTTTGTTAAACCCATCTCCCTGCCGTCCAAACTCCTGCTTTGAGAACTGTTGGAAACATTGTTACTGGTAACGATCTGCAGACCCAATTCATCATCAATAACAATGCTCTGCCTTGTTTGTTGGCCCTCTTGTCGAGTCCCAAGAAGGGTATTCGAAAAGAGGCGTGCTGGACCATTTCCAACATTACCGCCGGGAACAAGGAACAGATCCAAGCTGTCGTGGAGAACAACATTATTCCGCCATTGATTCAGTTGCTCACAAACGCCGAGTTCGATATCAGAAAGGAAGCAGCATGGGCTATTTCGAATGCCACATCGGGAGGCAACAGCCAACAACTCAAATTCCTGGTTCAGCAAGGCTGCATCCGCCCTCTCTGTGACTTGCTCACTGTCAATGATCCCAAGATTGTAACCATCGCTCTTGAAGGTTTGGAGAACATCCTCAAGGTTGGTGAAGAAGAGTCGAAGTTGACTGGACAGCCCAACTCCATGGCCATTTTCGTTTCCGAAGCCGAAGGTCTCAACAAGATCGAAGACTTGCAACAGCACTCGAACAACGATATTTACGAGAAGTGCATCAAGATTCTCGAGACCTATTTTGGAGTTGAAGACGAGGAAGACATGGGTGCTGCTCTCGCACCACAGATCGAAGGAAACACATTTGGATTTGGAATGGACCAACAACAAACTCCGGGAGCCTTTGACTTCACCCAGTCCTAAACCTCTTTCTCCACGGGAGTACACAAGCGAACTGTCGTTCCACAAAGAAACCGCGTTCACGTAGGTGTTCTTTGATCAGACTATTGAATGGTTCGCTATGATAATGAAGCCATTGGCCTCTTGCAATCAGGGACGCTAATTATCTTTGTTTGCAAGAGCCCATAATAAAGGATGGATGTGTCCCTTCAATATCATCATCATGCAGATAATAATTCACATCCGTTCAAGAAATTAAATTAATGCAAGGGTCGAACCACGAAAAAAGTGCATCAGACTTTTCCATCGAAGCAAGTGTGTCGATCGAACTCTATCGGTTGACACACTCAGCAAGAGTTCCCCTTCTATCTCTTCTTGCGGTAAAGGCACGGAGAGATACAAACTAATAATTAATACCGCAATGAGACATACGAACATGCAGGCTTTTTCTATCGTTATTGATACAATACTTGATAGTGAAACCATACGGAAAATTGTATCAATTCTTTTTACTCTACATTAATGATAGTGTTACACTACGAAATTCCATTGAGCGTAATACACATCAGCAATTGTTAGACGCTTCAAAGCAAGCATCAAACACCAAAGTCACAGTCTGCCGCGGTGTCCGTTGCAAATCCCGCGGTCCTTCGCCACTGCCGAATTCCCGGTTGGGACGGGGGAATCCCTGCAACCGAAATCAAGACGTGCCCTGACGATCGCGAAGCCATGCTGCGGAAGAAACTCTACCACCGGAAAGGGACGAAACCCGTCCGACTTTCGACCCCTCGCGGCCCGATTGTCGCTTTCGTTGGCCGTGACTTTTGTGTTTTTGTTTTCGTTAGGGATTCGGTTGCTGGATTCCCCTATGGGTCGAAAGTCAAAGTAGGCTCCCTCCAAAACGTCCACGTTCCAGCGTGGTTGCGGCTGCGACGAAACGGGCGGGACCCCATCGTGGTGGTGGGCAACGTCGTTCCCGTTCCCGTTGCGGCTGTGGCGAAACGAAGCGAATGCATTCCCGGTGTCGGGGCTTGCGTCGTCTCGGGACGGGAAGGATTCCAGCACCGGTCCCAGGCATTTCGCGAGGCGTTCCTGATATTGCAATACAATACAATGCGATGCGATGCAATGCGCACGCCAAAAAACGAATGGAATGGAACGGAACGGAATGCAACAACACACAAAAGGTTCTGGATGAGCCGTGGGAGCCGACATTCCCCATTGCACGGAACTTCTTCTGATTTCCAATCCTACCAGAGGAAGGAAGGAAGGAAGGAAGGAAGGAATTCGTTGCATGGAACAAAATCCAACCTCGGCTCATTATTATTACGAAGTACTATTGCTTATTTCAACTCACCATGACCGTAAGATACAACGCTAGGTTGTAGTCCCAATCCGTCGGATCGATCTCGCTCGCCAGCGGAGGCAGGCAGGCACGCATTCGTACCGTCCCGGCGGCGCACCCGCACGTGGAGCGGGGTCTTGCGGGTGCGGTCGGTGTTGGGACGATTGGTGGTTGGATGACTGTGCGTGTGCGTGTGCGTTTGCGCGTCGTGCTCTTGTTCTTGCTCGTAGTTGTGGAATGAGCACTCCACCGTTTCGGGTCCGTAGTGCTCCAGAAGGGCGGCCCCCAGGTCGACGCAGTGCTGGAAGAGTGCGGGGGGGACCCCGTGGCCCTCCAGCAGCACCGGCGCCGTTCCCAGCTCCCGGGCCGCCTCCAATACCTCCCGCTTGCCCTTTAAGAGGCGCCGCGCGGCATCCGTGCCGCTGATGCTCTTGCCGCCGACCTTGGCGTGCGCCGACAGCTTGGTGGATCCCTTGCAATAGGCCAGGGGGTCCAGGAGTGCCGCCGCGTTGACCGACCGCAGTGTTCGGACGGCGTTGGCGTCGGCGTCGGCGTCGGAAGTGTTGTTGTTGTTGTTGTTAGCAGCAGCAGTGGTTGGTTTTGTATTTCCCCGGGCAGAGCGGGAATTTGGATTTGAATTTGGATCCGAAGGAGATGCCGATGATGCCGCATTGATCGACCGCACTGCGTAAGCGTATTGGGACGATTGCACCAGCGAGGGAAAACGATCCTGCTTTCTGCGACGGTGTTCGTTGTTCCGCTTCGGTTTCCATTCGTCTCGTTGGTTGCGGTGTTTCTGTTTCTGTTTCTGTTTCGGCCATCGTTGCTGTTGCTGTGTTGTTTTTGTTTCTTTTGGGTGGTTGTTATGCGAATGCGAATGCTGAATAGCGGTTGTTGTTGTTGTTGTTGTTGTTGTTTTGCCTGCGAGATTCTTTCTGTGTTTCGTTTCCCGACGAGGGAGGTTCCCCGGAGGAGGAGGAAAAACAGCGCCGACGGAACACGTCATTCGCTCGTATCATGTGTGTGTTTCCCACAAGCAAAGAGGTCATACCAGGATCCCGAACCAGAGGACACTGTTACGACAGTGTTCAAAGCAACTCGGCACGGGCGACTGCTTCGTGGAATACATGCCATGGTGGTTGTGCCCTGTATCACGCCCTGTTCAAAGTACGTACCGTACGGTATATGCTATCGTCGCTCTAGATTATTTAAGCGGTATCACGATGCAGTACAGCATTGCTTGCTCCAGCTTCCTTCGGTCAACGAATCTATCAACCGATCCGTCGATTCACTAGCCGAT
The DNA here is from genome assembly GCA_037355745.1 of Pseudo-nitzschia multiseries. Classification (NCBI taxonomy): domain Eukaryota; phylum Bacillariophyta; class Bacillariophyceae; order Bacillariales; family Bacillariaceae; genus Pseudo-nitzschia; species Pseudo-nitzschia multiseries. Next base: position 37,596,570 of record CM074781.1, on the reverse strand, counting down.
GCTAAGCATAATGGTCAGATGATAATCAATGCTCGCAGCTCGGGTTCGGATCCTTTCTGGAGTTTACCGCACGCATTTATTACCGGTATCTCCGTTTATCGCGTACATACGGTACGAGTAAGAGTACGAGTATCGTACCGTACGAGTAAGATTTTACGGTAGACTGAATGGAATGAATCATCGGCCCAGAGGAAGTATCGTACCGTAAGATTACGGTACTCGTACGAACGGTATCGTAAATACTATTCGTACGGTACTACTTCGTATTTTTTAAGCTTTCGAGAAAGCCAAACCCTTGTGAATTTCCATAGTAAGGGAGAACGAACAACACACAGACACTTCAGTCATGAGTCACTGACACACTCCTTCAGTCGAGTCACGTGTCATTGACACATCCCTTCAGTCATGAGTCACTGACACACTCCTTCAGTCCAGTCATGTGCCATTGACACATTCCCTCAGTCATGAGTCAATGACATCGTTCCCGATCATCTGTCATTGTTCAATCATATTTCAAACATCAAATAGAACCTTCTCCTTGAAGTCTCATCCAAATTCTGATTATCAAAGAACCCAGTTCTTTTCCAATCGTATCACTGAACTAGCTGGGAAGGCTTCTCGACTTATCTCGAAGTCATAGTAGACACTAAAACTCAATAGCACACAATTTCATACACAGCGTAGTTCATATTGAATTCAATCGCAATATTGCTTTGAATTTTTTTTTAGTCGATAAAAACATCTAAAAACTAACCATAATGTCTAACTCACAATGTCTGCTGTTCGCTCAACTTCAAGCTGCTAAGCAGGCTCCTTTTTTCTTTAAGCCTGTGATTCGTTATGAGGATTACCCCACCTGTCCGCCTGGTTCACAGCGTTAGCGTGACCAGGTTCATCACCAGTGCTCCTTCTGCTGCATCCACCCCTGGCACCCCCGGCACCAGCACGTCCCTCCCCACGCCCCTATCTCATCCTTTGTGACTCCAGCTCCAAGACAACCTGGTTCAGTAACCATGCTCTTCCGGTCACAATCGGTCCCAACCATTACCACACCTATTTCTGGCATCACCATGGCTGGAGAATTCAACTCCTCCCAGCAAATCTCACTTCAGCATTTTACACTTCTTCCTGAACTTGCCCCCAACATAACTCTTCCCTCTCTCAGCGCATGCGTATTCCAAGCTCCTTGCTGCTACGACATGATTATCGGACACGACGTCCTTCACCATTTTCAGATCGTTTTGAACTTTCATAACAACGAAATCAAAACAGACAGGCACTCATACCATCCCAATGCGGACATTTCTGCGCATGCACGCAGACTCCGCCGCCCCAGCCCTTCACATTCACATGACACATTGACAAAATTCCCCACGATGACTCTTTCGCGATTACCACGAACAAAACCGTCATTCAGGAATCCACGTATGATCAACACGACGTCCGAACAGTCTGCGACAAATGCACACATTTGACAAACAATCAACGTGAAATACTGTACTCTGTTCTATGCAAATACCAAACTAGCTTTGACGGAACACTCAAACACAACCCCGACGAAGAAATCCACCTCAATATTCGATACAACGATAAAATCCAATCGCTCTCACGCGTACCCCATTCCTCATAAACAGCTACCGCTTTTCAAGAAGGAACTTGATCGCCTTGTGGACATTGGCATTCTATCCCGTCAAGGCCGCTCCAATTGGATCTCTCCAACCTTCATCATTCCCAAGAAAGACGGAAAGATAAGATGGGTCTCCGATTTTCACGCCCGCAACAAAGCCATCAAGCGCAAAGTATATCCCATCCCTCACATTCAAGACATATTATCCAGATGCTCAGGATACAAATACCTCACCAACATGAACATATCGATGCAATATTACACATTTGTCCTTGACGACAAAAGTAAAGATCTAACCACCATCACAACTCCATTTGGTCTTTACAAACATAATTGCCTACCCATGGGAGTTTCTCAATCCCCAGATGTTGCCCAAGAAATAATGGAACGCATCCTACATGACATTCTGAACCTCAAAATTTACATCGATGACATCACATGCTTCAGCAACACTTTTGAAGAATATCTACAACTCATTGATACCGTACTCACCCGTTTACAGGACAAAGGATTCGCAATCAACCCACTTATGTGAATGGATCATCCAAGAAACAGATTTTCTTGGTCACTGGTTAACACCCAATGGCATTAAACCATACATAAAAAAATCAAGGCAATCCTTGCAATGCTCCCACCCAAAAACCTCAAGCAACTCTGAGCCTTTCTTGGCCTCGTCACATACTATTGCGACATGTGGCCACGCCGTTCTCACATACTCGCCCCGCTCACCAATCTTTTAAAGACTCCTCGCACATTCCAGTGGAACGGAACTTGCCAAAAAGCATTCAAAGAAATGAAATCTATCGTCACTGTTGAAACAATGCTTGCTTACCCAGATCACAGCATCCCATTTCACATCTATACCAATGTATCCGACTTTCAGCTTGGCGCAGTCATCAAACAAAACAACATTCTCGTTGCATACTTCACACGCAAGCTCAACCAAGCGCAAGCCAACTATACAACCATTGAAAAGGAATTGCTCTCCATTGTCAAAACATTCAAAGAATACCGGCCTATGCTCCTTGGTGCACTCATTCACCTCTACACTGACCATAAAAACCTAACATACAAGCTCTCCATGTACAACACCCAACAAGTTCTACGATGGAAACTAATCTTAGAAGAATACAACCCCATTTACCATTACATCAAAGGCCCAGAAAACACAGTTGCCGACTACCTCAGCCGAACCCTGACAACTCTCATCTCCTATTTCACAACTACCAATTTCAACGACGATGTCTCGAACAACGACTCATTTTCATTTTCAACCATGGCCGCGAGCCTAATGGCGCTGCCATCATGCGCTGCATCGACTGATCATCATCCTGTCAAAGACAGCTACCTAATTCACCCCTGTTTTGACCAAAAAGGCAGATTGCCATTCCATTTTGCAACCATTCACCAATACCAATCACATGACCCCAAAGTTCTCACCCTGCCACAAAAAGACCCCAGACAATTTTTCAAACAAAAACTAGACAACGTTGATTTGTTTGCCAATACGACAAACTAACACCCAACTCCCAGTGGAAAATTGTCATTCCTAACGACATGCTTGCTCCCCTTGTCAAATGGTACCACGGAATCACCGTTCACTCCACAGGTATGGACAGACTTGAAGCCCTTCTCCGCCGTCACTTCCATCATCCCAACCTTTGCGCCGTATGTCGCAACATCATATCCAACTGCCTCATCTGCCCCCTTGTACGCTCAGAGACCTGCCAAGCCGGTCAACTTGCACCACACACAGCCCCCATAACACCCTGGTCCGAAGTTCACGTCGGCTGCATCGGCCCATGGAACGTTGAAATCAACAAAATCAACCTCAAATTTGATGCTCTAACATGCATTGACCCAGTTACTAAACTCCTAGATATCATCCACATTCCAGGATCCAAAACAGCAGAAAACATCAGACACCTCTTTGAAAACTGCTGGCTCTCCCGTTACCCTCCCCCTTGCGCATCGTACATGATAATGGTACTAAATTCAACGGACATGACTTCCAATTCCCGCTCCACTATGCAGGTATAAAACTGATCAACATTTCCCCCCCCCCCACACACACAGCCAACGGAATCATCGAATCCACACACAAGACCATCGGTCAAATCATACGCACTATGATCAACCTTAAACCGCCAAAAACAAAAATAGAAGCCAATAACCTTGTCGACGAAGCAATATCAACAGCAATGCACGCCCTCCAATGCAATCCAGTTTCCACTCTCAGAATTTTTTGGCCAGGCGCCCTCCTATTCAACCGTGACATGCTTCTCAACATTCCACTCCACGCCGACATCATCACCTTAACCAAACATCGCCAAGCTCAAATAGACAACCGGCTCCTTCGCGCCAACTGCAAACGCACAAAACACAAATTCACCGTAGGTCAAGGCGTTTTTGTCAACATACATGATTGCAACAAACTCAATCTTGTTCGCGAAGGCCCTTAGCCAATCTTACAAGTACACACCAACAACACAGTCACCATACGCTGCAGACAAACACATGAACGCATCAGCATCCGCCACCTTACCCCAGCCAAACCCTTGTGAATTTCCATAGTAAGGGAGAACGAACAACACACAGACACTTCAGTCATGAGTCACTGACACACTCCTTCAGTCGAGTCACGCGTCATTGACACATCCCTTCAGTCATGAGTCACTGACACACTCCTTCAGTCCAGTCATGCGTCATTGACACATTCCCTCAGTCATGAGTCAATGACATCGTTCCTGATCATCTGTCATTGTTCAATTGTATTCGAACATCAAATAGAACCTTCTTCTTGAAGTCTCATCCAAATTCTGATATCAAAGAACCCAATTCTTTTCCAATCGTATCACTGAACTAGCTGGGAAGGTTCTCAAAGTATCTCGAAGTCATAGTAGACACTAAAACTCAATAGCACACAATTTCATACACAGCGTAGTTCATCTGGTGTTGTAAGCCTCTAAAAAGAGAATGTGTAATAGTGATTTGATTTAGTAGAAGTTTAGAATTGTGGGATTGATAAATCTGAAGAGAGAAACATGTTTTTGGATACTTTTGTATTCAATCGTATTAGATTGGGAGAAGCTTCTCATGTACAAAAGTGATGTGTTCTCGGAATTGAAACGTGTGATTAAAGTTCTAGTAATTCCAATCAATCGTATTAGGAAGGACAGATGGACGTGTAATGGGAGAAGGAGAGACATGATACCACACTCTTCTCCTTCTCGTGGAATGAGTCAAAGAGTAGGATGAGAAGGCTTGATGTGACGAATGTTGATTCTTTCTTTGAGGTGTGGAGTTTCCAGTAGGCAATGGTGCTGTTGGTGAAGATTTGGTCAATGGTGAATGGACCGATGTTTTTGGCGTGAAGGGCATCTGCATTTGGTTTGGTGATCATGATTTGTTCATTGACTACAAAGTCATGTTGCTTGAGGTGAGAGTTTTCACAAAGTGCATCTTTGTTGATAATGTTTTAGCGTTTGTTTTGAATGATGTTGATATCAGTGATGATAGGGATGGGGAGAATTATATCGCGGTTGAATACAAGGGCACCTGGAAATGCCAAAGGTCTTGTGGACAGTGCAACAAAGAGCAAATTGAGTGGATGCAAAGATGTTGTCAATGAGATCTTGAGCTTGTTGTAGATCTTGAGGAGGATCGGTGTTTAGTTCAATGCGCATGGCTGATTTGATGGTGTCATGTGCATGTTCAAGGACAGCATTTGATTGTGGATTCTTGGTTGTTGACATTTTGGGTTTGATGCCTAGATATTCAAGGTGACATTGGAAGTCATGGCTGATGAAGCAAGGGCCTCTGTTGAATTGACAATTGTTGGGTCGAGGGTAACAAGATAGCCAGGCATTGTTGAGTGCATGGACTGCCATTAGGCTGGTAGGGTTGACTTGAGGAGAACGAATGATTTCCAAGAGGTTGGTCAACATATCCATGATGGTGAAACTGTTGAATTGGATAGGTTGAGGATGACCAGGAAGTTCAATAGACCATGGACCAATTGCATCAATGGCTATGGTATCCCGTGGTTTGTGCGTTTCTTGGCGAGTAGCTAATTGACCATGGTGGTGATGATCTGTCTTGTATTGTTGACAAGCATTGCAAGTACGGCAGAATTGATGAACTGCTTCCTTGAGACCAGGAGAGTAGATGAATTGATTGATTGTGCTGGTGAGAGATCAGCTCCAGCATGCCCGAGGACACAATGATACCATTTGATAGTGTTGGCTCTGAGGATGTTGGGAAGAACAATTTTGGTTTGGTTGTTGTGGTTAGTAAATACAAATACATCTGTTTCATTGAAATTTTGAGTTGTATACTTTTTGTTTTGGGCGATACTTTTGTCAGCAAGTTGTGCTTGTGCAAGGTGTGGAAGGGCTAGTGGATATTCAGGGATTGCTTCCGGATAGTTGATGAAGAGATCTGAGAGGTCGAGAGGAGGAGAATCGGTGATAGAAGATTTTGATTCTTCAAGGTGATCCTTGTTGTCTTCTTGCATGGGAAGTTGCGAGAGTGCATCTGCAATGACATTGTCTTTGCCCTTGATATATTTGAAGACCAGAGAGAATTCTTCAAGGAGCATTTGCCAGGTCATAATTTGGTTGGAAGTGATGGTTTGACAAGTGAGATTGATATGGTTGGTCCATACAATGATTTCTACGCCCCAGAGGATAGGTCAAAATTCTTTGAAGACTTTGACTACACAGAGCATTTCTTTATCAATTGTAAGATACTTGAGTTGAGCCTTGGTTAGTTTTTGAGAGTGTCAGATGATGATTTGGTTGTCTTGGACAATTATGACACCTAACTGATAATCAGAAGCATCAGTATAGTGCTGGATTGGGCTCAAACTTGCCCTTTGGTTGGCCAGAGAGAGCTGTGAGTGGAACGAGGACTTCAGCACGTCTGCGCCAGAAATTTTGGTAGAAATTGACCATACTACCATTGAAGGATCTTTGTTGGGTAATGGTCTTGGGGAAGGTAAGCTTCAAGATGGGTTCTATCTTGATAGGATTAGGTCTAACACCATCGGAAGATATGATGTGTCCAAGCCATGGTGCAGAGCTTTTGAACCAGTGGCATTTGGCTGGCTTGACTGAGAAGTTGTGGGCCTTTAGTAGGTAAAGGACATCATTGACGGTTTTACAATGAGCATTAAGTTCATCAGAGATGATTCCAATGTCATCAATGTAGACTTTGACTTGAGGGAGATTAAGAAACATCTGTTCCATACAACCCTGGGCCCAACATGGAGAGTTTAGGAAGCCCATGGGTAGTCAAAGAAGGCAAAATTTGCCGAAAGGAGTTACTAGGACACATTTCCAACTGGATTCTTCATCGAGTTTGAAGGTGTGAAACTGCATGCTGACGTCAAGAATGAGTGTAAGATATTTGAAACCTCCACGTTGGTGGAAGATGTCTTGAATTTTTGGTAGTGGGTAATGAAGTTTTTTGGTGACTTTGTTGAGTTCACGAAAGTCACATAAGATGGCAGGATCTGTCTTGCTTGGGTACCACAAATGTAGGCATTCCCCATTCGGTGGCATAGGAACAGTTCAAGGATACCAAGGTTGACTTGTCAAAGGAGTTTGGTTTTGACTGCTTGTTGCTGATGGATGGGAATGGAATATGGTTGCTTGATATGATAAGGAACTGCATCGGGTTGGAGGTCAATGTGGAATTCTTTGTCAGGAAAGATTCCTAGTTCGCGGTCGGTGAGACCTTCAACTAGTTTGTTGTGTGGGCTAAGGGTCTTGAGGAGACAATCTTGTTTGTATGAAGATAGATGAGTTTGTTCAGAGACTAGCTTGGGTAAGTCAGTCTTCTTGTATTTTGTTGCTCCATTGACATAAGCTTGTTGTTTGGCTTGGTTCATGTAGCATTCGGCAATGACGTATGGTTCATTGGACATGACTCTTTGGATGATGGTCTTGTCATGAAAGTAACTACTAGGAGGATGAAATGGCATTGTTTTCTCATACCAGGTCATGGTTGAGTTTTCAAAATCCATTTTGATTCCAATATCCTTCATAGTCTTTTGACCAAGGATGAAATGGTAATTCATCTTGACGTCAACTACATAACACTTGACCTTGTTGATAAGGAGCAAGAAGGATAGCTTGGGAAGTATGAGGTTGTGAAGAGTTACATACTTGGAGCAGTTGGCTTTGCCATTGGTGGTGATCATGTTGACCTGAGTTTTGAGATCATGGAGGATGACTGTTGGCGGAAGAGATGATTGAAGAATGAGGTCGTTGGTTGATCCTGAATCGAAGAGTGTGTCTTGAAGTAGTTTTTTCCTTTGTGTTCATTGACTTGATTGTAAGTAGTGATGGTAGTGGGAGCAAGATCTTGAGGTTCTTTTGGCTTGGAGAGAGCAGTGAAGTTTTTGGTGTAGCCAGTAGGTGGGCTAGGAGATATGACATACGAGTCGGTGAATGGTTCCTTGTTGGGCTTGTTGTTGATGTAGATCAATTCTTCTGTTGGAATCTCAACGGATGAATTGTTGTTGGATGACGAGAACCGTTGAATGTCTTTATCCTAATATTCAGAGTCAGCTTCAATACCGACATGAAAGAGATCATGCCAAATTTCTTATGGGGACTCAGAGAGTTCTTCAATAACAACGCACATGTGTTGTTCTGTATCAGGAGGATTAGGAGGACCGTTGCACACTATTTGCATCTCTGCAACGGTTCTTGACTAGTCCCCGGATTCGTTGGTCCCCTATCTGGAGTAACACTTCACTTCCAAGATATTCATCAAGATCTTTGGCAGTTAAGTCATCAACATCTGGGGATGAAGCCTCAGCCTCTGCCATGAGCACTTCATCCTCACCCTCATATTTGCCATCAAATAGGCCCAGAGGTGGTTCCGCCAAGTTTGTTTTGAAGATAAGTATTGGAGGGTTTAACTTCATCACCTATCTTTGTATTGATATCTTTGTTGTGTTCTTCCAACTGAGGATAGGAATATCCGGGTGTCGCCATTCTTCTTCCGATATAGCCCGCGTGCTGTTTATTATGTGAACTTTTCTAGTCTTGAACAAAACATAATGGCAGTCACCACCACCAAAAGTATCCTCACATGAGCCCAGCCAGCGACAAAGCCTATTGGTCTTTCCATTTAAGTCCTACCACCAGATGATATTGTACCAGTTTTGAATCATATACAGGGTAATATCCGGATTATATCCGTCTACCAACTTGAAGCCAGTCCTCCCCATTGAAGAAGGATCACTTGATGCCATAAGATTCATCTGGCCTGCAGCTAGCATCCCACAGAAGGCCCAACACCTTCAAGGACTGCCCTTCTTAGAAGTCATCCAACAGATTGCCCTTCTTAGGTCCCCTGCACTGTGCTCTGCTGTATTTTGCCAAGAGCAGTGAGGTTGTATATACGTATGGCGAATGCAATACTCCAACCTGAGCTTGTCCCAACCAGTGTTGTGTGACTCATGGTTCCCCTGGGCCTTTGCTCCATATGTGACAAGATGTTCTGGGATTCCCACTTCATTGATAAAGCAAGATAAACCGTCATGGCATCAAACTTTTCCCCTGACAGGATAGAAGGCCACATAGTCTTTCCTATTTGCAAAGACTTGAGCTGCTGTATCATTACAAATGATGCTTAGGATCTTGAACTTCATAGTCTCAGCATACCATCTTCCCTTTAGTGTCCGCCAGTTCATCCACTTCTGCATCTTCAGCCTTCTAGTGATAGTAGGCTGGGACAGTTGTCAAATACCCTCTTGGGTAGTCACTTTAATTGTAGCCTTAGCACGCTTCTCACTGATGTTCCACATCTTAGCAATGGCCTTGGCATCATACCTGTCGACCTTGTTGGGGATTCTTATCGGAGGTCCCTATTGTCCCCAGCAGATGAAGGTCTTCTTGTCAAGGGACATCTCTTGGTCTAGGACATCTTGTTGCCGCCTTAAAAGCTCCCTCTCCTTGGTTCTAGTCTTGGCTTCCTGTTGAACAGCAAGCTCAGCTTCAGATAATGAGGACAGATTGGCTGATGAAGGCTTGGAGGAAACATCAGAAATCATAGAGTTTGCTGAATTTTGAAGATTTGCTTGGTCCTCCCCAGTGGTTTCAGCAAGGGCTGAAATCAATCGTGTGGAGACGTCCGTTGGAGTATATTCTCTGTGTTGGAAAGGAACTCTGGCGGTACAGATTGAGGCGAGATGAAGTAAGAAGCGGTTCTTGTCATACCCAATGCCAAGGGGTTCGGGGTGAATCGTGGATGAATAAGTGATCGGAGTACCACAAGCCGGCAAGCACCCTGGAAGGGCAGCAACGACTCGCGGGAAAGAAGCATTGATGGCATCTTCTTCTTCAGCAAAGTGTGAAGCATAGGGATCCCACGTGTGAGTATCAGTAGCCAGTACGTGCTCACAGTTGGCCAGTTCCTTCTTGGTAGGCTTGCGGGAGTCAAAGTAGGATATGACTCCATCGACTTGAAGAGGAAATAATAGCTCGGTATCATCAGATTGGAGCATAATCCCATGCAAAGAAGTACAATCATACCTTCTGGGAGTATCTTTAACCTTGTTGAAGTTGCAATCCCGGATTTGATTGGGACAGATCAAGCTGTGTTGTAACTTGTCGCCAATGAACAGAGCCTGCCCAAACACCAAAATATTTGTAACCCCATCTGTTGGATTGGTCCAAGCTGTGGCACAACGGGCAATTGGGACTTTCTTAAGGGATAAGTAGGTGCCAGAAATGGTGCAACATTCACATATGTCAAAATGGAGTCCAACGGATCAAGTAATACCATATTGGATCCTGCAACCGTGGTCTCAGCATGGTTGTCCAACTCACACCAGCCGGTACCAGAGGATGGCAAGCCCAAGCTCTTGATATGAACAACCGACCGGCCTAACCGGGATACAATCGACAGGCCCCGGCCAGTGAATCAATCGTGGTTCTCCTTTTTGTGAGTGTGGCTACCAAATTGGTCGCCAGTCGATCCCTTTGTAGTAGTGTCCTCATTCTTAGCCTCAACGAGAGAGACCTTTGCCGGCTTTCCAGATGGGTTGAGTGCAGGTCGAAGGACCCGGAATTGGTTCTTCTGAGCCTCTGACATAGTGACCCAGACTTCCTTTGGATAGATCTTGCCCTTAAGAGGTCCAGTGTAGGTAGAACCACTACCGGAAGTTTTCTGCTTCTTGTTGCCAGATTTCTTGTTGGAGGGAGAGTTGCCTTTGTTGTTGCGTTTGTTGCCCCTTTTCCCTTTAAAAGCGGAAATATTCCTTTGGCTGCCCTTCCGACTAGCCTGAATCTTCTTGATCCCAAGCACTTGAGTGAAGTGAGCAATCGCTTTGTTGAAGTTGTTATACATGTTTCCTCCCCTCATTTAGGACCAGCAATTGGACCGCTATTTCAAGCCTTGGATCTGATAGGGAGTGGCAGAAATTGGTAACAAACTGGTCTTCAGGTAGAAATGCCTTGTGGCAGCAACAGAAACTCCTTGGCATCATACCACCTTCTCTTGTGCTTATCGAAACTGTAGTTGCTTGGTGTCCCCGGAGTAGGTGGAGCTCTGGAGGAAAGCCCTCTTCTCCTCTACTAGAAGTCGGATGTTCGTTGATTCGTATGCCTGGGCATAAAATGTGAAGTATGCCTTCCTTCCATTCCCTCGAACGCCCCCTTTGGAGCCAAGTCATTGGATATAAGACCAACCAGGGGACTGCCCCTACCAACTTGAACAGGATGCCCCAGAGTGTATTGTTGTCTTTGGTCCAGTGAGACCCGGAGTGAATCGTGCAACGGATAGAATACTCAGTCCAATTGGCATATGTATCTGACGAGCCAGCCCCGACAGTCCCACCCCTCTCAGCGCCGGTTACCGTAGAGTCCTTCCGGATTGTGTAAAGTAGTGAAGTCTTAGTAACACCCCTCTTATGCCGGAGATACTCGCGGAACCTCTCATCAAATTCCTTAAATTTTGACATTGCTCTGAGTGGTTCAGGGAGAGTCAGGTCCCCAGCAGCAGTATTGCTATCATCTTCTTTCAGGGACTTGAGGCGCGCTCGAGTCTTAGCTTCTGCCTCCCGATCGGCCATCCAGTCAACTGGAGTAGTGGTGGCCCCGATGAGGGGCTGAAATTCTATCCAAGCCACAAATAGCTTGAGTCCGATCACCAAATACCCTCCCAATACATACTTGTTTCGGATCAGGATAAAAGTTGTGTTTGGTCTTATTGATGCCACTCACTAGGGACTTGATAGATGAATCTTCCTAGTCGCGAAGGGAGTCAGTGTTGCTGTAGCCATTCCAAAATAGTTCATCAGCCGTGATCTGATTCAGTCCAAAAGACTCCAGAATCTCCCTGAATAGAACCTCTGTCGGAGTTAGGGACCTCTCCTTCGCATATCCAGGGATCCCCTTCCAAGCAGCTCGGCTCTCTTGATTGCTTCTTGGACCTCCTGTATGAGTGCCTGGGGCTCGATTGGTGTCCCATCATGGTTCTAATGAATTCCATCCGTGCTGCGGTGAACCCAAGGTTGGCAGGAAGCTTCGGATCCGTTCTTGGCTGGAGCCCCAGGCCCATTGTTGGCTAGAGCCCCTCCAGGCCCATTGTTGGCTGGTTGGTTTTGTCACGTTGCTCTTCCGACCCTTGCCATGGTGAGTAGTGTGCCCTTGAAGTGTTTGTTTGTTTGCTTTAGAAACAATTTATGAATGATTTTTCTGAAGAGTCATCATTTTTTTTCAATAACTCGCTCCTACGCAATGTCGCTAGTAGTGGGGATTTTCTAGCAATTCTTTTTTCAAGCAAATCCGCGAGCAGTTTTGATTCTGAACACAGATCTCGCAGTTACACGATACTTAAGCGAACTGTTCGGGTTCCGATCTGAGTCGGAGCCGTTGATTCGGCTTATGACTTCTTTTTTTCTAGTTGTTGAATCAATTCTTGTAGGACTTATATTTCTTTCTTGCCGTTGAATTTGCTTGTGTAGAATTGGGTGACTGTTCGAATTGGCTCGCTTGTTATTCCCGCAGGAATAGGGCCGTTGAATCGTTTTCCCGCTACTTTACGGTTATGAGTTCGACGGGTTCATTTAATGAGTGGGAGTTGAAACTGCTCTAGAATAGTTCAACTGCCCTCTCCGAGTAGTGACTATGCCCAGCTTAGTGCACACGTCTGTGCGCTGTCCTGCCGTATAATTGTTTCTTTATCTGCGTACGAAGGACGTACTTCAGGGTAGCTGCTTGATGTGTACTTTAAGCTACTATGAGCTACGAGGCCGTACTCAGTCCTTGACTGTACTACCCCCAGTACCTCGAGCTGTTGGGGCCGGAAGCTTGTAGCTGTTTCTGTGCACACCTAGGTGTATTGCCAGTCCTACTGTGTTGTGTGAGGTGCCATGTGGCCCTCTCCATCCTTGAATTGGAACACGTTTACGCTTGAATGTAAAGACTGCAGCTGCTTCGGTCTCCCCAGATAAGATGCCTTGCATCTTTAGCGTTTTTCGTTTCTCCTAGGGCCGTTATGTCCCCGGAGGGAAGCGAGAGGTATTAGCTCAAGCCCAGCTGCACTAGTAGTGCCGTTACCCTTCTGAGTGCTTGGATACTGACATAGCCTTCAGGAGGGTCTATAATGTCCAGCCCCTAGAGGGTATAGACAATCGATTCACCGGTGATCAGCCGGCAATCGGTCCCATTCCTTTCATTGTTGTGTGAGCCGCTAAGTCTCCCATTGTCCATTAGAAGCGGTAGCCGATTGTTGACTAGACCCCAGCTCGGGTGAGTCCTTGGGTCTGATAAACTCTGATTTCTACGTTGTATCGTTTACTCGTTTTATATTCTATTGGTAGTAGTAGATAGATTGGTGGTATATTTGAGCAGATTCTAAAATTGTGAGCACTAGGAATAGGAGTGGTATTCGGATTGCACCTCTATTCCTCCTCTCTTTATTAGTCGTATTGAGTATGTGCGTTGAATCTTAAATTAATCGTATAAACAGTTATTATCTCTGGCCGGTTGCCACGAGTGATTCATTTAAGTCTGCCAGTCGTACGTTACATTCTGTCTGTACTTGTAACCGCATGAGGATTTCTCGACTAGGTGCAAAACCCCGGGGAGGTAGGAATATACCGTAGGTGCGCGCATTCAGTATTAAAATAGGGCGCATCGGGGTTCAATATGGGGTTCAATATCATAAGTATTTATTTACTTATGATCCATGAAAGAAGAATATGAATGATACGAATCACACATCATACGATCCGGTTAGATGAACCACTACTATTACTTAGTATGGCACTGTACAGAGGTACGGACAATGATATAAGCTTTAGGAATTGGAAGAAGATATGGTCCGAGAAATGCTCAGCTTGTAATCTTATCGATAATTCTTTTCTGACACCGTAAAAGTAACAGAATAAAACAGCAGTAACAACAACTAAGTACGACTTTGGTTCTATTAGTTATCAATAAGATTAAGCAGTTCAAGACCGATGCCAGAAAGAGCCGTGACAGAAGAAACTAGTACCGAAGCCACCACCCACCGAGGAGTCACCCCGGACACTAGCATCGATACCTAGGCCACAACGTCCAGGACCACAGGAGAACGTGAGCTTCCTCGTTATTTGCGTGAACAGCTCGAGGACCTGGCAGAAGACAACTACGACCTGATCAAATTTGTCAGCACCAAAGTTAACCACCTACAAGCACAGAACAGATTATTATTGGAATAGGTGGAAGACAGCAAGAGCGACGACAGTGATGACAAAGAGATGAGCAAAAAGAAGGACTATGGCGTCCTGAAGGACCACATGGTGGAAGAAGCGCAGATGAAGCCCATCATGGCTGGTACCAACCAGCATAGATGTGTATGAGTTCAAGAAGACTCTCACCAACGCGTTGGCCAAAGTGACCTCCACCAAATACATCCAAGGGGGGGATACACATGATTCCTATTGGAAACGGAAACGTAATACCAAGCCCAGGGAAAGGAATCCCAATGCGGTGTACCTGACAACACCAGACAAGCCACCCAAGCTGGACAGCTCAGTGGAACTCCTCTCCTTGGACACATGCAAGTTGTGGAAGAGGAACCAGGCCCTGTATGCGCAGTGGAACAAGTACAATCGGGAAGCCCTACTGCTGACCAATAAGAAGTTCCCCAACATGCTGAACAAATTGAAGGACCCCGGGTCCAAGGTGCTCCCAAAGAGTACCACAGCCCTAGGAGGCATTCCAAAGCATGGAAGAAGACTTATGTTCCACAGACGTGCAACACAAGCTAACCACAGAACTCACGAAGAAAATGAGTAACCTGGCATATACCCCAAATCCTCTAGGTCCCAGGGATTACTTCAGGGTCCTCACCCAATACCAACGCCAGATAAACCATCTGCCGGCCACAGCCAAAATGACGGCCGCACAGATGACAGATTACTTGCACTCAAACGGAGCAAACACAATCCCATGACACTCCACCGAGTGGAGGATGACTGGAAGGCCCACCAAACGGAAAATGGAGCCGACACCAGTGACGGCGTGGAGTTCTCACTCTACAAGAAGTTTTGGGAACGCCGACTCAAGGAATTATACAGGGATTACCACACCAAGCCAGACTCGGCCCACATGGCCGACATCAGAACAGACAGACGTTTTGTCAACATTGAGGATACCCAGAAGGAGACCATCAGCGTGTGCCGTGAGCTGAGGTCCCAAGCTGAGCCGTCTATGCCATCGACAGCCGCGCCGGCTCTCACCATGACCAGTCGCCAAGTGGAGACAGCCCTGTCCACAATTGTGTCCAAGCTAAACGCACTTGAAGCCAACCAGCAACAGTTGCAGGCAAAAGCACAACAACAACAACGAGGTGGGCGCAACCTACATAACAGAATCGGTACCCCTTTGTCCCCAAATGAAAGCAATACAAGAAGCACTATTGCAATTCCTGTGGGGTCAATCTCTCACAAGATGGAGGCAACTGCATCAAGTTCAAACCCAACCACCAGGTTGGGGCCACGTTCGCCAACAGGATGGGTGGATCCAATATGCGTGAGGACCGGTGGATGAAGTGGAGTCATCCCGTCACCCGTGAAACGCACAACGTGCCCCCCTGACGGTGTGGGGAGGAGCACACTAGCATATCTAAACATAGTAGCCACAATTCAAAGCCATTGCTAAGTATCCTAGTACGTGCACCTCAGCGAAATAACCAACGGCCAAAAAATACTCACCACGTCAGGTTTGCAATGATGATGGCCGAGCCACTGCCTGACAGTACCGGGATACGCAGCACTTGACTCGGCTGCTACCGGCCACTTTGTACCCAGCACATACCAAGGCGGCTCACACCAAGACACCCCGGGGGCACTCACCGTGGGATGTGCAAATGGGAGCACGATGGAGTCCATGGCCACTGACGTGCTGGAATTACCACAACTACCACCCGAGGCCCGAACATGACATAAGTTCAAAGAGGTGGAGTTGTCCCTTGTCTCGGTCCCAAAATTATGCAACAATGGGTGCCAGGTAACCTTCACAAAAAACAACGCAGAGGTCATTGGCCCAGCCAAAAACAGTCTTGGAAGGAACCCGTGACCCCCTCCAGAACCTGTATATGGCTCCCCTGCACCAAGAAAATACACGTGTGGGCCAGACAGAACAAAATAACAACACAGAACAGACAACAGACAACTACACAGATACAGAAAAACACGTACCACTACGCCGCAGCGGCCAACAAAAAAACAATCCAGAAATATGCCGCAAACGCACCACCCACTCTCCAAGGGTGACAGCCAAATCTCCAAGGGTGGAGACCCCCCCTCCCCCCCTCATATTCATTAAAACGCGGATAATGACGCCGAATATCAGATCCACACGGGAGCGGGGGCATACCAGATTCAAGCTATCCCCAAACTAATTCGAGTTCTACCATGCTGCAGCGGGAAACCCCACCAACGACACGTGGGTAAAAGCCATAGACAGAGGATCCTTTGCTACATGGCCAGGGCTAATGACTTGACGGGTAAACCGGTACCTAGAGGACTCAGAAGAAACAACAATGGGCCACATGCAATTGATACAACAAGGGATCCAAAGCACACGCAAGAAGCCAATCAGGACCGACGCCAACGCAAAACAACACAATGTGGGCCAAAAGAAGATCCACGATGTGTGCGTGGACGTAGTCTCCACTGCTGACATGCAACCGGGAGGGGACGTAGACACACACACGAATAAGGAGCCCAAGGAACTACTAGTGGTATGGGACCAACCCAGTAGATACCCAGTCACATCACGCAGAGGACACCAGTACGTGTTCCTCATGTACGACTAGTACGACTCAAATTACATCGATGGCGAGCCTATCAAGTCACGCAAGAGTGAAGACATATTGCGTGGATTTGCGGCATGTTATGCACAGATGAAAGAAAACAACGTGGGCGCCAAGATATTGCATACTACATCACCAAGAACAACCTAGACTACCAATTGGCATCACCAGGGGACCATCAACTCAACCATGCTGAACGCGCCATCCGGACATTCAAAAACCACTTCATTGCTGGATTGAATGACGTGGATGAAGCATACCCGTTTGACGATTAGGACCTAGTACTGATTCCACATGCAGTCATCACACTCAACCTAGTACGAGCATCGCGAACTCAAGAACCCAACAAGCTGTCAGCATACGAATTAAGGAATGGCACCTATGACTACAACAAACACCCCCTAGTGCCCTTGGGCTGCTAGGAAATAATCCACGATAGAACCCAGGAGAGAGGATCCTGGCAGGACCATGGGACAAGAGGATTCTACATTGGGCCTGCATCGAAGCACTACAGAAACTATACTTGCATCGGGGAAACCAGCCGGTTGGCCCGAGTGAGCAACACAGTAGCCTTCTTCCCCAAGTCGGGCATGCCACAAACCTCATCCACTGACAGACTACTTATGATCCTACAAGACTTAAAGGAAGTGGCTAAAAGGCCCCACCCACCGGTACCATATACTTCTACTGAGCAGGGGACACAAATAAATGAGGCCCTACGGAGTGTACAAGACCTAGACTACTACAGTTAGAGACCCGCTTGCCCATAAGTAAAACTACCACGTCCGGAGAAAAACCAATCGGGACCAAAGGAAAATCTAAGCTCAAGCCCGATACCCAGTCACCGGAGAACGCGCGCGCACCTCCAAGGGTTCCTAGTCATAGTACACAGCAAAGGATACTGTATTATGATAAACATTTTTTGGGGGGTATAAGTACGTAGTTGTAATTGATTGAAGTAATACTCCTAATAATTAATTACTCCCTTTGGCGCGACTCGTCTCATCGCAGCGACTTCCGCCATGATCTTGCACAGCATGATACCGGATTTCACTCACTCACTCACTCACTCACTTTATTCACTCGCTCGTTCACTCGCTCACTGTATTCACTCACTCACTCACTCACTCACTCCGGTCGTCGTCGTCTTTCGTCGCGCCGGAAGCTTGTATTTCATGTCGTTCCAGATTCCCGAGTCTTTCAAAACGGATTCCGCAAAGTCGAGGTCGGCGGTAGTCATTCCCGTGAGTACGGTGATCGTCCGCAAAATGGCCCGCGTGTTTTTTCATGGCACCCAGCAGTCCGGTTCGGTCCTTTCCGTGTATTTTGTCGACACCATCTCCTTTCCCCCTGATGGCCGAATCGAGGGTCATCTCGAGATTGTCGTCACCAACGTATTTAAAGACGCGGGAGGAATAGTGTTGGGAATCTTCCGCGTCGTGGTTGTCGGTATCGTCGTTGTGATTATCGTTTGCGCACTCGCAGATGCTTTTGAGGGTTTCGTGGGGATAAAACACTAGGTCTTCCAGGCGGATAAGCAGTCGAGGAAAATCCGCCTCGTGGTAATCGTTGTACCAGTCTGCCCACATGTGAGCCAGGGACGCGTGCTTACGGTTCTCGGAGTGATAACGGACCCATAGCGGAATGACTTGCTGGTCGAGAGTGAAATTGGCCTTGTTTATTACGTTATCGATCTTCCAATTGTCGCCGTTGTAATGCTTCTTCAAAAATTCCTGGTCTTGTTGAACCATTCTCGTTCCACGTGATTGGGAACAAAGTTTGGACAGTGATCGGGAACAACGTGGTACCAGTGGGCGGCATAGCGGACCCGGCACATGGACTGCCACCAGCTGTAGGGATCTCGCACCACAACGATTGGCAGGACTTCTTCGTTGTACTCCAAGAGGTCATCCGGAAGGGGTGGATGTTCCAGCTTGCCGGTGACGGGATCTTTTTCGTGATCGTTTCTGAGTGTGTGGCTAATGCCTGTGTTGTGCACCAGACGAAAATGGGGGGATTGGTGCTTGCCCCAAGGAACCTGGAAGAGAACATTGGGATTCGTCAATTTCTCCTTGCCTGGTTTTTTTACACCGTCGAGACCCTGGCAATTGTTTGCGAGAATCTCATGGAGAAAGTGGGTCCCCGAGTTGAAGGGTCCCGCAACACCCAGCTTTCGCTTCTTGGCAGGGACCTTAGCCCGATAGGCGGAGCAAGTATCGAGGCCACGAACTGACCGGGCCGTTGTCCCCGAACTTGTCAACAACCTGTTCCCAGGTTGGCAACAACGAAAGCTCTTCTTCCGTGAGTTGACTAGAATTGTAGATCCCAACATGGCGGAGAATCCTGAGCAGTTTCTCGTCTATTTTGCCATCCGTTTCAATCATGCTGTTCCCGTTCTCGTGGCCATTAACATCGCCACCTCCATCGCCATCGCCATCGCCATCGCCTCTGCTTGTTTCAGTGTTGTGGGTTTGGGTTTGTCTAGTGTGTTTGACCATGACAGAGACATTCACGACGACCAGAAGGGCCGCCATCAGGACCACCACCAGCAACTACTATCCGTTCGACAGTGATGCGACTTGTTCTGCTGTTTCTCATCCGTCTCCCCACGGGAGCTTTGACGTGTGCGCTGTTGTTTTGCCTCATGATTAATTGTTGGGTGCCTTTCATTTTGTTTTCACGCAATGCTGTAGTTGTGTAGACAATGTTGACAATGGTTGGACGGTCTGGACGGGCTGCTCGTACCGGTACTGGTACTGGTACTGGTACTTTTACTGGTACTTTTACTCGTACTTTTACTCGATCGTCTGAGGTCGGGACGATCACAGTCACTATTGACTATCGTCTTGGAGGTTGCGAGAATGAACAGAACAATCCTAACCGACTGCTGTCGAACAAGGACCTATCTGTCTTGCAGGGTAAATCGCAAAATGAAGTGGATCGTAGGTTTTTGTTTCGTTTGGGGGTGCTGGCACGATTGCTACTGGTAGATAGTATCGTTATCGTACTCGTACCCTTACTCGGAAGGTTCAGCGATAGAAAAAAAAATGGATACAGCCGTCAACAAGCGCGGTAACATAAAAAGTTACGATGTAGATTGATGGGTCATCGTACTAATCATCATTACGTACCTTATGCCTTATTATTAGACGTACCGGTAAGGAGTACGATTTTTTATCTTTTTTCCTTTTCAGAATGAGAAACGGTAGGAAAGAAAATGCTTTTGTACGTATTTTGCGACCTAGGACCTAAACACAGTAATGATTTGTCCGTTGGCGTAACGGACGGTAACATGGAATTCATTCGCCCATATTTTTTTCTTCCATCTTTCATTCAATTAGGAAGTTTGTAAGTACGAAAAACGTACGAGTAATCTTACTTGTACTACGGTACTTGTGCCTACGGTATCGTACTTCGTATTTTTTTGGTATCTTTTCGACCCCTTCAATACAATGATGGCCTGCTGGTTCACGCCGACCTACCGGCACTGTAAAGGGAATGCGGCTCATGGAAAGAAACATTGTTGTAATTAGTTTTTGGTGAGGCTTCTATCGTTCGTACCCAAGCAGATGTGATTTCCATTTCATGTGGCACTTTCACTTGCATCAATCTGGATATTAGCGGGAAGGAATTGTTACGTGTAATTACCCACTACTCCTATTCTAGTTACAGGTGGATTGAATTGAATGTTATTTGATGGTGGAAAGCTGGTGATTGTGAATGCTCGCGTCGCGTGAAAATGTATCGGGAAGAAATTGTTCCCAATGCGATACGATACGATACGATACGATACACGAATCTATCTGATTGTTCTGTTGTTCTGTTCTGTTCTGTTCTGTTCATCGTGATGTAATGGATGGCTCGCTCCACCCGGGTGACTCGATATAGTATTATAGTATCTTTGACTGGATGGAAACGAGCGAAGCGAGTGGGTACGGCACGGTACGGTAGGGAGGGCATATCCCTACTACCACAAAGAAGAAAGCTATGCTATGTATAGTCCTTATAAGTTGCGATACGTACGGCGATAAGGTACGCTCGGCTTCAGAGTATTTCTACGCTTGAAGGTGAACCGCAGGGATATATCATCGAGATAGCTGGTTGGTTTAGAAATTGCTAGATGTGGCAGGCAGCACTCCCGACGACGGAAGCAAAGCAAAGTTTGGCGGAATAATTACTTGTGGCATGGTTTTACACCGTTCCGTTCCGTTCCGTCCCGGATGATGTCGTGAACGAGGGCGACAACGTGGAGTATGAGATTGCATTTAATTTTTTGAGACGGAGGGATTCGTCGATTCGATTCGATTCGATTCGATTCGTGTACGCATGGCGCTGACAGCATCAGCATTGTACAAACTGCAGGGCCATATCAGTCAATGTAATCAAGGTCGACGACTCGGCAAGTGGAAAGCGAAGTAAGGAACGCCATCCTCATCATCCGGCGAACTCATAGTGAATGGGGATGACAAACTTGGTGCCGTGAATTTTTGGGCAGGAAGTGGCTTGTTACAGGATACAATAACAATAATAATAATAAACTACGTACCATGAATGGCTTCGGTGGCAAAGGTGTGGCCGTCCGCCTAACAAGACGTGATCGGTATCTGTATTGCAGAGGCACGAAGTATGGTATTCTGGAGAGCACTAAGTACTACATCGGCAAAGAAAAATCGTCTCGCGGAATCTAGCAAATGGAAAGTCTCCGCTCAGATCAGATCAGATCCGATCCGATCCGGCTTCTCGAACCAGGTACCGCGCCGAGACCGGAGCTAGTTGTGCGACACCGAGGAGCGAAAGGGTGCATCCAAATGGCGCCCACGGCTAAGATTTCGATCTCATTTATTGAAAGGACGATCCTTCTACCGGTACTCCGGTTCGCGAGGAAGCAATTGATTGATTCGTACCGTATGGCGAAGAATGGAACAAGCTTGTAATTATTGTGTCGGAGGATGTCTGGGAAAGCATCCATCGACGTTGGACTTGACAATCTTGAGCATCGACGTTGGACTTGACAATCTGAGCATGGTTCCGATAGATACCCTGAAATTGAAATTTCCCTCTCAACTGTGGTAATAATGAAACTCCTCAAATGCAATGCAACTCTGCGTCTACGTACTCATATTATTACCAGTATCCCTGTTGCGTCTCGAAAAAAAGTTAGGAAGTACTAAATAATATTACAGCATAATACTATTATAATTATATTATAGTTCGCGAGAGTCGGCATCGCTAGTAAGTGTACGCTATCGCTATCGCTATCATCGCTATCAATCATCATCGAATGGTCGGCATTCCAAAGGCCAGATCTCCCATCGGCAGCACGGAGGACCGCCGGCTCGGCGCGGATCCAAAAATGTTCCAGAACCGCAGCGATTCGTCGGCCGCCGCCGAGACCACGGTGCTCCCGTCCGGGCTGCAGGCGAGGCTGAGAATGCGGTGGGTGTGTCCGGTCAGTTCCTTGACCTTGGTGAGGTTCGACCGGCTGCCGTATTTCCATAGAATGAGCTGGTTTTCGGAGAATCCGTGCGAGCTGCACAGCTCGCGCTGGTGTTTGCTCCATAGAATGGAGCAGACCTGGGATCCCGTGTCGATGGATTTGAGCATCGCCCCGCTGTTGGAATTCCACAGCTTGATGCTGCGGTCGGCCGTTCCGCCGCCGCTGGCCAGGAGGCCCCGATTGAAGGGGCACCAGTCCAGTGCCTTGACGGCTGCCTTGTGTTGTTTCAGAACCAGCCGGGGGGAGACGTCAGAGGAAGAAAAGATGTTGCTGTTGTTGTTGTTGTTGTTGCTTCTGCTCCGAGACGTCATCGATGCGTCCCAGATGCAAAGGTAATTTTCGTTTCCTCCGCTAGCCAGGTTCGTGCCATCCTCTGTTTTTCGTTTCGTTTCGTTTCGTTTCGTTTTCAAACCACAATTACATCCCGGTGAGTTAAGCTGCACGCAAAAGACAAACAAGACAATCCATCGCGACAACGACAACAACCAAACCAATTCAATTCAATTCAATTCAATTCAATTCAATTCAATTCAATTCAATTCAATTCAAACAACCAAATTAACTATACAAGTAACGAACGAACGAACGAACGAATTATACAACTATATACACCTACGTACCGTTCCACTTGAGCCCGCAGACTTCTTGTTCGTGTGCCTTGTACCGCGCCACCACGTGGTTCCCCGATCGCACGTCGTGCTGGAGGATCATCGAGTCCCGTCCCCCCGAGCTCAACCAGTGCTGGTTTGGGTTCCAGGCCATCGATGCCACCCGTCCCGAGTGTCCCCGGAGGGTCCGTACCAGCCTCGAGGCCTGAGTGTCCCACAGCTGGACGCGGTGCGAATTGGTCCCGATCGCCAGGTACTTGGATTGTCCGGAAATCGTGCACCAGGACACCTGACGTGACGTAGTCGTCGTCCCCCTCGATGGTCGTCAGGTGGTGGATCTCGCCCGACCCGGCGTTCCAGAGGTAGACGCAGTGCGCGAGTGCGACCGCCAGGATGTTGTCGGCGCTCCAGCTGATCAGATTGAGGTAGTAGTCGTCGACGAGGTCCGGGGCGTCCAGGATCCGGCAGGGCTGGCTGGGTATCTTCCGGTGGATGACGTCCGCGCTCCGAATGGCCGAGGAGAAGCGGTCGTCGATCGATTCAAAGTGCTGGAGGACCCGCAGGCTGTCGTGGTGGTAGGGATCCTCTAACCGGACGCGGGTGTTCCGCCAGGGGGAAGACCGGTAACCGTTTTCCTTGGTGGGGATAGTAGTAGTGGTAGTAGCAGCAGCAGCAGTAGTATTGAACGCGGATGATGATGCGGAAGCAGAAGATGTTGCTTCCCCTCCCCCGAAATTGAGGATCCTCCGGGGCTGTGCGTCCTCGTCCAGGGCGTCCAGAGGAACGTTGCACAGGGAACTGAGCATCCTGCGTTTGTATTCTTTTTGTACCGGGGTCTCGGCCGGGGTTTGTGCCTTGTCGTTGCCGCTGTTGTTGCCGCCGCCGTTGTTGATGCTGCTGTTGCTATTGTTGCCGCCGTTGCTGCTGCTGTTGCCACCTCCCGTGGCATCGTTGCGTGTCGTCGTGTTGTCGGGAGTGTCCGTTCTGCGTCCCGTACCATCGTCGTAGTAGTAGTAGTCGTGGTGGTCTCCTCCTCCTCCTCCTCCCCCCGTCAGCAATTTTTTCCGACACAAATCGGTGTGTAGTAACGACCGGCGGGACGGGATGAATCGATCTCCTCCTCCTCCGCCGCCTCGTCCCCCGCTGCCGCACGACGGCGACGAGTACGGAGCGTGAGCGTGTAAAGACGAAGACGGATAGCGGGAAATCGTCGGCGACGGCGACATGGACATCCGGATCGACGCCATTGCCGACTTGTTGTGGCCGCTCCCGCTCCCGCTCACACTCACGCTCCGCATTCGGTTGTTCCTCGGGGGTGTCCGAAAGGGCGACGATCGGCTGATCGATGACGGGTGTCGTTTCAGCTGCGATCGCGGCGGTGTTTTCGGGTACGACGACGACGGGTAGTGGCGATTATTGTCTCCCGCCATGGTGTTGTTCTGTGCTGTTCTGTGCTATTAGTTCGATTCGATCCGGTCTTTGATCTTTTGATCTTTGTTTCCAATGGAATCCGTGGATTGCGAGTAGTGATTCCGACAACCGACCCGAAGGAGAGAATGAAGGAATGAAGCAATCAATCAATCAATCAATAGCTACCGTACCGTACCTAGCTAGGGGTGCATGCAACAGAACTGCGGTTGCTGCGGTTGCTGCGGTTGTTTGCGTGTTGCGTTGCGTTGCGTTGAGAAGTTTTGATCTTGTTACAGTATTAGATAGAGAAACAACGTGCACAGTAGTGGTCCGTGTATCCGCGGGGGTGAGTGAAACCTAACTGAGTATCACCTACCGATCGTATCTTCGATGATGAGATTCTTCACGAAAACCTGTTTTTTTGGTGAACCCCGTTGTTGCGTTGGCGAGTGACCATCGCCAAATGAGGCTCAATCACCAAGTCCCGTCGCGGGGACTCGTACATCGTACATGGTAACAGTACGAGCCCGCTAGTACGTACGTACCATCAAGTACGAGCACATCCGAAAAATAATGAGATGCGTCGACCAGCAGCGTACGAGTACGAGCACCGGACGGTACGGTACGTACTGTAGTAGCTCGTGATTGTGTCCCGTCATCCCCCGTGCGGGATTGAGAACGATTTTCGAGTGCGCACCGTTTGATACGGTACGTAACTCGTGCTTGTACTCATACTGTGAGTGTTCCGTATAAAGCCTCCTGCCAAGTGAATCCGACCCGTAATAATAATAAGAGAGTACGAGTACTTCGTAATATCCCAATAGTAATCTTATGAAGTACCGTACATTTACCGTAGTAGTACCCCGTATTTGTATAATACATATGACTACGAGTACCCTTCGTACGGGAGAGCACGTGCACTCGATCCGATGGGTGCCTGAGTAAGATTTAAATGAATGACTCACGGTTTTAAAACAGACTCAACGGGCGTGAAAAAGGTGCGGAGGAGGGGGGGGTGTTACTTTAGTATCCTTGGGTGGTACTTAGTAATTTCCAAAATATGCCGTAGAATTGCTACATGATTTCTGGTAGTGTTTTCTGCTCTGACAATGAGTGATTCCCACCAGATGAAAACGAATAAAATTAATAGAAAAACACATAAAAAGTATGTGTTTTCTACATAGATTTATTCATTTCTGAATAAAATTTGTCAGTCGACATGTGTCCGACTGACAGTTTTTATTCACTTTTTTAACACTGAATAGATTTCAACGGAATCTTGAAATAGTCACCCAACGCATGCTTCCACCTCTCCTGCCGGGCACGCTTTGCATCTCCACTACTTGGAAACCCTTAAGTGGTAAAAACGATTCCACTTAACACTACAAACAAATCAGCTTAAATGATCGGAACAAAGACCGAGTCACTAAGTAAACACTTGGAACCCATATGTGCATTCAAAAGAGTACATATAACAGCCCGCGAGTAAATTACTTATTGCAATCATGAAAATCAATACTGGATTGGAATAAGCCTTATTTATTCCATATATCGCGATCAAGCAAAACGTCCATTGAATAAATTACTTAACCTCACCGACCAGCCTTGCTTGCCAAAATAGGTGGGGGGAGGTGGCGCGGATAGTAGTGATTAAGCAGACAGTTACTGTTTCTTCTTTAGGGATTCCGAATTCCAAATTTGGCAGTTAATAAAAGTATTCGTCCGTTGGGTGTGATAAAAAAGTATTCATTCTATATACTTTTTATTAACTTTCGATTCTATTCACTTTCATCTGGTGGGAATCACTCAATGGCATGATACTATAGGTAACACCCCGTCCTCCGTTTTGGTTGGCACGTGTCATCCCCTCTCTAAAGAAAAAACTCCCTTAAGAAAAATCCGAGGCGCCAAATCGACTCCGAGTATTATCAGTGGGGAGGAGGGGTGTTACTTGGTACCACTCTAGCTCCTTGTTTACGAGGCCCCCGGCCGAGGAAACAAGGAGCTAGAGTGGTACCAAGTAACACCCCTCCTCCCCACTGATAATACGAGGAGGAGGTAAAGGAGGAAAGGGGTGTTGACATGGTAATCTCTATGGCTTCGGAAGGACGGGCACAAAGGAGAAGGAGCTACCGTATCGTTGTTGCTTACAGTACGTACTCGTACGGTAGCGTTTCGATGCTGCTACAGGGGGAGGAGGAGCTGTTGTTGCTGCTACCGTACGGTACAGGGGGGGACAGGGAGAAGGGTAAACTGGTACCGATTGGTGGTACCGAGGAGTACTGGTAGGAACAAGTACAAGATGTACGGTAGGGATCAGTGGTACCATTTTGGTGGTACTATATGTAACTACCCCTCCTCCGATTTGGTTGGCACGTGTCAACCCCTCTCTAAAGAAAAATTCGAGGCGCGCGCCGAGAATTTTTCTTTAGATAGGGGTTGATTCGTGCCAACCAAACGACTCAGAGTACTAGTATCCGGGGGGGGAGTTTTCTTTAGGATGCTTCCTTTTTCCTCGGGCCGGGGGCCCTCAGAAAAAGGAAGCATCCTAAAGAAAACTCCCCCCCCGGATACTAGTACGAGGAGGAGAGCAAGGAGGAGGGGTAGTTAGGTATGTAATACCATGGTCGTAAGGGAGAGCACAAAGGGAAGGAGGGGGGGGGAGCTTGCTAGCGAGCGTCAGTTGTTTGTTGTTGATGCTGTTGGGGGGGGGGGGGGGCTTCTTGCTAGCAGCGAGCGTTGGCGGTTGCTCTTCTTTCTTGTTGCTCCGACGCTGCAGTTTCACGGGGGGACAAGGATAAACCTGCTCTCCCCACAGTCCCACGTGTTGTATGTGTGAAAAATTACTTTAGTACCGGTTTTGATACTAAATTAATTTTTCGGACTCCGTGTTAATCCAATCAAAAAGTATTTTTAGAATATTTTCACACACAACTCCGTGTGTTGAACAAGTATATACTTGTTCAACACACGGAGTTGTGTGTGAAAATATTCTAAAAATACTTTTTGATTGGATTAACACGGAGTCCGAAAAATTAATTTACCGGTACGGTAGGATCTAGTAGAATCCCTACTAAACCCTGGATTTTGGAAAATTCCCCGTACAGTAGGATCTAGTAGTATCTCTACTAGGTCCTGGATTTTAGAAACTTAATCACGCATATATTTTCAGCCGTTAATACCGTTCAAAACTATTTTTAGTGTTTTCTCTTAAGTAACTTAGTATTTTTAAGCTTTTGTCACATACCAACTCCGGGTGTTGTTGAGCAATATATATGGCAAAGAGGGAACTAACGCGGGATTAGCAATTGTAATAGCAACAGGGATTTCGCTCATTTGATTCCTTCTCATTGTGTAGAATCAAGTAGAATCCCTACTACAACCTTGATTTATTGCTGTTTTCCCCCATTGAAATTCATTATTTCAAAATCAACCACTTTGCAAAAGCAATTTGCAAAAGCAACTCCCCCCCCCCCGACCATGGGAATAGACCCTTTTCGCTGCTTCCTATCCTATTACAACAACAAGCAACCCATTCTACTACACTGTAAGTCATTGCCGGTCCTTCGTTTGCTTGGAGGGGGAAGATGTTCAGGCTGCTGCGGTTGTCGTTGTCGTTGTCGTTGTCGTTGTCGTTGTGGGCATTTGTTTATTCCTACTGTACGGTATCTAACGGCACTCTTCTTTTTTTTGCTTTTGACCATGGTGGGAATATCCCCTTCTTTCCAGCAACCATGGTTTGACCTACTATTCCACCTCGAAAGAGCAAGGCTCCAGCTCCCTAGAATCAATCTTCTGCTCCAAATCAAGATCTTCTGACTTGGTGGTCTTGGTCATTTACGAACACAATGAACTAACAACAACCCAACGTTGGTCTGTAGCAGCCAGGAATTCTTAACAAACGCAACAACCTCTCGCTTCATGGCGTCTGCCTGCTGATCCAATCTAGGGGAATGGTGTATTCACAACGTGCAAACTACTACGTGCTGTTCCCTACAAGCGGCATCTTTTGGCCCCAACAGCCTCGATATTCATCACAACTTGCTCTCTAGCAAGAAATAGGTCTACAGACATCTGAACCATGTGCTGTCACTGCTACTCTCGCCGTGGCATCCGAACTACAAGTACTACTGCGCTGCTCCAATATGGGGAACTGGTGTATCCATGGCGTTTGAATTATGAGCAGCAATATGAGGATTGATGTCAACCGCGATACGACGAGCTGCGATACAGCAAGACGCATCCCCCCTCCTCTCAATATTCATCGTGACTTGCTCTCTAGCAAGAAATAGGTCTACAGACTAATTTTAGCTCTTTTTTGGAATATACCCTGGTCCCTAGTCTGTTGTCTATTAGTCTGTTCTGGGAGTATCAAAACTAGTGGTGCTACCGGTAGGTGAAGAGTGCTCAAAATACGACTGGAATTCACGACAGAAATACTACTAGTACAGAGGAGTAACACTACTAGAAATCACGTACCAATACTACGGAGTATTTTAGAAGCTACTAGTACTACTAGTAACAATAAATCACGTATCCGGCACCTATTTTGCTATTTACTTAAGTATCAACCCATTATCAGAGCAGAAAACACTACTAGAAATCGTGTAGCAATTCTACGACAAATTTTCGAAATTACTTTAGTATCATGCCATTGTCAGAGCAGAAAACACTACTAGAAATCGTGTAGCAATTCTACGGCATATTTTGGAAATTACTAAAGTACCACCGAAGTTACAAAAGTAACACCCCCTCCTCTGCACCTTTTTCGCGCCCATTGAGTCTGTTTTAACCCCGTGAGTCCCTTTTATTTTTTCTTACTTAGGCGTGGATTTTGCGAGTGCACGTGCTCTCCCGTACGAGCCATGGTGTTACCGGAGTACCACTCACTTTGTTAAGTAATTTTTTTTTCAACGCATTGCACGTGTTTTTAGGTATACTCAAGCGTAAAGAGGGAGCAAACGCGCGGGATTCGCAGCAGCAGCAGAAGGATTTGGTTGATTCCTTCTTGACACCACCTGTGTAGAATCGAGTAGAATTCCTACTACAAACTGGATTTTTGCTGTTTTTTTCCCCGGTTGTAATTCATAATTTCCAAATCAATCACTTTCAAAAGCAAATTGCTCCCCCGACCATGGGAATAGACACTTTGCACTGCTTCCTTTCCTATTACAACAACAAGAAACCCATTCTATCACACTGTTAGTCATTGCCTGTCCTTTGTTTGCTGGGAAGGGGAGATGTTCAGGCTGTTTCGATTTGATTTGATTTGATGTGATTTGTTGTCGTCGTCATTTCTTTATTCAATCACTCACAACACGACGCTTCTTCTTCTTTTTGCTTCTCTGACCATGGGAATAGGTCCTTTCAGCAACCATGACTCGAACCATTCCACCCAAGAAGAGCAAGAAGGCTGCTCCAGCTCCTCGGACTCGGTCTGCTGCTCCAGCTCCTCAAGTTCTTCGGTCTCGAACTCGGTCGTCATCTACCAACACAAGAACAGCAACAACAACAACAACAGCAGCAGCAACAACAACAACAACCCAACGCCGGTCTGTAGCAGCCAGGAATTCTTCATTGTGCAAGAACCCCTATAACAAGAAGAAGAACCCCCCTCCCCCTCCTTCTGGATCTCCAGCTACCACCGCCGGGAAAAGGAAGAAGAAGCGGGCTCGTCGGCCCCTACCTCTTTCTGCCTCAAGACCACCACCAGTTGCTTCTTTGGCGCCAGTCGCTCGTCCTTCTGGTGCGCCGGCTCCTCCTTCGATGCTGGATCCGGTTGCTCCTTCTGTGGCGCCGGTCGCTCCTTCTCTGGCGCCAGTCGCTCCTTCTGTGGCGCCAGTCGCTCCTTCTGCTGTGGCGCCGGTCGCTCCTTCTGCTGTGGCGCCGGTCGCTCCTGAACAAGACAACAGCAGTGACGACAGTAGCACCACTCTCTCTGACTCAGATTCAGATGCAACTACAATTCAAGATCATTCCAGGGATCTGGGAATTGCAGTGGAACAACTCCATCTACCTCCCGCGGTCACATTTTCTGTTCCAACTGCTCTTGCTCGCAACAATATTGAAGCTACTACACCTGCCCCGTTGCCCCAGGAATTCACATTGGCGTCCATCTTCACTGCTCTTGAGGGCAACAAACTTTCTTTGGGGCCAAATACAGAGAAAATCAAGGGGCTTACCTTCAACACTACGGCCCATGAGAAGAAAAAGAAGAGGTTTCTAGCAGAGTTTTTCCGATCCCTTGCTGCACATCCACAGGCCGCGCCACTCGCAGAACTGATTCCAGATCCGGAAACACCATCTTTAATGAAGCACTGTTTCTTCATTCAATGCCGTGCTCCGCCGTCTCCAAACAAGCTTGCTCTCGTCAACTACTGCATGCTCATCTATTCTATGAATCTCTACAAGGTGATATATCGCAACATGGATCTATCAAAGGACGCTAAGTTGTATGCAGATGCTCAGTACCACCCTAGCTCTGTGAACCAGCGGATGAAGTGTCTCTTTGCCATTTTTGGCAAGGAACACATCAACTACTCTCTAGCCACCGACTTTGACAACCCGGGTGGTTTTCAAGCTTACTGGAAGAAGAATTTTGCAATCACTGGCGAGCACAGGAAATCCTACGGCAAGCTTCCTAACAAGGCCCAGTTTGATCCCAAGTGGTTCACCAAACGGTGGAAGGCTGTTCGTGACCCGAAGAATCCACTCGATCCGTTCAACAACATGGAGCACTATGTATGGTGTGCAATGGAGAACATTATGACCGAATGGGCTACTCGTGGTTGCAAGGAACCTGCTTCACTTGTCAAGGAAGATTTTGAAACCGGACTCATTCAGGAAGGGGAATTTGCTGGCATTCCTTTTGTTCGGCTCAAGGAAACCTACAGTGGGCAGAAAAACTGTGCTTTATCTCTCAAACACGACGTCATTGACGAGGAAAACACTCGGAAGAGAACCCTTCCTTGCCCCTACAGTTCAGATGCTCTTTCTACGTACCAAACTACCATCAAGCTGCTTTCTATGGTCCCTGATGAC
Organism: Pseudo-nitzschia multiseries; assembly: GCA_037355745.1. Classification (NCBI taxonomy): domain Eukaryota; phylum Bacillariophyta; class Bacillariophyceae; order Bacillariales; family Bacillariaceae; genus Pseudo-nitzschia; species Pseudo-nitzschia multiseries. The sequence continues at coordinate 37,565,063 of CM074781.1, read as the reverse complement.
TGCCAGAATTCAAACAGGATCTTCAGGAAGCCCGCGTCCAAGAAACAAATCAAGGCAAGTGTGTGTGTGTTCTGTTTTTTGCGTGTCGCGTCTTTGATTTTTGCATATCTAACCATCTCGCGCTGCTTTTTTCTCTGTCTTTTGCAGATATGGGAGAAGGAGGGCTGTTCTTGGAGGTTGAATCGCAGTGCAAGCAAGGTGATTGGTGTTCACAAAGTCAATGAACTATTGGTTCAAATTGCTATTTGGAGTGGTTACGATAACCCTGAGCGCTGTACTGCCCATGGGAAGAGACACGAGGCACTCTCCAAGGTTGCCAACGCATCTGTCTGTCCATCTCTCATCAAGGGTATGGGTGGGCATGCCAGCATTGATATCACCACTAGGTACATCAAGCCAAATCAACAGGCTATTGATGCTGCTGTTCGCGCCAAGCATGGATCCCCATCAAAGATTGCACCTCGCGCGCCATCTCCTGCACCTCGCGCGCCTTCTCCTGCTCCGGCTCCAGCACCAGGTCCAGCTTCACCTGCAGAAGAATCCCAAGCGCCAGCCCCATTTTTGGATGAATCCCCCCTGCTGTCCATCCAACACTCCTTTGGTGACCTCTCCAAGGACTCAGTTTCTTCTGATTTTGCTGCTGGAGCGTTGGGGTTGATGACCCAGCAATTTGAAGTCCCCAAGAAATCTCCCCCGGCCTTTCCCACCAATATCTCTCTTGGTACAGGGGAAGAGCCTTCTCCTGTCCCTATGCCATTCACTGATCGCACCAATCAGTGGCGGGAACACGATTCGCATCGTGACTACCGCAATGAGCCCCATTACAACAAGGATCATGATCGCAGCAGGCTACGATACGAGCATTACAACCGGTATGAGCCGCTGTACGAAGGAGAACCACCACTACCACCACGTACTGAGTCTTACAAGCCGCGATACAAGGAAGAACGAAAGCCACGCCCTCAAGACTCTCGTCGTGTTTCTTTTGGTGAAAACCGGTCCTACTACTATGAGCCGCGATACGAGGAAGAACGCAAGCCACCACCGCGTCAGTCCTACAAGCCGCGATACGAGGAAGAACGCAAGCCACCACCGCGTCGGTCGTACGAGCCGCAATACGAGGAAGAACGCAAGCCACCACCACGTCGATCGTACGAGCCGCGATACGAGGAAGAACGCAAGCCACCACCACGTCGGTCGTACGAGCCGCAATACGAGGAAGAACGCAAGCCACCACCACGTCGGTCGTACGAGCCGCGATACGAGGAAAAACGCCCCTCTCTTGCTGAAAGAGGCTCTCACACGCGTCGTCCTCCTCCTCAAGAACGTTCTCTTCCTCAAGACCCCCGCCGTGTCTCCGTTGGTCAAAATCATTACCATCGCTATGATGAGCAGAATGGTGCATGGGGTCCATCTCCCGTGGAAGTGTTTTCTGGTTATCCTCCTTCGATTGGCAGGCCATCTTTTGCTTCCACAGACCCAGAAGTGGAAATTACGGAGGTTCACCGCCCTAGTGCTTGGGAAGATGTGGAGCTGCCTGAATGGGGATCGCAAATTCGATGGTAGCAAGTACGCGTTTTTTTGGTGTTTCTACTGCGTTCAAGTGCAAAATTCCCTTTTTTGTGGCCATTTTGGGCCCAAAAGCCTCAATATTCATCATGGCTTGCTCTCTGGCAAGAAATAGGTCTACAGACTAATTCTAGCGCTTTTTTTGGCATATACGCTGGTCTCTAGTCTGCTGTGTATTAGTCTGTTCTGGGAGTATCAAAAATAGTAGTAGGCGAATAGTGCTCAGAATACGACTGGAAATCACGACAGAAAATTCTACTATTCTACTAGAAATCACGTAGAAAATAGTACCAGAAAAATTGTGGTACCAGAGTACCACTTTTTGGTACCGGAGTACCACATTCTGCTACCAGAGTACCACTTTTTGGTACCGGAGTACCACTCCCTCCTCCAACCGTTGAGCGAGTTTTAAACGCTCATTTTTCTTGGTACTTAGGAGCGAGTACACGTGCTCGTCCGCCGAAGCCATAGGATTACTAAAGTAATTTCCAAAATATGCCTTAGAATTGCTACACGATTTCTAGTAGTGTTTTCTGCTCTGATAATGGCATGATACTTAGGTAATTTGCAAAATAGGTGCCGGGTACGTGATTTCTAGCAGTAATTTCTAAAATACTCCATAGGTGATTTCTAGTAGTATTTTGTAAAATACTTCAAAGGTGATTTCTAGTAGTGTTACTCCTCTGTAGTAGAATTTTCTGTCGTGATTTCCAGTCTTATTCTGAGGACTATTCACCTAGCATTCTTTCTGATACTCCCAGAACAGACTAGTAGACAACAGACTCAGGACCAGGGTATATTCCAAAAAAAGAGCTAGATTTAGTCTGTAGACCTATTTCTTGCTAGAGAGCAAGTCATGATGAATATCGTCGAGGCTGTTGGGACCAAAAGATGGCGCTTGTAGGGCTGGATTCACCATTCTTGTAAGGATGCAGCTCCTCGTATCGACGCCACTCATAGGGACAGACCGAGAATTACGGTCACAAGAATACACTGTTCCCCTAGACCAGAGCAGGTATTGTTTGTAGTTTGTGCCCCTTCCGTTACGGTAAAGCAGAGGTGAACCTATGATAAAGCTGCTGTGGGTCTATAATAACGGTAGTATAGCCCTGTACTCTTATGTAACACAAATTAAATTCGTGTAAAAAAAAGTAACCCATGCAGCAAGGGCATAATCTGGTAAACGTAGGCTTTCAGCCCAATGTAGACTTCCTGGCTGCGACAGATTGCCGTTGGGTTGTTGTTGCTGTTGTTGCGTCCATAGATGCTGTTGTTGTTGCATCCGTTGATCCTTCATGCTGCTACAGACCGATGTTGGGTTGTTGTTGTTGCATCGGTAGAGGATGACCAAGTCCGGGACCGAAGATCTTGAGATGACCAAGTCCGAGACTGACAATCTTGAGCTGGAGCAAAAGATTGAGTCTGAGAAGCTGGATCAGCCTTCTTGCTCTTCTGGGGTGGAAAAGATCAAGCCATGCTGATGGTTGCTGGAAAGGGGCTATTCCCATGGTCAAAAGAAGCAAAGAAGAGAAGAGTGCTGTGAGTGATACAAATAAAGAAATGACGGCAATGACAAATCAAACCGGCGAGACAGTCTGAACGTCTTCCCCCCTCCACGCAAACAAAAACCGGCAGTCACTTACAGTACTTGTTGTTGCTAATCCCATGGTCAAACAAGCAAAAAGAAGAAGAAGCATTGTGAGTGATAGGAATGAATAAAAGGACAACAACAATGACAATGGACGACGGCGACAATGATGATGGCAAAGGAAATAGAACAACCCGATCATCTCCCCCCAGGAAACAAAGGACATGCAATGACTTACAGTGCATTAGTATGGGTTTCTTGTTGTTTTAATAGGATAGGAAGCAGCAAAAAGGGTCTATTCCCATGGTCGGGGGAGCAATTTGCTTTTGAAAGTGGTTAATTTCTAAATAATAATGAATGGTTTTGCAAAGTGGTTGATTTTGAAATAATGAATTACATCAGGGGAAAACAGCAATAAATCAAGGTTGTAGTAGGGATTCTACTAGATTCTACACAACTGTACTAAAGGAATCAAATGCCTGCCGCTGTTGCTAATCCCACGAGTTAGTTCCCTCTTTGCCATATGTATTGCTCAATGCCCGGAGTTGGTATGTGAGAATGGCTTAAAAACACTAAGCTGCTTATGATATAACGCTTAAAAATATTTTTGACCGGTAAGAATGATCCAGGATGTAGTAGGGATTCTACTAGATCCTACTGTATGGGGAAGCCACCAAAAAGGTTTTTAAATCCAGGATGTAGTAGGGATTCTACAAGATCCTACACAGCGGTGCCAAGGAATCAATCACCCCGTGTTGAGCAGCTCAAACAGTATGTTTAGGACATTTTCACACACAAGAACTCCGTGTGTTGAGCAACTAAGTATTGCTCAACACACGAAGTTGCGTGTGCATATCTCCAAAAATTACTTTAGTAATTTTTGACACATACAACACGGTGAACTGACTGCGGGAGAGGAGTGACTTGCTTAACACACAAAGTTGCATGTGAAAAACAGCTGAAAATACTTTTTGAGTTGCTCAACATGGAGTTGACTTGCTTAACACACGAAGTTGCGTGCGAAAAACAGCTGAAAATACTTTTTGAGTTGGTCAACACGGAGTCCAAAAATTGACTTTAGTAGGGGAAAATGGTACTAAAGTAATCCTATGGCTTCGGCGGACGAGCACGTGCACTCACTCCTAAGTACCAAGAAAAATGAGCGTTTAAAACTCGCTCAACGGTTGGAGGAGGGAGTGGTACTCCGGTAGCAGATGGTGGTACTCTGGTACCAAAAGTGGTACTCCGGTACCAAAAAGTGGTACTCTGGTACCACACTTTATTCTGGTACTATTTTCTACGTGATTTCCAGTAGAATGTACTGTGCAATTTCCAGTCATATTTTGAGCACTGTTCTATTACGACTAGTTTTGATACTCCCAGAACAGACTAATACACAGCAGACTAGGGACCAGAGTATATGCCAAAAAAAGCGCTAGAATTAGTCTGTAGACCTATTTCTTGCTAGAGAGCACACCATGATGAATATTGAGGCTGTTCGGGCCAAAATGGGAGCTTGTTGGCGGAATCATCGTAGAATCAGCGGGTGCATCGTCGGTTGCCGTTGTGGTTGTGCTATCCGTTGCCCTTCCTGGCGCCTGGTGCAGACTCGCGGGGTGCGGCTGATGGATTTCCTTTTTACCAGGAGGGGCATGATGATACACCAGTCCCCTAGATCAGAGCAGCGCAGTGCTTGTAGTTTGGATGCCATGGATACGACAGGCGCCAAAGAAGCAGGCTGGCGCCGGGAGAAAGAGGAAAGGTCCGATGGGCGCGCTTCTTCTTCCTCTTGCCGGCGGTGGCAGTTGGAGATCCAGATGGAGGGGGGGTGAGGGGGGGTTCTTCTTCTTCTTGTAGGGGTTGCTCAATGAAGAATTCCTGGCTGCTACAGACCAACGTTGGTTTGTTGTTGCTGTTGCGTCTGTCATTGTTGGGTCTGTCGATCACCGAGGATTCCGAGGAGCTGGAGCACCAGAGGACCAAGTCCGAGTGGAATGGTTTGAGCCATCGTTGCTGGAAAGGAGTGATTCCCATGGTCAAAAGCAAAAAGAAGCACCATCGTCATGAGTGGTACTATGAATAAACAAATGACGACGACAACGGCAAATCATACAGAATAGCCTGAATATCTTCCCCCCAAGCAAACAAAGGACCGGCAATGACTTACAGTGTGATAGGATGGGTTTCTTGTTGTTGTAATAGGATAGAAAGCAGCGAAAAGGGTCTATTCCCATGGTCGGGGGAGCAATTTGGTTTTGCAAAGTGGTTGATTTTGAAATTATGAATGACAACCGGGGAAAAACAGCAATAAATCAAGGTTGTAGTAGGGATTCTACTAGATTCTACACAGGTGGTGTCAAGGAATCAACCAAATCCTGCTGCTACTGCGAATCCCGCGCGTTTGTTCCCTCTTTACCCTTGAGTAGTACTAAAAACAGGTGCAATGCGTTGAAAAAATTATTACTTAACAAAGTGAGTGGTACTCTGGTACCACCAAAATGGTACCACTGATCCGTACAGTACATCTTGTACTTGTTCCTACAAGTACTCCTCGGTACCACCAACCGGTACCAGTTTAGCCTTGTCCCCCCCCTGTAGCAGCATCAAACAGCTACCGGTACGGTACTACTCCCCCTGTAGCAGCATCGAACAGCTACTACTCCCCCTGTAGCAGCATCGAAACGCTACATACTGTAAGCAACACCGATACGGTAGCTAGTAACAAGAAAGACCTCCTCCTCCATTGTACTCGTCCTTCCGAAGCCATAGAGATTACCATGTCAACACCCCTTTCCTCCTTTACCTCCTCCTCGTAGTATCAGTGGGGAGGAGGGGTGTTACTTGGTACCACTCTAGCTGCTTGTTTCCTCGGCCCGGGGGGCCTCGTAAACAAGCAGCTAGAGTGGTACCAAGTAACACCCCTCCTCCCCACTGATAATACTCGGAGTCGATTTGGTTGGCACGTGTCATCCCCTATCTAAAGAAAAATCCTCGGCGCGCGCGCCTCGGATTTTTCTTTAGAGAGGGGATGACACGTGCCAACCAAAACGGAGGACGGGGTGTTACCTATAGTATTTTTTCACACATACAGCACGTGGGACTGTGGGGAGAGTAGAATGGAATCGCAATCGCAATTGAATTGCGTTGAATCGAACCAGCAACAGCAGCAGCAGCAGCAACAACAACAGCAACAACAAAGAGCAACCAACGCTCGCTAGTAGTATATAAAAGGACACTATTAGGGGAGAGCTTATGTAAAAAGGGCACTAGTAGGGCACTGCGCTCCGCGCTGGGGATGCCATTGATATTTTTGTGTTCATACTCTATATATATATTGATCGTACTAATTTTCAAAAGTGTACGGATGTACCTTTTAAAAGTGTGAAGTTGACCCCTGTCCCGTTAGAACAAGAGCGAAACTGGCTCTGAGATTTTCTCGCTAGTGCTGTGCGGGAATCAGGACTCGGCCTACTACGTACGTACTTACAAGTACGAGTACTCCTAAGATAGTAGTGCCGTACCGTAGGTATCGGTCGGTGATGGTAAATTACACGTCGTAATCTTACCGGTACCGGTACTCGTACTACGTACCACATTACCACGGCAATCTTAGTCGGCAAACTCGACAACAAGCCGTCTTTCTGTCGTTTCGCCTTCTGTTTCTTGCAATAATTCACAAGATTATTTCCATCGAATGGATTGTTTGTTGACGGGTTTTGTTTTGATGGAAGCGAACCAGAACGATTACAAGGGCGAAGGAACCGAAACAACGACAATCATCGGCAATCATTGCTACAGAACAGCGTAGAACTGAACTACCTGTTTCATTTATCGGGAAGTAGAGAGAAAGACCCACACATACGGTACAGTACCATCCGCGACAACAAACACCGGGGTCCATTCCGATTACTACTGTACATCCGTTCCTTTCCGTTTTACTTCTACTATAATACTATCACAAAGTTGCCGCAATTGCGATGCCCCTTCGCGAGACACGCGACAACCACAAGCTCTGGAAGATCCGTCGATTCTGTTGGTGGCTTGCCCTCTTCCTCGTTGTTTCGAGTCTACTGAATCATCTTCCCGCCGGACGTGCCTTTCAGCATCACCCACAACAACAACAACAATATCGGCACAACACAAAGACAAGCGCGAATGCGAATGCGAATGCGAACGCTAACACGCCCAGAAACACAAACGCAAACTCCCCGCTCGTCTCCATGACGCCCCTACCCACTGCTACTACGACAACCACGTCCTTGTCGGCAACCACGGCGTCGGAGTCGTCGTCGGAGTCGTCACCGTCCTCCAACGTTTCCAACGACAACTGGCGCCTCATCCCCAAGGATGCGGACGACTATGAATCCCACCTGGTGGACCGGCCCGAATGGTCCGACGTCCAATACCGCGAATCCCTCGCGCTGTACGAGCAGCTGACGACCTGCGACGATTCCTACGTCAGCCCGGGGATTCGATCCGCCCTCGAGACGCTCGAACACGCCTACCGATTGTACGGTCCCGGTTCGGTGATTTGTTCCTTCAACGGGGGAAAGGACGCGGTGGTCATCTTGCACCTGGTTCGAGCGGTCCACGCCCACTACTATCACAAACTCGCAGCATCGGCAACAACAACAACAACAACAGCAACAGCGACGAAACCGATCCGGCCCCGGGCGGTCTATTTCAACAACCACGACGAGTTTTCCGAGGTCACCTCCTTTCTGGAGGACAGCGTGTCGAAGTACGACCTGGACATGGTGGCTTTTGAGCATGGGGTCGGATTCGCGGCGGGACTCGACATTCTCGTCAAACACAATTTTGTCGGCGGGAAATCATCGTCGACAACGCCGTCGACAACGCCGTCGACAACGTCATCGCCGATGCCCGTGCCCATGGCCTTTGTGCTCGGCACGCGGGAATCCGATCCCAACGCGGCGGGCCAGGACCGCTTTTCCCCGTCCTCCGACTGGATGCCGCCCTTCATGAGGGTCAATCCCGTCCTGTACTGGAACTACGGCCTGGTATGGCACTTTTTGCGACTCTTCAAGCTCCCGTACTGCTCGCTCTACGACAAGGGATACACCAGCCTGGGGACCACCAAGGACACCCATCCCTGTCCGGCGCTCGCGGTCCACCCGACCGGGGAGGTCAATAATGGAAGCAGCAGCAACACCAACGATCCAAACAACGATAACGATGGCAAAGGATCGCCCCTGCCCAAGTTCTGGCCCGCCTACATGCTGGTGGACTGGGACCAAGAGCGGGCCGGACGCGTCAAGAAGGCAAAACCCGGTCCCAAAGCAAAGAAGACCACCACCACCACCAACAACAACAACAACACCGATGCACAGCCGACCACAAAAACTGCCAACAGCAGCAGCAGCAGTAGCAGCACCGTCGCCTCATCGGACGCAACGGCAACGTCCCAGACTTCTGCCACCACCAACAGCGACGCGTCGGCGTCGGACGTCAGAACGCGAACGCAGCCACGCAAGCCGCCGGCGGCGCCGTGGAACCAACACCAACACCACCCACCGGCGATGACGCCGTCGATGACGCCGCCGTCTCCGACGCGGTGGACGACACGTACGGAGCGGGAAAGGCCAAAACGGTCGGCATGCTCGTGGTGGGGGACGAGATACTCAAGGGCATGACCACCGACACCAACACCCAGACCGCGGCCAGGGCGCTCCGGAAGGAATGTCTGACAGCTCTCCCGTGTCGTGGTGGTGTCCGACGACGTGGGCGAGATCGCCGCCGAGATTCGCCGGATGCGCGGTTCCGTCGACGTGGTCATCACCTCCGGGGGGGTCGGTCCAACCCACGACGACGTGACCATCAAGGGAGTGGCAGAGGCCCTGGGATCGGAGCTGGTCTACAGCGACGAGATGGGAACCCTTCTCAACGAGAAACTCAACAGCAATAGCGATAACGGCAACAGCAACAGCAATAGCAACAGCGGCAACGAACTCACGTCGGCACAGCTCAAGATGGCGACGCTGCCGTCGAGCGCCAAGCTGCGGTACCTGTCCACCGACGAGTGGCCCGTTCTGCAATGCTCCAACATTTTTGTACTGCCGGGTGTGCCCGAGTTCTTTTCCAAAAAGATCGAGAACGTGGCGGCCTATCTGTCCTCGCAGCTGGAGCGGAGCATTGTGTACAAGATCGTCCTGAGCGTCGACGAGCCGTCCATCGTGGACGTCCTCAACAAGGTGGTGGAGAACCACTCCAGGGTCAGCATCGGGAGCTACCCCTTTGTCGGCCACCCCGAATTCAAAACGGTCGTCACGGTGGAGGCGGATCTGGTGGACTCGTCGATGTTTTCGTCGTCGACGTCCTCGTCATCGGCGGCAGCTGCAGTGGTTACTACCAACGGCCGGAACAACGAGGTCCTGTACGCCTCATCGTCGTCGACGTCCCGGAATTCGATCTTCCTCGGCCGCGATGCAATCATTCTGTCGAAAGAAGACCGGGATCGTAACGCCCGGCTGGCACTCGACGAGCTGATCGGCGAGCTGCCGGAGGGAAGCATTCTCCGCGTGGAAAACGACGACCTGGATCCGTTGATGTAGATACAGATACAGGTACAGTAGTACCAAAGTAGTAGATAAAAATAGCAGGAGTGCAGGTAGGGTCGCGGTGAAGTGCAGTGCTTGCTGGCTCTCTAACAATACTGTAATGATAATTACTAACTAGTAGACCACAAATCAAAGCAAGCAACCCGGTTTGGACTCACAACTCGTGCTTTCTAACAGCTTGCTCGTAATTCGGTTTTGTACAAATCGAAGAATCGAGCAAGTCGTTGAGCTCATCAAATGATTGAAAAAAGCATTTGTAACGAATGAGCAAACCGAGACTTTTGGCTATGGACGTCGTCGGACTTCGTCATTTCACCTATCATGACTTTTCAAGAAAAAAGAAAACCCCGGTACATGGTACGACAATTCCCCTACCATCCGTCCATGTTGTGCTTCGAAAGACTCCTACATCGATGCCATACTTGAATTCACCGGGTATGATAACCAGTGGATAGATACTTCTTGTTCTACACAGCAGAGTACTAGGGCTTGTCATAGGAAGCCCCGTGCCTCATTGCCGGCCTTACGGTTGTTATGCTGATCCAAAATTGGTCTTCCATCGGATTGGTTTCGTAGACATCCTATCCCCTGTCATATGAATCCTTGTTCAGAAAGTAATGTTACCTAATAATAACGATTGATTCTGACACTACAAGTAAGATTATCCTATTACTATTACTATTGCTTCGTACTTCGTAATGAATAAGGTATGTGTAGAGAGTAGAAACCAAGAACGATGGGACGTGTGTGGTATTCCGCTCGGTAGAATTGAATTCCCATGATTCATTGAAAACAGAAACTTCTCCAAATTCTGATGTCAGTCACAATGGCGCATGTCAGCCATTTCTATATTGAAGTACATATGAAATACATATCTTAGTTTTACCATGTGCAGGAACTTGTTCCCATCAGTTCAACGCACACTCCCACAATCTTTAAAGCAATTCATTTCTGACATATACATACCTACACGTTGTACTACTTCCCTTAGAGACATACGACACTGTTCAAACAGTCGAATAACTGCTTCGACCTACCTTTAACTTGAGTAACAAACAACAACCGCTCCTGATAGATTGTCCAGCAATGACAAACTACTCTGTCATCCCCTTCAAGTTTGACTTGAGTCCCTTGAGAAGATAGAATACAAACACACCACAACTGACAATGGCGTCTCAGAGACTGTCAAGGTCAAGGTGCCACTCATAACTGCAGGAGAATCCCTTTTTCAGATGATTTACACCATCAACAAATTTTCATATGCAAAGAAGACCCTCTCCTTAACACAAGGACCCAAGCTATATGAGAAGTTCCCTGATCTCCTCCAAGACTATGCTGATCGAAACTGGTGGAATGAGTTTGTAACAGAACAAAACAATAGAACTGTGGCAAACCGTGTTGTTGCAAGAATTGATGCCTTCATCAGTAACAAGTTCAACAACAATGGAGATGCATAAAGAGGCCACAAACGATTCCTCAACTTCATCAAAAAGACCACCAACATGAATGCACACCAGTTTGTCTCCATGGTTACCTTCCATAACCATGTAATCCTTCCATTACTCCCTGGGCATCCAGCGGCCAATGCAAAAAGCCTCATCTTTGAGTCCATGCCAACAGACTGGAAGGACTCCTAAAAAGAACATCACTCCCCCTACGAAGATGCTCTTCAACAAATCGTCACAAGAATGGAGTGATATCAAAACAAATGAAATAAAAAGAGTAAGCAAACAAACCAAGATAATTCCTCCCAAAACAGGAATAACAGCAACAACAACAATGGGAACAATAATCACAACAACAACAATTGCCGCAATGGAAACAACAGCTGGAACAATGGTATTCAAACCAACAACCAAAACAGTTGATCAAATAACTACCAAAACAACCCACAAGGTTCGAACAACAACAACAACAACAACAACAACAATTCTGGAAGTATATTGGACTCCTCGCCTTGTTCAATCCACCCTGACAAGAACCACAATTGGGGACAATGCTTCCTCAACACCAACAATCCAAATAGATCAAACCAAGATAGCAGAGATAACAACTGTAACACACAATAACATGTCTCTGTTGAACACTAAGGCTCCTGGAGAAGAGCCCATTGATGCATTGATTGCACATCTTGGATGCATGCATACAAGTGGCTAATGCATTGTCCATGAGCTGTGTGGCTTGCGTGTTGGATTGGGTATGGATTGGCATGTACCAGTATTTAAAGGGTATCAGCAATGGTGTGATGTACTCATTCACACACAGCGTTACTTTGTGGATTCTTCACTGTAGTGGCAATGCCTTCAATTTCATTTGTTGCGAGAGTTGTTTGGAATTCTTGTCCTAGAAATTCACCCCCATTGTCATAGACACACGTGACAGGTCTTGGATATTGAGATAGCCAGCAATTGGTAAACTGGTTGGCGACATGTTGACTTGACTTGTCCCTGATGTGAATGATTTCCAGTAGGTTGGTTACTGGATCTACGCAGGTAAGAGTTTTGAAGTTGTAGACTTTTCCTTGAGCATTTACTTTCCAGGGGCCAATTAGATCCATATGCACTTCACTGAAGGGTGTAAGTGGTGCTTCCTTGGGTGTGAGTAGTCCATAGCTGGTATTTCGACTTTTGTACTTAATGCCAAGTTGTTGCTTGAAGAATGTTGGCAATTGAAGCTTGGCAGGAAGCGTGGGATTGCTTTGTTGATGCTGATAGATGTGGTTAGTGTAGTTCACTGGGCATTCCATTTCCTGGATGGTTGGCAGACTTGACCTAGACACTCATCTTTGCAGCAGACATGAGTATAACTCAGTATCTGCGCCATTGCATAGGTGTGGAAATACCTCGGGGAATTCGTGGAGAAAAAGTTCCTCATCGTGTTGTGGAATGTCTAATTTGAGGAAATCAATCAGAGTTCCTTTGCCTTGCTTCTGTTTCTCCCCAACTGTGGGAGGATTCATCCCTGGCAACCTGGAGAAGGCATCTGCCAGGGCATTCTTGGGGCCTTCAATGTAGTAGTTGAATTTGAGGTTGTATTCTTGTAAGAACAGGGTTCCAGCGTAGCACACGCTGTGGTTAAAGGATCTTGAAGGTGAGATTCTTGTGGTCTGTGTGAGTGTTGATTTCACAACCAAGTAGTAGTTTCCTGTATTCCTTGCAACACAAGACTATTGCACGCAATTCTTTTTTCATTGTAGTATAGTTCTTTTGAGCTGCTCTCAGGCTTTTTAGACCAATATGCAATAGGCTTGCCATTTTGTATGATGGGATGGCTGCACTGAGCTGTAGGTCTGAGGCATTCCGTGTATATGTCAAGTGGGAGGTTGAGACCGGGGTAAGTGTTCAGAGCATCACTTGCTACCATTCCTTTCACTTCTTTGAAGGCTTTATCCTGAGCCGGCCCCCATTTGAAGGCCAACTTTGTTAGTTTTGGCTGCCCATTGGTAGCTTTCTTGGGAGTTCCAGTGAGATCAAAGAGGGGCGATAAGACATGTGACCTTCTAGGCAACATATCTCTGTAGTATCCCACAGCACTTAGAAACAGCTTGACTTGTGTAACAGTTTGTGGCCTGGTCCATGCAAAGTATGGCTTCAATTTTTTTCTTCCAGGGTTTAACAGCTGTTGGAGTCATCCAAAATCCTAGGAAGTCTGTTTCTTGTGCAGCCCAGTCACATTTGAGTGGGTTGTATTTCAAACCATTTTTGTTGAGGCGCTGCAAAATTTTATCCACTGTTTGCATGTGGTGGTTGAAAGTGACATCTGTTCAAATTCCAATAACATCAGATATACATCCTGTAGGTCACTTCTCTCCTTCTGTGGAGAGAGGTCCTCCTGCAAGCCGAATTGGCAGTGCCGAATTGGCATCCGGGTCCAGGTGGAGCCAGAGGCAGGGTGACTGCTCTTTGGCCTCACTGGAAGCCATATGTGCTCGCCGTTTTGCATGCTGTGCCCTGCCTTGCCTCCATGCTGGGTGATGAAGGAGTCCACTGCTCGTTGAACATGCGCTTGGAATGATTCATTCGTGGCTGTTGTGCTGGCGGCAGCATTTTTGTCTTTGTTTTTATTTTTGTTCTCTGCACGCTGTTTCTTGTTTTGTTTAGAATAACTGTTACGGGGGACACTTGGACAAGTCATGGTTGTGATCTTCAATCCAACAAGGGTTGGAAGTTTTCTGCCCTTGATTCTTGGTGTTGTTGTTAGTGCTGTTGCATTTCCCATTGGAATTATTGGCATTGGGTCCGGGACGTCTCCCTGGCTTTTTGACTCATTCCTGAGAGCGGCTTGGCATTCCTGGCTGTATATGTATTCAACAATCTTTTGGATGGATGTTTCTTTGGTGATGCCGCCGTGGATCGGCCCGTATTGTTCAATCCATAGATTGGGGAAGGTGTGCAGCAGCATAGTTGTTTGCAGGTAGGTTCATGAGGTTTCTTGCATGCCGAGCTTTCAAATGTAGGCATTCATGATTTCTCGTGCGTCGCTTGCATCACAGTAGTACTAGTGTTCTTGGATGAAATTGGCGAATACCTCCAAATAGCCTTTGATATTGTTCTTGTACTAGTTTAATTCCTGATTGTCATCCTGGGTTGTTTCGCGCCATTTGCGTTGAGCTTCAGGGCATAGTGCTTAGATGAATCCACTGATGTATTGGTCTTCTGGGAGGGGCAGTGTCTGTGCTCCGATGAGAAAGGGCTTCTTCGTCACACAAACGAGATTTGGGGTTCTTGGGGAATAACGCACAGATGTGGGCTAGACTCCACCGGTTGTTCCCCTTAGTAATTTGACTCATTTTTTTGAAATTAATATCGGAACTCCAAATATTTTGTCGCACAGTAAATCTTCCCTACCCCACTTGCATCAGTTTCTGATTTGGTGGCCTGGAACTGAAATCGATGCCTGAAACAAATAGTGCATGATTGCAATTTCACAATCTCCATCAATTCCTCATTTTTATTTTTATTTTTACTGGGTACTAACGATGGTCCGCACTCCAAGATATCAGGTTTATTGTAAACAGTTGCTACCTGGACTCTTTTCTGATCACTACTGGTTATGGAAAGAAGAAGGTTACCAAGGAGAAGAACCCCTCCTTGTTTACAGCAAGACAAAGAAAGAATATGGGAGTAGTCTTCTGGACCATATTTCACATAACGCATCATGCTATTCTTATTACACAGAATCTTTGGGGGTAGATGATTTCACATCTTCTGTATTCATCCAAAAATCACAGAAGTCACAGGATGCTAGTGATAAATTAGGTCTAATGAACACCCATAACGGTCCACTGAGTAGTGGCCTAGTACCAGCAGAGGTCTCTTGACAATCAAGTTATGTGTGACCTCTTCTGTCAAACCAATGGAGCATGCCTTGATTGGTTGGGAATTAGCAAACATTGAGGATGACAATGACTCTGTTTGTGATGATAATTTGTTTTCTCCTAATGACTGAGGATGAGGAAGAAGGATCTGACTGCAAATTGCCCCCCTCTCTGAGTGCTAGTAGAGAAGGTAACAACATTTCTAGTTGACTACTTCTCCTTCTGGATCGAACATGGCAATTATGACGCCCAATGCCAGGAGGCATGTATCAGACAAACTGAAGGTCAAGATCAAGCTAATGAAAATTATACAGAATCATAGCATATCACTAGTTGCAGAGAAGGAATTGTACGAATGGGCGGTCGAACCGAAATCGTCTTGATTTATTTGCATCGACGAAAGGCAATCTCATACAGACAAGGTCAACAGTCATGAGGGAGATTTAAGCAACTGAGCTTGAAATAGAAGGTGATGGGTTTGAACCTCATCTTATTGACTGGTGTTATAAGAAATTGATGAGTACTAATGTTCCCGTTTGCAAACAAATCTACATGTAGTCATTCCAAAATGCACTGCATTCCCTATTAACAAACGTCACCTTGGTAAAAGAAGAAAATCTGTCTTTTCCCCACGCTGAAGAAGACCCAACGTTACCAGTCCGAATTCCGGAACTACAAGGCAATATTGATATAGACGAACTCCACCACGGTGAATGGTGGATCAATACTTGGGAAAAGAGATGCAAAAGAGATTCCAATGAAATTTTGGTGCCTATCATTCTCTACATGGATGGAATTGCAATTGACAATAGTGGTCAAACCACTCTTACCCCACTGACCATGGCACTTGGCATATTCAACACCTTAACTTGGAACTCTTGGCCAGATGCTTGGGAAACTATATGTTTTCATTCAATTGGTTCACATGATAAAGGTAGGAATCAATTGACAATGTGAACAATCTTCACTCCAGCCTTCGTTGCGCTCTTTCATCTTTGAAAGAAGCCTGTAACCTAAGGGATGGTATCAAGTGGTCTAATTTGCCTTGGAACAAGAAGAAATGGTCTGTTTGAATGAAATTTGCAGTTGCGTATTTCATAGGCAATACTCCCCAGCACAACCAACTTTGTGGACATTATCAAATGGCCAATACAAAGTTGATCTGTAGGTATTGCGATTGTCCAAGAGCACTTGGTAACAACTCTCGTGTGCATGTACTGAAGGTTCCTGTTTCAATTAAAAGTGGGAACATGCAGGTGTCGAATCACAAAAATGGGGAAGAGTATCAATCCGTTTGGTTATGGAAGATGTTCAATTTTACTTCCCCGACTGTGGAGGAAGGAGTGAATGTTGAACAGTATTTCAAGAATGTCTCCCACCACCGTGTTCATAATGGTAATGTGTTTTATGATCTTGATTTTGGAGAAAACCCACATAATATTCATCTAGCGTCACCAGGAGAGAGACTTCATATGCACCAACTTGGTTGCGCAAAGCAAGCAGTGGAGACTTTCTGTGAGGATTTTTTAGGTAATAACACGCGGCTACTAGGTGATATGGACCATATAGCAAGTTACTATGGTGGTGCTGTTCAGAGGCAATCCAATCGTGATTTTCCGCGAACCAATTTTTCTGAGTTGATACATACAGCAAAGAAGGAGGGGAACCAGTACATTGGCATGCTTTATATTCAGGTGCTTGCACTTTTGTCTGCTGAAGGTTGTCAATCGTTGTTGTCCCCAAGAGCAACAACAAATCTTGAGAATAGGAGCTGAAAGTGTGAGGAAGAAATCGATGGACGTATTTATACCATTGAGTTGTTGTTGGGTATGGAAGAGTTCCTAAAGTACGCTGGAACGTTTGATGAGGTTTTCAAACAAGACAACAAGGGTGTTTTAAATCTTGACAAGATGGTTGTTCATTTCATTAACTGTATATATAACTACCTACAACAAAGTAAGGGAGAGGGTAACAATCTAATGAAGAATCACATGTATTTTCATTTATCATAGTACATGAGATTATTTGGTCCTCCAACGGGATGGGACTCCACAGCTAGTGAGAGCAACCATAAAAGTGAAGTGAAGGCTCCTGCAAAGAGAACCCAACAAATCAAATCCACGTTAATCAAACACACCTGCAAGCGAGTAATAGAATACCACACTATTGATCGACTTGACTTTGAATTTGATCTGTTTCATCACAAATCTTTTACAGGAGTCAGTCATCCTACAGAGGGTGGTCGGTCAGCCAGGTCTAAGTTTTTGATTTCAGTTAGGGATGGTTTGCCTTACATGAAGTGGGACAAAAAGAAAAATGCAAGTGTGCCATGGTTTCCATCGGATGTTCTCAAATTTTGTTGTGATGTGGTTCTTCTGGCTGCGGGTACCAACAAGCTTGGTGGAAACACAGAGCACAAGAGGTATGACAATTATTGCTGTATGGGGTTACTTTTTTGCGCTCATCTATCATTTAAGTCTGATTCTGGACAATTGTCCAACGTATGGTACGACTGGGCAAATTTTCAACTAGACCTCCTTGATGGACGTGGTCTGCAAGTTTATCCATGTCAGATTCTGTGCCTGCTTCATCTTGAAGGCCCTTTCCCCCCTGGAAGTTCTGTCAGCAGGTTTCAATTAGTACTCAATGGTTACTATGCCGTTGCTTGTGACTTTCTTTCTGTTGACCCAATCTTGAGCAAGAGGGACAAAGGGAAAAGAGACCGCCACGCATTGGTGAAGCAAGGTGTGTTGCGCAACAAATTATGTTTGTTTGACTGCAATGCAATCAAGTCTGAAGTTGTCATGGTCCAAAACCTTGGTAGGAAAGATCACTACTTTGTCCTTGGAAATAGGGAACGATGGTTATTTCATTTCCATGACACAGTGGCTGGTTTAGAAACAAAAAGAATGGAGTTGATAGTGAAAGCCAGGGAAAGCAGTACTGATTTGTAATCCTTGTTTGAACGGAGGTGCAGGTAAGTGAAGGTGAGGAGTCCATTTTTGAATTCTTTGATCGGAAGCTCGTACACAACTTTCTCTATTGGTGCAACTCCAACGCTGTTTATTTCAACACGGTTGATTGTCGTTTCATTTTTTTAAATCCCTGAACGGTGTATGAGAAGAAATAAGCAAAATATTTGGAATGCCGTTGCAGGGTTCAGTGCCTGTAAACGGCGTTTTTGATTTAATTGCCTAAGTGTCTACAACAGCGTTGCAGATTGAAGACCCTTAAGTGGAAAATAAGCACAATGTCCGTAATGCCGTTGCAGGGTTAAGTGTCTGGAACGGCATTGCACATTGATATCCCTTGAACAGAAAATAAGCACTATGTCTGGAATGCCGTTGCAGGGTTAAGTGTTTGCAACGGTCAGGTGCATTGATGTCCCTGGAGTGGAAAATAAGGATGATATATGGAACGGCGTTGCAGTGTTAAGTGTCCGGAATGGTGTTGGAGATAACAATTCTCTGTAAGGGAAAATCTGCACAATGCCTGGAACGGCATTTCAGGGTTAAGTGACTGCAACAGCGTTTCAGATTGAGTTGTCTGGAACGGCAATCATGACTTCTTCATTTGTAACAAACATTTTTCACAGTAGTTAATTTTTTAATTTTTTTAATTTACATTTTTAACGATGTCAGCAACATGTATGTATTCCTAGGTAGGGATAAGTTTTGCAATAATGCTTATTAGTACTGTTTCACACGTCCCCATGCACCACAAGGAACGGGATAGTTGTTGTACTCCTCCAAATCATCCGGTGATTTCCTACGTTTTTCGTAAAGATGTAGCCAGTGCACAATGTTTCTCTTGTTTCCATCTTCTTCCTCCCTTTTCTCTTTGTTTGCTAATTGTTTTAGTTTCCATTTTTCCTCTTAGACTGTTTTGTCGCTTTGTCCATGAATGAATTCCAATTGTCTTTAATCTTATTTTTCTCCGTTTATTTGTTTCGTTCCTTTAGCTCCTCATCGGTTTCTTCTATGTACCTTCTACGGTACTTTTCAATGATTGCTTCTTCAGTTTGTGCGCCGCTCGTTGAACCAAAGGCTTGTCAGAGAGGGACGGTTACCTGAGTTAAAATGTATGCATTCCTTGATGTGCTTTCTGGCTTCCGGCATCAGGTTACACCATTCCTTTGGTGGGAAAGTATGACCATCCAGTTCGAGCCTCTCTCGTACTCCGGATGGCGCTGGTCATCCAATACCCACGTTGTTGTAGCACTGTATGTCCTCCGTTCCTTTCAATGAAGGATAATTGCATAAAACATACGCCATAATGATACCCATAGCCCACACGTGAACAATGCCATCAGTGTCACCTTCCTCAAAGAAGGGAAATACTACCTCCGTTCCGTACTTTAAGCATTGTTCCCAAATCTCCACACCTTCTTCTTCATTGAAATGTCCTTTTTGGCTGTTGAGTCTTGCTCTCACATTGTCAATCTTGTTGCATCCATTTAAGGATTATGAGTACCAAGTGGCCGTTTCGGGCACATAGCACATCAAACCCAGTTTCAAAATGATATAAGAATGGGTTCCGCTTGTCCTTTCGGTCGCCGTGATTGGGCTCATTACTTCTTTCACAGTACTCAGCGGAACGAAAATGAAACTGCGGCTTCAAAACCTTCCTCTTGTACGCTGATTGGGGTGTTGTGTTCTCCATTTACCTCTTACTTCTAACATCGTCCGACGTTTGGCAAATACTCTGGTATTTTACAATTACTTGTCGTAATCTGTTTATGACTCATCATTATCATGGAGCGGGCGTACGCTACTGACTTTTGGCCTGTGTATTTCTAACACAGATTACACGTACACACTGGCATCTCCACTGGACACATCAACTTTTTCATACGAAAGTAGACTCACTATAAATAGTCTAACGTTCACTGCTCGGTACAATTGGTTGACATTGATGACACCGTGTGCGTTGGATCGAGTCCCCCAACACGAGTGGAATGAATCGAGAACAAAACACTCTGGTGCCCTCCACTCAGTACATTTTGTTCACAGGTACACACACACAGAAATATTTTTTCATCCTGCCCTATTCATACTATCCAGGATCCTTCATGAAAAAAAAATTAATAACACATAGACTACTATCAGTGAGTTTTATTGCTCATATTTTGTATGGGGTAGACTATGAAACAACCTGGACAAGAAAGAAGGTGGTACTTTACTCATTATGAATTTTTGAATCATTTTTGTCCCTGGATATGATACATGGACCAAAATAATGTGTCCTACTCAGTTGTTGGGTGAAATTGTGTGTCATTGCCAGCAATTTTGTCATCAATAGTGCTCATACTATGTATGGGGTAGACTATGAAACAACCTGGACAAGAAACAAGCTGATACTTTAGTCATTATGAATTTTTGAATCATTTTTGTCCCTGGACATGATGCATGGACCAAACTAATGTGTCCTACTCAGTTTTTGGGTGCAATTGTGTGACATTGGCTGCAATTTCATCATCAATAGTGCTCATAATATGTATGGGGTAGACTATGAAACAACCTGGACAAGAAACAAGCTGATACTTTAGTCATCATTAATTTTTGAACCATTTTTGTCCCTGGACATGCCTGGACCAAAATAATGCGTCCTACTCAGTTTTTGGGTGCAAATGTGTGTCATTGCCTGCAATTTCATCATCAATAGTTCTCATAATATGTATGGGGTAGACTATGAAACAACCTGGACAAGAAACAAGCTGATACTTTAGTCATTATTAATTTTTGAACCATTTTTGTCACTGGATATCATGCCTGGACCTAAATAATGTGTCCTACTCAGTTGTTGGGTGCAAATGTGTGTCATTGCCTACAATTTCATCATCAATAGTTCTCATACTATGTATGGGGTTGACTTTATTGTTCCATGATAATGCATCCTGTTCCTGTGCATCATGATACGAACAGATTGGACAGTACTACTAATACTAGTAGAAGAATCTGAAAATATTAAAGTAAGCAATGCGAACAGGTTGGACAGCAGTACTACTAGTACTAATAGTAGAATAATATCAAAACATTAAATTAATACATTGTACTAGTAAATATGAGTTATGATTCTTCGTTACGTCAACAACCATTTGTTTGTAAATATCAAGCCAATGTGGAGAATAAGTACTACTATGATCACTTCTTTGTCGTTTTGCCACTCTCCATTGTGTTCTATGGTGGTGCGTGGTCACTATGCATGACCAGCCGATGCAGCATTTGATTCTTTTAACAACTCAGACAACTTTGTGTACTGCGGTGTATTCGACCCAACACAGTCATGAGGGAACCAGGTTACGGGTTTCACTTTTGTACCATCCAGTAGTTTCTTGTACACCATGTATCCAGGGTAAACAGGAAAAGGGTGCTTCCTCTTAGATACATAACTCTTCACTACACCAGTTCCAGGTGGTGGAATACCCGTGACTGTAACCTCACTATCAATTGTGAATTTAGGATACAAGATCATGGGATCAGGTTCTACGAACACCACCTTGTTCACGCTGCCGGAGGGCTTTTGCGTTCCTATGTTGTTGGAAAGGGGACGAGGAACTTGCAGAAGGTATCCAAGATCTTCAACATGGGCAAGGTTTGGAGAAACCTTCCTCTCCTTGTACTTGGCCTCTCCATTTGATTTGTCTGATGCAGACTTGGACCTCTCAAAACACTTACAACCTTTGCGTAGTATTTCTGGTCACGTGATAAAAATATCACAGAATACGAATCTCGTATGTTCCCAGAACAATCAGTTGTCCAGCGTGTACGTGCAGTTCTCATCAAAATTAAGGAACCTTGTGACGGATAAGCTTTAGTTCTCTTTTGCAAGATGTTGACACTCTTCACCTCTTAGAAGCTCAGGTGGAGTTCCTTCTTCAAATTGAATGAATTGAGCACCATCGTTGGTGAAAATGAATAACCGATCTTTGCGGTCAGGTTTGCCAGGATTGGAGTTGGAGGAATGATTGGCGCTCTGCTTTCAAATATTTGTCCAAATTCTCGTGTGTCTCGTCAACGTCAACAGATGTTTTTTCTTCCTTGCCCAGTACTGCCTTCAGTATTGCATTCAAAACCATAATCCTAGTAACTGGGACACATGTACCGTTAGGACCACGGGACAACCGAGATGTTAGAACATTGCTGAGCAATTCTTTGCAAACAAGATTCGCCTCTTCACGTTGCTCCTACATGGAAACCACATTGTCAACCCATGACAAACTCAGGAGGTAATGTTGCAACAACGTCTTCACATGTTGTTTGTCTTCCGGAATGAAATCGTCCACAAATATGTCCTGTTCCTCCGGCAACTTTGCAGTAGAAAGAGTTACCACATTTTTCGCAAAGTCAACACCTACTCTGTAACACTTGTTCAGAGTTTTCCAGTGCTCCATAATCTTGCAAAAGTGAAGAGGAGAAGATAACAGTTTGAATTGAATTTTCCCCACCAAATTGTCAACTCCTGGTATTTTGTACCGTCCAACCAAAAAAGAAGACTGATAGAGATTGGGCAATAGTTCCTTGTACAAATTGTCATCAAGGAATGACTCATTGGCAAAGTGGTCCAGGCTGACTTCTTGGAAAATTTGTGCCTTCTCTCATTGGAAGCGTACCCACAAATACATGGGGACCTTTTGAAATGCAAGATGTGCCTTTGACACACCGGATGGCTAATCCAACTTGAGGTATTTTTGGGAATCGGTTGATGGGACTAACTCTACTGCTGGTGCACCTTCTCTTGTTGGTGCGCACACAACTTCCTGCCCCCTAATTTGATTCATACTTTTGTCCAACTGTTCAAAGGAGTGACTCGCTGAAAGAAAATGCCTCAGTGCGTGGTGAAAGGAAAGACCTTCAAAGAATGAGACCATCTGCCGGAGGTATCGCTTCCCTTTCTTTACATTGTCTGTAAATTGTTGATAGAAAAACGGACATTTCAAATTTAAACATGGCTTGAACAGAAAGCCTGCAACGTCGTTCTGGTAATATACTTCTGAAATGCTGTTCCGTGATTGTTGACATGAATTGTACAAAAATAGGTTTCACCGCTCCAGCATAAGTTATTACTATCATACCTACATTACTACTACTATCATAATACACCCCGGCACACAAGATATTACTAGTATGCTTGGGCTAAGACTACTATCAGTGGAACATACCATTCCTGGGGTGGGGTACACTATAGTATTAGAGATAGTGCCAGGATTTTGGTCGGCGCCAGGATTTTCTCGAAACCACATTCCAGATTGTCAGGGCACGCGCAGTAAAACGAGGGGCAGGCGACAGTACAACCCCACACAAAACTCAAACAATACTACAAAAATAAGTAGTGATACAGAAATCCTCAGGATGCAGTAACTCAGGCGCTTACAACTGCTTAGAATTTTAGCACGGTACAACAGTGTGAATGAAAAGTAAAATCAGCTTACTCCAAAACAACTCAACTCCCATAAAACGAGCGCGCCAAATACATGAAAACGAACAGTTGGAAAGTTCCTATTTCCAATTTAACAAAAAAATAATGGTGGAACACGTTTCCACACTGACAATTCAGGGTACAACAATTGATACACAGAGAACAAACAGCCCAGCAAGCAGTGTATCAGGTAGTGAGACACAAAACACAAATGATAGCATAACAGATACAACCAATAGCACCAGTAACAGCAGCAGTGCAATAGAGGAATCACGAGAGCACACTGACAACAACATTAAAAATTACATTACTGAATACGTCAAGGAAGAAACGTCCAGGCAAATGAAATTCCCCATTACGACCGAACAAGGTACACGATACATAAAGATGATTATGACCATGATCGTAAAATTGAATCATCACAAGAAACTACCAGCGACATGGAACGTCCATGCGCCAAAGTGGAATGGAATGTTCTGCAGAGCAATAACTACATGTAGGCACAAAGTTCAGACACTAACAAGGAAAAATTATAAAGGTAAGAACCCACAAGAACAACATTGTTCCCATTAGACACATTTTCAAATAACTAACCATATGGTATCGTTTGAACTGATGCATAGATGATAAAAGGAACAAACAGATACCGGATAGTTTCCCAGGAACAGTTCTAATCAAGGAAAACGAAAACACAAACTCAGAAAATAGGTACAAATTCCACGAAGACTATCGACGAAAAAATACACCGGAATTACAATATTTCTTCAAAAGAATTCTTGGAGCAGTGTCGCCTAAAGAGACGGACTTCAAAAAAAATTGATATGAACAACAATCAGTAACATTTTCTCTTCAAACAATGAAGCGTCTGCTCTGCTGTTCCTTTACAACGACTACGAATTGTGGCTAAACACAACAAAGGGGACAAGGATAAGAAAGAAATTCACTGACAGTAAGTCAGAAATTAAGGAGGGGTGGAGTAACAAGGGACAAGAACTTGACGTATATGTCAAAGAGGAATAGAAAAACGTAGGCAGGAACAACAAACAAAAGATTTAGAGCTCGAACTACTTCAAACATACCAACAGCAAAATGGGTACGATATAAAATGACGTAAAAAGGAAGAAGCCAAAACAAATGAAACCAAACGGAAGCAAAAATATAACATGATGAACACTCTTGACAAGAACCACAAGAAGGACTACAAATATTACCTTGTGAACAGAGACAAATTCTAAAAGTAAATAACAGTAACAAAAATACAGTACAGCAGTTAGTACTTCATTCGAATCTAATGTGGGTAGCTGCAATAAATAGGTCTGCTGCTAAAATTGCATAGTACAAACAAGATTATGGCAAATGTGGATAAAGTACTTTCTTATTAGTACAAAAATATGTTTGTTGCCTTTTGATATTTGATATACGTAGTGTGAGTATTGTGAAATGGGTGTAACAGAATACATTGCTGGTTATCAAGAAGCTCATATATTTGTTAAGAAATTTGTATCAACGCTACGGCAATATCAGTGTACATAGATGATATTTTTACCAAAGATGAGTTTCGTGTGGAAAAACCAAAAACAATCAAATGGAGAATAATTATTATTGGGGTGAGCATGAAACAAAGTTGTACAATACCAAAATCGGGAAGCACCACAAGAATGGGGCAGCAACTGTCCTTGCGAAAATAGTCCTCCTTCAAATTGTTGCGTGCAAAAATACGTAGGAGAGAATGTTTTGTGATGCGCGCAACAAAAGTTTTCGGAATTTTTTAAATACATCACATGAATTTGACGCAATCATGAGCATTGTTTAAGTGACGCTCCAAGCAGTAGTTTGGACGCCGATCAAAGATACACAGTTAGCTACATGTCATCGACGTTGTTGTTGTTCAAACGACGGAGCGAGAATACACAGTTCCCTAGATCAAAGCCGCGCAGTGCTTGTCGTTTGGACGCCGTGGATACACCTATTCCCTTAGATCAGAGCTGGCAGTGCTTGTAGTTCGGACGCCATCCATGGACTACAACATTCCCCTCGATTGGAGCTGGCAGTGCTCGTAGTTTGGACGCCGTGGACTACTACACCATTCCCCTAGATCGGAGCTGTCAGTGCATGTAGTTCATCAAAGTTATCACGGCTGCATGATTACAAGGAAAATTGGTCCAGCAACAAGTTGGGTTACGTCAATAACCGTCAACTGTACTCGCTACCAGGGAAGTAACCCTCCTTCGGTCTCAGTGCCGTTGCACTCCACTTCAATCTTACTAGGAGTGTTTCTAGTGTAGACCTCCTTTGGTCTCCACTTCAGGCAAGCCCTCAGTGTCGACCTCAGGAGGTTACACCATGTAATCTGCTGTAATCAGGGTGAGCATGGTTGTAGTTTCGTGGTGGCCCTTATGTAAAGTCCAAAATTTATCATGCTAGCTCAGTTATTATACACAATACTTGCTGTCATTGAGGTCAAGGTTGCAATTGGTGGAGTTGTTAGCTGAACGTTTAACACTCACCCTAAGAGTTGACAACGTAACCTTCTAGACGGAGTGTACGGGGGGGGGGGGGGGGGGGGGGGGGGACGTAGAAATATTTAGAAAATCTATTTTAAACTAGTACCCGCGGTACAAACCCAACAACTAAAAACATTTAAAAACAGAATTCAAATAATTATTTACGGAAATGAGATGCTTTGTCTAAAAGCAACAATAGTAATATTTAGTGGCGCGCGTTCATTTTTATGGTAGCAAACTCTCATTTTTATGGTTGCACGTAACCATAATATTTAACCTGAATAGATCAAAAACTTATACGATTAAACTAAGTTTCAGATCAATTCAGGTTAATCCAGTGTACCGTACGATTCAATCTTTGTTTTAGATCAAGTTAATCAAGTGCATCGTACGATTCATGGTGGTAGTTTCAATTGATGTAGCGAGCCGAATGAAAGTAATGGTAGTGCCACGTGGCACTTCCTACTAGTGGTAGAAGGCCAGACCTGGGGTGAATCTAGTAGATTCAGTATCACTGAAACCAGCTTCTAAGCACACTCTCAGACCCCTATAGCCTTAACAAGCAGACCAAGGATTCCTCTAGCAAGCCCAATTGTACCAAGGAAATACAATCGATTCCCTGTATCACCGGATAAGACGTATCACTGTGTCACTGTATCACTGAAAGGAGCCCGTAGGAATGGCTTGCTGTGACTGAAAGACTCGTCTGCAATCATCGAAAGTACAGGCTAGCGCTAACAAGCCTGTAAAGGATCCCTCCAGCAATCTAAGCCTACAGCTCACTCTTTTGCTCCTAAAACGATTAGTAGTAGAATAAATTGGCCCACCACGCCAGCCTGCAGAAAAGGCTTAACAGCCAAAGGCTTGCTGCCCAAGCTGTTAAGCCAGGCTGTGCGCCGGTGTGTGTGGGCACAGCAAACTAAGGGACCGGACTCTACAGCCTGCAAAACAACCAACAGGCTGGAGTTTCCCGGCTCCCCCTCTAGCATTGCTTAGCCCACCAACACACCCACGAACTACAATTATTGCACATACAGTACTACAAGTAGGCTGGCTACTGAGGCTATCACGAATGTAGTGAGTGATAGTTGAATCGTAGAATTCATATTACCTGTATGAATCGCCTCCCCCTTGGGGGGGGGGGGGTCCAAATTTGAAGAAAAAATAGTTTCTTTCACCCACTCAAAAAATGAAGTATGACTCAAGCACGGTTTGTAGTACCGTACGCGTCACAAAGAATGTTCCGTTGCAAAAGTCTAACTTCTATGGATCGTGTGTAACCCCTACTAACCCATATATTTTTGAAAATCTTATGGTTCGTCCTTCATCCAGTTTTGGCTTGCGCGCAGGATTCAAGCGTGCATAGCCTAGTAGGAGTGGGACGGGGTGTCAAGCAACAGTTATTTTAATTATGTTGAAAACAAAGGGTTCTCCATAGTTGTTGGAGAGGGATTTTGTTAAGGCGCCCATTTTGTGTCCCATATTTATCGACAATGAGAGATCTGTGGACTATGTCAAATAAGAGTAAAAGTTTCTTAACTAGTACTATCTCAGCAATATTTTGGTCTGTTGAGCATTTTCATCCCATGTCTGGTTGTTGTTGAGATTTATTGGTCACAATCCAAGAATTTTTGCCCATCCTTAAAATAAATATTTTTTTACATATTCTTTGTCACCTGTACGGTACATGAAATGAAAATGAAAACACTTTTTAATTAGGTAACGTTGAAAATGGTTAACCCTGTATAACAATAGTGATTCTCGTGACTGACCAATGAAATCAGGAGATCAGAAGTGAACAATGCACAGACATGTCAGTCATGAGTCATTGACACACTCCATCAGTCCAGTCACGAGTCAATGACACACAACATCAGTCATGAGTCACTGACACATTCCCGGTCATCAGTCATTCTTGTTCAATCATATTCAAACATCAAGATAGTCTTCAACTTGAAGTCTCATCCTAATTCTGATTATCAAAGAACACAGTTCTTTTCCAATCGTATCACAGAACTAGCTGACAAGCATCTCAAAGTATTTCAAAGTCATCTTAGAACCTAAATCTCAATAGCACAAAATTTCATACGCAGTGTAGTTCAGAAGAAGATGTTCCGATGACCGGAAGAAGAAGATGTTCCAATGACCGGAAGAAGATGTTCTTCTTCTCTCCCATCTTGACATGAGACCACTTTACAATTACATATCAATTTTAATCTCTTTCATAATTTCTATTTTATCAACTTCTAAAAACGTCTCGATAGTTGATACACTGTAATTACATTAAAACTATCATACAAACAACACGAATATACTATGTACAAAAAGAAGAAAAAGAACCAAGATGAATACCCAATTCCTGCCGTGTATCCAATACAAAAGGACATTTGACATTGCAGAAGATCATGACAGTCATAAGCTTGCTGTAGCAGACTATGCCCAAGCTTCAGAACAGATCAACGGGTAAGAAGAAGATTAGAAGAGTACAAAACTCAGAAGTAGAAGAAGACAGTATTATAGCTACAGCCTCTTTGTTGATGCACCATGCAACAACAATCTGGGGATGCTGGTGAATGGATGGCACACCCAGTGGGGACAATACCTGTCACGTACTAGCCCAAGGAAAGGATGGAACAAAATGATTACAGGCAGAGAAAGCGATCACTCCAGAGAAGGATTCAAAATGGCAATACAAGTATTCATGAATGTCATCACCCCAGATCCGGATGCCAAGGGAACACTGATAGCAGCGTTTGAACATCAACACATGGCCAAACCTGTAGGGTGCTCAGAGCAAGTTCATTTCAGCAGAATCAATACAGTGCTTGGTCACATTGACATGCTACCGGGAGGTGACGGCAATGATCTTACAGAACAAGAACAGAGAAAAAAGGATGTTCTTCAAGAAGACATATGATCCTAGATCTTGGCAGGATGTGTGCATCAATACGGCTGACAAGCCCAACACAGCATTAACTAGTAAAAACAAAAAAATGAAAACACAGGTATTTGATTCATTCTTAATCGTTCTCATTTTTTCTTGAATGTGATTGGATGATTAAATTCGCTGTGTTCTTTTTTTCATCTGTTTTTAGTTAAGAATCAAATCTCAACGAAAATGCCTTAAAGTTTTGTTGAGATTTCAATCGAAACTAAAAACAGAACTCAATTTTTATTTGTTGAACACTTCGATCGTTCTCATGTATTGGGACAGCCTTACCGTACGAGTACGGTACGCTACCGGCTACCGGCTACCGGTAACACAGTACCGTACGCATCATACGTATCGCAAGGTATTACGTACACATACACTCTCATCTTCCATTCGTTTCGTACGGTACGGTATTACTCCGGGGGGTAGTCCGTATTTGTCACATCAAGAGCGACGACGACTCTCAATGCGGTAACAAAGCTTGTTGGCATCATCATCAGAACTGCAACCGAGGAGTGCTTGGACTAGACAGACCGCTTGCAATACATTTGCGGTGTTACGTACTTGTTCTATTGTCATTTGGTGTTTGATTCGGAGTGTTTGGAGTTGCCAATTTTGGCTTGCGTTATCGCACAACTACGGTAGCGGGAAAAAGAGGGTAATCGAATCGAAGCTAAGCGAATCGTGTTTGATTCCTAGATCCCTAGATCCCACATTCACACACCAGATAAGAATCAAACCAAATCAAATTGACACGGAACCATTATAAACAGCAGTCCAGTCCTGTCCTGTCATTTCCTGCGAAGCACAACAGTAATCCCATCAATCTACGTCAATCTGCGCTACTTCAAGCCTACAAAACATCATCCATCCATCCATCCATCCATCCTGAACACATCCATCCACCCATATATCCACCATGGCGAACAATATGGAATCCCTCCTGATGGGAGAGGATTCGTCCTCGGGAGAATCCGACAACGAGGACGCAGCCCCAGTTTCAGCCCCAGCCCCCGTCCCTCCTCCCGTTCCCCAACCACTGGCGGCTCCCGCTCCGGCTCCGAAACCGACCCCGGCGGCGGCACCCGCCCCTTCCGGCGGGAAAGGGAGCCGAATGGAAGAGCTCAAGAATCTGTACAGCCGGAGCAAGTCCAGCAGCGGAGGAACCGGAACGTCTTCCACTCCGGGAACTCCGGCGGCTTCCAAACCCGTGACTGTGACTCATACTCATACTCAACCCCAGCGTGCACCACCGCCACAATACCAAACCCAACAACAGCAGCAACAGCCAATGCATCAATCGCGGCAATCCCATCCACCTCCTGCCAGCAATCAACAGCAGCAACAACAGCAAAGGGCACAGCTCTATCAGCAATCATCGCAACAGCAACAACCACAACAGCAACAGCAACAGCAACAGCAACAAGTTGCGTCTCGATCCCAACCC
The DNA here is from genome assembly GCA_037355745.1 of Pseudo-nitzschia multiseries. Classification (NCBI taxonomy): domain Eukaryota; phylum Bacillariophyta; class Bacillariophyceae; order Bacillariales; family Bacillariaceae; genus Pseudo-nitzschia; species Pseudo-nitzschia multiseries. The sequence goes on along the minus strand of CM074781.1, from coordinate 37,534,710 downwards.
CAGCCGAGACCGACACAGCCACAATACACCCAGCCACCATCCTCTCAGCGACCGCAGTACTCCCAGCCTCCACAGCAGCAGCACCAGCGGCCTCCATCCATACAACGGCGGCAGCACCAGCCGCCTCCGCAGCAGCAGCCCCCTCCACAGCAGCAGCAACCGCAACCCATACAGCGCCAAATGCAGATGCCACCGCAATCGCAAAACCGCGCTGCTACTAGCAGCTCGCAGCAACAGGCAGCCGTGGCCGCCGATCCGTACGCTCCAACCCCGTTGTCCCAGATCAAGCAAAATTCCCAATCTCGCGCGACGAGGGTACCGCACCAGCAACCACCGCCAACGATACGCCACCAGCCGCAGCAGATGCGAACGACGGGAAGCCAGCAGCAGCAGCAGCAGCAGCAGCCACAGATGCGAACGACGGGAAGCCAGCAACCACAGCCTTCCACGGGCTCAAGAATTTCGGGTACTGCCACGACATCGACCCCCCTCACGCAGCAGGACATCAAGAAACAAAAGGAGCGATTCCTCATGTTCACAAAGGTACTCATCAAGTACCTGGAACAAAAGGACCAGCGGATGTACAACGACGCCAAGAAAATCATCAAGGACTGCGCCGAGCGGAACAAGCGAAAGGAACCGGGGTACGAGAGCGTAACCATCTCCATGAAGCGACGCCTGAAGGAACTTGTGGGAGAACACTACTGGAAAAAGGCAACGGACTACTTGATTCACTTTCTCGAACAAAAACGAAAGATGGTGAACACCCCCGAGCAGCAGCGTGCGCGCCTTGCACTGATTGCCAAACAACGCCAGTCACAGCAGCAGGCGACAGCACAACGGCAACGGCAGCAGCAACAACAACAGCAGGAACAGCAACAACAGCAACAGCAGCAGCAGCAGCAACAAACGCAACATCAAACGCTAAAGCAACAACTGCAACATCAAACACAACAGCAACATCAAACGCAACAGCAACATCAAACGCAGCCGCAAGCCCACCCGCGACAAACCCAGCCCAAGAGCAAGTCCGATCCGGCGGCTAAACAGCGCTCGGGAGGAGGCACACCCGGTGCAGACGGAAAGAAGGGGATGCCGGACAAGGCGAACAGCTCCGCTGCTCCCGGGCCTTCCACGGGCAAAGGAACCAAGTCCAAAAAGTCCGCGTCGTCCAAGGCCGGTGGCGCCGAGTCCAAGACTTCCACCAAGGGAAAAACCACCAAGAAGGTGGTCCGCCGCAAATCGGTCGGGGAATCGACGACCGCCAACCGCAAGAGCACCGGGTCGAAGAGCGGTCCCACCGTTGTGACCACCGTGGTAAAGCGCACCATCATCGAGGAGCCACCCCGCGAGTACAAGGAACTGATGGAATCCATCGACCACGCGCTGGAGTACGACTGGCCCTCCATCGGGCAGCTTCTGGGAAACAAGGCGGACGTCAAGCTCGTCGATGAAGAGCGACAGCTGCTCTACGGAGATTCTCCTCCCGAGTCCCTGCTGTTGTCCGCCAAGAAAAAAACATCCAAGGCTTCCACCAAGTCAACAACCGAACCGGCCGAAGTCGATGATCCAAACTCGCAGCAACAAGAGCAACAGGACAAACAGGAGGAAAAACGATCGCCGGTGCATGCTGATTCCGGGATTCGACCCGGATGGGACTCCACCAACGTGCTCTCGGCTCGCGCGGCTTGGGCGAGAATCCGACTGGGAGAACTCCGACAGCGAGCCCTGGAAGCGGCGAATCCGTCCCCGGTCGTTGCCGGTGGCCTCCTCACGCTCCCCACCGCGCCTCCGTATCAGCCGCCCAAATCAGCGTCGGCATCGCCCGAGGCAAATGCGACCATGACGGATGCCAGCAGCTCGGACGTCGCCAAAACGGATGCTGGTGCCACCACGGAGGATTCCAAATTAGAAACAGCCACGGACGCGACAGCGACGAGCTCGGATGCGATCAACGCCGGTGGTGCCAATCCGGATGCTACTGCTGCCGAAGCGGATGTCACGACGCCATCGCCGGAAACACCCGCCAATCCTTCCGCTGCTGCAAAACCCGATGGATCCTGGGTCAACGAAGAGACGGCAGAACAGGACAAGGCACTGGCGCTCTTGTCCGAGGGTTGCCAGCTTTATCTCAAGGGTGTGTTCGAGAGAGCAATCCAGTGCGCTCGCCAGCGTCAAAACGTCGATGGCATCCGTCTATGGCACCAGCAGTACGCTCACGGGAAGGGCACCACACTGACTACCGCCAGTGTCTTTTCCAAGGACAGCCACAAGAACAAAGTCGCCGAAAAGGCTAAGAAACCACCCCTAATGCTGCGCTTGGGATGCGACGTTTCCCGCCAGGTAGCCCGGGCCCAGGGAAATGCGGCACTCACCGTGAAGCGGATGGAGGAAGCCCTCGTGCGCCAGACCGGCGTCCCTTTGCGGGCGCGTCAATTGCGGATCGATACGCTCTGTGAGGCCACCAGCATGGGCGATCTTTCGTGGAGACCACCCCTCAAGAAGGGAGCCCACTCGGCGGACCTTCACGCCAAACGTGCCTTCGAAATCTACGGGGGAAAGGAAGCGAAGGATCCCCCTCTCGGAAGGGTGCCCAAGAAGGCCAAGCTCTCGGTAGAGGATTTCGTCATGGGATCCGAGCTTGATACCCATGGTGGTCAATACCACAAGGCCCACACGGCGTCGTCGTTCATTTCGTTCTAGACCAACCAACAAATAAGAACAATGCGAACGGATCCATCCATTGATGTTAAGCCAGAGTTTACTCTAAATAATAACAATACCACCCAAAAACGCCATGTACCGGAACAACAGCGCGAAGAAGAAAAAACGGTTCCGATAATTTTTTGGTTTGCATCGAACGAATCCATTTAGAATTGAATTAAGAACAAATTCTGATTGTTAGAGTATTTTCTTGAACGCAACACTATTTTCAATGAGTTATTTTGCTCAAAAGCAAAAAGGTCTTTGATCGACGATTACAACGGTCGATACAACCTGTAGGAGAGATACTGTCTTCGTACGATGCCCAGAGTAATCGATAGAATAGAGAGATTCGCTCGTACTAAAGTGCAAGTCAGCAAAAACAGAAGCAGTATCATGTTGAATAGCTCATTGCTAGTGAGTCTACGATAGTATTCGTTACATCCTATTATTTAAAAAAATCATTGTGAAAACTTTGCGAAGCCATAGTTTGAGTTGGGCGTAATGTGAGTGTTCTATTAAGTCTTTATCTAGAAGAGTGAGAACATACGCAAGCAGCAACTGCATGCTTGGATTTTTCCGAGTGCCATATATGCCCACCAATTTTACGACTTTCTCACGTTCGCATCAGAGGTGCAGCTGACCTGGGGATGGGCATTTTAACACAGCATACGTCCGAGTTTTTGTCAGTCGTGGCCATTAGGCAATGGACATTTTGTCACGATTGCTAATCAAGTGGTCAGCCTATTCTTTCGGTCTCTTGTCTCCAGATCAACGATTCAAACTAATTATCAATACGTCCACTGGATCCATGGAATAATCAACAGTAGATATGCTTGATATCTCAGCACCACCATACCTTAACATCAGATTGCGTGCATTCCAAATGTGTACTTGAAGATGTCACTAGGCCAAAATGCAGGTATTTGAACCAGGGACATATGCCTAAGCAAAGCGTAAGAATTGGTCCTGGTGCTGGATCAAATCATCAAAATATCCATGGAATCAGACGTCCTGTCAAGTAACGTCCCTGGAGTAGGTGATGCCGGACTGGTGGCCGTTGCTTTCTTTCGTTGTGTCGTTTGCCGTACATGAGCTGTTGCTGATAAACGAGTATCTGGAATCTAGATTGTGAGGTTATCCGGTGGTTTGCTTGATCGTGGTATCATCTCGTTTGTTTGTAGCGATGCCTCGGCAGAATAGAGCTCTCGCGCTGGGGTTTGCTTGCGGAATCGGACATGCTGTAGTCCCCGGAATAGCAATTATCCTTCGAAGACATCCCGACTTCCCGTTCACTGAATGTCAACTGCACCATTTCGACGAATGTAGTCCATTTTCTTCTGCCCATTAGTGAAGGTCTTGAACAGTTTCTTTCTTTGCTTCAAGAAACCGTCCCCGTCGGTGTCCTCTTCTGTTTCACTTGGATCGGAGTTCATCCATGGTCTCAGAAAATTCTCGGGATCCTTGGGCAAGTTCACTCTGGAACACTTGGAAGGTTTTTGATTACCTCGACGACATCCTAGAAGATTCTGGGGAGCTTGACCTCACTGAAGGTATTTACAACTTTACACCCAAGGCGCCGGTGTTGCAATTGGAGCACCACAATGCCACACTTGCTGCCAACACCCAAATGGAGTACGTCCCTACTCCACCTACGGCCGCTAATCACACTGAGTGGATCAAAGGACAAAATGCCTTCTTTGTTCCATACGATATGGTTCCCCAGGTAATAGGAAAGGGTCTTACTCCACGGCAAGTCTTCATGCTTGTTGTTGGTCAATCAAAGTATGGTAGTACTACATGGGGATGCCAAAGGGGCTATTGGGCATGGATACCGATGGAAGCAAGTTCCTGATGACACTGTGAATAGCTCGTTAGTATTTCAGTTGGTTTGCAAGACTTAATCAGGACTGCATTGATGTAGCTAGAATCAAACTTGTGCACAAGGAAGATCCATGGGTCTTTTGAGGAGAGGTGGCATGGAGAGGGACCATGTAGAGGTTACAGAGAGGGTCCTGGTTTCCCTGGAAGATGGGGGGCCCATCTTGATTGTGGACGTTGACCCTGTTGGCCCGGAAGCGAACAGTGTAGCCATGGGCACACAGTTTTGGTACTGAATTCAGCGGCATCTTGATTTCCGAACAGTGTCATTCTTTTTATCCACGAAGCAATGATTTGAAGATGGTGAAACTTCTTTTTTCTCCATGGTACTGCAGCCACATGTTGGTCTAAAGAAGATGAGAATGAGGGAAAAGATAACAACGAAGTACCCCGTCAAAGATATGGTCAGAGAAGCATACTTTGAAATTGAATGGAACCATTGAATGAGATCCTGACTTGTACCTTGATGAAATCCGAGAAGAGTGATACAATATGGGGGATGATGGTGGCATAAATCAACACTGTGGTGGGAGAAGATGAGAACGGACTTGAATTACTCTCTTCAAGTTGCCTCGGATTGGTCCTTTACAAGCAAGCACTAGAAGAGAGGATTGCAGATGCAAACCAATTAGTGTTTGTTGATGAGTCTCAAAAGAATTTTAACTCTTCCAGTCAAAGAAGATCATTGGCGCGTCGTGGCGACACTCCATTCTGCAGGTCTTAGCTTGCTCGTATTAATGTCAAGATATACTCTATTCTTGCCGCACGTGATATTGATGGATTCATTGTCGAAGCTTGTAAAACAGTTGCGCAATTACATAGACAAAACGTCAGTGACCCTACAAGGGGAACAATAGACACAGACCGATTCCATCTATGACTAAAAGATAATATTGTGTCAAGTGCTGGGATCATACAAGTCGTCAGAGCTGAGGTCTATTGTGGTGATGGATAACGCTACAATCCATACTGGAGTAAAAGAACTGATAAGAGAAGCAGGGGCCTTATGTATTCACGACCCTATTCACCAGATCTCAGTCGCATGGAGTGAATGTTTTGATCGTACAAAGCTTCGCTGAAGCAGAACAGTCACTCAGCTTTGAAGAGTGTCACTCCAGATATTGCTAAGGCATATTTCAAACACATTGGCATTCCCCCTCTGTGGTCAATTCCCAGCAAATGCAGAACTTGCAATACGACAACAAGAATACGTGCTGTATATGAATGTTCAACTTGCGGGTCAATGTTGAGCTGTTCTTTTGGTATATGCAAAAAAAAACTATGGTTGTACTGTATCAAACTCTTGATCTACCACGGTGTAAACTCCCCAATACTGAGAGACTCTTCTTTAGAAATGTCCAGAAACTTGGCATACGCTGAGTCGATGACCTCCATTTCATCAGAGCTGGGGTTGGATTGTATTGCCCATGAAATAGCCTCGAAGCAAAGGCTTTCGTCCGTGCTCTTTGTGAGTTTTTTCAATTTACTGACGAGAATCATTTTTTTGTCGTCTCTAATCGGATTGCGTGCGGGAGCTGCCGCATCCCCCAACGGCGAGCAAAGAATGGCAACTTCGTCGTCACTGCAATCCGAAGCGGCATTCTCCTCTTCCGCTTTGGTATGTGGTTCGATGCCGTCCATTTCGTCATCCGATATAATCGTGTTCGCTCGTGGTCTGCCTTGCTCCTTCATTGGCTTGGTTTCGTTTTCTCCGCCAAATTGATCGTGGGTCGACACGCTCTGTTGCTGACCCGCGAGACCCGACGAAGCAGACGATTGCAAGAGAGTGCCCTGAAACCCTCGTTCAGAAGAGTTTTTTCGAGCCTTCTGTTTTTTGTCTTTATTTGGAGACTCCGTGGACTGTAGGTTTGATACCTGAAGCAACGAGTCCATCAATGTTGTTTCAATGTCCCCGAACTCGTCGTCTTTGTCGATGCAATACAACAAAAAAACATGGTCAGAAGGACTCGCACGCACCAAGTCTGGATTGGACTCGCCGGGCGGTTTCAGTTCATCCACAATGGTACTCAAGGTCTTTTTGGTCCAATCGAAAGCAATGTCGACACCTTGTGGCGGTGAGGCGTCGTCTAGACATACGGCAATGCTCAGTTTGCACCCGAGCGGGACCTGGCAGTTTTGATAGAGCAACAAACGGAGAGCTGCCACGTTGTGGTGCAATCCAATGTCGATCTTCTGTTCGCGAGTGATACAGCCAACAGGAAATTTTACTTTCCGCTTCCGCGAAGATCTGCGCAGGCCGGAATTCAAACCATTATCGTCGTCATTGCTGGGCAAACCTATTGCAGCCCGCAGTGATTGAAAGGCATCGTCGAGTTCGGAATCTTCCTTGTATTGGAAAACTCGGAGTTTTTGCGTGTTGTCAGAGGTATCAGTGAAATCTTCGAGATCGGATTCCACGATAATTGGACTCATAGCGACCCCTATCAGCCCTAATATCCCCATCGATCCCTTGTTCGGCTTCCCCATGCTTATTAAGCTGCTGTCTGAAACACTCTCTACCACCCCTCTTTTCGTATTTTGAATGAAAGGCACAAAATCTTTTTTGCACATCTCGCTTTCACAAATTCCTGGAACAATCAAAAATTCTTTCGAATTACCGTCCAATGAAAACAAAAGAATTTCGTCCGACATTGCATTGTCGTTCGTTGCCATCTTTATAACCGGATGATACGACTCTGCAAAGTTCTTCACTTCATCCAGTAGTGATGTGGCACTCTCTTCCAAACTGCCGTCATCTTCCCGCAATGGATAATTGCGATTCAGAATAATCAAGAGTTTCGCCAAAGAGTTGATGTAAGCATGGTATTCTTCGGCGGAAAGCACTGCTATGCTATTCGACAAACGGTATCTGTGCTGAAGTTCTTCTTCCTTGCCCAAAACGTCAACTATCGCACTTTTGATGACGCGCTTGTGCTCGCAGCAGGTAATGGATCGCAAACTTTGGAGCAACCTTGCACTAGGTTGTTTTTCAAAGTCCAGTAGAACCGAGTGATAGGTAGGAAATGCTAGATTTTCCACAAAGGACTTGAGCTCGCATTGTTCGGGTATTTTCATCCTCGACAATCGACTAAGCGACTTGATTGCTTTGCACAAATTGGCAATATCATCGCGATGAACCAGTCGGCAGTTGCTTTGTGCACAATCAAAGTTATGGACCGCAATTTCCCCGTCGGAAATGTTCTTTCCGTCGAGCAGCGTTTTGAGCGCAAAATTCTCTCTGGTCTCCTTTGCCCATTGTTCAATGTCTGAAGTGAGATTGTGGATGGCATGCTTCTCCTGGCGGCATTCGGCACAACCATCGTCGTCAATGTTGGGCTTTCGCATCTTTCCATCCACCGAATACATCAATAGCTTGTGTTCGATAGCGTTGGGGAACACCTTTTTGATCTTCCACCATGTTTGATACGGAACATAGCGCACTATGCGCAAGTTGAAGTCTTTACAGTTGCCGTGGGAACCTAAGCAGAAAAGAATTTGGTGAGGTAGTCAAATGAAAAGAATTTATTGAGTTGTTGCGATTGGTTCAATTTCAGAAGAGAAGCAATTTCAACACACTGGATCTCTTACACGTGATCTTGGAATTGAATTTCTCGTCGATCGCATCGAGTGCCCCCGTGCTCAATGCATGCTGCCAACCGGCATTCTCTATAGAACTCGGACTTCCCGGAAACGCGGAAATGTCTATATCGTCGATTCCATTTAGAATCAAACGACTTTTCTTCGAATTGTCTTGGGTGAGTTTGGTTTCTAGGCACCCTCCTTTCTCGATGCCAGATACCCATTTCATCATGTCCACAACCAGCTTCTTATATTTCGATATGGTGGAGCGGGACACAACGTACGTGTACTCGCTTTTCGCCGGGTCTGCGTCGGGATCCAACAACGCATTGTTTTTGGTCGAGTCCGTGGTGTCATCGAGAATGTCGACATACATATCGTGAACACTTCTCATAAACTCTAGTTTTTGGGACAATTCGTCCCGGTACGATTTCGAACATTCGTCGCAAACGATCCCCTCCTTCGCAGTTATCACGCAGCCCACCACGCCACAACGCTCTCCTCCTTCGTTGTTGGCGAATACCAATTTGCGCTCGGCTTCCAGCAACGATACGTACGACTTATAGACAGACTTTCGCAGCAGCTTTCCCTGTCTAGCACGCCTGGGATGGAGGCAACCGTGGGGACAGAGCAAGGATTTCGGGCACAGTAGCGGCTCGTCGGATTCCAGTGCGGCGTCCAGCCTGCGATCGCACGCCAGGAATTGTCTCAACCGATCGCCGTCGACCCAAAACAATGGCTCGTCGTTCTCGTTGTCACCGTCGTCCTTGCCCGGTATATTATTATTCATCAGCAGAGCACTCGGATCGCCAAACATGTATTTGCGAATTCCATCCTTTCGCCGCCGAAGCCGGTTCGAAACAGCGTAATCCTCGGTGCACAATCTACGGTACACCCATCGGCAGGCATTGTAGAAACAAAAGATGTGAGACACGAGAATCAAAAAGTTCCTCGGCATGAGCCCTCTGTGATCGCTGTTTTGTTTCTCGTTCCCAACAGGGTTGGGTACAACAAACCTTCCACTCACTGTGTCAGCACGGAATACTTGTGCAGTTTTTCTCGAATCAAAGTCGAGAGCACGTCGTTGTCCTCCTCGAATCGGAATCCGAATCCAAATCCCTCCTCGTTCGGAATGGACGTCAACGAATTGCTCCGCGACGAGTTTAGGCGGTGGTTCCTCGCCACGGTCTTCACTGCGTGTTGTCCCAGATAGTCTTCGTCCACGTAGTACATGTTGTAAGCATCCTTGCTTCCCTCCGTAGAATCGTTCGTGGATTCGTTGTCCCTCTTAATGTCCCCTTGGTCGTTATCGTTATCGTTATCGTTGTCGTCCGGAACGAACGAGCACGAGGGCGCCGGCAACACCGTTACGGTTTCGTCGTTGAATTCGTACCACTGGCCGGTGGTCCAGTCCATGGCTTCCGCGACGTAGTGTCCCGAATAGGCCGACGTCCCCTGGTGCCTCATGACCGCGCACAGGACGTATCGCTTGTTCTTTTTGCTCGCGTGGCTCCGCCGCTGCTGGATTGAAAGGACCGTCGGGAGGCGGACCGGGTCGGTGAGCTTCTTCTTGACGAATTTCTCCCGGTCAAAGACGTACCGCGAGAGCTGGATGTTGAGAACGGGAGGGAGCTCAGTCAGTGTCGTGACCCGCTTTGCGTCCTGCTTGGAATCGCAGGCGTCGCACCAGTATTGGTTGTCCCCGTCCAGGAGTTCCGTCTTGGTGTACCGGTCGAAGCAATGCTGAACGTCGGTGGTGGTGGAAGCGGCGTCCTTGGTTCGGCTCTTCCGTTGCTTTTCAAAGGCCGCTTGAATGGAACCCTTCTTTCGTCGCTTGCGTGGGGCGGTGTCTGTATTCGCGTCCGCCTTCGTGTCCGCATTGGTATTGGCATTGGTATTGGTATTGGCATTGGTATTCGGCGTCCCTGGCAGCAGCAGCAGCAGCATCGGACTCGTCCGCGCTGTCGCCTTCCTCTCCGTGGGCCGGCCGCGGAACGATAGGCAGGTTCAGGTCCATGAATCCCTCGCTCCGCACCGAGGAATTGCCACACCTGGTGCAGATCGTCTCGTAGGTGGTCGTTCCGTGAAAGATCCGCTGGAGGAGCTGGCCCAGGTCGTTGCCGGATCGTTGCTGCCCGGAATCGCCAGTGCCAGTGCCAGTGTGGCTGCCAATGTTGTTGTTGTTGTTGTTGTTGTTGTTGTCGCTGCACTGCTGAAAGGATTCCTCCATCCGGTCAAAGAGTAGCCGCGCGAATTCGTTTGGATCCTGCTGTTCGTCGTGCTGTATGCCAAGGGCGTTGGAAAAGTCGAGGGACGTGTAGGTGCTCTCACCTCCCACCAACATCTGCGCCAATAGTTTCTGTAGCTTGGTCATGACCCCGTTCATGGTGTGGGTGGGGTGTACCTGCCGCCAGGAGAAAATTCCGTCAAGAAAGACCGGATTTTGCGCCAGGCACTGGAGCTGCGTGTTGAGGTAGCACGTGGCGCCGAGGTTCTGGATTCCCGGTGGCAGGGCGATGGTTGCCCGGTGGGAGGCCACATTCCGCTCCTCGGCGGCGGGATTGACGAATAGGAGGGACTCGTGCCACTCCTTGAGGATGCGCAGGTACTCCTCCACGTCCGCCGGTACCAATGCCGCGTTCCCCTCTTCCGATGACGACGACGACGACATCGACGATGCCGCCAGCTCCAGGACACGCTCGGCGTGGTCCCGAATCTTGGAACGATCCACGTCCTCGCATTTTCGTAGGGCGTCGATGGTTTCCTTGGTGGCCGGGGAGTAGTCGGTTTCGTTGAGGTACGGGTTCCCGATCCGGCGCTCTTCCGCAAAGATGTCCGCCGGATCTCCGTCGGAGGCAGGCCTGGTCCATCGTGGACCGAGGGGTTTGCAGGTCAGAACAGTGGCGGGGGGAGATTCTTCGTCGGCTTTGTTGTTAGTGGCATTGGCATTGTCATTGTCATTGTCATTGGCAGTTGCGCCCCTCGCGGCCTGGATCGTGCTGTTCCATCGTTTCGCCACAATGCTACGGCTCCGGGTCACAAACGCAAGGACACCGCCGCTCATGCTCGTGCTGCTGTTGCTGTCGCTGCTGATGCTTCGTTTGTTGGGTTCCGTGGGTGGTGGTTCCGCTGCTCCGCCGGCTGCTAGGTCCTCGTCGTTGTCCATGTCCACGTCCAGGATTTCGATTTCGGGATCCTTCTTCGGTATCTCATGTTTGGGCTCGCTGGAAGTATCCGATTCCACAATTTTTGCTCGCTTATTGCTGTTGCTGTTGCTGTTGCTGTTGTTGCTGCTGCCGTTGCCGTTGCTGCTGCTGCCGTTGCCATTGTTGAAGGCATCGTTGCCTTTGCTCTCGTGGTTCCTGTTTTTCTCGCCGGCGACCTTGCCGATCTCTTTCTCTTTCTTCTCCTCCTCGTTATCGTTATCGTTATCGTTGTCGTCGTCGTCGTCGGGTATCGTCACGGTGATTCCCCTCTGGCAGCGCTCCCGCAGCAATTCGTTCACAACTCCCCCCAGTGTGGCCAAACAAAACGGATTCGAGTCGCACGGACATTTGTAGCTTGGATCCGATGGACGCAGCCCCAGGTTGGGAGCCACCGTCGGAGTCGGGCACGCACTCGATGTCGTTTTTGTGGTTGTGGTTGTGGTTGATGCTGTAGGATCCGATCGGTTTCGTTTCGTTCCTCCTTTTGTTTTTTTGCGGGTGCTGCTGCTGTTGTTGCTATTGTTAACCAAGCGCTGCCTGGTCCAAGCCAGCAGCGACGGACAGGACGATTCCGTCAGAATTCGGACCAGCTGGTCGGGATCTGCCGGGTCGAGGACCCGCGACGAATCATCTCCCCCGGGATGATTCGAGTTCGAAATCGAGTTCGAGTTCGAAATCGAGTTCGATGCGGTATTGCGACTGGTCTTGGAAATGGACAGGATTCCCCACTGGACATGCGTCCCACGGGGTCACGATCTTAGCGGGTGAAAGATTCGTACTCGCACTAGTCGTGGATGGCAGATTGGTGTCGCTCGGTTTGTTTTGGTTCTCATTGCCGTTGCCGTTGCCGGAATCGTTGTCGTTTCCGTCCTCGTTCATATGCTTTGCCCCGTCGTTCTCGTTCTCGTTCTCGTTCTGGTTCTCGTCACCGTTATCGTTATCGTTCTCACTGCAGCTGTTGTTACTATTACAATTGCTGTTGCTGCTGCTGTTGTTGTTACAACTATCATTGCTTGTTGCGCAGAAACCCAATGCCCCGATACGGATCCTGGGTTACCTCGTACGCGGAACACCGCATCAATTCCTCCAGCTCGCGTTCCCCCACCGGAGTCCCCTGCTGCTGGGATTTCTTGCTGCGTTTGGGGGTCGGTGCGTGTGCGTGTGCGTGTGCGTGTGCGTGTGCATGCGTATCCGCTCGTCGTTCCGTGCTTCTCGACCGGCGACTAAGGCGACCCCCCGGAGAGTCTTGCGGAAGAGACAGAGACAGACACGGCCAGGTTGTGCCGTTGCCGCTGCCGTGTCCATATCCATTTCCGTTGCTTGTTTTGCCATTTCCATTGCCGTTACCATTGCCGTTACCATTACCATTGCTGTCGTTGTCGTCGTCGTCTCCCAGCAAGACGACGGGCTCGTAACGGCTCGACATGGTGCTTGCTTTGCTTTTCTTTTCTTTTCTTTGCGTTGCTTTGCTCTGCTCTGATCGGCGATGCAATGCAAGATTGGCGAGCTACTCGTACGCAACGGATGTCGGTCAAACAAAGCAAGACAAGACAAGTCAAGTCAAGACAAGTCAGTCGTCCTTGGTAGAATACCGCACCGACCGACTCAACTACATACCGTGTGTAGAAGCTTTGTCGTATGTCGTCTCTGCTGCATTTGCTGGATGTGAGTATTTTGTTGTTCTTGTTGTTGCGGCTGCTATTCTTTTTGTTGCTACCGTACCGTATGATGTCAAGAAGTGATCCGTAAATTGGATTGTGCGTTCGTGCAAAACAGTACTGGTACTCGTACTCGTACTCGTACTCGTACAGCACGAAGCGAAGTAAGATTATGTGCCGGTAAGATTCACTACGAAGTATCATCTTCTATGAAACTACTTCGTACTTCAAGTACTACTACTAATGCTCGGTCAATTTACCGTTAATCTGACTATTCCTACTAACACGAGTACTTATACCGTATGTACCGTGTCCCATCGATCCCGGCTTGGAGTGGCATCCGGTTCGGCGGCAGCAAGATTCGCTTTGCAAAGGGGGGGAAGGAACACAATCAATCTGGGCCTGTGGTACCGGTACCGTTAGACGTAATTAGATACAGTACGAGTACTCGTACTTCGTACTACGCTCAGAAATGCAGGTACAAACGCTTTATTACACTACAATTATGGATACGAACTCGTACTACGGTAATAAAAATGTTAATTAAATTACTTCGTTCCGTACCGTACGAGTAAGTACGATACGAATAGGTGCGAATGACGAAGAGACAAAGTACGGTAGGGCAACGTAGAATTTGTACTGTAAGCAACGCCTTTAATTAGAAGTTAACACTCATGATCAAAATTGGTCTCATGACTGATTCGGCACCTCTATCGGTTCGAAATTTCAGTTTTTTCTCTCTTTATTTTCGCTCCAATCTGCGAGAGACGAAAAAAAAACTTGAAACTCCTCCTCACTTCTTTCCTTCCTAATCCATCTAATTGCAACTACTTTAACAGCACTGAATAACAAACAAATAACAAGATACTAAATTAACTAATTCAATTGCACCACACTTAGGGGGGGGACGCGATTCGACCTTGTTGAACCGGCGAAACGGTTTCAAGGGCGAAACGTTGTGTCGTCGTCGCCGTCATCGTCAACGATGACGCCGACGCCATTGATGCCATTGATTACACTGCTCTACAGCTCCAAATCACGTGTTGGTTCCTGTTCCACTACCCTTCTTGCTTGCATCCTTTTAATGTATTCAATCTTCCCATCATCCAGGGCTGCCATCTTCCAACATCTCTGGAGTCACCTCCTTAATTGTTTGAACACATCTCTCTAACTTCTCGTCTGCCATAGCCTTCCCCAAGAGGAGTTTTTCTTTCATTGTGATTTCTGCTTTCTCCAGTCGCTGCAGCTCAGCGCCATCCCGCTCCTCGCTCCACTCGACCGCGCTGACTGGCGGATCATCCTTTGCTTTAACTAGAGCATCAAACAACAGCATGTTCTTTTCTCATTCCAGCAGCAGCAACCTTCTTTCCAAGCTTCCATTCATACACTACCTTCAACGCTTGCAATTCTAGCCTAGCAAATTCGCCCCCACACTTTGCAACTAAGGCCGCAGCTGCTTGCTTTTTCTTTGCAAAAGCAGTGGCGCGCGCGCCTTTGTTGTACTAGTCTTCAGTACGGCGATTTTGTTCAAGCGTTGTTCCTTCAACACATGATTCGCTTTCCAAAAAACGTCATTTGAGTTAGTGATGACGAATCCATCGGTGACGCGGAATTTCTGCCCTGCGGTCTTTGCCGTTGCAATTTTCAATATTTGCTCGTTCCAACCCGGTTCAATAGATGCAATCTTCTGTTTCTCTTTGTTTCGCGGTGCCTTTGCAGCAAATGCTCCGCCTTTCGAAACCGTACTACTACTACTACTCGGTGAGATAGTTTACTGCGTTGCTGCTGTTGCAAAGTTCAAGGTCGAGCAACTTTGCCGTCATTGGATCCGCTGTAAGGTCTACAGAACCATTCCGTAGCGTCGTCACCTCGTGAGCTACATTGCGATTCCCTAGGCATTTGCGTGTGAAAGGCACGATACCAATGTGGCGCCAGATTGCCTTCAATTTTTTTACAGAAAAAACCTTGTAAAATGCGCTCCTCGTCAACGTGCAAGTTGGTGTCTTGCGTCCTCCAAATACGAGCCGTGGGATTTCGTCTGATCGCACTGTGAGTTTTCTTGCAAGCCGCAAGTTGTTCAATTTTGTCTTCTTTTTGCGAAAAAAAAAAGTTTGAAATGGTCCGTAGTTCATGTCTGTTGGTTGCCAAATATGAGTTGTATTTGGAACTCGAGTGAGTATTTATAGCCCTTTGGCTGCTGTAACAATCTGTAGCTTGTCATCATCGCGTCCCGGACCCAAATCTACCAGTAACACTTCTCGCTTTCCAGGAATGGGGGCGAGGTCTGGATACAACGGCATGTATGCATCCTTCACTGCCTTTGTAAACTCCGTACCATCCATCCCAGCACTGGCATTACAATTCACGGTACTCCACCACTCTGTGCGTTCCGTGAAACCCCATCTTCCAGTCACCGTATTGTGCTCAAGCTCCTCCAAAAACAATTCCTGGGTTCGCTTGTTTGCGTCGTCTTTAGCCATACTTTTTAACTGAAAATGTGTGTGTGTGTGTGTGTGTGGGGGGATCACCCGAAGCACAAGAACTCCCACAGATAAGAGTTATGCGGTGACTACTCTTCTTAGCCCAGTTTGCACCAGCAGGAAGATGTTTGTTGCTTAGTCCGTAGTGTGTCACGGGTCGGCCGCCAGACTTAGTCGTGGTCGTATCGAGTGACAGCCCCGTTTCATCCACATTGATTATCCGTCAAAGTTGTTCAGGTGGGGCATACAGCTCTCCTTCGTGTCCCCCAGCGACCTCCTCATCCGTTGGCAACCAGCAGGCAAAGCCCATATCAAGAAAGAAAGTTTTTAGGGTTGTAAACCATTGGTTATATTTTTACGGGTTGCATACGTTGCCCGATGTTCCTCCATCTGAAAATTCTGGTTTGACACTTCCAACGCATTTGCAAACTTAGGTTTCAAGCGCCTGAATAAAGAAACAGAGTTGGTCAGTGGTGCTGGAATAACACCGTGGTTAGTGATGCATGCCGTCAGCTTTTGAATGAGCATCTGACGGTCTATTTTGTCCTTCATCCGAGCCACTGTCAATGTAACAAAAGTTAGAATTGCTTTGCCAAGAGCATCCTCCACCGTGTCTGGAAGTACTGGTCGCCGCCCCCTCCGTGGTGGACCCTTGAGTCCTTGACGAAGACGATTCCTGCAATGTGACTCGGTTGATGTTAGTACCGTACGTCATATTTACCTTGTCACAGATATCCGTTGATGAGAGCCGTTCTACTCCCTTGGGGTTTCCCTCTGCTACCCTCCAGGCATGATTAAATCGAATCCTGATAGCTTGCTCATTTGTTCTAGAACATAGACCTTGGTGGGGAGTCCTTCTTTTTTTTCAAAGACAATGGAGATGGAGTTAGTTTCTTCCTTTTGCAAGGTGTGTGTGTGGGGGGGGAAGTTTTCCTTGTCCAAAAACGCTGCTGTAGTCGCTGCTGTGCTTACTTCTGGCGCCGCTCCATCCGGCGCTGGCGCTGTTACCAGCGTCGTTGTCGTTTGTGTGCTCCCATTGCTGTTGCTGGAGCCACTATGTGTTCTCTTGTTGTTGCTGTTGTTCTTGTCTTCTTCCAAGAGTTTTGCCTTCTTCTACAATCATACTCTCTTCTGTAGGGACCGGTTCTTGCTCTCCTCCTCTGTAAATCCAACAGAAAGCATTGCAGCTGCCGTAGTGAATCCTTAACATGTAAACCGGAGAACGTTAGTAGCCTTCTCTGTTGATGTGCACAGGGGAAGGGAAGCGCCCCTTGCCACAGCGCCAACTGTGTGTGTTGTTGTTGCTGCTGCTGCAGGGGGAGTTTTTTGGCCTTGGGTGAGGGTGTTGTTGCTGTTGCTGCAGCTGTTTTTAAAAAATGACCGGGCGGATCGATCCGCAACTTGGGGGGCATCTTGTAATTGATAAGTACCAATTTACCCTGTAGTGGCGCTTCCTTGTTGTTGCCTTGAGCAGGG
Organism: Pseudo-nitzschia multiseries; assembly: GCA_037355745.1. Lineage (NCBI taxonomy): Eukaryota > Bacillariophyta > Bacillariophyceae > Bacillariales > Bacillariaceae > Pseudo-nitzschia > Pseudo-nitzschia multiseries. The sequence continues at coordinate 37,517,727 of CM074781.1, read as the reverse complement.
GGGTCCTTGTTGCTGCTAAGGGGGGATTTTTGACGTTGTTTTTTGGGCCCTTGGGGGTGTTGCTGTGGCTGTGGCTGTTTTTTTAAAAACGGCTGGTGGTCGGATCGAGCTGCAACTTGGGGGTCTTCTTCTCCTTGATAAGTATCAATTTATCCTATAACGGCGCTTGTTGTTGCCGCAAAACTTTCCAGGGACCTTATTTTCAATGCATGGGGGAGGGGGGGGCGTTTTTTGGAGTTTTTGCCCTTGGGCATGTTGCTGTTGTTGAAGCTCTTTTCTTCTAAACCACTTGGCCAATCAATCCGCAATTTGGGGGGCTCCTTGTACTTGGTATAAGGAAGGTAACCCTGAGTAGCAAGCGGCTGAGGTGGTCTGGTTAAGGAATGGTTGACTTGAGACCACTTGGTATGATGAGGTTGTGTAAAAGGAGTTTTTTTCATAATTTTCATGATTTTCTTGACTGAAAGAATCATAAAGTTCGAAGGGGTTCTGGTGTGTGCAACCCAGAAAATTGGGTATCTATGGATAGCTCTTGACCTTGCCTTTTCTGGCGCGGTGATTACTTTAGTCTGGAAGTTCCAGCTGGAGAGTAAGATCAATAAGACTAACAGGACCAAAATTGATGCTTGTAAGGAGCGGGACGGGGGAAAAGTGGTCTCAAAATGACCGCTCCGATTAACACTTAAACTCGTACCGTGAGGGTGCACAATATAAATACAACCCAAAATACAACAGTACAAAAACCGTGTAGAACTCTACGTGAGTAGATTAAGCGCGCGCAAATCTTCAGCGAGAGAAGCTACACGACATCAGCGAGAGATGCTACACATCAGCAAGGCACAAACTCCGCTGAATTGTGCATTTAAAAAAATCCAAGTCCGATCACTGCAAATAACACGTGAAAAATGCAAACACAGAAATAATTTTGGTTCATATCATGACAGAAATTGTTCATCGATTACATGTAACATCTAATCGCTAATACAACAAGCAATCGATCAATTGATCGATCGATCATTCCCTCGAGGCACAAAGCCCACTGGGATGTGTGTCAAAGAAAATTCCAAGTCAGATCACTGCAAATAACACGCCGACATACAGAAACAGAAATAATTTTGATTCATATCACGACAGAGATTGTTCATCGATGATAGATCGGATCAATCGATCAATCGCCGATCCGATCCGATCGATCCGATCTGATCCGATTGATCAACCAATCGAGGAGGCACAAAGCCCGCTGGGATGTGCATCAAAGAAAATTCCAAGTCAGATCACTGCAAATAACACGCCAACATACAGAAACAGAAATAATTTTGATTCATATCACGACAGAGATTGTTCATCGACGACATCATCAAATACATGTAAGCAACATCTAATCGCTAATACAGTTAGAGACCAAAACGATCGATCAATCATATCCTACACTCGGTACATGAAAACTTGAACTTCGAAACACACTGCTATCAGCAACAACAGGGGGGATCCCCTATCCAATAGCAACACACTCCCCTCCACTCCACTTGACAATCCACCAATCGAAACGCCGCCGCCGCCGCCACTCAACGAAGCTGGAAATTTCCTCCCTGCCTCTCATCTGGGCGCATCTTCCAAATCAGCTGAGTCATAGTACAGTCTCCATAGCACCTCTTGATCTTGGCAATGGCTGTGTTCACATCATTCCCCCGGTCTAGAATGCGCTCCATACATCCCCAAAGAACCTTCCGATTGCAATACTTGTACTTCACTTGACCTCGTTCCACGGCAGTGAACTACTCCCTTGCCAGAATGCCATGCTGATACTCATCCCACAATGGTTGGATAGTTTGTGGTCTATCAAACAGGAGTGCTGGCCTTTCTACGACAGGAGCTCCTTGACGCGGATTTGCAGATGGTCTTGCTCCTACTCCTCCTACTCTTCGAGCTGGTGCTAGTGTCAACCCTCAAACCATCTGGGTAAGGATCTTAACCTGTCGTTTGAGCTCAGCAAGCTCTGAGATCTGATGGTTCCTCATCTCTGCTACATTCGTTTGAGTAGCGGATAGCTTGGCATAGATAGCATTTCTCCACTGCTGTCCCCCTCTACCAAACGCCCCTCCACCATCTCCTTCTTCACCCTCAGGGATCTCATCCAGCCACACAATTCCATCGATATTGGAAGCAACAACTTCAGCTCTATGAATAGGATTCACCCCATCCTCAAGTCTGCCTTGCAACAGCTCATATTGCCGTACAATCTGTTGCTTCAGTCCAAGGGGGATATAATCTGCAACAGCAGGATCAAAGCAAGCCCAAAGCAAGGGCTTTGCTAGGATAGCAGCGACTGTCGTCCCCAAAGGCTCCTTGAATTGCAGGAGCTACTGAAGCACAAAGCCAGTCATCTGTTAGGCCACTGTCATCCTTCTCCTTGTACAAGCAAATCCCACGATGGGAAAGCTTGCTACCAGCATTGATATCCGGCCTAGTCCAACTGCACATCCAAGTACCAATCTTGAATACTCTTAGTCTTCCATCTAGCTCTATAGTTAACATCATCGCGAGTCGCGCCTCCTCTCCTAGCCATAGTTGTAGCCCACTTCTTAACTGAATGAGTCCCTAGCTGTTACTGCCTTCCAAGGGGCCTAAACTGATCACCTTCTATGATAGCCTTCAGACCCTTTTGGTATGCCAACTTGCACTTGTCGGCTTCCTTGTTCTGGGCTTTCAGTGGGGACCTGGAGTCTGTATCTCCCTCAGCAAACAGCCATTGACTCAACCGGCCAGCGCCACTACCAAGCCATGCCTCCAGGTAGATAGCAAGGCCAATTAGTACACAGTATCTGTGATCCATAGCGCCCATCACAAGTTGTAATGGACAATTTCCCTCGTCATGGACGTTCTTCGACCACCTCATCTGAATCGTAAGATAGCCAGGGTACTATGTAGTACTAACCTGCAAGTTGGCCTTCTTCATGTGTGACGTGTCATCCCCTCTTGCAATCAAGTGCAGTTGGACTCGGAGCATTGCCATGTGCCAGGAGGCTTTGAAGGCTGTCTCCAATGGCTGTGAGGTCAAGCATTTGAGCAAACTCTTCATGTGTGAAAGCCCTATCAGCAGACGTTTCAACGCCAAGCTGCCGGGTTTCCTTCTTAGCCACAGATTTGATCAGCCGATTGATCTTGATAGATCTAGTAGGATTGCCAGTCTTGTTTATTACATCCCAAGCTGCAGTGTTAGTCATGAAGTAGGAGAGAGCTTTTTTCCAATATCTCAAAGTGCTAGAACGGCCGCCAACTGGATTATTGTCTACTCCTGGATCCTCCATCCCATACACCTTCAAACACATCCATTTGTAGATGTGATCTGGCGTAACAGTGTTGAGCTCTTCTTGGTTGAACACCCGGTCGGTGGCATATTCATGCCCTCCAGCAATATGAGACATCAACTCCAACAAAATCCGGTGGTATCTTAAGAGCTGAGTGGGGGCATTCACATCATTAGGTAGAATTGGATCCGGCCCCCTTCGGGCCATTCCTCTTGTTCGACGGGGGATTGTTGGCGCTCTTCTTCTTGTTGCTGGGGCCGGCGTTGTTGTTGTTGTTGTTGCTTGCTGCTGCTGGTGGGGCCGTCGGCGCATCTTCATCGTCCTCGTCCTTGGCGTCATCTAGGACTTCATCGTCATCATCAGCAGCTAAGGCTAAGGCAGCTAGCTCCCCTAGGCCATTATCTTCAGCTTCATTCTCCTCCTCCTGCTCGTAGTCCTCCTCCTCCTCCTCCTCCTTGTAGTCCTCCTCCTCCTCCTCCTCCTCCTCGTCATCCTCGTCGTCGTCATCCTCCTCCTCCTCTGGAGGCTCCGGTTTGTCATTGTCAGAGTCACCAGCATCTTTTGCTTCTGCAGCTGCTGCAGCTCTTTGCATTGACAGCGCATGCACACCGGATTGCCCCAAGGTTCTTTGCTTGCTGCAAAACCCTTGCCTCCTCCCTTGGTGTTCTTGCTGCAGGATCCATGGCAGCTGAAGCGGCTGCTGCTTGGGCTGGAGCACGGTGTTCACGGGCCCTTTCACTGGGCCCGAATGTTCTTCGGATCCATGCTCAGCTGACGCGGCATCTTGTTGCTTGTTGCTTGTTGCTTGTTGCTTGTTGCTTGTTGCTTGTTGCTTGTTGCTTGTTGCTTGTTTTGCTTCGATCGATTTGCAATTAGACGATCGATAAAAAAAGTGAGCTTTTGGCTAATCGTATTATTTTCCTTCTGAATCCGGTCCGTTGAGGATCTGATTCAAAGGCTTCTGAAGAACATCAACGCTGCGTTAGTGTGTTAGTAGACGAACGGTTGTACTCTACGCGTGACAATTGTGGTTGGATACTTTCGGCAACGGATAATCGGACTACAGGCGAGACTATGGAAACGCCAGATCTCTTCTTACTGTGAACTTATTCAGATACAGCGAGACAGACCTTAGTAATGTAGATTACAGATAGTTGGTAGCAACTAGTGTGAATTTTGGGATATAAATCAGTTGAATGTTAAAAGTATGAGATAAAGTGAAATCTTGCCGAAATGCAAGATATCTCTTTTATTGAGATGAATATGTTGCAACTGCTGTTGCGTAGTGATGAGATTACTCGCTGATTATTTCCATACATGCATTGGTCGTTGACCGTATGTATCTGTATGCATATATATATATATTGTGTGAGAATCACACGCCAACGGTTTTCTTCTCTTGTTCCATTAGGAAGACTTCATGATATGTTTATCATTAAGATCAGGAATTGCTCCCGTAGCTCGTGTGATATTTTATGAAATCAGAGTTTGCTCACCGAAGAACAATGGCAATATTATAAAACAGAGATTGCTCGCCGCCGATGCGCGATGGGAATCGATGCACCGTGGGAATCGATATGTCATGGGAATCAATTACTTTGGTTGATACGGGACTCATTGATTTGTATGAATAGGATATCTACCATCTGGTAGCTTTGGTATTTCTGGTCACGAAAGGAATTTAATACTCCCCATGTCTCCTTGTGAAAGGTCATCACGCTCTACATGATGCTTCCATCGTCTTGGAGGAGGTTGCTGGTATTCCCACAAAAGTGGAAGATGGGCTTGAGCAGTGGATACACAACTGAGTGTCCCCAATGCTTGGTGAGAATATCTGCACAGTTATCCTTACCTGGGATGTGCATCATTAAAATGAAACCTCTCACTATCATGCTCTGTACAGTAGTGAAACAATAGAATGTTGTGACGCTTATGCAACCTTGCGTAAGGGAAGGTCGACGTTTGGATCATCTTTTCGTTGTCACCCCAAGAGTAGGAGATATCATGGACTCATGTTCCGAGGTATCGGAATGAGTGGCGTAAATCAACGATCTGTTCGATGCAAGTTCTTCCTGCAACGAATTCAGCTCCAAAGGTGGCCGTTTCCGTAGTAGACTGTTTCTTCGAGAACCACATCATGGGAGTCTTGTTCGCGAAGTGAAGGATGCCGGTTACAAACTTACCACTAAGAATATCATGCATAAGGTTGGCGTCATAGAAATGTGTCAACACTACTGTCTTCCCAAGTGGTGCAGGAGCGTCGTCGGGTAGCTCTTCAGAATGCTCCCCATAGACGGTGTTGGACCAATCGATGGTGTTGGGTTTAGTCAATATAAAATCTGGGGGTTCCACGTGGAATCTGATTTTAAAATGTCTAAACTTGGAGATATATCCATAGATACGTTTGGCACGTTCGAGATGCCCATCTCGTGGTTGAGCTCTGAAACTCGAGAGTGTCATCACGGCTGTTTGTACATCGAAACGCCCAATAGCGAATGATCCATTGGAGTGAACCGATCATACTTTGGTATTTCTGTATACCAGTTTCTTCGAGAAAGGCTGAGGAGTCCAATTCGGGATGGTCGTTCTCTGCAATGGGTGACTGGAACCTGGTGTTAGGTTTGCATCCGAACATTTGTTGGTAAGACGCTTCCATCTTTTCGATGAACTTTATGGGATTCATGCAGAGAACACCATGCGCGTTGCGCTCAAATCCGCAACCTAGGTGAAAGTTCATAGGTCCAGATCCCTTCAGTTTGAAGTTATATGGCGACGACTGTAATATCTTCAAGAAGGAATTGGGATCTGCCATGCAAAGACATAGGTCATCGACGTATGTGCATATGAAGTTCATATACACGTTCACCATGTTTGTTCATTCCAGGCTTGAGGAATATTTCCAGTTCTGCGCGGGATCTTTTGAAGCCGAGTTCGATGAGACAAGCCGCGAGTATAGGTCATCGACATATGTGCATATAAGTTCATATACACGTTCACCATGTTTGTTCATTCCAGGCTTGAGGAATATTTCCGGTTCTGCGCGGGATCTTTCGAAGCCGAGTTCAATCAGACAAGCCGCGAGTAAATCACCAAAGTACTTGCCCGAGGATCTGAGGCCATATAGGGCTTTGTAAATGATCAATAGGTGGCCTTCCAGTGATCCGAATTCGGGACCTGCCTTGATGCATACTTTCTCGCAGGTAACTGCCTCTAGGTAGGCATTACCTAAATCGGTACCCCATGCTTCTAGGTTGTTCAGTTCAGCTAGGAATAGGCACATACGTAGACCGCGGAGAGATACTGACACCTGCATAAACACTGTGGATAGGGGCCTCAGTGAGATTACCGTTAGCAACGAGACGAGCCTTGTGTCTACCGTCGTGCTTGACAGCATATATCATGTGTACCTTGATCTGTTGGAACCCGGGGGGAATGGAGCTTGTCTTGTATACGCCTTTATCAATGAATGTATTGTATTCATTGAGTTGTTCCATTTCCAGAGTGGTGGCGTCTTCCCATTTGGTGTTTCCGTTGGCTTGATCAAATTGGAGGGCTTCTTCGTGGTTACGAGGTACTTTGAATCCATATTGGTACTGTGGAGTGGTACGGAAAGAACGAAGTTTGGCTTGATGCACGAGCCGGTCAAGTTTCTTGGTTCGTCGTGCGAGGTTGGTGATCCGCTTAAGGGCGTTTCCAACCCAGGGAGGTCAAGCAAGTTGTTGTCTTTCCCATATTTTGCAACAGTGACAGGGTCATCAGCCGCAATGTTGGCCAGAGGTTCATATGTGCGTTCCATATTTTCCCATTCAATCCAAAGGTTATATTTGAAACCTTTGTATTGAGGGTGCTTGTTATCCAGCGGACCTTAGGTGTCCTAGGATGCGGCAAAATGACCAAAGTTTGCCGTCTTCTTGTGTTGAATCACGATGGATGTATTTCATGACATCATTGTATGCAATGATATCGTTAAGTTTGTCATCAGAGTGTTTGCACTTGAACTTGATGAAGTCTTTGTTGCGTTCAAGACTGTCTTCTACATCGACGATGGTAAGACGCTTCCGAGTGCCATAGGGGTTGGGTACAAGGAAGGATTCGTCCTTGTAGATCGGCAATCGGGACCGTAGGAATGGTAATTGGTTGGTCCATCATTGTCAAATTGTGCGTTGCCTTCTTTGTCGGTAACAACTACCTGTGATGGGTCTACTGAAGGAGTAGCGGGGTTGGTGTGTGGAGTTGTGACGTCACTAACATCAAAGTATGCTAGCTCCGGAGGATCAAAATCATCTTCAGTAAGGAGAATGCCATCGGGGTTCTTGCTGAAGATGTGTGTCGTAGGAGGACCATCAAAACTCTCCCCATAGTTGTTAGGGAGTGGAGAAGGTGACCAGCTTGGACTGTCATCGACCTTCTTATATAGGAAGCTCGGTAACGAGGGGTGGGCGGGTGGTTGAAGAATAGCTGGATTATCAGATGCAGGAGGTGTTGTACCTGGTTGTTTGTTGGGTACAGATGGGATGGTGTCATTGGCGGTGTCGGAATCAGCGGGTGAGACGCCAGGAGGGGGAGTAACTGAGTTGCCCTGTTTTGTAGAATCTTCAATGGGGCTATTCTTAGAGATATGCTCCCCATGTTTGAATGTTGGAGCGTCTCCAGTGGCGTATAAACGGGGCAAGGAATCCTTGGCCTTACGCCATTTGATGAAATCATCATCAGTGAATAGGCCCTCACATTTGTTGCGAAGATGCAGGCATGAGAGCAGAGCGTACACCGGACCGGTCAAGTAACTTGTTGGTAACTGGATCCCAGATTCGGAAGCAGAGTCCATTGCCAACATGTTCTGCAATGCCGACGAAGTGACCGAGACGTTTGGTAGACTGGGTACCGAAAGGTGAGTCGTTGGTCTTGAAATACACAGGTTCAAACCAGAAGAAACTGGTGTATGCGCTGATATCGCCAAGTGTACCGGTAGCAATGAAGACCGGTTGTTTGTCGGACAGAGTAGGATCAGAAATAACATTGAGGAGACCAGCAACATATGTCATGCACAGCAGCCATAGATGTGGTGGTGTGCCTGTACGATCCATGACGCGATTGACAATGCGTTTGAACGTTTGATATCGTCAGTTCAAATTGGTTCTGGTGTTGGTGATAAGGTTCACTTTGCCAGAGTCCAATCCATAACATTTTGAGATAATCGGTGACCCTCTTACTAGATTGGTAGTTACTGTGGTCGCAAAGGAGGCGAATGGGCCTGCCCCATTTTCGAACAAAGTTCTGGAAGCAAGATAGGAAATCTCCGGTGGTACGCATTTCTTCAACGTGTATAATATGTGACTTTCTGCCGAAGAAGATCTGAGCAATCTTGGAGACACCATCAATTGCTGGGACATCCAAATAGACAGCATCAGGACATAACGTCGTCATTGAAGGGTCAAACGTTCATGGCCGGTTGGGGGGAATGGAAACGTTTGAAAATGTTTCCATCAGGGCTAACCGCTAATGAACCATATTGGGTTGAGTTTTCAAACGTGGCTTTGATGTGATCTGTGGAAACCCAACAAAAGAAAGGTTTCAGGGATAAGTAGTCATGTTTGTTGGGGTATCTCTCACGGGGCGTAGCTGCAATACGTGTAGTATTGCTGGCAGTACAATCCGTCGGAAACGCAGTGACCGTCCCAGAGACTTCAGGTAAAGTGCAGCATGCGAGGCGTTCCTGGTGAATGTAGTCAGTAGGAAGTAAGCCAGAATGAGCGATCGTTGGTTCCATGATCATCAATAGGAAGGAAGGGAGACCAAGTGGATAGGCTGGAATATGAACTGAGAGACGTGACCGTGGAAGAGCCAGGGGATACAGAGATATCTAATCCTTCAAGGCAACGTGGCTTTCCGTATTCGTCATAATTGGGATACAGGAGTTGCTGCGGCTGAGGAGGGTATTTCTGGAGAAATTGTTCATCTTTTGCATTGATAGTGGTATCAAGAACAGATGGGCCCCAATGCTTATCAGATGTCATGATAACATGTGGGAGCGTATCAAACTCGGTAGTTGTGTACTTTCGCATCGCAAGGTATGGCAAACCATGCCGGATGCTAAGGGGCAGTGCATATCCATTGGAGGTGGTGATTACCTGTCCACCGCCCGTTTTGATGGATGTGTCGTCGACATTTGAAAAATAAGCTTCCATCTGGCCGGAGGACAAGATAGAAGGGTGTTGGCCTGTATATGCACATTCATTGAAAATGAGGATGACGGGACCTCTGTTCGATATGGAATAAGCTCCACAAGTAGCAATGGGAATATTTTTTACCTGGTGATTGTTAATGCCTGTGACATTGACATATCAGTGGTGGGATATCCTTGGAGATGAGGCATGCATCATTGCCGATGATGCAACCATTTGCGCCGCGATCGACCATGGCAAAACCAGGACTAGTAACCGTAGTTTTGTGTACAGGGTATGTGTACGACGTTACTGGACTATCGTTAGGAAAGGTCAGATCATCGTCAGGATTATACCACTTTATACCACTGGTGAAAATTGGCGGAATAGGAGGATGTTCCTACAGGTATTTGGGTGTCACCGTCCTTTTTGTACCGAATGTCAGGGTTTTTGGAGAGGAATCGAGCGGGATGCGCGGGTGACACGGAAGACTTGAGAGGTCGTTGGTCCTTGGATGAAGAGGTTTTTGATTTGTATACACCTAATGATGCATGGAAAACACCTCTACGGTCATTTTCTACAGCAGGATGTAGGTCTGCTGCGGAATTGACATGTTCATCTTTGTTCGAAGTATCGTCTTCTCAGAATGATACAGAGTGTCCATGTTGATATGCCTTCCAGGTGATGGGCTTGACATTGTTAGGGTCAGGTTGATCCTTTGAGAGTAAGTCAGTGTCAGTAACGATGCGACCACGGATTTTCTTGCCTTCCGGAGAAAAACTTAGCCAACTCTTCATGTCCTGACGTGATAGGGCCTTCCATATGTTTGTGGGCAGGCGCATGGTAGGGTCAGGGGTACGTCCAGCCTTAAATACCGCATAGTCTTGATAGTCTCCTTCAAATTCGATAGGGAGAGCATAGTCGTCATGGTTTTGGCTTTGCTCAGATGAGAAGTCATGAACGTGTGCACGTACAGTCGACCGAGGAGCCGCCATCGCGGACTGGGAATTGAGTCGAGTTGCTTCGAGTAGAAGCGTGATTTTAAGTTTGTGAATAGCAGCCGCTTCAGCGACTGCATCTGTCACGGTGCTATTTGTCCCACCTGGATCCTTGACTTTGGCAAACTGTTCACTTAGCTGAAAGCTGGAATAGCATGCCTGACATAATGCAGATTTTGCAGTATGGTACTCAAGGGGCTTGTTGGGAGGACGGAAGCTTGTTGAGGTGATTTAATTCATCAAACCAATGTGTGATGAATTTCACTTTGGATTCTTTCCAATTGTTGAGATTCAACTTTAGCAACGCTTGTAGTTGAGTTGAATTGTCATATACCTTGGCTTTTGATTCACTGTGAAGGTTTACGAAATCAAAGTATGCTTGACGCCCATTACGTGTGGTATAATGGCTGTGTACACACGATGTGGATAGATTGCTTTTCAAGACTTCCAACATTAGTACCCAGAAGAAGGCACACTGTTTGACGAAAAGGTCACGTGTATAACCTTGAAGCACAGCTGGAGGCCAGGTTTCATCAAGGAATGTTTCTGTGTCGATGTCGTATGCCTCGAGTTTAGCTTTGAAACCTACGAGCCAATGTTCGAATCTTGAGTCATCTGTGAGGGGCGTAAAAGACTTTTCATCCCGTGCTTTTCGGCACCAAGATTCGTACTTTACCTGCTGAGGTGTCTTTTTGTTACTTCCCGGCGGAGGAGGTGGAGGGTTCAGAACAGATTCGGTCTGCATACGGAGGGCATGGTCCAAGCGGAATGCTTGGAATTCTTTATACGTATATGATTTTACATCTTTCCATTCTTTTTCGTCTTCTTGTAGTTCGAGAGCGAACTCCACAAGTGCCTCTATGATCCTTTGGATGGATCAAGGGATATGCGTTGGTAGTCCTCCCTCAGTATAGGTAAGCTCGCGTGCAAAGTCCGGTTCGATAAGTGCGTCGAGAAATGCATTCCACTCGCATATCGAACAGAGGTCCCGTCATCCTCATTTTCAATGAATGCGCATATACAGGCCAACACCCTTCTATCTTGTCCTCCGGCCAGATGGAAGCTTATTTTTCAAATGTCGACGACACATCCATCAAAACGGGCGGTGGACAGGTAATCACCACCTCCAATGGATATGCACTGCCCCTTAGCATCCGGCATGGTTTGCCATACCTTGCGATGCGAAAAGTACACAACTACCGAGTTTGATACGCTCCCACATGTTATCATGACATCTGATAAGCATTGGGGACCCATCTGTTCTTGATACCACTATCAATGCAAAAGATGAACAATTTCTCCAGAAATACCCTCCACAGCCGCAGCATCTCCCGTTTCCCGATTATGACGAATACGGAAAGCCACGTTGCCTTGAAGGATTAGATATCTCTGTATCCCCTGGCTCTTCCACGGTCACGTCTCTCAGTTCATATTCCAGCCAATCCACTCGGTCTCCCTTCCTTCCTATTGATGATCATAGAACCAACGATTGCTCATTCTGGCTTACTTCTACTGACTACATTCACCAGGAACGCCTCGCATGCTGCACTTTACCTGAAATCTTTGGGACAGTCACTGCGTTTCCGACGGATTGTACTGCCAGTAATACTACACGTATTGCAGCTACGCCCCGTGAGAGATACCCCAACAAACATGACTACTTATCCCTGAAACCTTTCTTTTGTTGGGTTTCCACAGATCACATCAAAGCCACGTTTGAAAACTCAACCCAATATGGTTCATTAGCGGTTAGCCCTGATGGAAACATTTTCAAACGTTTCCATTCCCCCCAACCGGCCATGAACGTTTGACCCTTCAATGACGACGTTATGTCTGATGCTGTCTATTCGGATGTCCCAGCAATTGATGGTGGCTCCAAGATTGCTCAGATCTTCTTCTGCAGAAAGTCACATATTATACACATTGAAGAAATGCGTACCACCGGCAATTTTCTATCTTGCTTCCAGAACTTTGTTCGAAAATGGGGCAGGCCCATTTGCCTCCTTTGCAACCACGGTAACTACCAATCTAGTAAGAGGGTCACCAATTATCTCAAAATGCTATGGATTGGGCTCTGGCAAAGTGAACCTTATCACCAACACCAGAATCAATTCGAACGGCGATATCAAACGTTCAAACGCATTGTCAATCGCGTCATGGATCGTACAGGCACACCACCACATCTATGGCTGCTGTGCATGACATACGTTGCCGGTCTCCTCAATGTTATTTCTGATCCTACTCTGTCCTGACAAACAACCTGGTCTTCATTGCTACCGGTACACTTGGCGACATCAGCGCATACACCAGTTTCTTCTGGTTTGAACCTGTGTATTTCAAGACCAACGACTCACCTTTCGGTACCCAGTCTACCGAAACGTCTCGGTCACTTCGTCGGCATTGCAGAACATGTTGGCAATGGACTCTGCTTCTGAATCTGGGATCCAGTTACCAACAAGTTACTTGACCGGTCCGGTGTACGCTCTGCTCTCATGCCTGCGTCTCGCAACAAACGTGCGGGCCTATTCACTGATGATGGTTTCATCAAATGGCGTAAGGCCAAGGATTCCTTGCCCCGATTATTATTAAATTCCTTTCGTGACCAGAAGTACCAAAGCTATCAAAGGGTAGATTTCCTATGCGCATGAATCAATGAGTCCCGTATCCATCTAAGTAATCGATTCCCACGGCATATCGATTCCCACGGCGCATCGATTCCCATCGCGCATAAACGGTGAGCAATCCCTGTCTTACGATATTGCCATTGTTCTTCGGTGAGCAAACTCTGATTTCATAAAATATCACACGAGCTACGGGAGCAATTCCTGACCTTAATGATAAACATTTCATGGAGTCTTCCTAACGGAACAAGAGAAGAAAACCGTTGGCATGTGATTCTCACACAATACATATACATGCATACAAATATATATGGTCAACGACTAATACATGTACGGAAATAATCAGCGAGTAATCTCAGCACTACGCAACAGCAGTTGCAACGTATTCATCTCAATAAAAGAGATATCTTGCATTTCGGCAAGATTTCACTTTATCTCATACTTTTAACATTCAACTGATTTATATCCCAAAATTCACACTAGTTGCTACCAACTACTTGTAATCTACATACTAAGGTCTGTCTCGCTGCAATCTGAATAAGTCACAGCAAGAGGAGATCTGGCGTTTCCCTAGTCTCGCCTGTAGTCCGATTATCCGTTGCCGAAAGTATCCAACCACAATTGTCACGCGTAGAGTACAATCGTTCGTCTACTAACACACTAACGCAGCGTTGATGTTCGTCAGAAGCCTTTGAATCAGACTCTCAACGAATCGGATTCAGAAGGAAAATAATAGATTAACAGTCGCAAGCTCTAAGAAGGCTTGCACACAAGAAGGAACAGGATCGGAATTGAACACAATCCCTACGCTGGCATATGCACATCGCACATCGTACACGAAGCAGTTCCCATTCTCAGTCACCGCGCAATTCTTTCCAAGGCTCGGAACCACCACAGATGCCGAACATACCGTTGATGCCCGGCAATGCACTCGGAGGCGAAGAGAAGAACGACGCCGAAGTCACCACTATCGAACGCTTTCCCAGCTTCGATGCTGATATGAGAAAGATACTCATATCCTTACTCAACGTAACAAGTGAGATTACTAGCAAGTTGTGCCTAGCTCTCAAGGAAGGCGGATTATGCGAGTGGAAGTCATTCCTCGACGCACTTATCGAACCGGATTTTGCACGCGAACTTACCTATACGGAGGGAGGATTGCCAACGCATATCCCTCGATCCATTCAAAGGAGCATAGAAGCACTTGCGGATTTCGCTATCGACCTACAAGAAGAAGATGTCGCCCTAGAAGATGACGAGAGGAACTGGAAAGATGTAAAGTCATATACTTACAGGGAATTCCAGTCATTTCGCGAAGAACGTGCCCAACGCTTGCGTAATGAATCTGCTCTGAACCCACCACCTCCTCCGGCGGGAAGTAACAAAAAGTCCCCTCAGCAGGTAAAGTACGAATCATGGTGCCGAAAAGCACGAGATGAAAAGTCCTTTACACCCCTCACGAATGACTTGAGATTCGAATACTGGCTCGTCGGTTTCAAAGCTAAACTCGAGGCATACGACATCGATACAGAGACATTCCTCGATGAAACTTGGCCTCCAGCTACGCTTCAGGGTTATACCCGTGACCTCTTCGTCAAGCAGTGTGCCTTCTTCTGGGTACTAATGTTGGAAGTCTTCAAGAGTGACCTTTCTGCATCATGTGTACACAGTCATTCTACCACTCGTGATGGACGCAAGGCATACTTCGATTTCAGTAAACCTTCATAGCAAATCAAAAGCAAAGGTATACGACAACTCGACTCAGCTACAAGCTTTGCTCAAGTTGAACCTCAACAATTGGAAGGAATCCAAAGTGAAATTCATCACACATTGGTTTGACGAATTGAATCACCTAAACAAGCTCCGTCCTCCCAACAAGCCCCTTGAGTACCATACTGTTAAATCAGCATTATGTCAGGCATGCTATTCCAGCTTCCAGCTAAGCGAGCAGTTTGCCAAAGTCAAGGATCCAGGTGGGACGAATAGCACCGTAACGGATGCAGTTGCCGAAGCCGCTGCTATCCACGATCTCAAAATCACGCTTTTACTCGAAGCAACTCGACTTGATTCCCAGTCCGCGATGTCTGCTCCTCGGTCGACCGTACGTGCACACGTTCATGATTTTTCTTCTGAATCGAGCCAAAACCATGATGACTATGCTCTCCCCATCGAATTTGAAGGAGACTATCAAGATTATGCTGTGTTTAAGGCTGGACGTACCCCTGACCCTACCACAAGGTTGCCTACAAACATATGGAAGGCCTTGTCACGCCAGGACATGAAGAGTTGGCTCAGTTTTTCTCCTGAAGGCAAGAAAATCGTGGTTGCCTCATTGCGACACGACTTACTTAACACTAACCAACCTGACCCCAACAGTGTCAAACCCATTACCCGGAAGGCATACCAACATGAACAATCGGTATCTTTTCGAGAAGACGATACTTCGACCAAGGATGAGCATACCAATTCCGCAGCAGACCTTCATCCTGCTGTAGAGAATGATCGTAGAGGTGTTTTCCATGCATCCCTAGGTGTATACAAATCAACGACCTCTTCGTCTAAGGACCAGCGACCTCTCAAGTCTTCCGTGTCACCCGCGCATCCCGCTCGATTCCTTTCAGACAACCCTGACATTCAGTACAAAAAGGACGGCGACACCCAAATACCTATGGGAACACCATCGTATTCCGCCAATTTTCACCAGTGGTATACTCCCGAGGATGATCTCACCTTTCCTAATGATGGTTCCGTAACGTCATACACATACCGTATACACAAAACTACACAAAACTACGGTTACTAGCCCTGGTTTTGCCATGGTCGATCGCGGCGCAAATGGCTGCATCATCGGTAATGATGCGTGTCTCATCTCCAAGGATATCCCACCACAATATGTTAACGTCACCGGCATTAACAATCATCAGGTACAAAATATCCCCATTGCTACATGCAGAGCGTATTCCATGTCGAACAGAGGCCCCGTCATTCTCATTTTCAATGAATGTGCCTATACAGGACGACACCCTTCTATATTGTCATCCGGTCAGATGGAAGCATATTTTTCAACTGTCGACGACACGTCCATCAAAGCAGGTGGAGGACAGGTCATCACCACCTCCGATGGCTATGCACTGCCTCTTAGTATACGACACGGTTTACCATACCTTGCGATGCGAAGGTATACGACTGTTGAATTTGACACGCTACCACATGTTATCATGACATCTGATAAACATTGGGACCCATCTGTTCTCGATACCACGATCAGTGCAAAAGATGAACAATTTCTCCAGAAATATCCTCCCCAACCACAGCAACTCCCTTATGCCGATTACGACGAATATGGGAACCCACGCTGCCTTGAAGGATTAGATATCTCTGTTTCTCCAGGGTCCTCCACGGTCACATCCCTCAGCTCGTATTCCAGCCATTCTACTCGATCTCCCTTTCTTCCTATTGATGATCATAGGACCAACGATCGCTCCTTTTGGCTTACTTCCACCGACTACGCTCATCAAGAACGTCTCGCATGCTGCGCGCTACCCGCAGTCTCTGGAACAGTTACTGCGTTTCCGACAGATTGTACAGCCAGTGACACTACACGCATTGCAGCTACGCCCCGCGAAAGATACCCCAACGAACATGACTACTTATCCCTGAAACCTTTCTTTTGTTGGGTTTCCACAGATCGCATCAAAGCTACTTTTGAAAACTCAACCCAATACGGTTCGTTAGCGGTTAGCCCTGATGGTAACATTTTCAAACGGTTTCATTCCCCTCAACCGGCCATGAACGTTCGCCCCTTCAATGACGATGTTATGTCCGATGCATGTCTATTCAGATGTCCCAGCAATTGATGGTGGATCCAAGATTGCTCAGATCTTCTTTGGCCGCAAATCACATATTATACATGTTGAGGACATGCGTACCACCGGCGATTTCCTCTCCTGCTTTCAGAACTTTGTTCGAAAATGGGGCAGGCCCATCCGCCTCCTTTGCGACCACGGTAACTATCAATCCAGTAAAAAGGTCATGGACTACCTCAAAATGTTATGGATTGGACTCTGGCAAAGTGAACCGTATCATCAACACCAGAATCAATTCGAACGCCGATACCAAACGTTCAAACGAATTGTCAATCGCGTCATGGATCGCACCGGCACACCACCACACATGTGGTTACTGTGCATGACATACGTCGCGGGTCTCCTCAATGTTGTTTCTGATCCTACGCTATCCGATAAACAACCGATCTTCATTGCCACGGGTACACTTGGCGACATCAGCGCATACACCAGTTTCTTCTGGTTTGAACCTGTGTATTTCAAGACCAATGACTCTCCTTTCGGTACCAAGTCTACCGAACGCCTAGGTCATTTCGTCGGCATCGCCGAACATGTTGGCAATGGACTCTGCTTTCGAATCTGGGATCCAGTTACCAACAAGTTACTTGACCGGTCCGGTGTTCGATCTGCTCTTACACCTGAGTCACGTAACAAATGCGCGGGCCTATTTACTGATGATGGTTTCATCAAATGGCGTAACGCAAAAGATTCCTTACCCCGTATATACGCAACTGGAGAAGCTCCAGCATTCAAACATGGGGAGCATACCAATCAGAATAAACTCATTGACGAGTCTACAAAACCAAACAGCTCAGTTCCCCCTAGCGTTTCACCCGCTGACTCTGACACCGCCGATGACACCAGTTCCATCTGCACCCAACAAACAACCAGATACCACGCCCCACGCATCTGGCACTCAACCAATTCTTCAACCACCCGCCCACCCCTCGTTACCGAGCTTCCTATATAAGAAGGTCGATGACAGCCCAAGCTGGTCACCTTCTCCACTCCCTAACAACTATGGGGAGAGTCTTGATGGTCCTCCTACGACACACATCTTCAGCAAGACATCCGACGGCGTTCTCCTTACTGAAGATGATTTTGACCCACCGGAATTAGCATACTTTGATGTCAGTGACGTCGCAACTCCACACACCAACCCCGCTACTCCTTCCGTAGACCCATCACAGGTAGTTGTTACCGACGAAGAAGGCAACGCACAATTTGACGATGATGTTAAACCCATTACCATTCCTACGATCCCGATTGCCGATCTACAAGGACGTTCCTTCCTTGTAACCAATCCAGATGGCACTCAAAAATGTCTTACCATCGTCGATGTTGAAGACAGTCTTGAACGCAACAAAGACTTCATCAAGTTCAAGTGCAAACACTCCGATGACGAACTCGATGATATCATTGCATACAATGACGTCATGAATTACATACATCGTGATTCAACACAAGAAGACGGCAAACTCTGGTCGTTTCGCCGCATCCTAGGACACCAAGGTCCACTGGATAACAAGCATCCTCAATACAAAGGTTCCAAGTATAACCTCTGGATTGAATGGGAGAATATGGAACGCACATATGAACCTCTGGCCAATATTGCAGCTGATGACCCGGTCACCGTTGCAAAATATGGGAAAGACAACAACTTGCTTGACCTCCCAGGTTGGAAACGCCTTAAGCGAATCACCAACCTAGCCCGACGAACCAAGAAACTTGATCGACTCGTGCACCAAGCCAAACTACGTTCTTTCCGTACCACTCCGCAGTATCAATATGGATTCAAAGTGCCTCGTAACCACGAAGAAGCCCTCCAATAAGATCAAGCCAACGGGAACACCAAATGGGAAGATGCCACCACTCTGGAAATGGTACAACTCAATGAGTACAATACATTCATTGATAAAGGCGTGTACAAGACGAGCTCCATTCCCCCGGGATTCCAACAGATCAAGGTACACATGATATACACTGTCAAGCACGACAGTAGACACAAGGCCCGCCTCGTTGCTAACGGTAATCTCACTGAGGCTCCTATCCACAGTGTTTACGCAGGCGTCGTATCTCTTCGCGGCCTACGTATGTGCCTATTCCTAGCTGAACTCAACGACCTAGAAGCATGGGGCACGGACATAGGTAACGCATACTTAGAAGCAGTCACCTGCGAGAAAGTATGCATCAAGGCAGGTCCCGAATTCGGATCGCTGGAGGGTCACCTGCTGATCATTTACAAAGCCCTATATGGTCTCAGGTCTTCAGGCAAATGCTTTGGAGACTTACTCGCGGCTTGTCTCATCGAACTCGGATTCGAAAGATCCCGCGCAGAACCGGAAATATTCCTCAAACCCGGAACGAACAAGCATGGTGAACGTGTATATGAACTTATATGCACATATGTCGATGACCTATGTCTCTGCATGGCAGATCCCAATTCCTTCTTGAAGATATTGCAGTCGTCACCATATAACTTCAAACTGAAGGGATCCGGACCTATGAACTTTCACCTAGGTTGTGGATTTGAGTGCGACGAACATGGTGTTCTATGCATGAATCCCATAAAGTTCATCGAAAAGATGGAAGCGTCTTACCAACAAATGTTCGGATGCAAACCTAGCACTAGGTTCCAATCACCCATTGCGGAGAACGATCATCCTGAATTGGACTCCTCGGCCTTTCTTGAAGAAACCGGTATACAGAAATACCAAAGTATGATCGGTTCACTACAATGGATCATCGCTATTGGGCGTTTCGATGTACAAACAGCCGTGATGACGCTCTCAAGTTTCAGAGCTCAGCCACGAGATGGGCATCTCGAACGTGCAAAACGTATCTATGGATATATCTCCAAGTTTAGACATTTTAAAATCAGATTCTGCGTGGAACCACCCGATTTTATATTGACTAAACCCGACACCATCGACTGGTCCAACACCGTCTATGGGGAGCATTCTGAAGAGCTACCCGACGACGCTCCTGCACCGCTTGGAAAGACAGTAGTGTTAACACACTTCTATGATGCCAACCTCATGCATGATATTCTCAGTGGCAAGGCAGTAACCGGCATTCTTCATTTCGCGAACAAGACTCCCATGATGTGGTTCTCGAAGAAACAGTCTACTACGGAAACAGCCACCTTTGGAGCCGAATTTGTTGCAGGAAGGACTTGCATCGAACAGATCGTCGATTTACGCCACTCATTCCGATACCTAGGAACACGAGTCCATGATGTCTCATACTCTTTGGGTGACAACAAAAAGATGATCCAAACGTCGACCTTCCCTTACGCAAGGTTGCACAAGCGTCATAATATTCTGTCGTTTCACTACGTACGAAGCATGATAGCGAGAGGTTTCATTTTAATGATGCACATCCCAGGTAAGGATAACTGTGCAGACATTCTCACCAAGCATTGGAGTCACTCAGTTGTGTATCCACTGCTCAGGCCCATCTTCCACTTCTGTGGTAATACTGGCGACCTTCTTCAAGATGACGGAAGCATCATGTAGAGCGTGATGACCCTTCACAAGGAGACATGGGGAGTATTAAATTCCTTTCGTGACCAGAAGTACCAAAGCTACCAGATGGTAGATTTCCTATGCGCATGAATCAATGAGTCCCGTATCCATCTAAGTAATCGATTCCCACGGCATATCGATTCCCACGGTGCATCGATTCCCATTGCGCATCAACGGTGAGCAATCCCTGTTTTACAGTATTGCCATCGTTCTTCGGTGAGCAAACTCTGATTTCATAAAATATCACACGAGCTACGGGAGCAATTCCTGACCTTAATGATAAACATTTCATGGAGTCTTCCTAACGGAACAAGAGAAGAAAACCGTTGGCATGTGATTCTCACACAATACATATACATGCATACAAATATATATGGTCAACGACTAATACATGTACGGAAATAATCAGCGAGTAATCTCAGCACTACGCAACAGCAGTTGCAACGTATTCATCTCAATAAAAGAGATATCTTGCATTTCGGCAAGATTTCACTTTATCTCATACTTTTAACATTCAACTGATTTATATCCCAAAATTCACACTAGTTGCTACCAACTACTTGTAATCTACATACTAAGGTCTGTCTCGCTGCAATCTGAATAAGTCACAGCAAGAGGAGATCTGGCGTTTCCCTAGTCTCGCCTGTAGTCCGATTATCCGTTGCCGAAAGTATCCAACCACAATTGTCACGCGTAGAGTACAATCGTTCGTCTACTAACACACTAACGCAGCGTTGCTGTTCGTCAGAAGCCTTTCGAATCAGACTCTCAACGAATCGGATTCAGAAGGAAAATAATAATTATACGCCACTGGAGACGCTCCAACATTCAAACATGGGGAGCATATCTCTAAGAATAGCCCCATTGAAGATTCTACAAAACAGGGCAACTCAGTTACTCCCCCTCCTGGTGTCTCACCCGCTGATTCCGACACCGCCAATGACACCATCCCATCTGTACCCAACAAACAACCAGGTACAACACCTCCTGCATCTGATAATCCAGCTATTCTTCAACCACCCGCCCACCCCTCGTTACCGAGCTTCCTATATAAGAAGGTCGATGACAGCCCAAGCTGGTCACCTTCTCCACTCCCTAACAACTATGGGGAGAGTTTTGATGGTCCTCCTACGACACACATCTTCAGCAAGAACCCCGATGGCGTTCTCCTTACTGAAGATGATTTTGATCCTCCGGAGCTAGCATACTTTGATGTTAGTGACGTCACAACTCCACACACCAACCCCGCTACTCCTTCAGTAGACCCATCACAGGTAGTTGTTACCAACAAAGAAGGCAACGCACAATTTGACAATGATGGCCAACCAATTACCATTCCTACGGTCCCGATTGCCGATCTACAAGGACGATCCTTCCTTGTACCCAACCCCAATGGCACTCGGAAGCGCCTTACCATCGTCGATGTAGAAGACAGTCTTTAACGCAACAAAGACTTCATCAAGTTCAAGTGCAAACACTCTGATGACAAACTTAACGATATCATTGCATACAATGATGTCATGAATTACATCCATCGTGATTCGACACAAGAAGATGGCAAACTTTGGTCATTTTGCCGCATCCTAGGACACCAAGGTCCGCTGGATAACAAGCATCCCCAATACAAAGGTTCCAAGTATAACCTTTGGATTGAATGGGAAAATATGGAACGCACATATGAACCTCTGGCCAACATTGCGGCTGATGACCCTGTCACTGTTGCAAAATATGGGAAAGACAACAACTTGCTTGACCTCCCTAGGTTGGAAACGCCTTAAGCGGAATCACCAACCTCGCACGACAAACCAAGAAACTTGATCGACTCGTGCACCAAGCCAAACTTCGTTCTTTCTGTACAACTCCACAGTACCAATACGGGTTCAAAGTACCTCGTAACCACGAAGAAGCCCTCCAATTTGATCAAGCCAACGGAAACACCAAATGGGAAGATGCCATCACTCTGGAAATGGAACAACTCAATGAATACAATACATTCATTGATAAAGGCGTGTACAAGACAAGCTCCATTCCCCCCGGGTTCCAACAGATCAAGGTACACATGATATATGCTGTCAAGCACGACAGGTAGACACAAGGCTCGTCTCGTTGCTAACGGTAATCTCACTGAGGCTCCTATCCACAGTGTTTATGCAGGTGTCGTATCTCTCCGCGGCCTACGTATGTGCCTATTCCTAGCTGAACTGAACGAACTGGAAGCATGGGGTACCGACATAGGTAATGCCTACCTAGAAGCAGTTACCTGCGAGAAAGTATGCATCAAGGCAGGTCCCGAATTCGGATCGCTGGAAGGTCACCTATAGATCATTTACAAAGCCCTATATGGCCTCAGATCCTCAGGCAAGTGTTTTGGAGATTTACTTGCGGCTTGTCTCATCGAACTCGGCTTCGAAAGATCCCGCGCAGAACCGGAAATATTCCTCAAGCCTGGAACGAACAAGCATGGTGAACGTGTATATGAACTTATATGCACATATGTCGATGACCTATGTCTTTGCATGGCAGATCCCAATTCCTTCTTGAAGATATTGCAGTCGTCACCATATAACTTCAAACTGAAGGGATCCGGACCTATGAACTTCCACCTAGGTAGCGGATTTGAGCGCGACGCGCATGGTGTTCTCTGCATGAATCCAATAAAGTTCATCGAAAAGATGGAAGCGTCTTACCAACAAATGTTCGGATGCAAACCTAACACTAGGTTCCAGTCACCCATGGAAGAGAACAATCATCCCGAATTGGACTCCTCAGCCTTTCTCGAAGAAACTGGTATACAGAAATACCAAAGTATGATCGGTTCACTCCAATGGATCATCGCTATTGGGCGTTTCGATGTACAAACAGCCGTGATGACACTCTCGAGTTTCAGAGCTCAACCACGAGATGGGCATCTCGAACGTGCCAAACGTATCTATGGATATATCTCCAAGTTTAGACATTTTAAAATCAGATTCTGCGTGGAACCCCCAGATTTTATATTGACTAAACCCGGCACCATCAATTGGTCCAACACCGTCTATGGGGAGCATTCTGAAGAGCTACCCGACGACGCTCCTGCACCGCTTAGGAAGACAGTAGTGTTGACACATTTCTATGACGCCAACCTCATGCATGATATTCTTAGCAGTAAGGCTGTAACCGGCATCCTTCATTTTGCGAACAAGACTCCCATGATGTGGTTCTCAAAGAAACAGTCTACTACGGAAACAGCCACCTTTGGAGCTGAATTTGTTGCAGGAAGAACTTGTATCAAACAGATCGTCGATCTACGCCACTCATTCCGATACCTCGGAACACGAGTCCATGATATCTCCTACTCTTGGGGTGACAACGAAAAGATGATCCAAACGTCAACCTTCCCTTACGCAAGGTTGCATAAGCGTCACAACATTCTATTGTTTCACTACGTACGGAGCATGATAGCTGAGAGGTTTCATTTTAATGATGCACATCCCAGGTAAGGATAACTGTGCAGATATTCTCACCAAGCATTGGGGACACTCAGTTGTGTATCCACTGCTCAAGCCCATCTTCCACTTTTGTGGAAATACCGGTGACCTTCTCCAAGACGATGGAAGCATCATGTAGAGCGTGATGACTTTCACAAGGAGACATGGGGAGTATTAAATTCCTTTCGTGACCAGAAGTACCAAAGCTACCAGATGGTAGATATCCTATTCGTACAAATCTATGAGTCCCGTATCAATCAAAATAATCGATTCCCACGGCATATCGATTCCCACGGTGCATCAATTCCCATTGCGCATCAACGGTGAGCAATCCCTGTTTTACAGTATTGCCATCGTTCTTTGGTGAGCAAACTCTGATTTCATAAAATATCACACGAGCTACAGGAGCAATTCCTGACCTTAATGATAAACAATTCATGGAGTCTTCCTAACGGAACAAGAGAAGAAAACCGTTGGCGTGTGATTCTCACACAGTATATATACATGCATACAGATATATATGGTCAACGACCAATACATGTACGGAAATAATCAGCGAGTAATCTCATCACTACGCAACAGCAGTTGCAACATATTCATCTCAATAAAAGAGATATCTTGCATTTTGGCAAGATTTCACTTTATCTCATACTTTTAACATGATTCAACTGATTTATATCCCAAAATTCACACTAGTTGCTACCAACTACTTGTAATCTACATACTAAGGTCTGTCTCGCTGCAATCTGAACAAGTCACAGCAAGAAGAGATCTGGCGTTTCCCTAGCTTCGCCTGTAGTCCGATTATCCGTTGCCGAAAGTATCCAACCACAATTGTCACGCGTAGAGTACAATCGTTCGTCTACTAACACACTAACACAGCGTTGGTGTTCTTCAGAAGCCTTTGAATCAGACCTTCAACGGACCGGATTCAGAAGGAAAATAATAACATGGAGGACAGTGAGGGTGGTGAGAATCATCATGGATGATTCAGAGAGGAGTATTATTTTCCTTCTGAATCTGGTCCGGTGAGGGTCTGATTCAAAGGCTTCTGAAGAACATCAACGCTGTGTTAGTGTGTTAGTAGACGAAACGGTTGTACTCTACGCGTGACAATTGTGGTTGGATACTTTCGGCAACGGATAATCCGACTACAGGCAAAGCTAGGGAAACGCCAGATCTCTTCTTACTGTGAACTTATTCAGATACAGCGAGACAGACCTTAGTAATATAGATTACAGATAGTTGGTAGCAACTAGTGTGAATTTTGGGATATAAATCAGTTGAATGTTAAAAGTATAAGATAAAGTGAAATCTTGCCGAAATGCAAGATATCTCTTTTATTGAGATGAATATGTTGCAACTGCTGTTGCGTAGTGATGAGATTATTTGCTGATTATTTCCATACATGCATTGATCGTTGACCGTATATATCTGTATGTATATATATATATTGCGTGAGAATCACACGCCAACGGTTTTCTTCTCTTGTTCCGTTAGGAAGACTTCATGGTATGTTTATCATTAAGATCAGGAATTGCTCCCGTAGCTCGTGTGATATTTTATGAAATCATAGTTTGCTCACCGAAGAACAATGGCAATACTATAAAACAGAGATTGCTCACTGTCGATGCGTGATGGGAATCGATGCACCGTGGGAATCGATATGCCGTGGGAATCGATTACTTTGACTGATACGGGACTCATTGATTTGTACAAATAGAATTATCTACCATCTGGTAGCTTTGGTACTTCTGGGCACGAAAGGAATTTAATAAGGAGATTCACCAGGAGGGGAATCAGAGGGAGCTGCCAGGTGGAGTGGGGGCTGCAGCCGGCACCCACTCCTCTGGCAGGAAGGAGTATGTTCCATTGTTGAACATTACATAGGCAAGATTCTTGAAGATGGGGAGGGACTGTTGATGCAGGTACCTCATCATGCAGTTGCTGTGCCATCATGCAAGGAGCTTGATGACATTAGAGTCACATTTGCCCTGTAGCAGGGCCATAGCCCCACCAGCACGCAGAGAACGGGCATAGATTGCTGCAGGGGAGATGCCAGTGGTATGATAGAGGGTCTGGGCATAGACTCTCATGGAGGAGGTGACAGTTGCTGCTTGAACTAGGGTTAACACCCCATTGTCAACGTAACTGGCCAGCTTGAGGGTTGGGCTGAAGGGAGAGCTGCTAGGGTGGCAGCAGCGTCGTAGGTGAAGGACTTGGCGCGCGCACGCTGCAACAGGACAGCAGAGTGAGTGACCACTCCTGGCATGAGCCACTATTTCTCCCTTGTCTCCATTCTTCTGTGTGGTGAAGGTGAGGGTAACAGAGGTAGCAGCTAGGAGCTCGTGAATGGGGCCCGTGTGGTGGACAATGCGCGAGCCAAGGTAGAAGGAGACATCTTGGAGGAGGAAGGCCTGGTCATCCCTGGTAGTACCAGTGTACTCACCAGGGCGCAGACAAAAAAAGAAGGCTATGCAGATCATGTTTGCAATGGCCTGTCTGGTAGGGGAAGGGGAGTCATGGTATGCAAATCAAAGTGCATGCATGACAAGGGTGATTGGGACTGGTTTGACCCTGCAGGGTGCGGGGTCAAGTTTGGCATAGCCTTTGAACTGGGCAGTTAGCCTGAAGTCAAGACTGCCAGTGGAGTTGGTTCTGGGGTCTTTGGCCCCCAAGCGGGCCAGCGGCTGGCCCACTGACCTGATGGTGTCCGATACTGTGCGAGATCTGAGGGGCTTGTGGCTACAGGAGAGTCTGCCATCATGGAGTCTTTTTGCAAAGACTTGGAGGAGGGGGATTGGATCTTGGACAGATTGGAGGAGTGGATCAAAGCCTTGAGACAGACAGAAGTGAACCCACTGTCTCCAATGGGCACCCTTTCTTCTGGCATAGAGGTCAGTGACTGAAGAGTGTATGGTCGCCTGGGTAGAGCCAAGGTCAATGCAGAAAGCATGGGAGGTCACAGTGGACATAAGATCTGGGGCAAGCTCTGGGGGTAGCGAGTGTTAAAGTGGTGGAGTAGAGGAGTGTCAGTCATAGATGAACGCTAAAGCAAATCAGTGAGGTGATTAACAAGGCCAGGGATGTAGTTCCTGAGGGGGGCATAGCTGTGGAGTCTTTAGTGCAGGGACTGGAACCGGAGGAGATAGGCTGCTGATCCTGTAGTGGTAGTAGCAATGTCTTTCCTTTGCCAATAGACGGCTGTCATGTTGGAATAGTAGTTATGGATGGCCCGGGCTTTGGCACAGGCTGACCATGCCAGGGCATCATTATGAGCAATGGAGCCAGCGAGCTCCAGGTCACTGTTGTTGATAGTGCCCATAGGGTTGTCATAGGTCACTAATTGGGTCTGCACCCAATGTGGAAGAAAGGGGCTCCTCCACATGAGGGGTTGCACATGACCATTGGGGAGGGGAACAAAATGAATTCTTCCCATGTCGGCGTCTGAGGCATCACATACTCCCAAAGTGGCAGGGAACCGGGCGGGCACTAGCTTAGCAATGCTAGTAGGATGATTGGAGATGTCAGTGGCTAGCCACTGGAAGTGCTTCAGGAAGCTATGTACTCTCTTGGTGACCCTGATTCTTTTTCTGCCCGGCTCTGTGTGGCGGAAGGCTTCTTGTAGGATGAAGAAGAGGCCCAGGGATCCAGGTATGACTACTAGGGCCATTGATCAGAGTTTACCAAGGAATTTGTGCCACTGTTGGATAGGGACATGGCGCTGGGTAGGTGCAATAGAATGGAGGATCTCCTGTAGGCGTTTGATGCAACGGGGAGGAAGGCTGATGGCTTTGTTGATGGAGTCGATGAGCCAGTCAATGATGACTTTCTGGGTGGTCCATGGAGCATCCCCTTGAGCATCTTTTTGATGGAGGCCGGTTCTTGTCTAAAGGGTGTATCTTTGGCATCCAGTGGCTGGAAAACTTTGTCCAGGGATTGGAATAGCACTCTCTTAATGGCTCATTGCATCCATTGGTTTCCTTGAGCAAGACCACAAAAATCATCTACATACACATCCCAGTAGTGGATGGGCTTCTTGCTGGGTGTGGTGTTGTTTGTGAGGGAAACCACTGCTGTGGGATGATCTTCTTTGACTGGGGGCGGCGCTTTGGCTTCGTTGACCAGAAGCGGCGCTTCTGGTAGCACCTGTAGGTCCTCGTAGATGGGGGCTTCCTCCTCCTGAGGAACCAAAGCATCTGAGGGCAGGTCAAGTCAGTCAGCTGGAGGCGGCGTCTTGGCTTCGTCGACTGGCAGCGGCACCTGAGGGATCAGGGCTTCTGAGGGTAGGTCAAGTCAGTGAGGTTAGCATCTTGCCTGTGCTAGCCCAGTGGCTAGAGTGGCATTGGCCAGGTCAGCGATTGTTTCTGTGCAAGCACACAAGCTTGGGGGGCTGGACGTCCACCCCACGGGTTGGTGAGTGGGATGCCAGTGAGGGGAGGTTCTCCCTTCCTGGAGGGGAAGAGCATCCCCAGCTTCATGGTGTTGTCGGGCTTCACCTGGACCCGGTAGAATCCATCAGAGATATCAATCTTGAACATGTACTATTATTTTCCTTCTGAATCCGGTCTGCTGAGAGTCTGATTCAAAGGCTTCTAAAGAACAGCAACACTGTGTTAGTGTGTTAGTAGACGAATGATTGTACTCTACCCGTGACAATTGTGGTTGGATACTTTCAACAACGGATAATCGGACTACAGGCAAGACTATGGAAACGCTTGATCTCTTCTTACTGTGAACTTGTTCAGATACAGCGAGACAGACCTTAGTAATGTAGATTACAAGTAGTTGGTAGCAACTAGTGTGAATTTTGGGATATAAATCAGTTGAATGTTAAAAGTATGAGATAAAGTGAAATCTTGCCGAAAAGCAAGATATCTCTTTTATTGAGATGAATACGTTGCAACTGCTGTTGCGTAGTGATGAGATTACTCGCTGATTATTTCCAGTACATGTATTGGTCGTTGACCATATATATCTGTATGCATGTATATATACTGTGTGAGAATCACACGCCAACGGTTTTCTTCTCTTGTTCCGTTAGGAAGACGCCATGAATTGTTTATCATTAAGGTCAGGAATTGCTCCCGTAGTAGGTCGTGTGATACTTTTTGGAATCAAAGTTTGCTCACCGAAGAACAAGGGCAAAATTAGAAAACAGAGATTGCTCACCGCCAATACGCGATGGGAATCGATGCGCCGTGGGAATCGATATGCCGTGGAAATCAATTACTTGGTTGATACGGGACTCATTGATTTGTACAAAATAGAATAACTGCCGTCGTGTAGCTTTGGTACTTTTGGACACGAAAGGAATTTAATACTCCCCATGTTTCCTTGTGAAAGGTCATCACGTCTACATGATGCTTCCATCATTGCCGGTATTTCCACAGAAGTGGAAGATGGGCTTGAGCAGTGGATACACAACTGAGTGTCCCCAATGCTTGGTGAGAATATCTGCACAATTATCTTTACCAGGAATGTGCAGCATTAGAATGAAGCCTTTTGCTATCATGCTTCGTACATAGTGATACGATAGGATATGGTGACATTTATGCAACCTCGCGTAAGGAAAGGTTGACGTCTGAATATCTTCTCGTTGTCTCCCCATGAATAGGAAATATTGTGGACTTGTGTTCTGAGGTATCGGAATGAGTGACGTAGGTCAACAATTTGCTTGATGCAAGTTCTTCCTGTGACAAATTTGGCTCCGAATGTGGCCGTTTCCGTAGTGGCTTGTTTCTTTGAGAACCACATCATAGGAGTCTTGTTTGGAAAGTGAAGGATGCCGGTTACAGCCTTCCCACTGAGAATGTCATGCATGAGATTTGCATCATAGAAGTGTGTCAACACTACTGTCTTCCCAAGTGGTGCAGGAGCGTCATCGGGTAGTTCTTCAGAATGCTCCCCATAGACGGTGTTGGACCAATTGATGGTGTCCAGTTCAGTCAATATAAAGTCAGGGGGTTCCACGCGGAACCTGATCTTAAAATGTCTGAACTTGGAGATATATCCGTAGATACATTTGGCACGATCAAGACGTCCTTCTCGGGGTTGGGCTCTAAAACTCGAGAGCGTCATTACGGCTGTTTGGACATCAAACCTTCCAATGGCGATGATCCATTGAAGTGAGCCGATCATGCTTTGGCATTTCTGGATACCAGTTTCTTCAAGGAATGCTGAAGAGTCCAATTCAGGATGATCGTTCTCAGCAATGGGTGATTGGAACCTACTGTTAGGTTTGCATCCAAACATTTGTTCATATGATGCTTCCATCTTCTCAATGAATTTTATGGGGTTCATGCAGAGAACACCATGTTCATCTCCTTCAAATCCGCAACCTAGGTGAAAGTTCATAGGTCCGGATCCCTTCAGTTTGAAGTTGTATGGCTCTGACTGTAGGATCTCCAGAAACGAATTGGGATCAGCCATGCAAAGACATAGGTCATCGACATATGTGCATATGAGTTCATATACACGCTCCCCATCTTTGTTCATTCCAGGCTTGAGGAAGATTTCCGGTTCGGCGCGGGATCTTTCGAAGCCGAGTTCAATGAGGCATGCTGCTAGTAAATCACCGAAGCACTTGCCTGATGATCTGAGTCCATATAGAGCCTTGTAGATGATTATTATTTTCCTTCTGAATCCGGTCCGTTGAAGGTCTGATTCAAAGGCTTCTGAAGAACACCAACGCTGCGTTAGTGTGTTAGTAGACGAACGATTGTACTCTACGCGTGACAATTGTGTTGGATACTTTCGGCAACGGATAATCGGACTACAGGCAAAGCTTGGGAAACGCCAGATCTCTTCTTGCTGTGACTTGTTCAGATTGCAGTGAGACAGACCTTAGTATGTAGATTACAAGTAGTTGGTAGCAACTAGTGTGAATTTTGGGATATAAATCAGTTGAATGTTAAAAGTATGAGATAAAGTGAAATCTTGCCAAAATGCAAGATATCTCTTTTATTGAGATGAATATGTTGCAACTGCTGTTGCGTAGTGATGAGATTACTCGCTGATTATTTCCGTACATGTATTGGTCGTTGACCATATATATCTGTATGCATGTATATATACTGTGTGAGAATCACACGCCAACGGTTTTCTTCTCTTGTTCCGTTAGGAAGACTCCATGAATTGTTTATCATTAAGGTCAGGAATTGCTCCCGTAGCTCGTGTTTTTTTTATGAAATCAGAGTTTGCTCACCAAAGAACGATGGCAATACTGTAAAACAGGGATTGCTCACCGTTGATGCGCAATGGGAATTGATGCACCGTGGGAATCGATATGCCGTGGGAATCGATTATTTTGACTGATACGGGACTCATAGATTTGTACGAATAGGATATCTACCATCTGGTAGCTTTGGTACTTCTGGTCACGAAAGGAATTTAATACTCCCCATGTCTCCTTGTGAAAGTCATCACGCTCTACATGATGCTTCCATCGTCTTGGAGAAGGTCACCGGTATTTCCACAAAAGTGGAAGATGGGCTTGAGCAGTGGATACACAACTGAGTGTCCCCAATGCTTGGTGAGAATATCTGCACAGTTATCCTTACCTGGGATGTGCATCATTAAAATGAAACCTCTCACTATCATGCTCCGTACGTAGTGAAACGATAGAATGTTGTGACGCTTATGCAACCTTGCGTAAGGGAAGGTCGACGTTTGGATCATCTTTTCATTGTCACCCCAAGAGTAGGAGATATCATGGACTCGTGTTCCGAGGTATCGGAATGAGTGGCGTAGATCGACGATCTGTTTGATAGAAGTTCTTCCTGCAACAAATTCAGCTCCAAAGGTGGCTGTTTCCGTAGTAGACTGTTTCTTTGAGAACCACATCATGGGAGTCTTGTTCGCAAAATGAAGAATGCCGGTTACAGCCTTACCGCTAAGAATATCATGCATGAGGTTGGCGTCATAGAAATGTGTCAACACTACTGTCTTCCTAAGCGGTGCAGGAGCGTCGTCGGGTAGCTCTTCAGAATGCTCCCCATAGACGGTGTTGGACCAATTGATGGTGTCGGGTTTAGTCAATATAAAATCTGGGGGTTCCACGCAGAATCTGATTTTAAAATGTCTAAACTTGGAGATATATCCATAGATACGTTTGGCACGTTCGAGATGCCCATCTCGTGGTTGAGCTCTGAAAATCGAGAGTGTCATCACGGCTGTTTGTACATCGAAACGCCCAATAGCGATGATCCATTGGAGTGAACCGATCATACTTTGGTATTTCTGTATACCAGTTTCTTCAAGAAAGGCTGAGGAGTCCAATTCGGGATGGTCGTTCTCTGCAATGGGTGATTAGAACATAGTGCTAGGTTTGCATCCGAACATTTGTTGGTAAGACGCTTCCATCTTTTCGATGAACTTTATTGGATTCATGCAGAGAACACCATGCGCGTCGCGCTCAAATCCGCTACCTAGGTGGAAGTTCATAGGTCCGGATCCCTTCAGTTTGAAGTTATATGGTGACGGCTGCAATATCTTCAAGAAGGAATTGGGATCTGCCATGCAAAGACATAGGTCATCGACATATGTGCATATAAGTTCATATACACGTTCACCATGCTTGTTCGTTCCAGGCTTGAGGAATATTTCCGGTTCTGCGCGGGATCTTTCGAAGCCGAGTTCGATGAGACAAGCCGCGAGTAAATCTCCAAAACACTTGCCTGAAGATCTGAGGCCATATAGGGCTTTGTAAATGATCAATAGGTGACCTTCCAGTGATCCGAATTCGGGACCTGCCTTGATGCATACTTTCTCGCAGGTAACTGCTTCTAGGTAGGCATTACCTATGTCTGTACCCCATGCTTCCAGGTCGTTCAGTTCAGCTAGGAATAGGCACATAAGTAGGCCGCGGAGAGATACGACACCTGCATAAACACTGTGGATAGGGGCCTCAGTGAGATTACCGTTAGCAACGAGACGAGTCCTTGTGTCTACTGTCATGCTTGACAGCATATATCATGTGTACCTTGATCTGTTGGAATCCGGGGGGAATGGAGCTTGTCTTGTACGCGCCCTTATCAATGAATGTATTGTATTCATTGAGTTGTGCCATTTCCAGAGTGGTGGCATCTTCCCATTTGGTGTTTCCGTTGGCTTGGTCAAATTGAAGGGCTTCTTCGTGGTTACGAGGTACTTTGAATCCATATTGGTACTGTGGAGTTGTACGGAAAGAACGAAGTTTGGCTTGGTGTACGAGTCGATCAAGTTTCTTGGTTCGTCGTGCGAGGTTGGTGATTCGCTTAAGGCGTTTCCAACCCGGGAGGTCAAGCAAGTTGTTGTCTTTCCCATATTTTGCAACGGTGACAGGGTCATCAGCCGCAATGTTGGCCAGAGGTTCATATGTGCGTTCCATATTTTCCCATTCAATCCAAAGGTTATACTTGGAGCCTTTGTACTGGGGGTGCTTGTTATCCAGCGGACCTTGGTGTCCTAGGATGCGGCAAAATGACCAAAGTTTGCCGTCTTCTTGTGTCGAATCACGATGGATGTAATTCATGACATCATTGTATGCAATGATATCGTTAAGTTTGTCATCAGAGTGTTTGCACTTGAACTTGATGAAGTCTTTGTTGCGTTCAAGACTGTCTTCTACATCGACGATGGTAAGACGTTTTCGAGTGCCATCGGGGTTGGGTACAAGGAAGGATCGTCCTTGTAGATTGGCAATCGGGACCGTAGGAATGGTAATGGGTTTAACATCATCGTCAAATTGTGCGTTGCCTTCTTCGTCGGTAACAACTACCTGTGATGGGTCTACTGAAGGAGTAGCGGGGTTGGTGTGTGGAGTTGTGACGTCACTACCATCAAAGTATGCTAATTCCGGTGGATCAAAATCATCTTCAGTAAGGAGAACGCCATTGGAGGTCTTGCTGGAGATGTGTGTCGTAGGGGGACCATCAAAACTCTCCCCATAGTTGTTAGGGAGTGGAGAAGGTGACCAGCTTGGGCTGTCATCGACCTTCTTATATAGGAAGCTCGGTAACGAGGGGTGGGCGGGTGGTTGAAGAATAGGTTGAGTGCCAGATGCGGGAGGCGTAGTACCTGGTGGTTTGTTGGGTACAGATGGGATGGTGTCATCGGCAGTGTCAGAATCAGCGGGTGAAACGCTAGGGGGAATTGAGTTGCTTGGTTTTGTAGACGCGTCAATGGGGTCACTCTGAGTGGTATGCTCCCCATGTTTGAATGCTGGAGCGTCTCCAGTGGCGTATAAACGGGGCAAGGAATCCTTGGCGTTACGCCATTTGATGAAACCATCATCAGTGAATAGGCCCGCGCGTTTGTTACGGGACTCAGGCGTAAGAGCAGAGCAGACACCGGACCGGTCAAGTAACTTGTTGGTAACTGGATCCCAGATTCGGAAGCAGAGTCCATTGCCAACATGTTCGGCGATGCCGACGAAGTGACTGAGACGTTCGGTAGACTGGGTACCGAAAGGGGAGTCGTTGGTCTTGAAATACACAGGTTCAAACCAGAAGAAACTGGTGTATGCGCTGATGTCGCCAAGTGTACCGGTAGCAATGAAGACCGGTTCTTTATCTGACAGCGTAGGATCAGAAATAATATTGAGGAGACCAGCAACGTATGTCATGCACAGTAGCCATAGATGTGGTGGTGTGCCTGTACGATCCATGACGCGATTGACAATGCGCTTGAACGTTTGGTATCGCCGTTCGAATTGATTCTGGTGTTGGTGATAAGGTTCACTTTGCCAGAGTCCAATCCATAGCATTTTGAGGTAATCGACGACCTTCTTACTAGATTGATAGTTACCGTGGTCGCAAAGGAGGCAAATGGGCCTGCCCCATTTTCGAACGAAGTTCTGGAAGCAAGATAGAAAATTGCCGGTGGTACGCATTTCTTCAATGTGTATAATATGTGACTTTCTGCCAAAGAAGATCTGAGCAATCTTGGAGCCACCATCAATCGCTGGGACATCCGAATAGACAGCATCGGACATAACATCGTCATTGAAGGGTCGAACGTTCATGGCCGGTTGGGGGGAATGGAAACGTTTGAAAATGTTTCCATCAGGGCTAACCGCCAATGAACCATATTGGGTTGAGTTTTCAAACGTGGCTTTGATGCGATTGGTGGAAACCCAACAAAAGAAAGGTTTCAGGGATAGGTAGTCATGTTTGTTGGGGTATCTCTCACGGGGCGTAGCTGCAATACGTGTGGTATCACTGGCAGTGCAATCCGTCGGAAACGCAGTGACTGTCCCAGAGGCTTCAGGTAAAGTGCAGCATGCGAGGCGTTCCTGGTGAATGTAGTCGGTGGAAGTAAGCCAAAATGAGCGATCGTTGGTTCTATGATCATCAATAGGAAGGAAGGGAGATCGAGTGGATTGGCTGGAATATGAACTGAGGGACGTGACCGTGGAGGAGCCAGGGGATACAGAGATATCTAATCCTTCAAGGCAACGTGGATTTCTGTATTCGTCGTAATCGGGATACGGGAGTTGCTGCGGCTGAGGAGGGTATTTCTGGAGAAATTGTTCATCTTTTGCATTGATAGTGGTATCAAGAACAGACGGGTCCCAGTGCTTATTGGATGTCATGATAACATGTGGGAGTGTGTCAAACTCAATAGTCGTGTACTTTCACATCGCAAGGTATGGTAAACCGTGTCGTATGCTAAGAGGCAGTGCATATCCATCGGAGGTGGTGATGACCTGTCCGCCGCCCGCTTTGATGGATGTGTCGTCAACAGTGGAAAAATATGCTTCCATCTGGCCGGAGGACAAGATAGAAGGGTGTCGGCCTGTATAGGCACACTCATTGAAAATGAGGATGAGGGGGCCTCTGTTTGATATGGAATAAGCTCCGCATGTAGCAATGGGGATATTCTGTACCTGGTGATTGTTAATGCCGGTGACATTGACATATCGTGGTGGGATATCCTTGGAGATGAGGCATGCATCATTGCCGATGATGCAACCATTTGCGCCGCGATCGACCATGGCAAAACCAGGACTAGCAACCGTAGTTTTGTGTATGCGGTATGTGTACGACGTTACTGGACTATCGTTAGGAAAGGTCAGATCTTCGTCAGGATTATACCACTGGTGAAAATTGGCGGAATAGGAGGATGTTCCTACAGGTATTTGGGTGTCACCGTCCTTTTTGTACCGAATGTCAGGGTTTTTGGAAAGGAATCGAGCAGGATGCGCGGGTGACACTGGAAGACTTGAGAGGTCGCTGGTCCTTGGATGAAGAGGTTTTTGATTTGTATACACCTAATGATGCATGGAAAACACCTCTACGATCATTTTCTACAGCAGGATGTAGATCTGCTGCGGAATTGGCATGTTCATCTTTGTTCGAAGTATCGTCTTCTCAGAATGATACCGAATGTCCATGTTGATATGCCTTCCGGGTAATGGGGTTGACATTGTTGGGTCAGGTTGGTCCTTGTTGAGTAAGTCGTGTCATAACGATGCAACCACGGTTTTCTTGCCTTCCGGAGAAAAACTAAGCCAACTCTTCATGTCCTGACGTGACAGGGCCTTCCATATGTTTGTAGGCAGCCGCGTGGTAGGGTCAGGGGTACGTCCAGCCTTAAATACCGCATAATCTTGATAGTCTCCTTCAAATTCGATAGGGAGAGCATAGTCAGTCATGGTTTTGGCTTTGCTCAGATGAGAAGTCATGAACGTGTGCACGTACAGTTGACCGAGGAGCCGCCATCGCGGACTGGGAATCGAGTCGAGTTGCTTTGAGTAGAAGCGTGATTTTAAGTTTGTGAATAGCAGCCGCTTCAGCAACCGCATCCGTCACGGTGCTATTTGTCCCACCTGGATCCTTGACTTTGGCAAACTGTTCACTTAGCTGGAAAGCTGGAATAGCATGCCTGACATAATGCTGATTTTGCAGTATGGTACTCAAGGGGCTTGTTGGGAGGACGGAGCTTGTTGAGGTGATTTAATTCATCAAACCAATGTGTAATGAATTTCACCTT
Organism: Pseudo-nitzschia multiseries; assembly: GCA_037355745.1. Classification (NCBI taxonomy): domain Eukaryota; phylum Bacillariophyta; class Bacillariophyceae; order Bacillariales; family Bacillariaceae; genus Pseudo-nitzschia; species Pseudo-nitzschia multiseries. Next base: position 37,480,825 of record CM074781.1, on the reverse strand, counting down.
GGATTCTTTCCAATTGTTGAGATTCAACTTTAGCAACGCTTGTAGCTGAGTCGAATTGTCATATACCTTGGCTTTTGATTTGCTGTGAAGGTTTACGAAATCAAAGTATGCTTTACGTCCATCACGAGTGGTGGAATGACTGTGTACACACTGAGGATGCAGAAAGGTCGCTCTTGAAGACTTCCAACATTAGTACCCAGAAGAAGGCACACTGTTTGACGAAGAGATCACGGGTATAACCCAGAAGCGTAGCTGGAGGCCAAGTTTCATCAAGGAATGTCTCTGTGTCGATGTCGTATGCCTCGAGTTTAGCTTTGAAACCTACGAAGCCAGTGTTCAAATCTTGAGTCATTCGTGAGGGGCGTAAAAGACTTTTCATCCCGTGCTTTTTGGCACCAAGATTCGTACTTTACCTGCTGAGGTGACTTTTTGTTACTTCCCGCCGGAGGAGGTGGGGGGTTCAGAACAGATTCGTTACGCATGTGTTGGCCACGCTCTTCGCGGAATGGTTGGAATTCCTTATATGTATATGATTTTACATCCTTCCAATTTTTCTTGTCTTCTTGTAGATCGACATTGTCCTCTTGTAGATCGATAGCGAACTCCGCAAGTGCTTCTATGCTCCTTTGAATGGATCGGGGGATATGCGTTGGTAGTCCTCCCTCAGTATAGGTAAGCTCGCGTGCAAAGTCCGGTTCGATAAGTGCGTCAAGGAATGCATTCCACTCGCATAATCCGCCTTCCTTCAGAGCTAAACACAACTTACTATTAGCCTCACTTGTTACGTTGAGTAGGGATACGAGTATCTTCTTCATATCAGTATCAAAACTGGGAAAGTGGTTGGCAGTAGTAACTTCGACATCACCTGTCTTTGCTTTGCCCCCAAATACATTGGCGGGCATCATCGGTATGTTCGGCATTTGTGACGGTTCCGATCCTTCGAAAGAATTGCGCGGTGACTGGGAATGAGAACTGCTTCGTGTACGGTGTGCGACTGGCATATGCCAGCGTAGGGATTGTATTCAATTCCGTTCCTGTTCCTTTTTTTTGTATGCAAGCCGCCTTAGAGCTTGCGACTGTTAATCTATTATTTTCCTTCTGAATCCGGTCCGTTGAAGGTCTGATTCAAAGGCTTCTGAAGAACAGCAACGCTGCGTTAGTGTGTTAGTAGACGAAACGATTGTACTCTATGCGTGACAATTGTGTTGGATACTTTCGGCAACGGATAATCGGACTACAGGCGAAGCTTGGGAAACGCCAGATCTCTTCTTGCTGTGACTTATTCAGATTGCAGCGAGACAGACCTTAGTATGTAGATTACAAGTAGTTGGTAGCAACTAGTGTGAATTTTGGGATATAAATCAGTTGAATGTTAAAAGTATGAGATAAAGTGAAATCTTGCCAAAATGCAAGATATCTCTTTTATTGAGATGAATACGTTGCAACTGCTGTTGCGTAGTGATGAGATTACTCGCTGATTATTTCCGTACATGTATTGGTCGTTGACCATATATATCTGTATGCATGTATATATACTGTGTGAGAATCACACGCCAACGGTTTTCTTCTCTTGTTCCGTTAGGAAGACTCCATGAATTGTTTATCATTAAGGTCAGGAATTGCTCCCTGTAGCTCGTGTGATATTTTATGAAGTCAGAGTTTGCTCACCGAAGAACGATGGCAATACTGTAAAACAGGGATTGCTCACCGTTGATGCGTGATGGGAATCGATGCACCGTGGGAATCGATATGCCGTGGGAATCGATTATTTTGATTGATACGGGACTCATGGATTCGTACGAATAGGGTATCTACCATCTGGTAGCTTTGGTACTTATGGTCACGAAAGGAATTTAATAATGATCAATAGGTGATCTTCTAGTGGTCCAAATTCTGGACCTGCCTCAATACAGACTTTCTTGCAGGTCACTGCTTCAAGATAAGAATTTCCTATATCTGTACCCCATGCTTCCAGACTGTTCAGTTCAGCTAGGAACAGGACACATGCGTAGATCGCGTAGTGATACTGACACCGGCGTACACACTGTGGACGGGGGCTTCAGTAAGATTGCCGTTTGCAACAAGGCGGGCCTTGTGTCTACCATCATGTTTGACAGCATATATCATGTGTACCTTGATCTGTTGAAACCCGTTTGGGATGGAGCTTGCCTTGTACATTCCTTTATCAATGAAGGTACTATTGTATTCCTTGAGCTGTTGCATTTCAAGAGTAATGGCGTCTTCCCATTTATGGTTTCCGTTGGCTTGGTCAAATTGGATGGCTTCTTTGTGGTTACGGGGTACCTTGAAACCGTATTGATATTGCGGGGTGGTATGGAAAGATCGAAGTTTGGCTTGATGCACGAGTTGATCAAGCTTCTTGGTTCGTCGTGCTAGTTTGGTGATTCGTTTGAGACGTTTCCAACCTGGGTGGTCAAGCATATTGTTGTCTTTACCATATTTGGCAACAGTAACAGGATCATCGGCCTTAATGTTGGCTAATGGCTCATATGTCCACTCCGTATTTTCCCATTCAATCCAAAGGTTATACTTGGAGCCTTTGTACTGAGGGTGCTTGTTATCCAATGGACCTTGATGTCCTAGGATTCTGCGAAACGACCAAAGTTTGCCATCTTCTTGTGTCGAATCACGGTGGATGTAGTTCATGACATCGTTGTATGCAATGATATCATCAAGTTCGTCATCAGAGTGCTTGCACTTGAATTTGATGAAATCTTTATTGTGTTCAAGACTGTCTTCTACATCAACGATGGTAAGGCGTTTCTGAGTACCATCAGGATTGGGTACAAGGAAAGATCTTCCTTGTAGGTCGGCAATTGGGATGGTCGGGATGGTAAGAGGTTTACCATCATCATCAAATTGCGCATTCCCTTCTTCGTTGGTAACAACTACCTCTGATGGGTCTACTGTAGGAGTAGCAGGGTTGATGTGTGGAGTCGTGACGTCACTAACATCAAAGTATGCTAGCTCCGGTGGATCGAAATAATCTGCAGTAAGGAGAACGCCATCGGATGTCTTGCTGAAGATGTGTGTCATAGGAGGACCATCAAAACTCTCCCCATAGTTGTTAGGGAGTGGAGGAGGGGACCAGCTTGGGCTGTCATTGACCTTCTTATAAAGAAAGCTTGGTAACGAGGGGTGGGTGGGTGGTTTGATAATAACCTGATTACCAGATGCTGAAAGTTGGCCAACCTCTGGTGTCTTAATAGGAGATGACGTAGCCTGGTGCTCGGTAGGGGCTGGAGGCTTGTTGTCTTCAGGTGCCACAGGATTGTCAAGGCTCTTTGTGGTGTCCGGAGTCCGTAGTGGATTTGGCAGAAGTAGGAGCAGTTGTAACGTCCTGTGGTGTGGGCTTCTCCGTCGGGGCATCTGTAGTTGTATGCTCCCCATGTTTTGTGAGTGTAGGGGTGTCACTGGTTGCATACAATCGGGGTACCAAATCCTTTGCTTTACGCCATGCGACCAAGCCGTCGCCGGCAAAGAGGCCAGCCCGTTTGTTGCGTGACTCAGGTGTAAGAGCGGAGCGAACACCAGAATGGTCAAGCAATTTGTTAGTGACAGGATCCCAGATCTGGAAGCATAGGCCATTACCAACATGTTTGGCAATGCCAACGAAATGACCAAGGCGTTTGGTGGACTGTGTACCAAAAGGAGAATCATTGGTCTTGAAATAAACAGGTTCAAACCAAAAGAAACTGGTATATGCGCTAATATTGCCGAGGGAACCAGTAGCAATGAAGACTGGTTGTTTATCTAATAGAGTAGGATCAGAAATGACATTGAGGAGGCCGGCAACATATGTCATACACAGCAACCATAGGTGTGGTGGTGTGCCGGTGCGGTCTATGACGCAGTTGACGATACGTTTGAACGTTTGATATCTACGTTCAAATTGGTTCTGATGTCGGTGATAGGGTTCACTCTGCCAAAGTCCAATCCATAACATCTTGAGGTAATCGATGACACGCTTGCTGGACTGGTAGTTGCCATGATCACATAAGAGGCAAAGAGGTCTGCCCCATTCTCAAACAAAATTCTGAAAACATGATAGGAAATCACCGGTGGTACGCATCTCTTCGACATGTATGATATGGGATTTTCGGCCAAAGAAGATCTGTGCAAGTTTGGAGCCACCATCGATTGTGGGGACGTTGGAGTACACAACATCAGACAATACGTCATCATTAAAAGGTTGAACATTAATTGCCAGTTGAGGGGAATGAAAGCGCTTGAAGAGGTTACCATCGGGGCTAACCTGCTAGGGATCCATATTGCGTTGAATTGGCAAAGGTTGCCTTGATGCGATCTGTAGAAATCCGGCAAAAGAAGGGTTTCAGAGATAGGTAGTCATGCTCGTTAGGATAACGTTCACGAGGTGTGGTTGCGGCACGGGGTGTGTCATCAGCAGTACAGGTAGTGGGGAAAGCAAGGATCGTATCGGAAGTTGGGGACAGGATACAACGAGCTAGACCTTCCTGATGGTCATAATCGGTAGGAGTAAGCCAGAAGGAGCGATTGTTGATGCCGTGGTCGTCGATAGGAAGAGAAACTGATCGAGTACACTGACTGGAGTACAAACTGAGAGATGTAACCGTCGACAAACCAGGGGATACAGATATATCCAAACCTTCAAGACAACGTGGGTTTTCATATTCGTCATATGTCGGATACGGAAGCTGCTGTGGTTGTGGTGGATACTTCTGAAGGAAGGTTTCATCCTTAGCACTAATGATGGTATCAAGGACAGATGGGTCCCAGTGTTTATCCGATGCCATGATGACATGTGGGAGTGCATTGAATTCATCAGTATTATGTTTGCGCATGGCGAGATATGGCAAGCCATGGCGAATGCTGAGGGGCAATGCGTATCCATCAGTGGTGGTGATTACTTGTCCATCGCCTGCTTTGATGGATGTGTCATCGCCTGTAGAGAAATATGCTTCCATCTGGCCGGAAGACAGGATAGAAGGGTGTCTTCCTGTGTATGCGCATTCGTTGAAAGTGAGGATAATGGGACCTCTATTCGAGATGGAATATGCTCCACATGTTGCAATGGAAATATTCTGCACTTGGTGATTGTTGATGCCTGTGACATTGACATACCGAGGCAGGATATCTTTGGAGATGAGACATGCATCATGACCGATGATATAACCATTGGCACCACGGTCAACCATTGCGAATCCGGGGTTGGAGACAGTAGCCTTATGGGCATGATAGGTATATGAGGATACTTGATTGTCGTGTTGTAAGGTCAAGTCGTCTTCAGGTTTGTACCATTGGTGAAAATTAACTGAATATGAAGATTTTTTGACGGGTACAAGAGTGTCACCATCCCTTTTGTTTTGGATGTCAGGGTTCTCAGAAAGGAATCTGGCGGGGTGAGCAGGTGACACAGATGACTCAAGGGGTGGTTGGTCCTTGGAGGAGGATGTCTGAGACTTATAGACACCAAGTGATGCATGGAAGACGCCTCGCCGGTCATTTTCAACAGCCGGATGTAGATCCTCTGAAGCATTGGTATGGTTATCACCGCTCGAGGTGTCGTCTTTGAGGAACGTGACGGAATCTTCATGTGTATATGCCTTCCGGGTGATGGGTTTAACGGTGTTGGGGTCCGGTTGGCCATCTGGGAGCAATTCAGACCGCAATGAGGCGACCACTATTTTCTTGCCTTCGGGGGAAAAATTCAGTCCAATTCTTCATGTCTTGACGTGATAGTGCCTTCCATATGCCAGTAGGCAAGCGTGTGGTAGGATCAGGTGAACGTCCAGCCTTGAATACTGCGTAGTCTTGATAGTCACCTTCAAATTCGATAGGGAGAGCATAGTCACTAGAATTGTGCCCTTGATCTGAGGAGAAGCCGTGAACATGTGCATGTACTGTAGACTTCGGAGCAGACATTGCAGGACTGAGAGTCTAGGCAAGTTCGCCTCAAGTAAGAGTGTGATCTTGAGCTTGTGGATAGCAGCGGCTTCAGCTACTATATCTGTGACGGTACTATTTGGGCCACCAGGGTCCTTGACCTTGGCAAACTGTTCGCTTAGTTGAAAGCTGGAATAGCAGGCTTGACATAATGCTGATTTCGCAGTATGGTACTCAAGGGGTTTGTTGGGAGGACGAAGCTTATTGAGGTGGTTCAACTCTTCGAACCAGTTCGTGATGAACTTCACTTTGGATTCCTTCCAATTGTCGAGGTTCAACTTCAGTAGCGCTTGCAATTGAGTCAAGTTGTCGTACACTTTGACTTTTGATTCACTGTGTAGATTCACAAAATCAAAATATGCTTGTCGTCCATTGCGTGTGATGGAATGACTGTGGACGCATGACGATGATAGGTTGCTTTTGAAAACTTCCAACATAAGAACCCAGAAGAAAGAACATTGTTTGACAAAAAGGTCACGTGTGTAGCCTTGCAATGCAGCAGGTGGCCAGGTTTCATCGCGGAATGTTTCGGTGTCAATGTCGTATGCCTTGAGCTTTGCCTTGAAGCCGACGAGCCAGTGTTTGAATCTTGAGTCATTCATGAGGGGCGTGAGCGGCTTTTCATCATGTGATTTCCGGCACCAAGATTCGTACTTCACTTGTTGAGAAGACTTGTTCTTATTTGTTCCTGGAGGGGGAGCTGGAGGATTCAAGATAGATTCATTCTGAAGACGCAGTGCACGTGTCATACAGAAGGCACTGAAACTGTCATACGAATATGATTCTACATCCCTCCAATTATTTTTGCTTTTGCGTAAATCCTTGGTGAAGTCTGCAAGTGCTTCAATGGTCCGTTGGATGGATCGGTGAAGTTAGGTTGGTAGTCCGCTACTAGTATCCATGTAGGTAAGCTCGTGGGCAAAACCATGTTTCGAGGAGTGCATTGAGGAAAGTCGACCACTCGTGTAATTCTCCTTCAAGGAGAGATTCACACAGATAGCTATCTTCTTCCTTCGTGACGCAGAATATGGATACAAGTATCAACTTCATATGGTCATCAAAGCTAGGAAGACTGATTGCGTTTACGCTGTCGCCATCTCCATCATTGGTCCCACCACCGGCAAGATTGGCAGGCACGTTCGATCGAGATGTGTCCAATTCGTCAGAGGAATTGAATGGTGAAAGGGAACGGCTTCATAGACGATTTGCGATTGGCATATGCCAGCGTAGGGAATGTGTTCACTTTCTTTCCTGTTCTTTGTGTGCAAGCCACCTTAGAGCTTGCGACTGTTAATCTATTATTTTCCTTCTGAATCCGGTCTGCTGAGAGTCTGATTCAAAGGCTTCTAAAGAACAGCAACGCTGTGTTAGTGTGTTAGTAGACAAATGATTGTACTCTACCCGTGACAATTGTGGTTGGATACTTTCAACAACGGATAATCGGACTACAGGCAAGACTATGGAAACACCGGATCTCTTCTTACTGTGAACTTGTTCAGATACAGCGAGACAGACCTTAGTAATGTAGATTACAGGTAGTTGGTAGCAACTAGTATGAATTTTGGGATATAAATCAGTTGAATGTTAAAAGTATGAGATAAAGTGAAATCTTGCCAAAATGCAAGATATCTCTTTTATTGAGGTGAAATACGTTGCAACTGTTGTTGTGTAGTGATGAGATTACTTGCTGATTATTTCCGTACATGCATTGGTCGTTGACCATATATATCTGTATGTATATATATATATATATATATATATTGTGTGAGAAGCTTCAAACAACGGTTTTCTTCTCTTGTTCCCTTAGGAAGATCCTATGATATGTTTATCAATAGAATCAGGAATTGCTCCCGTAGTAGGTCGTGTGATACTTTTTGGAATCAAAGTTTGCTCACCAAAGAACAAGGGCAATATTAGAAAACAGAGATTGCTCACCGCCAATACGCGATGGGAATCAATGCGCCGTGGGAATCGATATTCCGTGGGAATCGATTACTTGGTTGATATGGGACTCATTGATTCGTACGAATAGAATAACTGCCGTCGTGTAGCTTTGGTACTTTTGGACACAAAAGGAATTTAATAGTTGGTAGCAACTAGTGTGAATTTTGGGATATAAATCAGTTGAATGTTAAAAGTATGAGATAAAGTGAAATCTTGCCAAAATGCAAGATATCTCTTTTATTGAGGTGAAATACGTTGCAACTGCTGTTGTGTAGTGATGAGATTACTCGCTGATTATTTCCGTGCATGCATTGATCGTTGACCGTATATATATGTATGTATATATATATATATTGTGTGTGAGAAGCTTCAAACAACGGTTTTCTTCTCTTGTTCCCTTAGGAAGATCCTATGATATGTTCGTCAATAGAATCAGGAATTGCTCCCGTAGTAGGTCGTGTGATACTTTTTGGAATCAAAGTTTGCTCACCAAAGAACAAGGGCAATATTAGAAAACAGAGATTGCTCACCACCAATACGCGATGGGAATCAATGCGCCGTGGGAATCGATATTCCGTGGGAATCGATTACTTGGTTGATATGGGACTCATTGATTCGTACGAATAGAATAACTGCCATCGTGTAGCTTTGGTACTTTTGGACACGAAAGGAATTTAATATGTACACTGGGCCAAACCTACTGTTGGCCCGGTGTAGCCAGGTGAGGAGCCTTTGAAGGGTCCGGCCAAACTGCATGGAGTCTTCTGGCGCTAGTGGAATGGTGTCCTGGTTAACCCCAAAGTTGGTATAGTGAGAGATCATCCTGGGTCATCGCCCTCTCAGGGGTACTAATGCCATTGGGCTGAGCATGAGTCCAGGGAGGTCCTCCTGAATGAGGCTGGCTGGGAGGACTGCCCATTGCTGTTTGTCCATTTTGTTGGCATACTCTTCTCTGAGAAATTCAATGCCATGGTGTGAGGATTGGTGTGGTCCTCTGCTGATGACTGCTACTATCTGGGCCTCATTCAAAGGGTTGATTGTGGCTGCTGGTGTTCCAATCTTCCCGAATTGGCCGACTAGTGAAGCGGTCGGATGTGATAGCTCCTTTACATTAGGTTGGATGTCTCCTTTCCCAAAAATGGTCCAGATGAAGTATCCCCAGCTGAAAGAGTTATGGTAGTCCCTGATGGCATAGTCAATGTGATCATCTAGTTGGTCCCAGGGGTAAGCGTGTTGGCGCTTGAAGGCCCCAACCGTGCGTTAATCTGGTACCAACAGTTCTTCTGGTACCGGCCCATCTGTCATGTTGGTTGGTAGAGCCTGGGCTGTTGTTGCTGTTGTTGTTGTTGTGTTGATGTCTGGCAACTTGGAGCCATGAGCTGCTGTGATTGGAGCCGGGGCTGTTGTGATTGGTGTGGCTTGGATTGATTGCCAATCTGTGGCTGTTGTTTTTGTTGGCAACGATATTGTCGGTGTGGCGATGGGAACGGGGGTTGTTGTTGTTGTTGTTGTTTTTGCTAAGGCTTGGATCGATTTCCAAGCTGCGGTTGTTGTTGTTGTTGACAAAGTTGTTGTTTTTGTTTTTGTTAAGGCTTGGATTGATTTCCAAGCTGCGGTTGTTGTTGTTGTTGTTGATAACGTTGTTGTTGTTGTTGTTGTTGTTGTTGGCAACGATGTTGTTGCTGTTGTTGCTGTTGATGCTGCTGCTTGGATCGATTTCCTTGCAGCTGCTTGGGGCACAGATGATGATCGTCTCTTCTCTGTGTGAGAGGAGCAGGGATCAATAGGTGTGACACGCACAGTTTGTTATTTATGTGTGATTCGTAATTTGTTAGATAATTGTTGGTTAGGTAACAAGTGCTTGTGTACTTATGGTCCCCCCTGGGCTTAGGTTGATTGGGGAGGGCTTGACGCCATTTGGTTGCAGATGGTGCTTGCTGGCTTGTCAGGCATATGGCTCTTGGCACCACTCCCAGAGTTGGTCCTGCTCACTGGGGGTGATTGCTGAGTGGTCATATATGTGCTTACAGCCAGCACTAAAACAAACTTCTCATTGATATGCCACAAGCGTCAGCGTTCTTTGTCATCAGGGTGTGAAAGGGGGCCTTTGCCCTTGTCCCTCATAGATGTGATTGCATCTTGCATTTTTGTTGCATCCAGCTTCTTAACAATGGAATGAGACCTGTCCATGAATCGTGAGTCGCGATTGGGGTTCTGTAGTTGGGCTTGGGCGCTGTTGTTGCTGCCACCGGCGCTGCTGGAGGAGTTGTTGTTGCTGTTGTTGTTGCCGCTGGATCCCCCTTTGGCTGCACCTTGTGGGGGATTTGTCTTCTGCAGGGGCCTCAAGGCGCCTATATTAGACACAGTGGGAAACCAGTTGAGGTTCTGGGTCATTGTATATCATCCCCAAAGTCCTGGGAGGGGATGGTGAAGTTGGATTCCAATTGATCTTCTAGCCAGCCTCTCACCTTAATCTGAAAGTAGTAGACCACAATTGCCGGGGTGATCCTCTTTCTCAACTCATCTGCAATGGCCCTTTGGAGGGGCGTCTGTTGCTTCTTTAGTCTTACGAGTCCATACAGGTAGCTTTCCACAACAGCGTGGGTAGCCCCCAGGATGATTGCTATAACAGTCAGGTAGATCTCCAGCTGGGTAATAGCTTCCGTCCAGTCCAAGGAGACCTAGGCCTTGGTGTGCTGCAGCTCTAGCGAGTCCTTCAGGGTAAGGGAGTTGCCTTCTGTGGAGATCATGGTGTCATAGGCTGCCACATTGGTAGCTGCTTCTTGTTCTTGCTTCAGTGTGTCGGCTGACCCACCCAGGGGGTGAAGGCTAGAGGGAGTATCCCATCTGCTACATTGAAAGGATCGGTCCCGTGGAAGTTGCAGTCTTGGAACCTCTTGAGTACAGCTGTAGTGACCAGGGGGGCTTAGCTCTGGAAGATCATGTGGGTCTTCTCGTGCTTGTTGCTCTTCTGGGCCCAGGCTAGAAAGATGGGGGGGGGGGGGGGGTCTACTTCATCCTTCTTTCCACAAAGCAGCAAGAGGCGCTTGGTGTACAATGGGCCCTATACCTTAGCTACAGCGTGCATGCACTTCTGGTCTAAGCCCTCAGTTATCTTCAGCTGGTGGTCTGTGAGTGCTGCCACGACAGTCGCCGTGAGCATAGGGGCTTCATTCCGGTCTGCTGTAGTACCACCAAATGGGCTACTAGCCAGCATGCCTTGGAAGAACTCGTCGTAGTACTAGGTCTACAGGGAATCTGTTGTATCTCCCCGGTAGTCAGCTGTATGCTTGGATTTTGCTGGAGGAATCGTCCTTTATAGGCTTGTTAAGGCTAGCCTGTATTGTTGACATGTATTTTTCGATTCATACGAGCTACCGGTAGATTCCGTGACACAGCGATACGGTCTGTCCTTCATCCGGGTTCCACGCGGCACTATCATTCTTTTCATCCAGATCCGCCACATCAATACCTACCAAAATACGGTAGGCACGGTATCATAATTGTTAGGGAACTCGTAGTAGTAGTACTGTAATATGTTACAGGTCCAGTACGAGTAGTAATACAAAGTAGTACAACAAGAGCTGGAGCAGAAGAGGTCACATTCTGTCTTGAATACCAGTAGAAAAAATAAATACTGCAAGTAATAACAACAACCCCTCCTCCTCCGGTTTTGGTTGGCACATGTTCCTCCTAGTATGGTGTGATTAAAAATACCAAGGCATGCGCGCCGAGGATTTTTAATACATACTAGGGGGAAATATGTGCCAACCAAATACGACTCCTCGTAGTATCCGGGGGAGGAGTTTTCTTCAGGCTGCTCCCTTTTCCTGAGGCCCGTCAAGGAAAAAGAAGGAAGCAGCCTAAAGAAAACTCCCCCCCCGGATACTGCAAGGAGGAGGACAATGAGGATTGGGTTATTAATTTGGTATTCCTCATGGCTTTCTGAGGATAAGCAAGGGAGGAGCTCTTTGCTAGGGACCGTTGGTTGGTGTTTGTTGCTGCTGTCAAGGGGGAGGAGGGGGACGGGCTTCACAAGGGGGGGGGGGGGGGGACGGGCTTCACAAGGGGGGAGAGGGAGAAGGAGAACAGGTGATCCGGGGGGGGGGGGGGGGGGGGGGGGGAGGCTGGATGCGCAGTATCACGTGTTGTATGTGCACAATAATACTCAAGTATTTTTTTCAGATTCAATGAGCAAAACCATGTTTTGAACCTGTTTTCAAGTATTTTTTGAAGTTCAACACACAACTCCGTGTGTTGAGCAGTACTTACTCACAAAGAGGGTACTAACTTGCGGGATTCTACAACAGGTATTGGATTGATTCCTTGACCCCTGCGTAGGATCTGGTAGAATTCCTACTACATCTCAACAACGTTTGGTGAAATTTTATAATTATGTTTTGCGGTGGTGCGGTTTGCGGTTTTTCCTCATACACTCCTAATTCATTTTTTTGAAACCAACCACTTTCAAAAGCAAATTGCTCCCCGACCATGGCAATATACCCTTTTTGCTGCTTCCTATCCTATTACAACGACAAGAAACCCATCCTATTAGCTGTGTAAGTCATTGCTGGTCCTTCTTTGTTTGCTTAGGGGGAAGCTGTTCAGGCTGTTTCTGTTTGATTTGGAGCTGGCGGCGTGTCGTTGTCATTTGTTCATTCCTATCTCACGATACTGCTTCTTCTTCAACAACAAGAACAACAACAACAACAACTATTCTATTAGCACTGTAAGATACTGGCGGTTGTTTGTTTGCTGGGGGAAAGATGTTCAGGCTGCTGTGTTTTGATATGGAGCTGTTGTGGTCATTGTTGTCATTGTTTGTCTATTCCTATCTCACGACAGTGCATCTTTTTGCTATGACCATGGGAATAGCAATATCAAGCAGCGAGAGTAGCGTGATCAGTAACAGCAAGAGTTAGCTGCAAATGCCAACTAACAAGAGCAGCAAGAGCACCACCGCCACCACCGCCACCACCGCCACCAACAACAACAATAATGAGGGCAACACCGACAGCAACACCGTGAACAAGAACAGAAGCAGCACCGGCAGCAATACTGCCAACTAGCAATAGCAGTGAGGAGAACAGTATTGTTTAGCAATACGGACTGGCAACAGTAAGACACCTCTTGAACATGGGAATACAGCGATTTGCGTCTCTACAAGCAGCCGTGATGCGAGAATCAATTTTATCCACAATATAATGATCAACAACCCCCTTCTAGCCTGTCATACAAGCAACACCCTTCTCAAGTACTGTTACTGCTCTCGCTCTGCCATCCAAACTACAAGCACTGCGCAACTCCAATCTAGAGGACTGCTGGTGTATCCACAGCGTCCAGCCAAACTAGTACAAGCACAACTGCGCTGCTCTGATTACTACTACTAGTAGTAGTGTATGGGAACTGCATATTTCTTGCTCCGGCGTCCGAACTGGTGCAACCACACAAACTCCAAGCTCTCATGTTGGGCCCAAAGCCTCAGTATGCATCATGGTTTGCTCTCTAGTAGCAAGAAATAGGTCTACAAACTAATTCTACTAGCTCATTTGTTGGTATACTACTCTGGTCCCTGGTCTGCTACTAGTACTACATCCGATAACTGTCCCGCAACCCTTTTTTTCCGTCGCTAGGTACTTTCGCAACCCTTGCTTGTGTGTAATTTTTACACGAGCCCCCCCCTGTGATTTGCTAGCTTCGTATCAAGCCACGCCCTCGTACTAACTCTCAATCCCTGGTTCACGATTTTTTTTTGTTGGGTCATGAATAATTATTATTAATTTTTAATATAACCTACCTGTACATTCGTGAATCACACCTACTAAAATTAAATACGCATGGTCATGACTCACAACCAAGCCCCCCCTGTGATACGGTAGCTTCGTATCAAGCTCGCCCTCATAACTCTCAAGCCCTGGTTCGCGATTATTTTTTTCCTTGGGTCATGAATAATTATTATTAATTTTTAATATCACCTACCCATACATTTGCGAATCACACCTACCAAAATTAAATACGCAAGGTCATGACTCACAACCAGTAAAATTTAACATTAGTGCTCGCGGCACATAACCCTTAAAATTTAGCTCCGTTGCTCGTGACACATTACCCCTATAACTTAATAATTGGGCTTGTGACACACTACCCTTTGAAATGTATCTCCTATGCTTGCGACACACAACCAGTACAATTTAACATTAGTGCTTGCGACACACTACCCTTATAATTTAATATTTGTGCTCGCGACACACAACCCTTAAAATTTAATATCATCGCTTGCGACTACTCGTACCTACCACTACAGTTGAATTATTTGGGTCAAGAATTTGCCTAGTAGTATCATATGCAAAATATATATGATATGTATGAGTACTCCTTTCCATACATTTTAATCAGTTGTGTCACACAATAATATACGATGTATTGCAACGGTATGCAATGTATGTAGAATATGTACCTTCTACCCTAATCACTCTCCACGAAGATTTACCCGTGTCGTACTATGTCTTAACCCACCCACGTTGTCGTCAAATTATTGAATGGACTGACACAATGAACAGTAACGATTCTGAAAACAATACCTAAACTTCCTCCATTTCGTCAAGCAATTGCATCCATACAGGACCAATATAGTTGTCATCCTCATTTTCCTCTTCAGCAAGACTACTGGCAACAGTGCCACCATTTTTTGACACAGTACTGGTAGGATTGCTTTCTGAGTTGAATCTTTCTAGCTTCATTTTCTCCAAATTTTTACCCATTTCAGGATCTTCTCTTAACGTTTGTACCTTCTTGCACAATTTAGTGAACACTTTCCGTCCTTCTTTGTCCCATCCATCTGCACTTCCACTTTTTGAATTGCAATATTTTTTTTTCATGTATTTTTTTCTTTTGTGTCGTGTATGTTCCATCAAGTTTCATTTGCTTCTGTTTTTCCCAATTGCTGTACTCGTTGTCAATTATCATTAGGGCGAAAGCCTCAACCGTAACAGTAAAGATGGTACTAATAAGATCCTTTGTCTTCCTCAGCTTAAAGTTTGTCTTTCCCGGATTAATGGCGGACAGGATTCTTGTCACAAAATAATAAAATTCTTCATTATCCGCATTTCCGTATCGCCGGTACTCGTTTGCCAGAATTTCCATGGAGTCCGTATTTAGAGCTACAGTAACAGGGAATGATGCTGGTACTTTTGCCATTTCACTATCAGCTGCAGTGATGACAACAAATGGCAGTATGATATCATAGTATGGCGGGGTTAGTTGTACGTCGGTCGTAGGCACATATATAGAAGAACGTCCAAAGCACCAGAATTTCCGAACGATTCAACCATTACGCCGTCACTTACCAAATCAATTTTTTCTTGCCAATGTTTGATTATTGTGCCTAAATTTTGCCAGGGCTTTTGGTGCTGCATTATCAAAATAGTCACAGAATTCCTTAATGGGTATATTTTTTGGAACGGAAATTACACACGCATCGATTCCTTGCACCATTATTTTTTTGGAGAGTGTGTTTGTTTTCAGAAATTTCAAGCCACCATACCATTCCTTCTTCACATATACCCTCACCTGTCCTTCAATTGTATCTGTGTTTTCAATAGTTTCATAGTACCCGTTTTCATACTAGTATGTATAGTTCCATAACTCAACGTACTCACTTTGTTTATCAACGCTATCGCCGCTCCGCACTGTTTTCAATGGAACCCTGTCGGTAGTTTTTGCAGCATCCTCGTTAGAATTCTCTCCCTTCTTACTAGCTTTACTCACCATTTTCAGGATGTTCTCTATTAGATCTGGATTCTTATCCGCTAGGTCTGTTAATCTTTTCACCGTTTGGTTCACGTTTTTCTGTTTCTGTTGTCTGCCCTCCGTAGTTTTTTTTTTCTTGTCTCTTTGATATTTTCACTATTATCCTTATTCTTGGTGGAGATCCCATCATTGTCTTCACTAACCGAACTCGAATCACTGTCACTGTCACTTTCACTTTCACTGTCGCTGCTGTCCATCACCATGCTAATGTTTTCAGCTGTTCTTTTTAGTGGTGTCTCTCTTTCTGCTGCGGTGGTGCCTTCTTGTGTTGCTGCAATTGTTGCGTTCTTCTTGGTGGACATGGTGGTAGTGCTTGTATTTTTGGTATTATCTCTAGTGTCTCCGTCCCTGGCTGCGTTTGCCATACCTGCTATTTTCTTTTCTTGGAGACGTGTTATTTTTGGCTTGGGTACTACTAGGTTGGACCATTTTTGTTTCGGCATCTTGTATTTATATTTTTTCAATCGTCGGTGTTTTTGGCAGTTTTGTGAATTTTTATGATGCCTTGTTTTTGCATCGATTGTACGAATTCAGCAATTTGCATTACATTTCTCTTTGTGGAAGCGGGCTTGTGAGTGTGGGCCAACCAAAAAGAACTGTCTGCCTAGCCGCGCCATTTTTTCCCCCCCCGTATGTGTGTTATGGGAGTATCAAAACTAGTGGTACGGTAGGAAAAAAGTGCTCAAAATACTACTTTCGAGTCGACAGACAATGGGTGATTCCCGAAATACTTTTATGTACTACATAAACACGAAATTTTCTACTTAACCAGTCTTAATGTTACAAATCATAGTCGACGTCACGTGGACTATGATTTGTAACGTTACACTTTTTTATAACGGAATTCGTGACTGAATTACTTGTTTATTGTTTATGCTTCCACATGTTTCGTGTGCCTTTCGAAGAATTCCACATATATTCCAAAATGAGATAAAATGAGATTCCACATTCCAAAATGAGATTTATGCACTTTCCCGCCAAAAAAAGTATGTACGAAATTTTCATTCCCGAAATACTAAAAACAGAAGTTTATGTACGTTACAAAAAAGTATTTCGGGAATCACCCAATACTACTAGTACGGTACTAGAAATCACGACAGAAAATACTACTAGAAATCACGTAGAAAATAGTACTGTGAACAGTCAGAAAATACTTCGTAGTACAGGAAATTGAGTAGAAAACACTACGAACTGGTCATGGCATTTTTGAAAATACCAGAGTACGAAGTAATTCCGAAATGACCAGAGTATTGTATTTCACCTCTGCGTGACAGTTAAGCCTGTTTCAAAACCCTTATTTTTCTTGGTACTTAGGGAGCGAGTCAAGTGCTCGTCCTCAGAAGCCATGGGGGGATTACGAAGTACTCCGGGTACTTCGTAATATTCATACAGTAAGTTACGAACCCAAGATCTTCTGATTCTTGATGTTGTGCCGGTCTTAATCTTACTGCAACGCACGTACCGTACGGTAGAACATCTGCGGTCTGAAAGACATTTCAGAAAGATATCCTCCATACGAGGTACGAGTACGAGTACGAACCGTGAGGTCCTATTGTAATCTTAGCTACCATAGGCGATACATTACTGCATTTTAGACTACGGTACTGTACCCCTACGTACCAAAAACGCATACAGTATTGAATATTTCAGAAAGATATCGTCCATACTCAATGGAAATACAGTACGCTACGGTACCTTTTACGCGATACATTAGTGCAGAACACAGACATCAACATTTAATTTCCCATAACATTTACAACAAAGGCACAATGAATATTATGATGTTATCCAGAAGTTATTCTGCTACCTTGCTCCTTGCCTGGCTGTGCGTTGCGGGTGCCCAAGAGAATCTAGGGGATCTAGGGGATCTAGGGGATCTAGGGGATCTCGTCGATGTTGGTCAAGCCACGGGCATTATCGACGACATCAACGAATCGATCGGTGATCTTTTCGAAGATGGCACTAACACTGACCCCGACACCGTTCCTGCCCTAGGGGATCTAGGGGATCTCATTGATGCTCAAGGGGATGCATGGGATGTTATCGATAGCGATGCAATCTCGGGCCTTATCAACGAAACACTCAGTGATGTTTACGATGAAGTCGCCGTCGGTGTTGTCGATCAGACCATCAACGACCTTGTGGATACAGTGGATACAGGCCCGGCTACCGGATGCACCATCGATATGGTTAAGTTTTACATGGACTTCGATCCGGATTATTTGGCGGCCATGGAACTCTATTTTGATTCGGAAAAACTCGAAGAAACAACGCCAATGGGATCCACCGATTACGCGTACACACTCAGTTATTCCGATGAAGGATTTGAAGCCTACCGAGACGCTTGCACCGGTGATGGGACTTATTGGGACGCTTACAACGACTCGTACACGAACTGCACCTACGAGGATAAGATGATATCGCTCGACATTGTCAACTTCGCCGGCTGTGTCCCCGCATCAAAAGCTTGCGAATCAGTAGGCGAAGTATTGGATCAATGGTTCGTCGCTACATTGAAGAATTTGACCATCAACTGCACACCTTTCGAACGGACCTACGACACATACGACACAGAGGATTTTCCCGACGCCGACACAGAGGATTTTCCCGACGCCGACACAGAGGATTTTCCCGACGCCACTTCAGACACAGAGGATTCTCCCGACGACACTTCAGACACAGAGGATTCTCCCGACGACACAGAGGATTCTCCCGACGACACCGACGCCACTTCTGCTGCCCCCTCCGGCAGCACCACCCCGATTGCGATGGCATTGTGTGGTGCCGTCTCCGTTGCAACTTTCTTGACGATGGTGCTCAACTACTAACTAACTACTCCGTAACTAACTAACTAACTAACTACTCCGTAACTAACTAACTAACTAACTAACTAACTGATCGATTGGTTGATTGATTGATCTTTCTTTTCGGATCATTGTACTGGTATGTATTCGCTTTGAAAACGGGGAACAAGCAACACTACACATTATGTCTGGAGGAGAAAACTAACAATTTGCGTACGTGAAAACTGGTTTCGATTCGATTCATTATTCCCGAATTCTCGGATGCGACGATGATTTTTGTCCTGTCGATCCGCGAGTGAGTGAGTGAGTGAGTGAGTGATCCGTTGTCGTCGGAACTTGGGTATCCAGTCCTTTCTCGGAGAAAAATAGATACGTTATAGTAGTAGGATGCAATGCCCAGCCAACACGAACAAGGTGAATTGGCATTGTAGCAATCATGAAAAGTGGTAGACCGGCTAGTCTTCATTCAGTAACAAAGCGTTTCTTTCATAATTGGTTATACTACAAGATAGTTGTAGAACGCAGTAGCAAGCAAGCATTGTAGCGTAGCGTAGCAACAAAGTGATTCAACATTGGCGTCCATTTACAATTCAACATAGATCCTATTGGTAGGCGTTCGCATCGTCGACCTTGTCCTAGCCGTGGACACACAGAACACACACACAGACACAGACACAGTCAGACACACACACGTACGCATCTATCATGATCCGTTTTCCTTCTTGCAATGTTCCAAACGCAAGGAAGCGCAAAAAGAGCCCGCGGTCTTGGTTCGGCTCGGCTCGGTTCGGTTCTGGCGGCCGCTAGATTGTTGTGGATCCATTATTCTGCATTTTCACTACCCCACGTAAGTTACCGGAACATCGTGATTCGTTCGCTCGTTCGGGAATGCACACGCCACACGCCGTCTACATCCTGTTCGTACAATAGTTGCCAAGCTGTTGGTAGTCGTAGTGAAGCAGTGTTGTGTACCGCACGGTGCATGGCATCTGTCCAATTTAAATGTGTTGGGGATGCATGCTACTAGTACTCGTACTCGTACGTTCAACGTACCGTGTGCGGAAGAATTGCTGATCGTTTTGGTTCTTCGCATTCAGCATGTTGGATCCTACCTACGGTTGTACCAACGAGAGGTGCGGTGCGGTGCGGTGCGCTGCGGGACAACGTTGTTGTTTCGGTTGTTGAGCAGTCCGAACTGTTGCGGCAGCAACAGGGTATTCGGTATTCGGTATGAGTATCGATGTTGAATATCGATATTGAATATCGATATTGAATATCGATTTTGAATATCGATTTTGAATATCGAGCAAGCGCCGCCTGCGAATTTGTTGTCAACCACGATCATCGCCTTGGGCTACACTACAAACAAACACTGTCCGTAGCGTGACCAGTCCGGTGACCCCTCCCCTCGGAACATTGGACCGTTGCGCTGGACAGAATCCATCCGCAGCTGTAAGCAGCAAAGCGACAACCGCGTCTTTGGAAACGTCGTCATTGGAAACGTCGTCATTGGTGGCGGTGGTGGTGGTTGTGGTGGTGGTAGTGGTTGTGTGATTGTCAGCGTTGCCTCTTGGTTCATCGAGAGACAAATCTCGCACCAAAATAATGCAGTACTCGTACTCATACCGTATTCAGTGTTTATGGTAGAATGTTGCTTATTTCTAATTGAAATTGTTCTACCTACGGTATGCGCAAGGAAAACTACGATACTGCTAGTACCCGTAATCACGTACTGTTGCTGATGCCACGGTTGTTGCTGTTGTGAAAAAATAAGAATTGCAAACAATCATTCACCATCACTGAAGACAGTACCGGTACGAGTACGAATCCATACATGTAATTGTATTTCTTTGCATACGGTACGAGTACCGGTACGTGTACCGTTGTTGTGTTTCTTTGCATAAACAAAAAAATGCAGTAATGCCCCCGGAGTGGTGAATAAGCCAGAGAGTAAGAGTAATTACGTATTTGTCGGTACTACTACATTTTTAATGAACGGTTGTGCTAGAACCGTATGTGATTGTGGGCTAATAAAACTTGCAGAAGTGACTATCGACTATAAGATGTAGTAAACAGATTCTAGAGGAGCTTACTGATCTCAATCAAACTCGTCTGATCAACTCGTCTGATCGTGATCTCGAGTCTCCGTGTGATGCTATTATTATGTACCGGTATATTCGATGTATTCGATGTATTCGATGTATATTATATGTACCGGTGTATTCGATGTAAGCATGAAAAGTGTGAAGAAGATCTCCTTGGGAATCATTCTATGCCGACGTCATTATGACTGAGGCGGATTGCCATCCTGCGTGCGAGATCGGTTGCCCTCCACGACATGAGGACGTTTGACAAGTTCCACGTTGTCTGCTGGATTAACTACAGCATTCTGATTCGATGCCGCACCTACGGGGGGAGGCTGTCCGGCCGCTGATGATTCAGACTGTTCATCCGTGTCAGGACCGCTGTCGGCATCATTCTGCCTGCGAAATTCCTTGCGCGTCGCGGTAGTACTTTGTTCGAATTGTTGTTGTTCGTCTGTTGAAACATGTGCACGGTTCTGATTTGATGTCGCATCTCCGGAGGGACCGGGCTGTACTGCTGCTGGTTCTTCAAGCACTCCTCTCGTGCCATCACCGCTAGCAGTGCCATCCTGCGTGGGAGATGGTTCTGCAAAGAGTGAGAGGGCCAGGTCATATTGCTCTCTGATTTCGCTGTCTGAAAGCTTACATGAATGAATGTCTGCTGGATTACCTGCACAGTTCTGATTCGATGCCGTACCTCCAGCGGGATCCGGTTGTCCGGCTGCCAATGGTTGAGGCACATCCCTGGAACCGTTGTGTTCCTCCGGGTGTGCACTGCTAGCAGCGCCATTCTGCGTGGGAGAACGGTTGTCCTCTACGGCAGCAGAATTTCCCAAACCTGGCAATGGTGGCGAAGCAGGAAGATCATCGGAATTTGAATTCGATGCCGTGCCTCCAGCGGGATCCGGTTGTCCGGCTGCCAATGGTTGAGGCATATCCCTGGAACCGTTGTGTTCCTCCGGGTGTGCACTGCTAGCAGCGCCATTCTGCGTGGGAGAACGGTTGTCCTCTACGGCAGCAGAATTTCCCAAACCTGGCAATGGTGGCGAAGCAGGAAGATCATCGGAATTTGAATTCGATGCCGTGCCTCCAGCGGGATCCGCTTGCTGTCCAGCGTTTTTGTTTTCTCCCGACTGACGAAGCATCTGCATTACTCTAGTAACAGTTCGTATGTCCTCCTCGTCAATCCGTTCATAGGAGACACTGTTGGTTTCTTTGTTAGTTGTCTTTTTCACGAAGTGCAAGCCGTCGCGATGTAATTTCCTAATGATTTTTACAGCGAATTTCCTTTTTTCATTGTCATTGTCATTCATATTCCTGTACTCTTCAACATGCTTCAACACAAATTTTCTGACCCTTTTGTTTCCTTCGTGTTTAGCAGCGTGGCTTCCCCTGCCAGTAATATAGCCCCTACTAGGTGGAAGTACAGGTTCCACATTTTCCTCGTTGCTCCTGGAAGGCGCGGATGGGGGAGAAGGAGACGGAGACGGAGCGGACGATGCGGTAGGGCGGGTCGAGGGGTACGGCGATGCCTTCTTGGTGCTCTTGGTGCTCTTGGTGTGCTGGCGGTTCCTGGAAGCCTCGAGCGTGGGTGATTGAGAGGGGGGATTGCAAACGATCTCTTCTGCGCCACCCTGGATGGGGAGGACGGTCGGGCCGCCGATTATGGCATAAGCGACGAAGAAGCCCACCAATACAAAGACGGCAAGAGCGTTGGTGTTGCAAAGCATCGTGGTTGTGGTTGTGGTTAGTTTGGAAGGTGGTGTCGGCAGGCAGGTGTTTACTGATGCAGTCGGTTGTGTTCAAATTTCAATATTATGAGTAACATTGTGACTTCGTTGTCGTCGAAGGGTGATCTAGTCGCCCATTCATTCCTGCTATGGCCCGCCAAGACGCAGGGATATGACCTGGAAGGAAAACAAGAGCTCATTTCGATTTTTGGTGTTCACTCGTGCCCTGCCGCAAATGACGTCCATGTCGCCGTACGCATTGCAATTGTATTGTTGCCGTTCCATATGGAGATGCCAGCTGGTGATATTCGAGAACGTAGAGCCTGTAGTTGAATAAAATGGTTAGCGAACAGAAGCAAGACTTGATTGTTTGGAGTTTCAAGCAACAAGACCAAGACTTCCAGGTCGTACCGTTGTTTCGGTTCTTGAATACGAACTTTCACGACTACCTCAATTTTTCTTAGGTTCCCTCGGTTTCTCGAACGGCAATTTTTGGAGGAGATGATCTCGAGAATTGATGTAGCGAACCGAATGTAAGGAATGGTAGTGCCACGTGGAACGTACGACGTACGAGCCAAAGAACACCCTTGAGTATGCAAGATCTCACTGTATCACCAACGTAGGTACAAACTCTACGATCACTCACTGCATGCAGCCAATCTGGCTGTAAGCAGCAATCGAATCACCACAGGCTTAGCGCTAACAAGCTTGCAAAGGATTCCTCCAGCAACAACCAAGCCTACAGCTCACTCTTTTGCTCCTAAAACGATTAGTAGTAGAATAAAGGCTTATGCGTCCAGGTCCAATAGTCTTCCCTATTGTACCCGTACAAGCCTCTCTCTCAGGTTCGATAGTCACCCTATTGTACCACAAACCAATTCCTCCCAACGTGAGGAGGATCACAGGGCCCAACGCGCCCCCTACAAGTCCGAGCTAGGCCCAACGTGCCTAAATCGGCAAAACGCAAGCCTATCTGTTGTTACTCTAAAAATCGACCGGATAGGTATAACGAATGTATTAAATTTAAAGAGATGTGAGCTCAGAGAGACGCTCTTATTTTTTACTGTATCGGGGCTCTCTGCTGTATTTTACATGGTAGAGATCTTCCCCGGTCTTTTCACTAGTATGGATTTCATCGTACCGATACTGCTGTTGCTGTTGCTGTTGCTGTATTAGCGTCGTGTCGGTCTTACTGTATCGGTCATTCTGTTGGTATTGGTCATTTGTGAGGTTAAGTGTTTTATCCGATGGGGCGTATGCTTGTTCGTTGTATTTGAGATAGATGAAGAGGCCCATTCGGAATCGGTGCTGATTTTCTTGATTGCAATAAGTAATTTCCTCACGGGATATCAAGTGGTGTATTCTTTTGAACATACTTAAGGATTCCAAGTGTTCACTTATTGGTCAGGTCTTTGGATATGTCTTATTCTAACCGATTATCCTCTTTTGTTTGTAACCTTAGGTGATATCATTTTTACCACTTAAGGATTCCAAGTAGTGGAGGTACGTTTGATTCTAATGCTTGATCATCGGAGTATTCGTATCTCTCTGTAAGTCTTACGTACCTCGGTCGTCGTTCCGTTTCGTTCGTCGGCTTTTTCAATCAAATTTGATGCCGACAAAGTCCGTATTTTTTGCTGACAACACTATCTGGGTTCAATAGTCCTACTACCGAATTGACGCGCCTACCAGATACATCACCGGCCCAACGCGCCTACGAGTATCATCTAACGACCGAGGTGCCGCTGCGCGAGCCGCACACATCTCTCCATACCTCAACCGACAAAGCCCAACGCGCCTACGTAGGAGCTCCACGAACTACCAGGAGTTTTTCCGAGGGGGGGGGGCCTTTGGGGACACACCAGCTAGAAACGACGTCTACCAAGCCATCTATACACTCTTCGCTCAGTCGGCAGGGGCCCTTCTACTCCCCTCCTCCTGGACATCTTCGACTCCCAAGCCATTGGAGGCCTGGGAATATTTCAAGAAGACTCATCTGGGATAGTCCGGCTACGAGTTATCCATGGCCTCCGGCGCTATCCGGGTACAATCACTCAGCCATAGGCCAACCGTGGCCACTCCTTTGGCTACATTGATGGTGTGGAGGGACAAGAGGGTGAGCTGGTGCAAGTAGACGCCGCCCTACTCTCCAAGGCAGCCGTCAGTCGAGTATACCTAATGACCCATCACGAGGCCGCAGTATCCCAGCATCCAGAGCTAGACTACATCCCAGCCATCCCCAAAGGGACAGCCCACACTGAGATGATCCAGGCACACAAGGTGTGCTTCCTCCCCTTCGAAATGGTCCCACTTGTGTTGTGCCGCGGCCTCAACCCCAAACAAGCCTTCCAAGTTCTTCACCCCCACGTTCTCCAGCAAGGGCTGGCCAATGTATGTAAGCCCCTCCTGGACACACTATGAGCAGTGGGGACTCAGCCCAACACTACCTTGGGAGAAATACGCCTCTTGGAACCCAGCCCGTCCTTCCAGGCAGAGGCCAGCCTTCGTGCCTACATGAAGAAGCACGTTCTTCTTCGAGACCTACCGGGCCTAGGCCTCCCAGCGCCAGCAGACCCAACACTCACTGCAGCCTTTGCCACACTCACAAACCATCAACTGCGACTGAGCAAGAACCTCGACCAAAGAAGGCAAGAATCCTCCAAGCTGCACACGGTCAAGGAGGCTTGGGGGCCCTCTACATGGAAAGACTCCTCCTCCTCCTCTGTGGCAAAACAAGTGAAGCGGATCTGCCCCCCATCTACACAGCCTGGGCCAAGAAGAGCAAACACGAGAAGACCCACATGATCCTCCAGAGTCAAGTAGCCACCGATGCCTACAACCTGGGCATCCAGGCGCCACTCATCACAACAGCTGTACTCAAGAGATTCCAAGATTGCAACTTCTATGGGACCGACCCCTTTGATGTAGTAGCCGACGGCATGCTCCCTCTAGCCTTCACTCCACCAGGGGGATCAGCCGCTACTCTTAAAAGGGAACATGAGGCGGCTGCCAATGTGGCCGCCTATGACACCATGATCTCCACCCAAGGCAACTCCCTCTCTCTAACAGACTCCTTGGAACTGCAAAAGACCAAGGCCTACATTCGCTTGGATTGGACTGAAGCCACCACCCAGCTGAAAAGCTACCTGGCTGTCCTGGCCACACTCTTGGGAGCCACACATGACGTTGTGAAGTGTAACCAACTTGGCCTCTCCTGACTTGAGTGGCAACAAATGCCCCTTTGGAGAGCCATTGCAGATGAAGTTGGAGAAAGAATCACTCCAGCCATAGTGGTGTACTACTTCCAAGTCCGGGTCCGGGGTTGGCTGGAAGAGCAATGGGAATCCGACATCCCCCTCCCTTCCCCAGACTTTGGGGAAGATATCCACAGGTTCCGAATGACCCAGAACCTCAACTGGCTCCCCAATGTGTCAAACGTCGATGCCCTACGCGCACTCCAGCAGCCTACCCCACCCCAAGGGGGCGCCCCTCCTGGCGCCCCCCCAGCTCCAAGTACAGGGGGGGGGCACGCGTCAGAATAGAGATGATCAGCTGTACAACCCCACCAGAGATTCCCGCTTCTCCGATCCTTCCAATCCCATCAGCGCCAGAATCAAGAACAAGAACAACACCACAAGATCTGTCATCTCCTCCATGAAAGCCAAAGGCAAACCCCCTATCAAACGCCCAGATGGCCAGGAACGCTGCCACTCCTGGCACATCCAGGGCAACAGTTTCACTGGCTGCAGGCACCTCTATGACCACTCAGCCACCACATCTGAGGAACAAGATCAGCTCTGGGATTGGTGCCAAGAGGCCTATGCAGCCTGATCCCCTGGCAAGCGCCACCACCAACGCGGCGCCAAGCCCCCCCTTCTCACTCGATTTTCCACGGGGCCATCCACGCGCCCCCATCCCTGATCCTTGCCGCCACCACACCCCTCCCCTCATCCATCTCCAACCAGCCCCCCTCCCTAAGCCTTGCAGCCACCAACGCCAACCCCTCATCCATCTCCCCCCGCCTGCCCTTACCCAGCCCTTTCCCTCTCCCTCTCCCACACGATCTAGGTAAGCCCCCCGCACTCGTTGTCCCTCAACTGTCCAATCGAACCCTGTATGAACCCAGCCACGCGCTGGCCTCTCCCCCCAGCACCATGCTGGCCTCTCCAACCAGCCACGCGCTGGCCATGCGGGCATCTCCACCCAGCCACGTGCTGGCCATGCGGGCATCTCCACCCAGCGCCATGCTGGCCTCTTCCCCCGGCACCATGCTGGCCTCTCCACCCAGCACCATGCTGGCCTCTCCACCCAGCCATGCGCTGGCCTCTCCACCCAGCCACGCGCTGGCCTATCCCCCCAGCAACAACGCGCTGGCCTATCCACCCAGCCACATGCTGGCCTCTTCACCCAGACACTCCACACCCAGCGCCGAGCCAGCCCCCCCCCCCCCCCCCCCCTTCCCAAAGACAGGCTAGACGCGCACATTGCACGAGCTACCCGCCTCTACAACCAAAGTGCTGACTGGGTCGACTTCATCCGCACCATATGGGGGCAAGGAGACATCCACCCTGACGTGGGCACCCTCCCCCATCCAGCCGGGAGCCTACTCCCGACCAGAATTGTCACTGCCATCACACGAGGCCCTCACCAATCCTCCCACCAAGGCATTGACTTCCTGCGTGAGGAGTATGCCGACATGATGGACAAGCAACAATGGACTATCCTCCCTGCGAGTCTCATCCAACACCTCCCAAACCTCCGGCTCAGCCCACTGGGGCTCGTCCCACAACGGGGACGGCGCCCTCGTATGATCTCTGACTACACCTATTCTGGGGTCAACCAGGACACCATCCCCTTAGCCCCAGCGGAAGCCATGCAGTTTGGCCGAACCCTGCCTCGCCTCCTCACCAAGCTGCACAGGGCCAACCCACGGTTTGGCCCAGTATATATGTCCAAGATTGACCTCCCGGATGACTTCTATTGCATCCAGTTGAAACCTGAAGATTCTATGAAACTGGGAGTGCTGTCCCCCTCCAGGGAAGGAGAGCTCCCTCTAATTGGCATCCCCCTCACCAATCCCATGGGGTGGAAGTCCAGTCCGCCCAACTTCTGTTCCTTCACAGAAACCATTGCAGACCTGGCCAATGCCACCCTCTCCACCAGGCTGGCGGAGGCCAGGCGCACCCCCCATTGCCTCGACACCCTGTCTGAAGCCACCCCCGGCGAGCCTCCAGCAGACCCCTCCCTCGCTCCGCCTCATCTCCCCCTTAGTACCACTCCCAGCAAATCCCCCATCCGATACTGGGATGTCTATGTGGATGACTTCTGTGGCTTTGCTCAAGGCAACCAATGGACACGCCAAGCCATCAAGAGGGTGCTCCTCCAATCCCTGGATAAAGTCTTCCGCCCCCTTGATCCATCCAACACCCCCTTCCGACAGGAGCCGGCCTCCCTCAAGAAAATGCGCCAGGGTGATACCACTTGGTCCACCAAGAAAGTCATCCTCGGCTGGCTCATCAATTCCATCACCAAAACCATAAGCCTTCCTCCCCATCAAGTGGAACGCCTACAGACAATTCTCCAGTCCATTTCCCCCCACCAGCGCCATGTCCCCCTCCCGCAGTGGCACCAAATCCTTGGGGAACTCCGGTCTATGGCCCTAGCCATCCCTGGCTTTATTGACCTCTTTTCCATCCTCCAAGAAGCCCTGCAACACCGGGATCCAGGCCGGCAGCGCATCCGGCTCACCAAGCGAGTCCACAGCTTCCTTTGTGACTTCCAATGGCTTGCCAATGATCTCTCAAACCGGCCTACCTCCATTGCTGAACTCATCCCAGACCCCTTCCCAGCCACCTTGGGCGCTTGCGATGCCTCTGGGTCTGGCATGGGGGGCATTCATTTTGTGGCCCTCCCTGATGGCAAAATCCAACCCATCTTGTGGCGGCATCCCTTCCCCCCATGGGTCTCCACCCAGCTGGTCACCTTCGACAATCCGAATGGCACCACCAGCAACAGTGACCTTGAACTGGCCGACTCCATTGCCCACAATGACATCCTTGCACAGGCTGCCTGCGTCCAGTCCAGAACCACTCACAACTGCTATGACAACACAGCAGCTGTCTACTGGCAAAGGAAAGGCGCCACCACCACCACTGGGCCTGCAGCTTACCTCCTTTGCATTCAGTCCCTACACCAGCGGCTCCATCAATATGTCCCCCTCAGGGATCACATCCCGGGACCGGTGAATCATCTTGCTGATCTGCTCTCTCGATCTCCCCTCTCTGACACTGCCCTGCTCCATCATTTCAACACCTCCTACCCCCAGGACTTGCCCTGGATCTTATGCCACCTCAGACCTCCCATGCTTTCTGCGCTGACCTTAGCGCTATCCAGCAGACCATGCAAGCTCCAGTCACTGAGCTCTATGCCAAGCGCAAGGATGCCCATTGGAATCAATGGGTTCAATTCTGTTTGTCTCAAGGCTTTGACCCACACCTCCGCTCCATCCAAGATCCAATCCCCCTCCTCCAAGTCTTTGCAAAAAGACTCCATGATGGCTGGCTCTCCTGTAACGGCAAGCCCATCAGGTCTCGCACCGTATCGGACACCATCAGGTCAGTGGGGCAGACGCTGGCCCGCTTGGGGGCCAAAAGACCCAAGAACCAATGCCACATGCAGTCTTGACTTCAGGCTAACAACTCAGTTCAAGAGCTATGCCAAACTAGACCCCGCACCTTGCCGGGTCAAACCCGTCCCAATCACCCTGGTCATGCAGGCCCTTCAATTTGCATCCCATGACTCCCCCTCACCCTCCCGACAGGCCATCGCCAACATGATCTGCATAGCCTTCTTCTTCTGTCTCCAACCTGGTGAGTACACAGGTACTACCAGGGACGACCAGGCCTTCCTTCTCCAGGATGTCTCCTTCTACGTTGGCTCCAAATTTGTCACCCACAATGGCCCGGTCCACGAGCTCCTTGCTGCTACCTCTGTTACCCTCACCTTCACCACACAGAAGAATGGGGACAAAGGCGAAATCATAGCTCATGCCAGGAGTGGTGACTCCCTCTGCTGCCCTGTGGCAGCGTGCGCGCAGCGTGCGCGCGCCACGTACTCCATCTCAGGGGCTGCTGCACTAGCACCCACCCCTTCAGCCCATCCCTCAAGCTGGCCAGTTACTTTGACAATGGGGTGCTAACCCTCGTTCTTGCAGCAACTGTCACTTCCTCCATGAAGAGTCTATGCCCAGACCCTCTACCACACAGCCGGCATCTCCCCTGCAGCAATCTCTGCCCGCTCCCTTCGCGCAGGTGGGGCTATGGCCCTGCTCCAGGGCAAATGTGATTCTAATGTCATCAAGCTCCTTGCAAGATGGCACAGCGATTGCATGATGAGGTACTTGCATCAACAGTCCCTCACCATCTTCAAGAATCTTGCCTCTGTCATGTTCAACAATGGAACATACTCCTTCCTGCCAGAAGAGTGGGTGCCCGCTGCAGCCCCCACTCCACCTGGCAGCTCTCTCTGATCCCCCTCTGGGGACTCTTCCGCTCTGAATCCTCCCTGACAATTCTCCCACCCTTGCTGTCCACCATGCCCCCTCCAGGTTCATCTCCAGCCAGCTCCCACCCTGCCTATGGCCCACTGGCAGAAAAGGCTTAACAGCCAAAGCTGTGCGCCGGTGTGTGGGCAAAGCAACACAGGACCGGACCCAGCCTGCAAAAACTATCCACAGGCTGGCACTTCCCGGATCCCCCTCTAGCATTGCTTAACCCACCAACACACCTATGAACTATAAGCATTTGCACGTCCAGTACTACAAGTAGGTAGGCTACTGAGGCTATCACAAACGTAGTAAGTGATAGCCAGACATCGCCTGGTAATTCTGAAAATAACTCCAAACAGCTGAAAAATCTCTACGGTACCGTAGGACTTGTAACCGTCGAGTAGCACCTATTTTCCTTGGAATCCTGCGCAGGAGATTGCAAAGTGACTATCACACTCACTACATTCGTGATAGCCCCAGTAGCCAGCCTACTTGTAGTACTGTATGTGCAATGCTTGTAGTTCATGGGTGTGTTGGTGGGTTTGTTGTCGGCGAAAAATGCGGACTTTGTCGGCATCAAATTTGATCAGAAAAGCTGACAAAACGAAACCAGAGACACGATTATTTCGATGATCGAGTCTTAGAATCAAACACACCTCCACTACTTGGAAATCCTTAAGTGGTAAAAACGATATCACCTAAGGCTACAAACAAAAGAGGTCAATCGGTTAGAAACAAGACATCTCCAAAGACCTGACTGATAAGTGAACACTTGGAACCCTTAAGTATATTCGAACGAATATACTTAATATCCCGTGAGGAAATTACTTATCCTGATCATGAAATCAATACCGATTCCAGATGGGCCTTATCTAGCATATATATACCATGAACAAGCATACACCCCATCAAACAAAATACTTAACCTCGCAAACGACCAATATCATCAAATGACCGATACAGTAAGACTGATACACGACACTAATACAGCAACAGCAGCAGCAGTATCTGTACGATGAAACCCATAGTGAAAAAGGCCGGGGAAGATCTCTACCATGTAAAATACAGCAGAGAGCCCTGATACAGTAAAAATACAGAGTAATAAGAGCGTCTCTCTGAGCTCACATCTCTTTAACTTTTAACATCATATACCTTTTGTTCAATTTTTAGAGTAACAACAGGTTATAGAGCCCTTATAACTTACACTCATGTCCCGCAAGAGCACTAGTGTTTACCTTAAGCTACCTATCTCCAGCCGTTCAGCACCTCCACTGCCGGTTAACTCCAGAGGAAATTGTGTGCTGAGCTCCCTGTGCGGCACATTCTCGGCCTCCCCCCATCTCATTCCTTCTTTCTCTCTGTTCACCTCCATGCTCGTGAATCAAGGGGTGTCATACCGATCCTCCTACAGGAATCTTCTTTTGTAATCCACGACCAAGCTCCAGCAAATACCACACTCCAAAGGAACATTCTGGACATCTGTGACCGACGGGCAAGGTTAATTATTGTCATCGCTCTCGTCGACGAACGGACACCAAGGTTCATCATCGTCGTTGCTATTATCGCCATAATTAATTATCGTCCTGATCACCATAACGACGGATTAATTTGAAATCTCCTTCACCAATCAAAGCGGATCAAACGCTGCCACAGAAGCGCCGACATCGACGACGACGACGACGACGACGAGTTTTTAATTACATCCCAAGAACAGTTTTCCCCACCATCGACACGACGCCGACCCGTGTGATGCCGACTCCATTTGACTGGACTCCAATCTTTGGAATTGAATTCCGATTTGCCAGCGCTAGCAACCCAACTGCGGCCACGTCACTTAACAAAGCCTACTCTGAAATCATTGGCAAAGATGAACTCTCAGAATTCTTTGTGACGCGTGAAGGCGAAGAAGAAGAAGAAGAAGAAGGACCACTAGAAATAGCACCGGATCCACAGCTCCACATCCTAAATTGCGTTGCCAAAGCCATTGCTATAAATCTCATAGATCCACCGGACAAGGTAACAAAAGGGCACATTGCCAACCTCCTCAACAAATGCGTTATCAAGCATGTCAGAAACAATGGATCTACCAAACACATGAGATACAAGACAGAATTTGATGCAGCCGCAAAACATGCAATCCGCACCAACACAGATGACGAACCTACAGTAGTAATCGAAACTCACTATCACACATTGGCGATTCACCAAAAAATGGCGCTCTGATCTATTCATGGAAGCATACACTGGGGAACCACCACCGGCCAATGACACTAATGATGATGATGCCAATGGAAATGAAACAAATGATGGAGAAATTCCAGAAACACCTAAACTGTGACCTACGATGCAAAGATGATCGAACTCCTTGAAGGCCAGCGCGCTCTCTTAGAAAAACTCTCTGAGACTGCTATCCAAATTGGAGCCCCGAACAATGGCGCCAACCACCAAGAGCGGCACTTGACCTTCCATGGAATCAAGGAACATTACCTCCTATGGTCCAGGAAAGATATAACAGAAGAGAAGACTTTCTTACCAGCAATGAAATGAAATACTTTGAAATCACCTCTACAGATGCAGCAGGAGATGAAGTGACTCTCAGACAAAACTACTACCTGCATAACCTAAGCAGTGGCCGAAATGATCAACGCTTAGTCACGAGAAGTGGTGATTGCTTTGATCTAACCAGAGCTTCAGATAAATCCAAAGAGGCAGCGCAAGACAAATTATTTCTCACAGGCTTTCCACAACTAAAGAACTCTACAACTCCTCAGGTTCGCAAGTGGTACAGGGAAGTCACTGCTCATGCACAGCAACACCATATCTATGTCCATCCATATTACCTCTACAGACGCAAAGCTGATCATCTCAGAGCGTTCACCATTGGGGACACCTATGTGGACAACCCCTCCGCAAGATATGAATTGGCCATCCATGAATGCGGGAACCTAATCTACACTGCCCTCAGAACAGATAAAGTCATCCCTGAATCATGCAAGAGTGTGAAAGCTGCAATTCAGAGCTTTGAAGGTGGACAGGGATATTAATCTCTCTATAGTGTGATTGCCAAAACACATCCCAACTCAGAAAGACCATCCTACAAAGGAAAGATGGTGAGAAGCCCACCAAACCAGGAACAAGATGAGTCACTCAAAGAATATTTTTTCAGGTACAAGGATTATCTCAGACTCCAGGGTATTTCTACACAACCAATCCAGCACGATCAGTTCAATGGAAGAGGTGAGCAACATTATTGAAGGAGCGACCCTCTCTTATGAATTGCGCAAGAAAACAGAGAATGAACACGAGTCAGAGGATCAATTCAAGCGAGATAAATATAAGGCAGGCAGGCTCCTCCAAACTCTTCAAACATATGAGCAAGAAATCAAGGCAGAAATGAAGTACAAGGATAAAGCCTCCAAATCCAGCCTACCCAAACCGGCATTCACAACTGGAACCAGACCAGGCTCTTGTCAAAATGACCGATTCCAAAAACCGGGCAGGCAGCAACAACACTACGAAAACTCCATCCACCCTAACTTCTCACTCAATCAGACTGATTGAATCACTTGGATACCCCGAAATGATGAAGCATCCGATAACCCATTCCTCCATCAAGCCTACTGCAATGCCATCTCTGCATTTGATAAACAACCCAAGTCTCTTTGACACATCCAGAAAATACATTGTTTGTCATACATCCGGTCATAGCTTTGATAATTGTCCCTGCCTTGCAAGATGTTGAGTCTCTCAGGAAGCATAGGATTACAACAGCTGTTTTTCTAAGCAAATGCTATAGAGAAACCCAACAGCTCTTGGATTCTACTCAATGAATCTCCAAGATCAATATTGAAGATGAGGACCAGGACGAGGAATCAACAGAGGATGCTCTAGGAGACCAAAATTTTTGTCAAGGCCAGGAATAAATCGACTTTCCTGCTGCCAGACCATGTCACTTCAAGATGATCCTCAAGGATTTGACAATGTACCAGAATCACCAATGGAAGGCTCATGTCCCTCATTGGACTCGAGCAGTGCCAGTTCTTATGAGTCCATTCAAATTGGCGCGGTCAATCTGATCCCTAGGGACAACCTTCAACCATCCATTCCAACTGACGTCTATTGCAATATGGAAACACTTGAAGTCACAGCCCCTGCATTGGAATCACATTTAGAGACCAATGGGGATTCCAACTTTGACCGCGACAATCCCATTCTAGTTGACACCAACAATGTTCAGAATCTTGTACCAGCAGATCCAATAGCAGCTGCATCACATTTTCAACAAGGACAACGAGCACAAATTGATACAGGTGCTAAAGTTTCTTGCACAAACCTACAGCATATCCTCCATGATTACAAACCTTACATCAAGCTGAGAAAATGTCCACCAGTCCTGGCTAACAGCGGCAATTGGAGGCAAGGCAGCCAGCTGCATCCCTGAAGGATCAGGGTATGTGCACATACCGGCCCCCAATCACAGAGGGTATATTAGAGTCTTCTTCTACTATTCTCCATTGCTTTCAACAACATTGCTGAGTGAGAATGATCTCTGTGGCATGACATCACGCATGAGATAACAATTCAGTGGACAGTCCATACACAAAACCTTCACTGACACCCATGACTCGTCCATTCAACAGAATGGTAACCTCACCATTATTTGTCATCACAAACACAGCACTGCTAAAAGCATTGTCCTCCATGGAGCCATCATTGATGGTCAGTGTTATACCCATCCAGTTTTGATCCCTGATGTAGATCTGGAATCATCATATGCCAATTGTGCTACCTCCTCAGCATATGCTTTAGCAACTGACATGGAGTTCAAACGAGCTTTGTGATCTAGCCTCCAAGGAAGCAATCAGCAATTTCAGGTATGACATCTACACAAATCTTGTGACACTCCAAAAGTGCACTGAAGCTGCCAGAGCGCAGCCTTATACCAGCGACACACCATGGTTTGATGCAAAATTGTTTTTTACCAAGATTGCTGACAAACATATCCCTATTCAAGCAATGAAAGCAAAGACTTCCAAGCTCCTCTGGCATCAAAGACTTGGACATTCCATGTGACGACTTTCTACATCAAGCACATAAGCACATTCTTGGTGTACCAAAGTTCAAGCGCCAAATGAGTATTCTTGATCAGCTGCCCAACATGCATCCAATGCAAGCAAACCAAGACTCCTGCTGGCTCCCACTCTACAAGGAAGGCTACCCAGCCTTTTCAAGGTTTGTCTATTGACTTTGCTTTTTCAGGGACAAAATCATCCAACTCCAAATGGTGGCTGGCGCAACTATGAAGGTATCCATGGTGAGACAGCTTGGATCCTCATCACAGATCACTACAGTGGTATGAAATATGGCAACACCAGGATTTCAAAAGCTGCACCTCTCCACTGGCTAGAACATTTTTTCTTTCAGCACAACCCAACTTGCTCCAACAAGCATGCAACAGCCAAGGTGGAGAGCTATATCACAATCCAGACATCAGAAACCTCTTCTCTGCTTTTGGATACTCCATTTTCCCCACAGGGGCTGATGCTTGAGATGGGACTTATCTAGCATATATATACCATGAACAAGCATACGCCCCATCGAACGAAAGTACTTAACCTCGCAAACGACCAATATCATCAAATGACCGATACAGTAACACCGATACACAACACTAATACAGCAACAGCAGCAGCAGTATCGGTACGATGAAACCCATAGTGAAAAAGGCCGGGGAAGATCTCTACCATGTAAAATACAGCAGAGAGCCCTGATACAGTAAAAATACAGAGTAAATAAGAGCGTCTCTCTGAGCTCACATCTCTTTCAATTTTAACATCATATACCTTTTGGTCGATTTTTAGAGTAACAACAGGGTTAAGCAGTGCTAGAGGGGGGACCCAGGAATCTCCCGCCTGTTGATTGTTTTTGCAGGCTTGGAGTCCGGTCCCTTAGTTTGCTGGTGTGCCCACACACACTGGCGCACAGCCGGGCTTAACAGCCTTGGCAGTTAAGCCTTTGGCTGTTAAGCCTTTTCTGCCATTGGGCCACAAGCCACAGGGTGGGAGCTGGATGGAGATGGACCTGGAGGGGCCGTGGAAGGATAGCGAGGGTGGGA
This sequence comes from Pseudo-nitzschia multiseries, assembly GCA_037355745.1. Classification (NCBI taxonomy): domain Eukaryota; phylum Bacillariophyta; class Bacillariophyceae; order Bacillariales; family Bacillariaceae; genus Pseudo-nitzschia; species Pseudo-nitzschia multiseries. Next base: position 37,444,847 of record CM074781.1, on the reverse strand, counting down.
GATCCGTTCAAGGAGGAATCAGAGAGAGCTGCCGGGTGGAGTGGGGGCTGCAGCTGGCACCCACTCCTCTGGCAGGAAGGAGTATGTTCCATGGTTGAACATTACAAAGGCAAGATTCTTGAAGATGGGGAGGGATTGCTGGTGCAAGTATCTCATCATGCAGTCACTGTGCCATAGGGCAAGGAGCTTGATGACATTAGAATCGCATTTGCCTTGTAGAAGGGCCGTAGCTCCCCCTGCTCGTAGGGATCTGGCAGAGATTGCAGCCGGGGAGATGCCTGGCTGTGTGGTAGAGGGTCTGGGCATAGACCCGCATTGAGGAAGTGACAGTTGCTGCTCAGACTAGGGTTAACACCCCATTGTCGATGTAACTGGCAAGCTTGAGGGCGGGGCTGAAGGGGGAGCTGCTAGTGCTAGGGCAGCAGCTGCGAAGGTGAAGGACTTGGCGAACGCACGCTGCTACAGGGCAGCAGAGAGGGTCACCACTCCTGGCATGAGCCACCACTTCCCCCTTGTCCCCATTCTTCTGTGTAGTGAAGGTGAGGGTGACAGAGGTAGCAGCCTGTAGCTCATGGGCAGGTCCATCCTGGTGGATGATTTGGGATCCAAGATAGAAGGAGACCTCTTGGAGGCTGAAGGCTTGGTCATCCCTGGTAGTACCGGTGTACTTGCCATGGCGGAGACAGAAGAAGAAGGCTATGCAGATCATATTTGCAATGGCCTGTCTGGTTGGGGAAGGGGAGTCATGGTATGCAAATCTAAGTGCATGCATGACAAGGGTGATTGGGACCGGTTTGACCCTGGAGGGGGCCGGGTCCAGTTTGGCATAGCCCTTGAACTAGGCCGTTAGCCTGAAGTCCAGACTGCCGGTGGAGTTGGTTCTGGGGTCTTTGGCCCCCAAGCAGGCCAGTGTCTGGCCCACTGACCTGATGGTGTCCGATACTGTGCAAGATTGGAGGGGCTTGTGGCTACAGGACAGTTGGTCATCATGGAGTCTTTTTGCAAAGACCTGGAGGATGGGGATTGGATCTTTAACAGACTGGAGGAGTGGGTCAAAGCCTTGAGACAGACAGAATTGAACCCATTGATTCCAATGGGCATCCTTTCTGCGGGCAAGGAGCTCAGTGACTGAAGCTCGCATGGTCTCCTGGATAGCGCCAAGGTCAGCGCAGAAAGAATGGGAGGCCTGAGGGGCACAAGATCCAGGGCAAGTCCTGTGGGTAGTTGGTGTTGAAAAGATGGAGCAAGGCAGTGTCAGAGAGGTCAGATTGGGAGAGGAGGTCGGCCAGATGGTTGACCGGTCCCGGCATGTAGTCCCTGAGGGGGACATATTGATGGAGCCTTTGGTGGAGGGCCTGGATCCTGAGGAGGTAGGCTGCAGGCCCTGTGGTAGTGGTTGCGCCCTTCCTTTGCCAGTAGACAGCAGCTGTGTTGTCATAGCAGTTGTGGGTGGTGCCGGCGGCAACACAGGCAGCATGTGCAAGGATATCATTGTGAGCAATGGAGCCGGCCAGTTCAAGGTCACTGTTGTTGATGGTGTTGTCCGGATTGTCGAAGGTGACCAGTTGGGTGGGGACCCACTTGGGGAATGGATGCCTCCACATGATGGGTTGGATCTTGCCATCAGGGAGAGGCACAAAGTGGATGCCGCCCATGCCAGCCCCCAAGGCATTGCAGGCCCCCATAATAGCAGGGAAGGGAGCGAGTACTAGCTCAGCAATGGCTGTGGGCTTGTTGGAGAGGCAGTTGGCCAGCCATTGGAAGTCCCGAAGAAAGCGGTGGACCCTCTTGGTAAGCCTGAGTTGGTGCCAGCCCAGCTCTTGGTGTCAGAAGGCCTCTTGGAGGATGGAAAAGAGGCCAATGGAGCCGGGGTTGGCAAGAGCCATAGACCAGAGTTCTCCAAGGACTTGGTGCCATTGTTTGATGGGGACATGGCGCTGTGATGGTGCAATGGAATGGAGAATCTCCTGTAGGCGGTCCACTCAATGGGGAGGAAGGCTGATGGTTTTGTTGATGGAATTGATGAGCCAGCCAAGAATAACCTTCTTGGTGGTCCAAGTGGCATCCCCTTTGAGCATTTTCTTGAGGGAGGCTGGTTCTTGTTGGAAGGGCTGTGTCTGTGGCCTCCAGGGGCCGGAAGACTTTATCAAGGGACTGAAAGAGCACACGTTCAATGGCTCTTCTACTTCCATTGGTTGCCCTGCGCCAGGCCACAGAAATTGTCAACGTACACATCCCAGTACCGCACCGTTGGGAGAGGTACTATTGGGGATGTGGGGAGAGTGTGTGGGGATGCAGGGAAGGGGATAGGACGTGTCGTCGTCGACGTGTATGTTGGCGTCGCCGGACAATGCGCTGCCACTGCGGGGAGAGGGATAGGACGTGTCGTCGTCGACGGGCGTGTGGGCGTCGCCGGACGATGCGCCGCTGCTGCGGGGAGAGGGATAGGACGTGCCGTCGTCGACGGGTGTGTGGGCGTCGCCGGATGATGCGCCGCTGTCGAACGTTGCACCATCAAACGGGGACCCTACCGAGTCGCCGTCGTCCGGAGAGGAGGCGCTGGCAACCAGATGGGCTTTGGAGAGCAGACTGGGCGTGTCGTTGTCGTCGACCGGCTGGGCTTCTGAGAGCAGATCCAGTTGGTGCGGGTGGAGGCAAGTGTGGGCCAGGCTAGTGGCAAGAGTAGCATTGGCCAGGTGTGCAATGGTTTTGGTGAAGGCACAGAAGTTTGGGGGACTGGATTTCCACCCCATAGGATTGGTGAGGGGGATGCCAATGAGGGGAGGCTCTCCCCTCCTGGAAGGGAACAGCACTCCTAGTTTCATGGTGTCCTCCGGGTTTAACTGGACCCGGTAGAAGCCATCAGCTAAGTTGATCTTGGACATATACACTGGACCAAACCTGTTGTTGGTGCGGTGCAGTCTGGTGAGGAGCCGGGGAAGTGTGCGGCCAAATTGCATGGCTTCTTCTGGGGCTAGAGGGATGGTGTCTTGGTTGACCTCAGAGTAGGTGTAGTCAGAGATCATGCGGGGGCGCCTTCCTCGTTGGGGGACTAGCCCCAGTGGGCTGAGCCGGAGGTTTGGAAGTTCTTGGATGAGGCTGGCTGGGAGGACAGTCCATTGTTGCTTGTCCATCATATCTGCATACTCCTCCTGAAGGAAGTCAACGCCCTGGTGGGAGGATTGGTGAGGCCCTCTGCTGATGGCCGCCACAATCCTGGCTTGGTCCCAAGGGGGTCCAGACATGGACGCTAGGGGCGCCTTCCTTCCCATATTGGTTGAGGAGGCCCCCTGCTGGATGGGGGAGAGTACCCACATCGGGATGGATGTCTCCTCGCCTTCGGATGGTCCGGATGAAATCCCCCCAGCTAGTGCTCTGGTTGAAGAGCTGGATGGCGCGGGTGATGCGCGCATCCAGCCTGTCTGGCGCAGGGACTAGGGACTTGGAACCTAGGCCTTGTAGCAGGGGTAGTGGTAGGGACTGCTGTAGTAGGGGCTAGGGGCTCGGACCTAGGCCTTTGGGCAGTGGTATGGGCAGTGGTAGGGACTGCTGGAGTAGGGAGTAGGGACTCGGACCTAGGCCGTGTGGAGGAAGCAGTAGATGGGGCTTCTGGAGTAGGGACTAGGGGCTCGGACCAAGGCCTTGTGGGGGAGGGGAGGGTCCCCGTGGGTAGGGAGGGGGGCAGTAGTCGTGGCTGCCGTGGTGGGGACTAGGGGCTCGGACCTAGGCCTTGCGGGTGTGGGGGATGACGAGTCCCCCAAGGTGGGGTTGATCCCCAAAGGGGAGGAGGGGAGTGTCCTTGGGGGATCGATCCCTAAAGTGGGGGAGGGGTTCTCTCCCTCTGAGGGGGCCTTTCCCTTCTCTCTCGCATAGCTTGGATGGCTTCCCTCATTTTTGCTGACTCCAGTTTCTTGACAATGGGATGATTGCTGTCTTGGAGGCGGGGGTCCCGGTGTGGATTGGCGAGGCGCGTTTGTGATGTGGGTCCCAAGTTGTGGATGCTTGGGCTGTTGGAGGGGGTGTTGCTATTGTTGCTGTTGTTGTTGTGGTTGCCGGGTCCAATTGGCGGCAGCCTTGGTGGTGAGTGAAGGGGGCGGATCTGGTCTTCGAAGGAGTCTCAGGGCCGCCACATTGGAGACATTGGGGAGCCAGTTGAGGTTCTGGCTCATCCTGAACGTATGGAAGTCCATCCCGAAGTCTGGGGAGGGAATGGTGGAGGCTGCTTCCTACTGCTCCTCAAGCCATCCCCTGACCCGGATTTGGAAGTAATAGACCACAATGGCTGGGGTGAGGAGCTCTCCAACCTCATCTGCAATGGCTCTGCGAAGGGGCATCTGCTGGATCTTGAGCCGGCAGAGGCCTTGTTGGTAGCTTGTCACGACGTCATGATTGAGTCCAAGGATGGTGGCTAGGACAGCCAGATAGCTTTCCAGCTGTGTGGTGGCTTCAGTCCAGTCTACAGGGATGTAGGCTTTGGTCTTCTGAAGCTCCAGGGAGTCTTTCAAGGTGAGGGAAGTTGCCTTCTGTGGAGATCATTGTGTCATAGGCAGCCGCATCTTGTTCCCTCTTCAGGGTGGCAGCTGACCCCCCGGGGGGAGTGAAAGCCATGGGGAGTATCCCATCGACCAAATCAAAGGGGTCGGTCCCGTGGAAATTGCCGTCCTGGAAACGCTTGAGCGGCGCTGTTGTGATCAAGGGGGCTTGGATCCCCAACTCAGAGGCTCGGGCCGCCACTTGGCTCTGGAAGATCATGCGGGTCTTCTCATGCTTGCTCTTTTGGGCCCAGGCCTGGTAGATGGGGGGAAGGTTGGCTTCCTCTTGTTTCCCACAGAGCGGCAGCAGGCGCTGGGTGTATAAGGCCCCCCAGGTGGCCCCTACTGACTGTGCCCTTCTGTGGTCTAGGGTCTCGCTGAGTCTCAGCTGGTGGTCAGTTAGGGCAGTGACTGCTGCTGTGAGGGCTGGGTCCCCCGGTGTGGCCCAGGGCCTGAGAAGGCTGGGAAGGTCCCGGTACATCACCTTGTGCTTCATGTAGTTGGTAAGGCTAGGTTCAATTTGGAAAGGGGGGCCCGGCTGAAGGAGCATGGGGTTCCCAGCTGGGACTGTGTGGGCTGTCCCCGCCATACGGAGCGTGTCAAACAGGGGGGCACATGTCCCCACTAATCCTCCATGGCTTAGCTGGGCGTGTAGGATCTCCATGGCTTTGCGAGGGGAGAGCCCCTTGCCTAGGAGGAAGGGAACCAATTCGAAGGGGATGAAGAAGGCCTTGTGGGCTCGTAGCAGCTCAGAATGGCCAGTCCCTTCCGGGACTACTGGAATAGCGAATCTATGACCATGGGCAGCCAATGCGGTCATATGATGCTCAAGGGATAGCACGCGCGAGGCAGATGTTTGGGATAGCATATCCGAGTCAACATGAACCAGCTCACCTGCCTCCCCCTCAATATCATCTAGGTAGCCAAAGGACTTGTGACGTTGTCCTTGTTTGGGCTGTGTTGTGCCAATGGACCTGGGTACTTGTGGAGGCCGTGCACCAATCGAAGACGTGCCCCCCCCCCCCCCCCCCCTGGCATCGAGGATGAAGATTCCGCGGGCCCCCACAGCCTGAGCTTTGAATACGTTCAGTAGATGACCCAGGAGGGACTGTGGGGTGGCGGTAGGTGAAAAGTACCCATAGATGGTGCTGTAGGCCTCATTGCGTTCAGAAGGGACCCCAAAGGGGCTGGCCGTGGATTGGAAGTACTACTTGGTGTAGGTTAGCATGTTGTGTCGTGGATTACTGAGCGTAGGACGAAGATGCAGCATTGGTTATAGTCCGGCCCCGTGCTGGCATGTAGGGGGGCAGTAAGCGATGGTGCGAGAATGACTTGAGGGCGGTAAGCGATGATGCGAGAGTATGACTATCGAACCAAGAAAGGGTAGTGACGCAAGAGGATGACTATCGAACCAGCACGAGGCTTGTGTGGGTGCAATAGGGATGACTATTGGACCTGGACGTGTTAGCCTTTTAATTATTCTACTACTATCGATTTAGGATCAAAAAGAGTGAGCTGTAGGCTTGGATTTTGCTGGAGGGATCCTCTACACGCTTATTAGCGCTAGCCTAATTTCTGTAATAATTTGCAGATTATTACAGCAGCTTTTGATTTCGTGACAGATATAGTGATACAGCGACGAACCCGGAGGACGAATTTTCTGCCTGACCGTTCTTCTATAATACCGAAGTAATATTACCAGTATTCTTTAGTGATCAGATTAGGCAGTACATGGAATTAGAATTATTCTTTTTAAGATCTTATCAATATCAAAAGATTACTTCTGCATGCAAGCAAGCAAGGATGACATCCCAACAAGAAAGTAATCTCAGACGCTACTTTTACTACAACTCTGTCTAAAAAAGCTGGCAGTTTTACACTGCCATTCTCCCTTTGAGAAAGTGAGGTTACAACTCTTAGAGCTGAATTGCGGTCTAGAAATTGTCCACTCAGCTATGACAGAAGTGCTTCGGAAGAACTGTAATTGATCATTAGCGTAATTTACAAAAGTCGCAATCGGCGTCAAAGCCGTCTCTTGTTCGCAAGACTGAAATGGGATTCTCGATCAATGTGTTCTTGGTGATATCAAAATGCGTGAAATACAGTAATAGGAGAGGGTTGATTTACGACCATAGTAGTCACCAGGGATTCATCATTGCTAGAGAATTCATCATCTCCACCCCTAATGGGCAGAGATGTACTAAATGTATCGATGAATGGTGCGTTTGCCTGTTCGCAATCCGGTAGTTTGTGCGGTGGAATAGTGCCTCGCGAGCCATAGGATTCCACTCGTCCGGAATCGTCGGCGAAGGTGGATGCCTGGGGTGAATCCGGCTGACACCTGTTTTTCTTCATGTGTCATTGCGTTCGATTCTTCTGCCAGTGTTGACATTGGGTACTGCAACCATACAACTTCAACTAACGATGCCGATGGACACAGCAGCTATTTGGATCGGCGTAGGTGTCAATCGTGGCTATGTTTGGTGACGAACGGTTCATCAACATTGTTCAGGGAAGAACCCGAACCGGCTTGGATAGATACCAATGCCAGGACGCCTCTGTATAGAAGTCGAGCACCCCGTCGTCCATGTCTTGACTGATTTGTTTCAATTCGTCGAAGTCGATCGAAGAGTATGCTGTATGACGTGGTACAATAAGGCATACCGGAGAAAGATCCAATGGTTGAGACTCAGCCATCGGGATAGTTATCGCTATCGCTTTCCGTCGATGGAAAGGGGTTTGGGTCAGAAACGTGTCCAACCAGTTCGGCAGTTGCGGTCTCTGTGCCTTTCGCATCATCCTTCTTGGTTTCTTCTCGGGAGGAAGCCTCTTCGGGCCAAGATTCCGTATCTTCCGGAGCGCTGTTGAGTCGTATTTTCGGTCCGTCTCGAAAGAGCTGCATTGTTTTGTCAACTGACTTCTTGAAGCCAATATCTTGGTACTTCCCGGTGGTGTTGTTCTTGCGCAAAAAGCGTACGCCTTCTGCGTAGAATTCCTCAACGAACGCCTTTGTGAATAATCTTTTCTCGCTTGACGACCCGTACTGTTGAGTGCATGCTAGAACCTTTCTTTTCAACGTTTTGTTTCCTTCGTGGAGATTTCCACCCGCTCCCCTACCGCAAAGGACGTCGATTTTTCGGCACTCATCGTATTCTGGGACTTCCATGATGGATTGAGCAATGATAGTTTTGTCTTCAATTGAAAATAGTGTTTTGCGATCAGTTGAAAACCTGGAATTGTGAGGGGGTGCTGCGACGCAGGTTTCAGTCTCCCACCAGACAAAAACAACACCATGTTTCTTTGGCAACGGAGGTTCCCATGATTGAATGAATCCAGTACGTCATCTCCAGGTCTTGTGAGCAAGACTCGGTCTAAGCGAGAGGGTTATGTTCGGGCTGATAACTTTTGAAGGAGAAGTAAATCTTACACCGTTTTGCGTCGATACCTCATCGGTATTAGGTCTTGCGGTTTACACATTACGGTACGTGTTCAATTGGGTCGTTCCCGAAAACACAGAATATCTAATTTAGGTCGTGCACGATTGTGTGTGTTTTGTTACTCAGTTTTCCGCTTTTTTACTCACATTACCGTTTTTAAGTGTTTACGAGGCCCCTCGTAAACACTGATTTACACACAATTCTGTGTCTCCATTTGGAATCCATGACTGCACCTTTTTCATTCCCTTGTTAGTAATTATGTGTTCATCATGTGTGTCGTACGAGATTAAGTAATAGTATCAATGGGCCTTTTGCTGTCCATCATGTGTGTCGTACGAGATTAAGTAATAGTATCGATGGGCCTTTTGCTGTTCATCATGTGTGTCGTACGAGATTAAGTAATAGTATCAATGGGCCTTTTGCTTGAACGTGTTATATGGAATAAATGAGGCCCAATACGAGCCGGTATGGATTTTCATGATTGCAATAAGTAATTTACTCACAGGGTGTTAAATGCATTCATTTGAATGCATATAAGGGATCCAAGTGTTTACTTATTGATCCGGTCTTTAATAATGTCTCGGTGCATATCTCCTAACCTGTTTATTTGTGGTGTTAAGTGAAATAGTTTTTACCGGAGTTGCGTTTGATTCTAAGACACGTCAAAATATTCGTATCTCTGTTACTTGGTCAAATTCCTTATTCCAAAAATGAGCATTAATATGGGAAGAGTTTTTAGCGCACAGATATCTTTGTCAACAATTTTCATTCCCGAATACACACATCGATGCCATGTGACACAGATATTCTGTGTTTTCGGGAATGACCCATTGGTGGAGTTGTTAGTTGAACGTTTAACAATAACCCTAAGGTGACAACGTAGCCTTCTAGAAGGAGTGTACTGGGGGGGGGGGGGGGGGGTAGGGGGGAAAACGTAGAAATATTAAAAATCTGTTTGTAACAAGTAGCCTTGGTACAAACGCTACAACTAAAAACATTTAGAAACAGAATTGAAATAATTATTTACGGAAATGAGATGCTTTGTCTAAAAGCAATAGTAATATTTAGTGGCGCGCGTTCATTTTTATGGTACTAGTAGCAAACGCTCATTTTTATGGTTGCACATAACCATAAGATTGAACCTGAATGAGTAATAGATTCCCACCAGTGATAAAGTAATAAACGACCAGAGTAATAAAAAATATTTGCAAGTGAATAGATTGACTAGATTCAACGCACAAATATTTTTTATTAACTATCACTCGGAGCAAATTTGGAATTTGGAATCTCTAAATAAGAAACAGTAACTGTCTGTTTACGCCTGTTTAATAACTACCCGCGCCACCTACCCGCCTCTTTTGGCAAGCAAGGCTGGCCGGAGAGATTAAGTATTTTATTCAATGAGCCTTTTGCTTGATCGTGATATATGGAATAAATGAGGCCCATTCCGATCCTCCTGTATTGATTTTCATGGTTGCAATAAGTAATTTACTCACGGGCTGTTATATGTACTCTTTTGAATGCACATCATATGGGTTCCAAGTGTTTACTTATTGATCCAGTCTTGAATGATGCCTTGGTTCAAATAGTTTAACCTGTTTCTTTTGTAGCCGTAAGTGGAAACGTTGTTACCACTTAACGACAACAGAGGTGCACGTGACTGAAATATTTGATTTTAGTATGAATTGCCCGGCAAAAGAGGTGCAAGAGGTGCACATGATTCATTCTTGCCGTGGGGACTAAAATATTTGATTTTAGTATGATTCTAAGATTCCGTTGGAGTTTATTCTCTGTTTATGCAGTTAATAAAATCTGGCCGTCGAGGCTGCCTCGACTGCCAGATTACAATAAATATGGAATAAATCTATTACTTTGAGAATAAATTTATTAGTCTGGTCGCAAACTTTTATTACTTTATCACTGGTGGGAATCACTCAATAAAGATAAAAAATCATACAATTAAAATCTGTCTTAGATCAAGTTGGTCGTCACGCCGTTGTCCTCGTCGATCTTTGTTGCCAGATGAGAGAATTGGTGAGAATTATTATCCAACTTGTGAGAATTGGTACAATTTGTACATGAATGAGTCGGACTTGATGTACTTACAGCCATCTACTCTAATCGTCATCGTTACGAATCGATTTTTTTGGTCGTCATCTTTGCCAGATGAGAGTTCAAATTTTTGCCAGATGAGAGAGTTGGTGAGAAATAATATCCGACTTGTTAGAATTGGTACAATTTGTACGTGTGAACAACGCACAGACACTTCAGTCATGAGTCACTAACACTCTCCTTCAGTCCAGTCACGCATCATTGACACACTCCAACAGTCATGAGTCAATGACATCTTTCCCAATCATCTGTCATTGTTCAATTGTATTCAAACATCAAATATAACCTTCTCCTTGAAGTCTCATCCAAATTCCGATTATCAAAGAACCCAGTTCTTTTCTAATCGTATCACTGAACTAGCTGGGAAGCTTCTCGACTTATCTTGAAGTCATAGTAGACACTAGAACTCAATAGCACACAATTTCATACACAGTATAGTTCAGTAGGATCATCGAGAGCAAAACTAAACATAACGTACGAGTATCGATTTGTTTAGCTGCAAAGACAACTTCTTACGTTTATGGTGATGAACAACGCACAGACACTTCAGTCATGAGTCACTGACACACTCCTTCAGTCCAGTCACGGGTCATGGACACATTCCAACAGTCATGAGTCAATGACACCTTCCCCGATCATCTGTCATTGTTCAATCGTATTCAAACATCAAATAGAACCTTCTCCTTGAAGTCTTATCCAAATTCCGATTATCAAAGGAACCCAGTTCTTTTCCAATTGTATCACTGAACTAGCTGGGAAGCTTCTCGAATTATCTCGAAGTCATAGTAGACACTAAAAACTCAATAGCACACAATTTCATACACAGCATAGTTCATATTGAATTCAATTGCAATGTTGCTTTGAATTTTTTTTATTGATAAAAATATCTAAAAACTAACCGTAACCTCTAACTCACCATGTCTGCTGTCGCTCAACTTCAAGCTGCTAAGCAGGCTCCTTTCCTCTTCAAATCCGTAATTCGTTATCAGGATTACCCCACTGTCCGCCACGTGCACAGCGCCGCCAGGTTCAACACCAGTGCTCCTTCTGCTACCCCAGGAACTCCAGGCGCCAGCGCAACACCCACTACTCTTCCCCGCCTCCTCCGCTGATTATCGTCAAGAAACAGGACACTACCTTCTGCCCCAATGACACTGACGCCAAACGTCTCATTCGGGTTCTTGTCACTTTCATTGATGCCATTGGACATCACAATCTGAACATCAAAAACAATGCCATGCATTATAAACTTCGTGAAGTCCTTGGTGGCGATCTCAAGCATACTTGGGACAAAATTGTCGCCGGCACCGGTGCCAACATTCAGGACAAGGATTTTCACACTAATCTTAACGCTTTCGTTTCGCTGTTCCTTCCCTCCAACGCGTTTCTCATTCAGCAGGAATATATGTCGAACTGCAACCAAAACTTACCACATGAATTGTTTTGCTGCCGCAGGACACCTTTGTCTCATTAACATCCTCAGTTTTCATTTGCCATGCTCCAGCGCCAAGAAACTCTTTCCCAACAAAACAGCTCTGAAGAACGTCTTCTATTGTCTCATGCTCCTTACCTGGCAATTGAAGTTTAATGAGACAGGTAATCAACTTGATGATGCTTGCCTATCCCTTTCAACGTCTTGTCGCATTCATGGAACAACAACACCTTCATCATGACGCCGGTCAAGTCACTCGTCAATTCAGTCGTCGCTCCAACCACAACAATGGAGGGTATAACACCAACGGATATTGCCCCCAGTGGCCTCGCTACAACTCGTCTTCCAACAGTACGTATGGGAACAGTGCGTATCGCCACAAATCGTCCGCCCCCAGAGCTAGAGATAGTTACACCCAAACGGGTTGCCCATTTCACTGCTATAAAGCACGCAAGTTTACTCCATATCAGCAACCATGTTCTGGTAATACGTTCTGGACCACCACCATGATACTCCGGGACACTCGGGTCACGCCTCACGTTTGACAAGTCCCCCCCCACACAAACCACCCCACAGTCCATACAGAACACGATCATATCAGGAAGGCAAGTTCAGCGATGCTCATCATCTCGAAATGAGTGACAATTTTTACTACAACAATGATGTCCATCCCTCAGATAGAGAACATCATTCCCATGAATCACAACACGAAGATAATTACTTTCACGGCCAACAAGAACATCAGGACGCACCGCTTACTCAAGAGTACAATGACAACGATGACAAATGCTACCATCAAGACAATCACAACACCAACAGTCAGCCCGATTACCGACTACCACCGCCTGCAAAATTGGTTCTGTATACCATCGCCATGGCTCGCTTCATCCAAACCTACCCTTCCCCTCGTCCCCTATCTAATTTTATGTGATTCCGGCTCAAAAACGACTTGGTTCAGTCAACATGCCCTTCCAGTCACAATTGTTCCAACTATAACCACTGCCAATTTCAGGCATCACCATGGCTGGAGAATTCAACTCCAACCAACACATCTTGCTTCAACATTTCACACTTCCCGAACTTGCCCCAGAGATAACTCTCCCCTCTCTCGGCGCACGCGTCTTCCAAGCGCCATGTTGCTACGACATGATCATCAGACGCGACGTCCTTTGACATTTCAAAATTGTTTTGAATTTTCATAACAACAAAATCAGAACTAAGACACATACCATTCCAATGCAAACATTCCTGCGCATCCATTCAGACTCCGCCGCCCTCACTCTTCAAATTCATGCAACGTGAATCAACACAGCCATTCAACCTGTTGACAGTTTTGCGCTCACTTACGGACAAACCCGCCATTCAAGATTCAACATACAATCAACATGACGTCCGAAAAGTCTGCAACAAATGCACGCATTTGACACAGGATCAATGCGAACAATTGTACTCTATATTGTGCAAATATCAAACCATTTTTGACGGAACGCTCAAGCACTACCCCAACAAAGAAATACACCTCGACATTGACCCCACAATAAAACCAAATCGCTCTCGAGCATACCCCATTCCCAAAAACACAACTTACGCTTTTCAGACACTTCAGTAATGAGTCACTAACACACTCCTTCAGTCCAGTCACGCATCATTGACACACTCTCAAGCCGCCTTGTTGACATTGGTGTACTATCACGCCAAGGGCGCTCCACCTGGATCTCACCTACATTCATCATTCCCAAGAAAGACGGAAAAATCAGATGGGTCTCCAATTTCCTGCGCTCTCAACAAAGTCATCAAATAAAAAGTTTATCCTATCCCACGCATTCAAGACATATTATCCCGACGCTCCAGGGTACAAATACCTTACCAAAGTGGACATCTCCATGCAATATTATACATTTGTTCTTGACGACGAAAGTAAAGATCTAACCACCATCACGACTCTCTTCTGTCTTTACAAATACAATCGCCTATCCATGGGAGTCTCTCAATCACCAGAGGTAGCACAAGAAATAATGGAAGCAAGTTCTACAAGACATCCCAAATCTCGAAATCTACATCGATGGCATTGCATGCTTCAGCAACAGTTTTGACAAACATTTACATCTCATTGACACCGTTCTCACTCTGCCTACAAGACAAAGGATTCGCAATCAACCCTGCTCAAATATGAATGGATCATCCAAGAAACGGATTTCCTTGGTCACTGGTTAACACCAAATGACATTAAACCATACATCAAGAAGGTCAAAGCAATCCTTGCAATGCTCCCACCCAAAACCCTCAAGCAACTTAGAGCTTTTCTTAGGCCTCGTCACATACTATCGCGACATATGGCCACGACGCTCTCACATTCTAGCTCCTCTCACAGATCTCTTAAAAACTCCCTTGCACATTTCAATGGAACGACACGTACCAAAAAGCATTCGAAGAAATGAAATCCATTGTCGCCATTGAAACAATGCTTGCCTACCCAGATCACAATATTCCATTTCACATCTACACTGATGCATCCAACTTCCAGCTTCGGCGCAGTCATAAAACAGAACAACATTCCCTGTTGCCTACTTCACACGCAAGCTTAACAAATCACAGGCAAACTACACAACCATCTGAACAGGAACTCCTCTCCATTGTTGAGACAGTTCAAAGAATACCGACCAATGCTCCTCAGCGCACTCATTCATCTATACACCGACCATAAAAATCTAATGTACAAGCTCTCAATGTACAACACACAATGCGTCCTCCAAGTGGAAACTAATCCTAGAAGAATACAATCCCATTTACCACTACATCAAAGGCCCCAAAAACACAGTCGCCGACTCCCTTAGCCGTACCCCAACTACCCTCACATTCATATTTCACAACTATCAATTTTGAGGAGGATGTCTTGAACAACGACTCCTTCTCATTCTCAACCATGGACCGCAAGCCTCATGGCGCTGCCATCATGTGCTGCATCGACTGGTAGTCATCCTATCAAAGACAGCTACTTGATTCATCCACTGATTTGACCAAAAAGGCAGATTGCCATTTCATTTTGCATCCATTCACCAATACCAATTGCATGATCCCAAAGTTCTAACTCTGCCCCAAAAAGACCCCAGACAATTTTTCATACAAAAACTTGACAATGTAGACATTGTCTGCTGATACGACAAACTAACACCTAACTCCCAGTGGAAAATTGTCATTCCCCATGACATGCTCGCCCCCATTGTCAAATGGTACCACAAAATCACCATTCACTCCACAGGCATGGACAGACTTGAAGCTCTTCTACGCCGTCACTTCCATCATCCCAACATCCGCGCAGTATGCTGGAATGTCATATCAAACTGCCTCATATGCCCACTAGTACGCACAGGTACCCGCCAAGCCGGCCAACTTGCACCCCAAACAGCCCCCATAACGCCCTGGTCAGAAGTCCACGTCAACTGCATCGGACCATGGAACATCGAAATCAACAAGATCAACCTTTGCGTCGATGCAGTTAACATGTATCGAGCCAGTTACCAACCTCCTCAAAATCATTCATATTTCCAGGCCCCAAAACAGCCTGACAATGTCAGACACCTTTTTGAAAACTGCTGGCTCTCCCGTTACCCTTGCCCCATGCGCATCGTACACTAATCATGGTCCTGAATTCAACAGCCACGACTTTCAATTTCCGCTTGACTATGCAGGCATCAAGCCCATCAACATCTCTCCTCACACTCCCACAGCCAACAGAATCATCGAATCCACCCACAAGACCATCGACCAAATCATACGCACAATGATCAATCTCAAGCCACCAAAAACAGAAATAGAAGCCAACAATCTTGTTGACAAAGCAATCTCTACAGCAATGCACGCTCTCCAATGTAATCTGGTCTCCACTCTAGGAAATTTTTTC
Source organism: Pseudo-nitzschia multiseries (assembly GCA_037355745.1). Classification (NCBI taxonomy): domain Eukaryota; phylum Bacillariophyta; class Bacillariophyceae; order Bacillariales; family Bacillariaceae; genus Pseudo-nitzschia; species Pseudo-nitzschia multiseries. The sequence goes on along the minus strand of CM074781.1, from coordinate 37,429,433 downwards.
ACCCGTCGCCCTCGTATTCAACCGCAACATGCTTCTTAACATTCCACTCCACGCCGACATCATCACTTTAACCGAACATTGCCAAGCTCAAATCGACAACCGACTCCTTCGCGCCAACCGCAAATGCACAAACCATGGATTCATTGTAGGTCAAGGCATTTTCGTCAACATGCATGATCGCAATAAACTCCATCTAGTTCGCGAAGGTCCCTACCCAGTCTTACAAGTCCACACTAACAACACAGTCACCATCTGCCGCGGACGGCAAACATGAACGCATCAGCATCCGCCACCTTACCCCAGCCAAACCATCATAAATTTTCATAGTAAGGGAGAATGAACAACACACAGACACTTCAGTCATGAGTCACTGACACACTCCTTCAGTCCAGTCACGCGTCATTGACACACTCCAACAGTCATGAGTCAATGACATTGTTCCCGAATCATCTGTTATTGTTCAATCATATTCAAACATCAAATAGAACCTTCTCGTTGAAGTCTCATCCAAATTCCTGATTATCAAAGAACCCAGTTCTTTTCTAATTGTATCACTGAACTAGCTGGGAAGCTTCTTGACTTATCTCTGAAGTCATAGTAGACACTAAAAACTCAATAGCACACTAATTTCATACACAGCGTAGCTCACATGAATGAGTCGGACTTGATGTACTACTGCCTTAGCAGCCATGAATCGATTTTTTTGTCGTCGTCTTTGCCAGATGAGAGAAGTTTGAATTTAAAATAGAACTCGCGCGAATGACATCACTTGATTGGTAGTATAGATCACTTGGTAGGATCGGTATGAACGTATGTAGCTTGCTTGCTTGTAGTTTTCAACTGCGCATTTTAAAGGAAAATTTCGCGCAAATGACGTCACTTGATTGGTAGTATAGGTCGATTGGTAGGATCAGTATGAAGGTAGCTAACAACAGTATGAGTATGTACTGGAGGGGGGGACGGGGGGGGGGGGGGGGGAAGGGGACTAAAGATTTTAAAAAATAGTTTCTTTCACCCCCTCAAAAATGAAGTATCGACTCAAGCATGGTATGTAGTATGAGTATGTACTGGATCTAAGAACAAATCTTTTGAAAAACTAAAAATTGAAAAAAATAAGTTTCTTTCACCACCTTAAAAAATGAAGTATCACTCAGTATGAACTGGATCTATAGTATGTAGAATGAAATCATAGACTTGAATTTAGTAATTCAATACGTAGACTTGAATCATAGAATTGAATCATAGACTTGAATTATTGAAGTGAATCAAAAAATTGAACCATAGACTTGAGTCACATAATTGAATCATAGATTTGAATCATGGAATTGAGCCATAGGATTGGACCATAGAATTGAATCATTGAGTTGAGTTATTAAATTCCTTTCGTGTCTGGTGTAGTGGAGGTACAAATCGAGAATAATGAGACCTCGAAAAGTACGAGACTCATTCTTACGATCGAGATTCAATACTTAACTGCAGGAGAAGAATCGATCATCACTCGAGTTCGACACTTAGTGATCCAAGAAAGAACACGCGCCAGATATTAGCATATGCTATTTTTTGTTAAGTGTTCTGTTTTCAAGAAAAGACAGCAGAGGTTCGAAGTGCTGCTCACGAACTTGTTCCCTACTGTACAAAATACATGCTATATTAGCGGCAGCATCAGTATTGAATTACATGTTATATCGTGTTGTATTAGCGGCAACACGGTATTCTACCATATAAAATATCCATATTGATATTCATATCGATATCACGCTGTATTAGCGGCAGCGTGATCTTTAAGGTGATATCTTGCTCCCCAGCAAGGTAAAACACATACTTTTAGATTATTTGATTATTCAACCTTAAACCTTGCTTTGGCTCCCTTATTGGGACCTATTGTAGAACTACAAGCCTATGATCTAACTGGCTGTGCCCTTGGTAGCTAGAATAGATCCGGTCACGCCTAGCTCGATCGTAGTGGATATCAGAGAAATATTAGAACAAACATACCGGCACCTCAACTGGCCTGCAGCTACAGCTCCTGTTGCTCTTCCTTGCTTTTGGATCGATCAGCTCAACAGCCACTTTCAGAAGGAAATAACAGATTAACAGTCGCAAGCTTGTTGAAGCTTGCAAAAGAAGAAGACGACAGTAGAAGAACTCAACAAAGAAACAATCCGGCAGCAGACCATCAATTGACTCGACAACGGCCGACAATCGAGGATAACCCTCTGATCCGATTACACCACAAGGACACCAACTGCAGTCCTTATTAGAAGGCCATTGCATTGGAAACGCCAATAGCAATATTCACATCCAAGAATCTCCGTCCGACAGATTTCACTTTCTCCGCGTCGAGATCCAACCCCGATCATCAATCGAACGACTGAGGTCCACGATCGATAGTTCTCTGATCCATTTACGCCACCCGAGTGTATGCCTACTGAGGAACCACCCAATATTCCCGTTGCTAGGAGAACTCGGAGCCACACATCCCTTGGCACTGACTCTGCACGTGATTTCACACCTACAGCAAGAAGGACACACTTCTCACAACAAGAAACTACTGACATGACAATTCCTCCGGCCCCTCCACCCATCGACAGAAGGGAGGACCCATTTCCTTCGTTTGACAAACCAATGGCCACCATATTACTGGAGCTTTTTGCCGTATTCAAGGAGCCGGACAGCCTGCTATGGGAGGCGCTCAAGAACAGCAATATTCTGACGTGGGCACGTTTTCTACAACTGCGGGACTTTGATGGTCTCACATATCGCACTCGAAATGAGTACAAGCAGCTGCCCAGATATATGCATCAAGAACTCCATCTACTTGCCACCTTCAGTGCCCAGTTGAAGGACCAAGGAAAGGACTTGAAGGATCATACCCTATATACGTCCGAGAACTGTTTCGCGGGGTTCGAATTTTCTTCTCGCGCACAAATTTTGTGCGTGATTTTAACACGGCAATATTTCTGGACACCCTGAAATTCCCACCCCCAGTTATTGCCTTAAAATCATACAAAAAACAATTCTGTGCGCGTGATGCACATTACTCTACTCTCGAATAAAAATAATTTATTTCAGTCTCTAGCAGAACCGAATTATTATTATGTACGAACAACACTTACTTCTATTCACGAATAAAAAAGAAATCTTGAGTCAGTATTAATTCCAAAATATTAATCTACCAAACAACAATTCGATTCTGCTCTCCTAATTGTGAATTCTATTTCTCGACTACAATATTCCCTTTTTAAAATGTAGATTCTATTATACTTTATTTATTCCTATTGCAACGTATTATGAATCCTCCATAATTTCTAATATTCTCAAAATTAAGTTCAAGATTATTAGTAGGTTTGTATTATGTATGTACTGTTATTTTCTACATTAGTTCACCAATAGATAAACTTTCATTCATTGATGTTGTTATTGCCGGATCAATATAGATGTTTCTTTTCTTTTTCTTTTTTGGTCCACTACAATTAGTGGAGCTGTTACTAGTAATATTTGCATCGCCATGCTTATTGTTGGTGTAATCTGTTGAACTTTCGTTCCTAAATCTGTCTCTCATCATTTCTTCCAATTTCCTTCCTGTTTCTGGGTGTTTTCGCATCTCGCCAATTTTGTCGCACAAGTCACTGAACAACTCACGTCCTTCCTCCATCCATCCATTTCTGCTTCCACTGTCTGAATTGCAGAATTTTTTTTTGTCGCGGAATCGTGGCATCACCCTTTCGCCGCTGCTGGTTCACCCATACATGATGCTCATTGTAGATCAGTACCAATGCAAATGCTTCATCTGCTATAGTAAATATATCACTCAGCAAGTGCCTCTCCTTCCGTTGTTTGAAATTGGAATTTGTCGGATTGATTGCCGACATGATTCTTGTAACAAAATAATAAAAATCTTCATCTTCCGCGTCTTTGTATGTTCTGTATTTAGGGTTTAAAATACCTGTGTCCTCATATTCTGTGTCTTGAATAACTGCAACAGTACCAGGGAATGTGATCGGGACTCGACCTTTTCTGTAATCGTCTGTACGGAAGTATCATCAGTATCAACGGGCAGCATGTTAGTGTTGTCGGACCAAAAATAGATTCCAAAATTCCTAATTTCAACAACCAATTCTCCCACCTGTATTTACCTATCCAGTTTTTTCTTGCTAATGTTTGTGAGTTGTGCCTCAATGCAGTCAGTACTGTCCCTACTCGTTTCCTGTAAAAGGAACAGAATGACGCAAGTGGAATATTTGGTGGCTTCATAACCGCACTTGCTCCAACAGCTTTTTGTATTACATGCGCCGTTACCTTGTCATTGATAGGGAATTTCATGTTGGGGTACCAATGTTTTTTGACGTAATCCCTTAGCTGCTTGTCCACTGTTTCAGTCATATCACTCAAAGCCTTAAGCATATCGTTGTCTGTTATAAGCCCATATTCTTCTGTAATTGTACTTACTGCTCGTTCTCTTGTGTCGCCGGCATTATCAGTCCCCTCTCCCTGCATGGTTGCCTCCGTTTGTTTAGGTACCATTACTACCTTTCCCACCCCTATATGTGGTTCCCTCTCTTGTTGCCGTAAGTGTTTTGCCACTTCCTGTGCCAATTTGTCATATTGGATTTTTTTAATGACAAGTTCCGCAACATCCTCTAAATTGTAGCATTCTCCGTTAGATGTTTTCTCTACCACATTGGTTTTTGTTCCTTCTTTCTGTTTGTTCATTACTGTAGTGGTGGTTGTGTTGGTAATGCTCAGTGCTGGTTCGTTACTCTGGTTGATGGTGTTTTGTTCTTCCGTGTTTGTAGTAGTAGAAATTGTTTTGTCGGTACCATTTTTTTACTGTTGCCCTTTGATGCGTTCATAGTTTTGGTATTACTGTTACACACTTTGTTAGTAATTGCGGTGTTTGTTTTCACTCTTTTTTTCTTACCGTTGTTGTTCCCTGTATTTTGATGATCACCGGGCCGGATGGTTTTGTTGTTTCAAAGGGTCTTCCCCTCGGATTTTTTGCTTCATCGTGTCTTTCCGATAGCATTCATATTTTTTTATTTTATTTTCTGAATACGGTGCCGATCAAGAATCATGTGTTTCTTTTTGTGTGGTTTTGTGTGTGTACTAATAATTTTGTCGGGTTGTGTACGGTGTTTTGTGTTGTGTGTGTTGTGTGTGTCGTGTGTGTGTGTGTGTGTGTGTGTGTACGGTGTTTCGTGTAGTATGTGTACGATGTTTTGTGTGTAGAGTTTTTCCGTGGGTTCTGTACTATGTTGTTTGCCCTAACTTCTTCTGTGTGTTGTCTGGCTTGGGCGCGCTGTTATATATTTGTAGAAGTAGATCACGTACCTGTGCCAGCCAGCCCTCCTGCGCCATAATTTTTTCAGAAGGGAAACTTTTGATCACACTAAGATTATGTATTTCAATCCTCTAGTCACATGTAGAATCTCGTAGACTGCACCTAACACACCGTACTGTCTTGTGTGCCATTTGTATCTACAAACCACAACATTGTCTGTACTGTGTGTGGCAAAGTTGTTCCCAATATGCATTTAAAAGTTGTTCCCAACATGCATTTCGTAAGTCATGTGATATGCATTCATGGCCTGGTACGCAATCTTTGGTAGTCATTACCAAATGAGACTGTTTGTGGCCTGTATTTTCACCAAAAACACCCTCATGTTTGCCATTTAGAGTGTGAAACCCCAACATTTCCAGCATTCTGTGTGACAAAGTTGTTCCCAATATTCAATTGATGAGTCATGATAAATGTATTCATAGTTTGGACCGGATACTTTTGTAGTCATTACCCAATAACTCAGTTTGTGCCCTAGAATTACACGAAAAATACCCTCATCGTGTTTGCCATTTGGAGAGTCAAACCACAACATTTCCAGCATTCTGTGTGACAAAGTTGTTCCCAATATGCATTTGATGAGTCACGAGGAATGTATTCATTGCTTGGACCGGATACTTTTTGAGTCATTACCCAATAAGTTAGTTTGTGCCCTGGAATTGCACCCAAAATACCCTCATGTTTGCCATTTGGAGAGTCAAACCACAACATTTCCAGCATTCTGTGTGACAAAGTTGTTCCCAATATGCATTTGATGAGTCATGATGAATGTATTCATGGCTTGGACTAGATGCTTTTTGAGTCCTTACCCAATAAGTTAGTTTGTGCCCTGGAATTGCACCAAAAATACCCTCATGTTAGTCATTTGGAGAGTCAAACCACAACATTTTTGGCATTCTGTGTGACAAAGTTGTTCGCAATATGCATTTAATGAGTCATGATGAATGTATTCATGGCTTGGACCAGATACTTTTTGAGTCATTACCCAATAAGTTAGTTTGTGGGCTGGAATTGCACCAAAAATACCCTCATGTTTGCCATTTGGAGAGTCAAACCACAACATTTTGGGCATTCTGTGTGACAAAGTTGTTCCCAATATGCATTGGATGAGTCATGATGAATGTATTCATGGCTTGGACCAGATACTTTTTGAGTCATTACCCAATAAGTTAGTTTGTGTCCTGGAATTGCATCAAAAATACCCCCATGATTGCCATTTGTAGAGTCAAACCACAACATTTTGGGCATTCTGTGTGACAAAGTTGTTTCCAATATGCATTGGATGAGTCATGATTAATGTATTCATGGCTTGGACCCGATACTTTTGGAGTCATTACTATCCAATAAGTTAGTTTGTGCCCTTGAATTGCACCAAAAATACCCCTATGATTGCCATTTGTAGAGTCAAACCTTAAGATTTTGGGCATTCTGTGTGACAAAGTTGTTTCCAATATGCATTTGATGAGTCATGATGAATGTATTCATGGCTTGGACCGGATAGTTTTTGAGTCATTACCCAATAAGTTAGTTTGTGCCCTGGAATTGCACAAAAAATACCCCCATGATTGCCATTTGGAGAGTCAAACCACAACATCTTGGGCATTCTATGTGACAAAGTTGTTTCCAATATGCATTGGATGAGTCATGATGAATGTATTCATTGCTTGGACCAGATATTGTTGTAGTCATTACCCAATAACTCAGTTTGTGCCCTAGAATTGCATCAAAAATACCCCCATGATTGCCATTTGTAGAGTCAAACCTTAAGATTTTGGGCATTCTATGTGACAAAGTTGTTCCCAATATGCATTGGATGAGTCATGATGAATGTATTCATTGCTTGGACCAGATACTTTTTGAGTCCTTACCCAATAAGTTACTTTGTGCCCTGGAATTGCACAAAAAATACCCCCATTTTTGCCATTTGTAGAGTCAAACCTTAAGATTTTGGGCATTCTATGTGACAAAGTTGTTCCCGATATGCATTTAATGAGTCATGATGAATGTATTCATTGCTTGGACCGGATACTTTTTGAGTCATTACTATCCAATAAGTTATTTTGTGCCCTGGAATTGCACCAAAAATACCCTCATGTTAGCCATTTGGAGAGTCAACCCACAACATATCCAGCATTATGTGTGACAAAGTTGTTCCCAATATGTATTTGATGAGTCATGATGAATGTATTCATGGCTTGGAACAGATATTGTTGTAGTCATTACCCAATAACTCAGTTTGTGCCCTGGAATTGCACCAAAAATACCCCCATGATTGCCATTTGTAGAGTCAAACCTTAAGATTTTGGGCATTCTATGTGACAACAAAGTTGTTTCCAATATGCATTGGATGAGTCATGATGAATGTATTCATGGCTTGGACCGGATACTATTTGAGTCATTACGCAATAAGTTAGTTTGTGCCCTAGAATTGCACCAAAAATACCCCCATGATTGCAATTTGGAGAGTCAAACCACAACATTTCCAGCATTCTGTGTGACAAAGTTGTTCCCAATATGCATTGGATGAGTCATGATGAATGTATTCATGGCTTGGACCAGATATTGTTGTAGTCATTACCCAATAACTCAGTTTGTGCCCTGGAATTGCACAAAAAATACCCCCATGATTGCCATTTGTAGAGTCAGAACTTAAGATTTTGGGCATTCTATGTGACAAAGTTGTTCCCAATATGCATTTAATGAGTCATGATGAATGTATTCATTGTTTGGACCAGATACTTTTGGAGTCATTACTATCCAATAAGTTATTTTGTGCCCTGGAATTGCACCAAAAATACCCTCATGTTAGTCATTTGGAGAGTCAAACCACATCATTTTGGGCATTCTGTGTGGCAAAGTTGTTTCCAATATGGTTAGGGTACATCGATTCAATACCAAAAATTATCTAGTACAAAAAACATGTACGAATCTACAGGCGTAGAAAACTACACGGATTCACTACCGAAAATTATCTAGTACTAAAAAGGTGTAGAAATCTACTGGTGTAGAAACGTACACGAATTCAATACCAAAAATTTTCTAGTAAGGTGTAAAGATCTTCCCGTGTAGAAACCTACGTGGATTCAGTACTTAAAATTATTCAGTACTAAAAATGTGTAGAAATATTCACTACTACAAAATCCTGTAGAATTGTACAGGATGTACCTACTTCGATCGACCGATGATTTTTTTCTACCTCGCAACAAAAAAAAAAAAAATTCCCACACAAACACTAATAAACTTTTCTTTCCTCGCGACAAACAAAAAAGATCACTTTTTCTACCTACCAAAAAAAAAAACAATCACTTCATGATCTGTTCTACCTCGCAACAAAAAACAATCACTTCATAATCTGCCTTCTTACATCCGACTTATTTGACTAGGGTGTTGGTTCTTGTAATCAACACTCTGTCCGAGAACGTTTGATCCAAAACCTCTTTAACAGAGCCGGAGGATCTGTTGTCAGATATTTTAGTCCGAAATAACATCCTTGTACTGGAAAAGAAGTAGTTAGCATTTGACGAGAAGGGGATTTGCTGGATAGATATTGTTTGGACTGCAGCCTTACATATACATCTTGAAATCAATGAACTGGCTTTGTTCCTTGCAATTATATCAACAGGAACAAGGTACTGTTTTTCGTGACATGGAGTAAGAAGTATTCTACGGCAGCAACTACAATTTCATCGGGACGATTGTCGGAACGTCGGAACAAGCAAAGGTAAGAATGAGAGAGATCGGCATCGGCATCGGCATCGGCATTGGCATATTGGTCTTCCACTCCACCGGCATTACTGATTCCCTTCGGTTTTCTTCTTATTTTCACAGGAACGCAACTACAATTTCATCGGGACGGTTGTCGGAACGTCGGGACGTCGGAACAAGCAAAGGTAAGAATGAGAGAGATAGACAATGATTATACTGCCTCCGGCATTGCTGATACTCAATGTATTTCCTCGCTTCTGTGTTTGTTCTCATTTTCATAGGACCGGATTGGAACAACAAATCGGAATCAACGGATTGGAATCAACGGATCTGAATCAACAACGATCGTCGGAGGATCCGTCGGCAAATCTTTAGTCTTCTTCCCTGTAGGTGCGGGGAATTTTCCTGGTTGGTGATAATTACGAATCGGTTGGCATGTACATTATCATATTATTCTGTTGTTATTATTTACTCTATGTAGTACATCAATAGATACTCACCCATTTTGTTCAATTATCATATCATCTATTTGAATAGGATCGTCGGCAACGAGAACGGCAACGACTCGTCGATTTGACAGCAAGCGGCGCAAGCGGAAACGATCGAACCACCGGCGCTCGGCAACGAATCAGCGAAACGCTACTCCTCCACAGGCAAGCGGCATTAAATCAGGGAAACGCTCCTCCTCCACCGGCAAGCGGCAACGAATCAGGGAAACGCTACTCCTCCACCGGCAAGCGGCAAGCGACAACGAATCAGCGAAACGCTCCTCCGACAACGAATCAGCGAAACGCTCCTCCTCCTCCACCGGGAATCGCTCCTCCTCCTCCACCGGCGATCCACCAACCTCGCTCCTTGTCCACCAATTCCGCGGCAACGAATCGTTGGCATCGAATTGCTCCTCCTCCTCCACCGGTAATCGCTCCTCCTCCTCCACCGGTAATCACTCCTCCTCCTCCACCGGGGATCCACCAAACTCGCTCCTCCTCCACCGGCGCGAGGCAACGAATTGTTGGTATCAAATCGCTCCTCCTCCTCCACCGGTAATCGCTCCTCCTCCTCCACCGGTAATCGCTCCTCCTCCTCCACCGGTAATCGCTCCTCCTCCTCAACCGGGGATCCACCAAACTCGCTCCTCCTCCACCGGCAAGCGGCAACAAATCGTTGGCATCTAATCGCTCCTCCTCCTAGCAACAACAACGGCAATTGGTAATCTACTCCAACGCCAAATCCAATCGATCCAACACCAATCAATCTGCAAAACGAACTGATCCAACACCAATCGATCTGCAACAACAATCGATCCAACACCAATCGATCCAACACCAAACGATCTGCAACACAAATCAATCCAACACGAATTGATCTGCAAAACGAATCGATCTAACACCAATCGATCTGCAACATCAATCGATCTGGTCCCCACATATCCGCACCTCCTCGCACCTCCAGTCGCTCTCCCTTTTCCGCGCCTCCAATCAGTTTGCAGACTCTACCTAAGATACCAGCAACTTCTCGTCAACCCGCACCTCCAGCTATCCAGCCCAATCCGCACCTCCAAGCAGCCAGCCGACACCCCGCCTCCGAGGACTACTCTGACCAGTTGACACCCCTCCTTGGCATAGAAACGCTCCTCCTCCACCGGCGATCCGGCATTGGCATCGGCTCGATCCTCCTCCTCCTCCACTGGTGATTGGTCATCAAATCGATCCTCCTCCACAGGCGCTCAGGGAACCATCGAATCAATCGGGAACGATTGAAGCAAGCTGGATAGATCGAAGCAACCGGGAACCAGAAGCAAGCGGGAACGATCAGCGCAACCGGGAACCATCCAATAGAAGCAAATCAAAGCGTGAACGATCGAACTCCTCCACCGGGCAAGCGGCAACAATATCAACAGCGAGAGCAAGAGCGGCAAGCGACAGCGAGAGCAAGAGCGGCAAGCGACAGCGAGAGCAAGAGCGGCAAGCAACAGCGAGAGCAACAGCGGCAAGCGGCAGCGACACCAATTCGCTCCTGCTATTGTTGGAGCAAAACCAACCGTTGGAAGAGGATTGAAGCGGGGAAGTATCAATGATGATTATGCTATCATTGGAATTCGACCAGAAAGATTGGATTCCAATAATGGTGAGTATGTTTTCAAAAGTCATGTCGATCCAAGCATGAAACTAGAGCTAGAAGAGAAAACAGTTGAAATTGTGAAGCATATGCATCATAGTTTAATTGACGTGGAACCATTTGTTGCAAAGGAAATGGATGTGTTGTCTCAGATTCTGTCTCGTACAAAGCTAAATGCAATTGGGCAGGAGGCATTAGCATTTTCGATCGGTCGCAACTACCATTCTAGATGCCATGTAGACGATGACATGTACTACACTCGTTTGACAGTCATTGCTCCAGCAGAAGTGTCTGCTGATGAGGTGATTTATTATTTTGTCTTCCCAACGTACCATATCAAACTGCCGTTGTGTTCTGGAGATACTCTTTTGTTCAATCCATTAGTATTACATAGCTGTTCGAATCCAAAATTCGAAGGGTGTTATATTATGAGCGCCTATGTATCTCGCAAAACTGTGCTTAGAGCTAAGCCTCTATAGTAATATTAAACGATAATTTAAAGTTACCTGTTACATTCTCCCTCGCTACTCAATCGGAACTGCTGTCAGAACTACTATCGCTGTCTGAACTGGATACATGATCACTGGATTTGTTATCATTCAATGCCATCTCAAAGGGTTCCAACTGGATGTCGTCCTGTAGTGTGCATGCATTGTACAAACATTTGTAAGACGGTGGTGTAGCAGAATTTTTGCTTTCCAAAAAATTTAGCCATGAGATCCGATTCGATATCACTAGCCAATCGCAATTGGTAATACAGCCATCAAGTCCTTGCTCTGGAACAACTGCCAGCTCGGAATGGATAGTGTTGACATGAAATAGGTACAGTGAATTCATCAGGCGACCACGTTGGACAAATTCAGAAGCTGTTTTCTTAGGCACATCTTGAAACCGACAAGCCACAGCATACATTCCGTTTGTATCAATTGGATAGCCACCAATACTACTGTATGGCTGCTTCAAACTCTGTACAGTTAAAAAGCATAGCAGATGGCACGGTATGAGCTTGGGATTGTTATTCAAATCAAAGTCCAATTTCATATAACACCAATCCATCCATACGGAGTTGAGCAGAGAACTGTTTGATCTATATGAAGGATGCGAGCGAAATATAAAATTAGACCCACAAGCAACATCGAAACGATTGTGCTCTGTAACTCCACAAATGTGCAAAGGATTCTCCAATAAAGGTAGCACAGAATCACAAACAAAGTCAAGTATGTCAGAAGGAAAAAATGGTTTGCTTTTGTTCGTTGAACGAAGCCACTTCATTGTTGATTCCCCATTTTCGGTTCTCATTATTTGAAAATGAGAACCGCCACCATCAGGGCGTTCAATTGGAGGAGGATCAGGTGGATTCAAGTTGTAGTGATATGTTGCCTGGCTTAGCATCATTTTCTGGGACTTTCGATTGGCTGTTTGATTGATCAGTGATGCAGCATTACCTTGCGTGTTCTTGGAAGGAGCTTTAATCTCAGTTTTGTGGTGAGATTCATTCGGAGCACTATCCCACCCTGCAGGGCTTCCCCATAAAGAGATATAATCTGGTAGGTGAAAGTACAGGTGATTCTTGATTAGTTTTGTTCCCATCCCTTTCCTGTGACATGTTGAGTTTATACAATTGATAAAGTGAACAATTGTTTTTGGGAGATTCTTTAAGGAATCATATTTCATCTGACCGTGTTTAAGAAATTCTTCCATTGATAGAATTAGCTGAATTACCTCTATCTGTTTCTTTACAAAACGATGGTCACCAATAATGTCAGATCCAGGTTTGGAAACAATAGCGATCAGAAGAGAAATAAGCATTCCAGAGAAATCATGCCCTTCTTTCTTCGTGGTTGATAAAAGCTGAGTCCCAAATTTGGTGCGAGGAAAATCTCTATCAGACTGGCGTGATAACAAACCACCGTACCGTTGTGCTAAATGGCCAATACTGTTAGCAACAGCCACGCCGTGATTCAAATTGGGGGCATAAACACATGGAACACTTCCGCGGAGCAACAATTCAATTGACTTGACGGCCCGTTTGGCACTGCCAAGCTGGTGCATGTGCAAACATTCACCGGGAGTTGAAAAATGAATGTTGTTCTGATTTGTACCAAAGCATAAATCATGAAATACATTCCTTATGTTGTGATGAGAGTTGTTTTTGAAGTTCTTATTGATATCATTTAGATCTGTGCCGGGAAAACAATGAAAATCAACAGGTGACCACTTCTTTGTTGCAGGTTGAACAGAAGGAATGTTTATGTTGGGAGAATAACAGTTGCAGTGACGGCACATCCGCATGACGCCCTTATTGAAGGAGCCGTATTTTCCACACAATTTATCGTGAAGTTCTGTGTCGCCAATAACATAGGCAATGGCAAATTTCATTTTTACCTTCCATTGTTGATTTGCGTACGGAAGATAATTCCATTCGATACCACCGTCTTCGTTACACGCGGCTTTGAAGGAACAAAACGCTACTTCCAAACCATTGTGAAGATTCTGAATTTTTTCCTTCGAATTGGCAGGACGAGAGTGTCTGGTTGACTCCCATTCAGGGTCGGGATGGAAGTAAATAGTTGTCCATGCTTCAGGTCGAGAACAGGTCTCCACATTAAAAATACCGAGTGTCATGTTCAATGGTGTTAACGTAAGTCATCCGTGCGCATCCAAAGAGATGCCATCCATGTAAAATATAATAGGAACAAGAATTTCTTGCGAATTGGGATTGCAAATTTCTTTCCAAGAAGATTTCCACCACGAGCCGTGATGCAATTCTGAGATTACAGAATGAGGATTCAACTCAGGATTATTGTCGGGAGATAGAGGGGTGGAATAGTCGGGAAACGAGAGGTTTTCTTCTATCATTAGCTGCTGGTCAGAAAGAAGAGAATAAATGGCATCCTTAAAAGAACGGACATACACCTGAGTGGGCTTATTATCAGGTAACCAATTCAGTATATGAGGATGAAATTTCATATCAGAGAGACCAAGATTGGATTGGAGATTGTCAAAAATTGTTTTCCGAGATCTAATTTTGGCATCGCAAAAATCAAAACCAGGTCTCATTTGACTTTTCTTTGCCCACTGGAAAATTGATTTGAATGTGTTCAGTGGCAATTTATGTCTGGCCATTAAATTCATGAGTTCCAATTCTGCAAGAAGATGATGGGGCGGCGGTAGTTTTGTGTGGCTTTGAAATGCATCCTCTCTTTCGTTCAGATTAATGATTTCATGAAAAGATGGTGGTGGAGGGGCTTGCTGAGCAGTAGCGACGTTAACATCAGAACGATTAGTGTGATCTTCTTCGTTGTCTCCACAATCTATGTTGTTGGTAAAATTGTTGTCATTATTTTCATTTACGTCATTGTCTTTGTCAACCTCGTCATCGGAATTGTCAATATCATTATTCAGCGGGAATGCATCTTCATCTTGAACAGCGGAAACAGCCATGTAAGATTCAATGGCGTTCCGATCCATTGGCAGTAAAAAGACATCATGGACAATCTGTTGGTTTAGAACGGAATGAAGACCCGTGGCTGATTGACTTGTGACGGTGTGGTGCTGGGAGAGATGGGAAGGGAGAACAGATGGACCGTTTTGTGTCATAGTCATTCCAAAATCTGAAGGGGAATGTTGAACAGACGGCAAGGTAGGCTGCACTTTGACAGAGGTGGAGAAGTTAGAGATCTTGCGTTTAATTAGACCATCACTTTTGTATAAGTTGTAGCATTGAATATTGTAGTTGAGATGTTTTCTTAGGCCGTACGAGACATATTTCAAGGTATTGCACTCTTTTGACCCAGATTTGTATCCTTTAAAACTCTTGGATTTTTTCCCTTTCTTATCCCAGCAACCACGGCAGTAGAATAGAAGAGGGGTTTTGATAACAGGAGGCATGATGTTGCGGAGTTGTTTGAAGGAAAATATCAGTAGAATGGGTCAAAAAGAACGGAGGTCAGAAAGATGAATCGTTGAAAGCATGTATTATTTTGTGTGTGATGTGTTTTCTTGTACGGTAGATTTCCTTACTACTATACTTCGATTGCGAAAATGGTCCGTAAAGTAAATGCATTACTACTTAGTGATGATTGCAACATTCCTCGTACAATATGTTTAGTACTGAACAGTACGTGAGGTACAATCAACTCATTAAGAGGGTTAATACACAGCGCCAGACAGGTCAATCATATCAGTTCTTCCAAAAATTTGTTGGCAGGCGCATCAGTTCTTCCATAAGGTGCACGGAAATGTGAATCGTAATGGAAATTGTGGACAATTGCGTTGTTGATTATCAAAATGGAAATCGTGGACAATAGTGTTGTTCATTACCATCGTGTTGATTCCGACTTTCATGTACCCGTAAAACCAACTAGTACGCTATTTTGCATGAGTAGATACTAGTAGTACATTATTTTCACTAGTACTTAATCAAAATGGAAATCGTGGACAATTGCGTTGTTGATTATCAAAATGGAAATCGTGGACAATTGTTTTGTTGATTGGGATCGAGTTGATTCTGACTTTCATGTACCGGTAAAACAAACTACGCTATTTTGCATGAGTTATTACTAGTAGATACTAGTAATACATTATTTTCACTAGTACTTCATCATTATAATACATTATTTCATTTTCTTTCCGACGAGCAAAACAAATACCAACGTGTTAGGTGTTACTACTAACTAATCTTCGAATAGATAATCTACTCTACTGATACTACTAATACTAATCTTCCAATCGACAGTCGAACCAACCATGGAGGGAATTTACAAAATACAAAAGTTGGTTCAGGAACACCCAGCCGATCTCGAACAAGAACTGCAGAAAATGATTGTTAATCGCAAGAAAGAGATTGCTGGACTCCAAAAAATGATTCGTAAGATTCGTGCAGGAAAAAGCAATCATCCAAATGTTAAAATTGAAAGCGTCGATCCTACTAGCAATCATCAAGTCGTTCCGAATGTAACCAGCAGCATCAATCCACCAAGCGGGTTATTTAAGAGCGAAGCAGATTTAGGTGGCGATTCTGACAGTGTAGCTTCTGAAAATACAGCGGATCTTCCTGCCATTAAACAGGAACCAAACCCTTGAGTGCAATAGCCCGCCTGGGGTGGATTCGACTTGGAGTTGGAGTTGGGATTTGAGTTGGAGTTGGAGGATTTGGGTCGGAGCCCGTTATACCGGTATGGTGGAAACATGTTGAGAAAATGAAATAAGTCATTCGTGCACAAGTTGTACACAAAATAGTGCTTGTCACAAAATGAATATGATATCCTTAACCCTAAAATAGTTATTTTATTTGAGGAGTGACGAGATATTGTCTCGAAAGTAAAGGTGTGCGACGCGCGAGGTATTTTAGTAGACACGCGACCTAAAAAGATAGGAAATTTAAAAAGTAGGGTCGAGAATTGTAAAAATACCGCGCGATAGCCCGCGGGGGGTAGAGAAACAGTTCTCGGACGTACCAAGGAGGCCTTTGAATGCTACTTGGACTCTGTTCTAGCATCTGTAGCGGACTCCACTGTCAAAAGGTTTCGCCCCCAGGATAGTCAAGGCTATGTTAGTGCTAAATCCTCTGATCAGTTGAGATACGAGTCCTGGACAAGAAAATCCTGAGATGAGACCACGTTCCCCGTACTCAACAATGACGCTAGATTTGAGCATTGGCTTGTCAAATTCAAAGCCAAGCTTGAGTCAACTGACATCAACACCATCACATTCCTTGATCCTAATTGGTCCCCTCAGTCCCTTTCTGGATATGAAGCTGACCTGTACCACAAGCAATGCGCATTCTTTTGGACACTACTCTTGCATGTGTTCCAAAGTGACCTCTCATCTTGAAGCGTGTTAAGCCATACCAGCAATAGCAATGGCCGGCAAGCCTACTTTGACTTTGTGAAATTACATAATCAATCCAAGTCCAAGATGTATGACACCTCTGTTGCCATGGAAAACTTACTGAGCATGGACTTGCTCAGGTGGAAGGATACCAAGGTAAAAGTCATCACCACGTGGTTTGCCAAGCTGGAACATCTCAACAAACTTTGACCTCCGCAAAGACCCCTTAGCTATGACAGCATTTGAACCCACTTGTGCAAAGCATGTAACAGTAATTACCAGCTGAGTGAGCAATTCACCAAGATTGAAGATCCTCTGGAAGCAACTGATCTACAGGACTTTCGACAATACCAAGCCAGGGCAACTAGTCAGATCAAGACTACCTTCTTGCTAGAAGCTACAAGGCTAGATTCCCAAGCAGCACTTTCTCAGCCCAGCATCGGTCCATCCATTAAAGCTCATGCGCATGACTTTGCATCCGCTGATCAACCAACAGCCGATGACACGAGCTACTACCCACTGCCACTTGATTTTCATGGTGATTTTCAGGATTATGCTGTATAAAGTGCAGGCCGTGCCCCTAATCCTAGCACCACCAGGTTGCCAGCCCCTGTCTGGCGAACACTCACTAAGCATGGTATGAAGACATGGTTGTCTATGCGTGCAGAGGACAAGCAAAAGCTGGTTGCATGCCTGCGACCAGAATTGATGGCAGACCAAACACCTGACCCTAATTCAACCAAACCCATCAGTAGGCGTGCGTATGAGCATTCTATTGTTGCTGATCAAGCTACAGCGCCCTCTACAATCACATCACCCTCTCAGCTTACCCCTGAAGCTGAAGCTGATGCTCGTAGTGCATTCCATGCCTCTCTGGGAGTTTACAAGGCAGCCTCTGAAGCTGACAATTGCCCTCTCAAGTCATCTGTCTCTCCAGCTCACCCCGCAAGATTCCTCGCTGACAACCCTTCAGTTCTCTACAGGAAAGAAGGAAATACTTACGTCCCTGTTAGCAGTTCTTCCATGGTTGCCAAATTTCACTATTGGTCTTTGCCCGAATCTCTAGTTGCCAGCGAGCATGCCACCATGGTGTACCACTCCAACAAAACCAATGTCTCCGCACCAGGTTATGCCATGGTTGATAGAGGCGCCAATGGCTGTATCATAGGAAATGATGCATGCCTTATCTCCAAGGACATTCCACCTCGCTATAACAATGTCACAGGCATCAACAACCATAAAATCCAAAACATTCCTATTGCAACATGTGGTGCCTACTCCATTTCCAAGCAAGTCCCTGTCATTCTCATTTTCCATGAGTGTGCCTACACAGGTCAATTCCCATCCATCCTGTCCTCTGGACAAATGGAGGCCTACTTCTCTACCGTTGATGATACTTCTATCAAGATCGGTGGCAAGCAAGTCATTTCCACTACTGATGGTTACGTGTTTCCTCTCAGTATTAGCCATGGCCTCCCATATCTAGCCATGCGAAAATAAACCAGTGACGAATTCTCCCAGCTACCACATGTTATCATGACAAGTGACCAGCATTGGAATCCTTCAGTATTTGACAGTGTGATGAACCCTCAGGATGATATCTTCCTCCAGAATTATCCACCTACCTCCCATCTCCTCCCTTACTCAGACTATGATGAGTTTGGTACCCGGCAACACACTGCCCACGCACCCACATCTATGACCTCCTTTGCTTCTCAACGATCTCCTTATCCTCTCCTCCAGGGTTTGGATACCATCGACAAATCATTTTGGCTTAGCCCCACTGATTTCATTCACCAAGAAGTCCTGGCTAGATGTTCCGCCCGGTCTCCCTTCACTTGTCTTAGTGCTATGCCTCATGTGCAGTCACCGACTGATATGGATTACCTCTCTCTCAAGCCCTTCTTTGCCTGGATATCTACAGACTGCATCAAAGCCACCTTTTCCAACTCCACGCAGTATGGCTCCTTGGCCTACAGTCCGGATGGAAATATCTTCAAGCGATTTCAATCACCTCAACCGGCCATGAATGTCCGGCCCTTTCATGATGATGTCCTCTCAGATGTTGTCTACTCTGATACTCCTGCTGTCAATGGTGGCTCTAAACTTGCTCAGGTCTCGTTTGGTCGGAAGTCCCATATCATTCATGTTGAAGAAATGAGAACTACTACTGATTTCCTTTTGTGCTTCCAACACTTTGTCCAAAAATGGGGTAGACCTCTCCGACTTCTTTGTGACCATGGCTCCTACCAATCCAGTAAAAGTGTACTAGATTATCTCAAAATGCTTTGGATTGGTTTATGGCAAAGTGAACCCTATCATCAACATCAAAACCTCTTTGAACGCAGATATCAAACCTTCAAACGCATTGTCAGTCGCATCATGGACCAAACAGGCACCCCACCACACCTGTGGCTACTCTGCATGACCTATATTGCAGGTCTGCTCAACCATTTGTCTGATCCTAATCTCTCCAACAAGCAGCCTATTTTTGTTGCTACTGGTGCCTTAGGCGATATCAGTGCTTATCTCAGTTTCTTCTGGTTTGAACCTGTTTATTACAAGACTCCCGACACCCAATTCGGCTCCCAGACCACTGAATGCCTTGGCCATTTTGTGGGTCTTGCTGAGCATGTTGGCAATGACCTCTGTTTCAAGATATGGGACCCTATTACCAACAAACTTCTTGACTGATCTGGTGTCCATACAGCTTTGAATCCAGAACATCGTAACAAGCGTGCTGGCCTGTTCACTGATGATAGTTTCATTGCATGTAGAAAAGCCAAAGATACTGCTCTCGTCCCCAATTCCTTTGGTGATAGCCCTTCCCATCATCAGGCTCCTCAGCCTGATTCTGACCCTATGTCTACACCAACTTCTGTTATCCCTCGCATGGTCCCCAAGCCATCTTTACCTAATTTTCTTTATTCCAAGGTTCCTAATAGTCCAAGCTACGCACCTTCTCCAATCCCTGCCAACTATGGGGAGATTTTTGATGGCCCTCCAACCTACCACATCTTCAGTAAAACCCCAGCAGGCATTCCTCTCACTGAAGATGATTTCGGTCCTCCTGAAGTAGCATATTTTGATGTTAGTGACGCTCAGCCTCCAACAAACAATCCTGCTACTCCGTCTATTGGTCCATCTGAGGTAGTTGTTACGGATGAGGAAGGCAATGCTCAATTTGATGATGATGGCAAGCCCATCACCATTCCTTCCATTCCAGCTGAAGACTTACAAGGCCAATCCTTCCTGATGGCTCTCCCTGATGGCACTCAGAAACGCTTGACCATTGTGGATGTTGAAGACAGCCTTGAACGCAACAAGGAATTCATCAAGTTCAGATGCAAGCATTCTGATGATGAAGTGGAAGATATCATTGCATACAATGATGTGATGATTTACATCCATCGGGACTTCACTCAAGAAGATGGAAAACTCTGGTCATTCCGACGCATTCTTGGTCACCAAGGCCCACTTGACAACAAGCATCCTCAATACAAAGGCTCCAAATACAACCTATGGATTGAATGGGAGAATATGGAGCGCACGTATGAGCCACTATCCAATGTAGCTGCCAATGACCCCGTTACTGTTGCCAAATATGCAAAAGATAACAGCATGCTTGATAAACATGATTGGAAACATCTCAAGCGCATTGTTTCCCTTGCCAGAAGAACCAAGAAGCTAGACAGACTCATCTATCAAGCCAAACTTCGGTCATTTTGTACTGCCCCTCAATATCAGTATTGATTCAAGGTACCTTGCAACCATGAAGAAGCCATCCAGTTTGACACAGCTAATGGTAACACAAAGTGGCAGGACGCCATAGCCCTTAAAATGTCACAGCTTCAAGAGTTTGACACCTTAATCGACAAAGGTGTTTACAAGGCCGGCAATATACCATCTGGTTTCCAATAGATCAAGGTCCACATGATTTATGCCTTCAAGCATGACGGTCGACACAAAGCCCGGCTAGTTGCAAATGGCAACCTCACAGAAACCCCTGTTCAGAGTATATATGCTGGAGTTGTTTCTCTTAGAGGCCTGCGAATGTGCCTGTTCCTTGTTGAGCTGAATAGCTTAGAAGCATGGGGAACTGACATTGGCAATGCGTATCTTGAAGCTGTCACTTGTGAGAAAGTATGTATCAAGGCTTGGGCTGAGTTTGGACCACTATAAGGCCACCTTCTAGTTATCTACAAGGCCATATATGGACTTTGCTCATCTGGAAAGTGTTTTGGTGATCTTCTTACTGCATGCCTCATCAAACTAGGTTTTGAACAATCCAAGGCAGAGCCTGAAATCTTTATCAAGCCTGGCAAGAACAAACATGGGGAGCCCGTATATGAGCTCATATGCACTTATGTTGACGGCCTGTGCTTATGCGTGACCAACCCTGAATCGTTCCTGGTTATCCTACAGTCAGAACCTTACAACTTCAAACTAAAAGGCTCTGGACCTATGAATTTCCATTTAGGCTGTGGTTTTGAAAGAGATGAGCATGGTGTACTGTGCATGAATCCAATCAAGTTCATCAAGAAAATGGAGGCTTCCTACAAACAAATGATTGGGTGCAAACCGACCACCAAATTCCATTCACCCCTTGCTGAAAATGACCACCCAGAACTCAATTTAACATCTTTCTTGGATGTTACTGATATCCAAAAGTATCAGAGCATGATTGGATCACTCCAATGGACCATTGCTATTGGACATTTTGATGTACAGACTGCTGTCATGACTCTTTCAAGCTTTCGAGTGCAACCCCAAGAAGGTCACCTCAATAGAGCCAAAAGAATCTATGGATACATCTCCAAGTTTAGGCATTTCAAAATTCGCTTCCGTGTGGAGGCTCCTGATTTTGTGCTGACTGAAAACGTTACCACAGACTGGTCCAACACTGTCTATGGGGCGCACTCTGAAGATCTACCAAGCGATGCCCCAACCCCTCTGCGTAAGGTTGTTGTGTTGTCCCATTTCTATGATGCTAATCTAATGCACAACATTCTAAGTGGCAAAGCTGTAACTGGTATCCTGCATTTTGCCAGCAAGACCCCTATCATGTGGTTCTCCAAGAAACAAGCAACTACTGAAATAGCTACTTTTGGTGCTGAATTCGTATCTGCTAGGACATGTATTGAGCAAATAGTTGACGTCAGACAGTCATTTATTTATCTTGGTACCAAGGTACACGACACCTCCTACACATGGGGAGACAATGAGAAGATGGTTCAAACGTCCACATTTCCATATGCAAGACTCCATAAGAGACACCACATTCTCTCTTACCACTACGGTAGGAGCATGATTGCACGAGGTTTTGTCCTTATGCAACACCTTGCAGGCAAGGATAACTGCGCTGATATTCTCACCAAGCATTGGGGACACTCAGTAGTGTATCCTTTGCTCAAGCCCATTTTCCACTACTGTGGAAATACCGGTGACCTACTACAGGATGATATCACCATTCCTTAGCTAGGATAGCCTATCTCTTGGACACATGGGGAGTATTAAATTCCTTTCATGTCTGGTGTAGTGGAGGTACGAATCAAGAATAATGAGACCTCGAAAAGTACGAGACTCATTCTTACGATCGAGATTCAATACTTAACTGCAGGAGAAGAATTGATCATCACTCGAGTTCGACACTTAGTGATCCAAGAAAGAACACGCGCCAGATATTAGCATATGCTATTTTTTGTTAAGTGTTCTGTTTTCAAGAAAAGACAGCAGAGGTTCGAAGTGCTGCTCACGAACTTGTTCCCTGCTGTACAAAATCCATGCTATATTAGCGGCAGCATCGTATTGAATTACATGTTATATTGTGTTGTATTAGCGGCAACACGGTATTCTACCATATAAAATATCCATATTGATATTCATATCGATATCACGCTGTATTAGCGGCAGCGTGATCTTTAAGGTGATATCTTGCTCCCCAGCAAGGTAAAACACATACTTTTAGATTATTTGATTATTCAACCTTAAACCTTGCTTTGGCTCCCTTATTGGGACCTATTGTAGAACTACAAGCCTATGATCTAACTGGCTGTGCCCTTGGTAGCTAGAATAGATCCGGTCACGCCTAGCTCGATCGTAGTGGATATCAGAGAAATATTAGAACAAACATACCGGCACCTCAACTGGCCTGCAGCTACAGCTCCTGTTGCTCTTCCTTGTTTTTGGATCGATCAGCTCAACAGCCACTTTCAGAAGGAAATTAACATGAGTCAAAGAATTGAATCGTAGAATTGAATCGTAGAATTGAATGGTAGGTTTGAGTCAAAGAATGGAATCAAATAATTGAACCACATAATTGAATGATAAACTTGAATCATAGAATTCAATCATGAACTTGAATCATCAACTTGAGTCATGGAATTGAATCCTTAACTTTGATCCTAGACTTTGAATCATAGAATTGAGTCATAGACTTGAATCATGGAATTGAATCATGAATCCTTGAAGTGAATAATAGTAATAGAATTGAATCATGGAAATGAATTGTACACCTGAATCATAGACTTGAACCATAGACTCGAGCCACAGAGTCAAATCATAAACTTGAATCATAGAATTGAATCATTGATGCAAGTCCTAGACTTCAACCATAGAATTGAATCATTGACTAGAGTCATAGAATTGAATCATGGTTTTGAATTGTAGATTTTGAGTCAAAGAGTGGAATCATAGAATTGAGTCATAGAATTGAATTGTAGATTTGGTTCATAGACTTGAATCATGGAAGTGAATCATAGAATTGAATCATAGACTTTAATCATAGACTTTAATCATAGAATTGAATCTTAGACTTGAATCATAGAAATGAATCATAGAATTGAATCATAGACTTGAGTCATAGACTTGAGTCAAAGAATTGAATCATGGAATGGAATCATAGAATTGAATCATGGAAGTGAGTCAAAGAATTGAATCATAGAATTGAGTCATAGAATGATGAGTAATAGAATGGAATCATAGAAATCAATCATAGAAATGAATTATAGGTTTGAGTCAAAG
This sequence comes from Pseudo-nitzschia multiseries, assembly GCA_037355745.1. NCBI lineage: Eukaryota > Bacillariophyta > Bacillariophyceae > Bacillariales > Bacillariaceae > Pseudo-nitzschia > Pseudo-nitzschia multiseries. The sequence goes on along the minus strand of CM074781.1, from coordinate 37,405,417 downwards.
AATGGAATCATAAACAAAAATCATAGACTTAAATCATTGAATTGAATCATTGACTGGAGTCAAAAAATTGAATGATAAACTTGAATTATATACTTGAATTATGAAATTGAATCATGGAATTGAATCATAGACTTGAATCATATAATTGAGACATAGACTTGAATCATATAATTGAATCACTGTTTAATCACTTGAGGTAAATTGTAGAATTGAATCATTGAAGGTAATCATTGTTAACAATCATAGGCTTGAATAATAGACTTGACCTACAAAATTGAATCATAGACTTGAATCATTGACTTGAATCATTGAATTGAATCATTGAATTGAATCATACATCATGGAATTGTAACAAATTGAATAGTAGATTTGAGTCAAAGAATTGAATCATAGACTTTAGTCATGGAATTGAATCATAGACTTAAATCATGGATTTGAATCAAAAAATTGAATCATTAACTTAGAATCACGGAATTGAATCATAGACTTGAATCATAGATTTGAGTCATGGAATGGAATCATAGACTTGAATCATGGAAGTGAATCATAGAATTGAATAATAGACTTAAATTATAGAATTGACTTGAATCATACCCTCGAATCATACAATTGAATCATGGATTTGTATCAAATTGAATTATAGATTTGAGTCAAAGAATTTAATCATGGACCTTATTCATAGAATTGAATCATGGAATTTAATGGTAGGTTTGAGTCAAAGAATGGAATAAAAAAATGGAATTATGGAGTTGAACGACTTGAATCATGGATTTTCATCATAGACTTCAATTGTTGAATTGAATCATAGACTTGAGTCATGTAAATGAATCATAGACTTGAATTGTAGACTTGAGTCATAGTCTTGAATCCAAGACTTGTTGAGTCATAGACTTGAGTCATAGACTTGTTGAGTCATAGACTTGAGTCATGGAATTGAGTCATGGAATTGAATCATGGAATTGAATCATGGAATTGAATTATAAAATTGAGTCATATATTTGATTCATAAAATAATTAAATCATAGACTAGAATCACAGACTTAAAACGTAGAATTGAACCATAGAATTGAATCATGATAGATTTGATTCATGGAGTTGAATCATAGACTTTAATCATGGAAGTGAATCATAGACTTGAACATAGACTTGAATCATAGATTTGATACATAGACTTGAATCATAGATTTGAGTCATGGAAGTGAATCACAGACTTAGTCATGAAGCGAATCATAATATTGAATTATAGACTTAAATTGTAGAATTGAATCATAGACTTGAATCATGCAATTTAATCATGGAATTGAATCATAGAACTGGATTATAGAATTGAATCCTTGAAGTGAATCCTTGAAGTGAGTCATAGAATTGAATTATAATTGAATCATAGCCTTGAATCATATACTTGAATCAAAATTGAATCATAGACTTGAATCATAGACTTGAATCATAGAATTGTATCATTTTCTTAAATTATGGCATTGAATCATAGAGTTCAATCTTAGACTTGAATCATACTCTTAAATCATGGAATTGAATCATATACTAGAATCATTGATTGGAAGCATAGAATGGAATATTATAATAAAATCATAGGATTGAAGTGTAGAATTGAATCATAGTATCTACTACAGAATTGAAGCATTGAATTGAATCATTAAATTGAATCATAGACATGAATCATAGAATTGAATCATAGGCTAGAATCATTGAATTAAATCATATACTTGAATTGTAGGGAGGCTTGAATTGTAGGCTTACATCATAGAATTGAATCTTAGACTTGAATCATAGACTAGAATCATTGTTTAAATCATAGAGTTGAATCATAGACTAGAATCATTCATCTGTAGCATAGACTTGAATCATAGAATGAAATAATGGAATTGAATGATTCAATTGAAGCATAGAATTGAATCATAGAATTGAATCCTAGAATTGGATTCAAGAATTGAGTCATAGAATTGAATCCTAGATTTGAATTCTAGATTTGAATTCTAGAATTGAATCATGCAATTTAATCATAGAATTGAATTATAGAATTGAATCCTTGAAGTGAATCATTGAAGTGAGTCATAGAATTAAATCATAATTGAATCATAGCCTTATATCATAGACTTGAATCAAAATTGAATCATAGAATTGAATGATAGACTAGAATTATAGAATTTGATGATTGAATTGAATCTTAGAATTGAATCATGGACTAGAATCATTTCATTGAATTGTACAATTGAATCATTAAATTGAATCATAGAATTGAATCTTAGAGCTGAACCATAGAATTGTATCTTCATTTTGAATTGTAGACTAGAATCATTGATTTCATTCATAAATTTGAATCGTAGAATGGAATAATAGAATTGAATCATTGAATTGAATCATAGACTAGAATCATAGAATGGAATCGTAGAATACTACAAACATGGAAGGAAACTACGTACACAACAACTCCACAGGGCCCCTGCAAAGCACTAATCAATCGTACCGTAGTGAACTAGTACGCTGTGTATGAAATTGTGTGAGATAATTCGAGAAGCTTCCCGGCTAGTTCAGTGATAATATCAGAAAAGAACTGGGTTCTTTGATAATTGGAATTTGGATCAGACTTCAAGAAGAATGTTCTATAGATGTTCAAATATGATTGAACAATGACAGATGATTGGGGAATGTGTGCCATTGACTCATGACTGTTGGAGTGTGTCAATGACATGTGACTGGACTGTTGGAGTGTATCAGTGACTCATGACTGAAGTGTCTGTGGGTTGTTCAGTCTTCCTTACCACGAAATATAAACCTAACTCGGTTTGGCTGGGATAAGGTGGCGGATGCTGGTGCGTTCATGTCTGAGACCGCAGCAAATGGTGACGGTATTGTTTGTATGAACCTGTAGGATTGGATAGGGACCTTTGCGGACAAGGTCGAGTTTGTTGCGGTCGTGTATGTTGTCGATGATGTCTTGGTCTACAATAAATTTGTGTTTTGTGCATTTGCAATTTGTGTGAATGAAGTGGTTGTCAATTTGGGCTTGACGATGCTTACTTAATGTGATGATGTCAGCATGAAGTGGAATGTTTAGGAGCATGTCGCAATTGAACACAAGTGCACCAGGGGAAAGTTTTCAAGGGTGGAAATGGGGTTGCAACAAAGGGTGTGCATTGCTGTTGAAATTGCTTTGTCAACAAGAGGCCGATTGTTTGCTTCTGCTTCTGCTTCTGTTGTTGGGAGTTTGAGGTTAATCATTGTACATGTGATTTGTCTGATTGTCTTGTGGGAAGATTCTATTATACCGTTTGCTGTGGGAGTGTGAGGAGAGATGTTGATTGGTTTTATAACTGCATGATCAAGGGGGAATTGAAAATTGTGTCCTTTGAATTCTGGTCCGTGATTGTGAAGGATGTGCATGGGGCAAGGGTAGCAACAGTTTTCAAAGAGGGGTCTAAAGCTCTCTGCTGTTTTGGATCCTGAAATACGAATGATTTCAATTAGATTGGTAACCGGGCCGATGCATGTGAGAGCGTCAAATTGGAATTTCATTTTGTTAATTTTGACGTTCCATGGGCCAATGCAGTCAACATGTACTTCTGGCGAAGGGGTGATGGGTGCCAAGCAAGGTGCAAGTTGACCAGCTTGGCGAGTTCCTGTGTGTATGAGAGGAGAGACGAGCCAATTTGAGATGACGTTGCGGCAAACTGTGCAGAGATCCAGATGGTGGAAGTGTCATCAAAGGAGGGCTTTGAGTCTGTCCATGCCTGTGGAGTGAACTTTAATTTTGTGATACCATTTAACAAGAGGAGCAAGAACCATGCCGTTAGAGATAACAATTCTCCATGAAGAGTTTGGTGTTGACTTGTCAAGGCGGCAAATGATGACTATGCTGTTGGGTTTTTGAATGAAAAATTGTCGTGGGTCTTTCTGTGGTAGTGTTAATACTTTTGGATCATGAGCTTGATATTGATGAATGGTAGCAAAATGAAATGACAATCTGCCTTTTGGATCAAATTGTGGGTGAATCAAGTAACTATCTTCAACAGGATGACTATCAGTCAATGCATCACATGATGGCAGCGCCATTAGGCTCTTGACCATTTAGTGAAAAACTGGAAGAATTGTTGTTGGAGACGCCGTCATCAAAATTTGTTGCTACAAAATATGAGGTGAGCGATGTTGGTGTACGGCTGAGGGAGTCTGCGACTGTGTTTTCTGGGCCTTTGATGTAGTGGTAAATTGGGATCATATTCTTCAAGGATCACTTTCCAGCGGAGTACGCGTTGGGTGTTGTACGTTGAAAGTTTGTATGTGAGGTTTTTGCGGTTGGTGTACAAGAGGTGAATTATGGCGCCAAGGAGCATTGGTCGATATTCTTTGAAGGTTTCGACAATTGAAAGAAGTTGGTGTAATTTGCTTGAACCTTGTTGAGTTTTCATGTGAAATAGGCGATGGGGGCATTGTTCTGTTTGATGACAGCGCCAAGTTGGAAATCCAAGGCGTCAGTGTATATATGGAATGGTATGCTGTGGCCGGGATATGCGAGAATTGTCTCAATGGCGACAATGGATTTCGTTTCTTTGAATGCTTTTTGGCATGTGTTGGTCCATTGAAAGGTGCAAAGTGTCTTTAAGAGATTGGTGAGTGGGGCTAGAATGTAAGATTGGCGTGGCCACATGTCGCAATAGTATGTGACGAGTCTGAGGAATGCTCGGAGTTGTTTGAGTGTTTTTGGCAGAAGCATGGCTAAGATGGCCTTGACTTTTTTATGTATGGTTTGATGCCGTTTGGTGTTAGCCACCCGTTTGGTGTTAGCCAGTGTCCAAGGAAATCAGTTTCTTGTATAATCCATTCACATTTGAGGGGATTGACTGTGAAACCTTTGTCTTGTAGTCTAGTGAGAACGGAGTCGATTAAATGTAGGTGTGCTTTGAAGTTGTTGCTGAAATATGCAATGTCGTCAATGTAGATTTCTGAAAAGAATTCACCGTGTAACGCGTATTCGTACGAAAAGTCATAAGGGCAATAACCTTATCCGTAAGGTTATTCCTGAGTGAATGACCGGAAACGACTTTACATGTGGATTGGCTCTTAGCGAGAGTTTCCCCATCAGCTCACTCTTCGAAGAATTAACAACTCTAAAACACTATCATGCCCTAAAATCTATGTACAACCTAGTACTAATTCTACATGATAAGGTACAATCACATGTGATATTTCAATGAGAATATCACGGTGAATTATACGGTAAAAAGACCGATCGAAGATGGTTTGCATGTGTTTCGTGTCTTATTTACGTGTGTTTTGTATGCTTAGAATTACACGGTAATACGCTGTAAATTGACACGACGATACGACGAGTAATTAACCTGTCAATCGGCAAAGTCGATTGAACTGTAACAATGATTCTACTCACTAAATCGATCGACCGTAAGGAAGATCGCGTTTTTTTTATTACTGTTACGACACACTTTTTCTAGTTTATCAGACCCACAGCACTCTATGAGCTGTGGAGGACGAATGGCGTTTCCACAGAGAAACGCAGTTGAGCTCGAAGACAACGACAACGAATCCGGATTAGCCTGATCAGCAACCGGCATCAACCCTCAAGGATGTAAAAGGGGCAATTGCTTGCGGAGCCCTGGAATAGACCAACACCAGGGCGGCCTCCCTTGAAAGAAGAGGCCGAAGACTTGAACCAAGGTGGTGGCTCCACCGGGATACAAGATCCAGCAAAACAAGCAAGGGAAAAGAGACTGGACGATTCAGCTGAACGAATCGCCCAGGTTGGCATCAGTTGAAAGGAATCAATATCCAATTCGAGGACACTGGTCTTTCACTGAAAACAAGAACGACGTGAGCCAGAAGATTGAGCCTGAAGTATTCTGTGGCGAAACAGATTGGAAGGAACAGATTGCAAAGAGCATCTGCCCGCAAGAAGGAACAGATTGCAAAGAGCATCTGGCACGAAAAACGAAAATCCAAAGAATCGAGAACACCAAATCTCGAAGAACGAAAGATCGAAAAGATCCGGAACAAAAAGAGAACACTAAATTCTCAGGAAGCAATCTTTCACCACAGAAATACAAAATGAGCAAATCCCAAGAAAGGATAGGAAAGCTCACAATCTTGATTTGCAATAAAAGCAAAAGCTCACACAAAACTAACCGGAACGAAAACTTGATCCGAATAGTCAGAAAGTATAAACAAAACCGGAACGAATATTCGCTCCGGACATAGAAATACAAACAGATAAACAAATCACACTCAACAGTCGCCAACAAATAATATCCATCTATCTCACATCCAATCCTTCGATTAAATTACACTCTCTTCCCACACATACCACCTTTCGATTAAATATTCGATCGTTCCATCCTCCGAATATCCATCCTCCGACTACTCCAAAACTCTCTTCAAAGCGACCATCCGACCACTAGATACACAATTCTTCACCATGGTCCAAACCAGAGCAAACGACAACAGTGACGAAGAAGAAGAAAAAATGGAAGTGGACGATCCACAAGATTCTGATGAGAACAGAGGAGGAGGTAGGGAAGATGATGATGAGTTTGAAGATAAAATCATGCAAGTAATGGAAAGGGCCCTTGGTGACCCAGAAACAAACTAAACCATGAAGAGAATCATCGACCAAGAAGTAAAGAAAAGGATCAGAGCAATAAGAGATGCAGAAAGTAGAGGCAAGGACCCGGATGGTGAGAATAGTGACAATGACGAAAACCAAAACGCCGAGGATGCAAGAGCCGAACGACTGGGAAGAAGGTTGTCCCAACCCAGGATAAAAATCAGGGGATTCAACAATGGTAGATTTCTGAACCCAGAACAGCTTGCTTTCAGAAGCAGCCTAATGGATTTTGGTATCAACTACGAATCAGCTGAAGAAATTATGAGGGGAAGGATGTCTAATATTCGTGAAATTACAGACCTCAACAAGGAAAGCATCAAATCGTTCATGCATGGATTGAAATCTATCAGTCCAGAATGTCCTAACCCAAAAAGTATCCACTATGGTAACAGGCTATCATCGAGGCTTCTCGCATGGGCAAGTTGGGCTTGATATCAACCATTGATTGGAGTCAAGCCAAGGGCCATCGACTGGAAAGCAAACCCAAACAATCTGGAATTGCAGCAATTCAGAATCAAGATGATGGAGGCGAGTGTAAAATCACAGGAAAAAGCAACCCCACCTGAATTGAAGGATCTTACAAAATTCAGAGAATGGGAGGAAGGCTTTCGACAAAATTTGAGATACAGATTCAACTCTGAAGGTTTCCCAATCTTGTATGTCATAAGACCCCAAGAAAAGGAAGATGTTACTGATGAAGCCAGGTCTGGAACAGTCGGGCAAAGTCCATCAGATACCTACCCAACTTGGAGTGACTACAATGAAAGGTGTGGCGTCTTGTCAGGTCACCAGTATGATGAAGATAACAACGTTGTCTGGAGGCTGTTATGTGATGCAACAAGGAAAGGTCCTGGTTGGGAATATGTGGCACATTTCCAAAACACAGCTCTGAACTCAGGTAGTGCTAGAAATGCTTTCATTTCATTGATGCAACATGCTTACACTGATACCAATATCACTATGGTCCTGAACAAAACCTATCAGGAAATGAAAGATTCACATTACACTGGCGATGCTAAGAATTATGACTGGAACAAGCACAAGCGAAACTGGACTGCCTTCCATGGAACAATTCTGAGATTTGAAAAGAATCACAATGAAAGGAGATTTGTTTGGGATTTTATCAATTCAATCAGTGATGAGCGGCTTGATGCTGCAAAAGCAGATGCAATTGATGAGAGCAAAGACTATCGTGACAACTTCAATGAATGTTTGATTCTATTCACCAATCGACTTGGATTGAAGAAGCTTGCAAATGGGAAGCATAAACGAGGTTCCAGAAGTGTGTATTCTGTGGGCACAACCAGCAACAAAAAGCAGAAGACAACTGGAACGTTCACAGGAAAAGTTGAATGCAAGCCCTATCCAACAAGTGTTTATAAAACAATGTCAAAAGAACAGCGTCAGGATTACCAAATGAGACAGGCAAAGAAGAAAAGAAATCTCAAGTCTGCTGAGACTAAAAAGAAAGAAGCTGAGAATGAAGGCGCGGGTGACAGTTTTGGATCCAAATCTAAAAAATGACATAATAACCGGACACTAGAAAACAAATTGTTAAAAATGGTGAGCCGGTCATTATACAAGATGAATATCCCGCTAGATTTTGATGATGGAGAAAATGAAGAAGGATATTGTGAGTTAGACTCACATGCAGACACTACCGCGGCAGGAAGCAATATGGTATTGCTGAATCCCGATCAGATCACAACACATGTTGATGTGGCCCCTTTTTCTGAAGAATACAAGCCAATCAAGAAGATCCCGATTGGAAGTTGTGCTACCGCTTGGACAAATCCAAAATCAGGCCAAGTATATATCATAGTGTTCCATCAAGCGCTGTACTTTGGGAACAAATTGAAGAACAGCTTGATATGCCCAAATCAAGTGAGGGACTGTAATTTCAACTCTGTTGAAGAGACACCTCGTCAGTTTGATTCAAGATCCAAGCATGGAATTACAATTCAAACGCCAATGGAAGATGATGATCCGAAGAAAGTTTTCATCAAACTGAGTATGAGAAATGTGATTTCATATTTCCCCACAAGAAAGCCAACAAGAATGGAGCTCGATGAATGTCAACATTTGATTGCAACAAATGATACCCCTTGGGATCCACATTCACTGAAGTTCAGGATGGCCGAGTTAGCCATTGACAATGGAGATCCAATTTCAGGGGACCAGTTTAGCCTTCAAGCCATGTCGACCGAAGAGGATCAAGTCATGGATACAAGTTCAATTGTAACAGAACCTACAAGTAATGTTACGGATATGCTCTCCAAGACCAGCTTAGAGAACAGGCATCCAAGTGTCATGCAGCAATGCAAATTGATGAGGGTGCACCAGGTATCAACAAGGAGAATGCTAACTGAATGCCAAATTGCAACAGATGGAAATATTGCTCATCGAATTTCTTCAGTAACCAATATTTCAAGCGCGCGAAGGGTAGACCAATTCTTATTTGATGATACAGAATTTGACTTTATGGAAGCTCCTGAAGAAGAATCAAAACAAGCCCCTAGCTTGCAAGAAATTGACAACCCACTTGAAAGGAGATCTCTTGATAGAAGAAATCAATGGGGGCCGTCAGTGATAACTATTGAGGGTCCAAACAAAGTTGACTGTGAACGCCTAGCCAAAACTTGGAATATTAGTTTCAAGAAAGCTGAGCAGACATTGAAGGTCACAACCCAGAAGGCACTCAGGAATTTGCAATTACCATTGATGAAGAGGCTGCCTACACAGCGCTTCAGGAACAAGAGAATTGCACAAGGAACCTGGTACACTGATACGTGGCATGCTAGAATGACCAGTATTATGAGACAGGAGAAATGTGCACAGATCTTCACAAATGGAAACGGGTTTGAAGTATTTATACCAATACAGGACAAATCCCAAGCGCATCAAGGATTAAAAATATTCATTCATGAAATTGGAATCCCAGAGCATTTGATTTCTGACGGTGCTCCTGAACAAGGATCTCCAAGAACTTACAAGACGCACTGGAATTCAATTGTAAAGGGCAATCATATTCATCAGACATTCATACAACCTCATTGCCCATTTCAAAATCGAGCAGAACAAGCGATTGGACATCTTGGGAGTGCAATCACAACCAAGTCAGCAAAGAAGAAATCACCGAGGAGATTATGGTCATTCTGTGGTGAATTATGCGCAAACGTCAGGCAGAGAACAGCATCAAGCAACCCTTCTTCAATGGGGAGAACTCCATTTGAATTGGTCCATGGCTATAGGCCCGATATTGCGCTATACACTTCATCAGAATGGTATGATTTTGTGTTTTACTATGATAAAGGTGATTCTTCTACTCGAGGCGTTGAAAGGTTGGGACGATGGTTGGGTCCTTGTGGCAATAAGGTAGGTGGGGATGATTGTTTTTGGCTCCTGACTGAATCAGCAATACCAATATCTACAAATTCAATAAGGCCTGTCAAAGAATTCGAATGGAGGGATAGAGATATCCTCAGAAGAATGGAAGCAATCGACAAATCAATTGAATCCAAGATTGGTGATGAAGTGAAAGATAGCGCGTCCTTTTTCCAGGAAAACTACCCGGAACCCCAAATGGAGCTATTTGAGGATCAACCAGTGGAATCACCTGATCTGAAACTTGAAATGGCTGAACCAGAAGCGTCAGTGGAAGATATAGATGAATCAGATGAATATCTGGGGAATGAAGTAATCATTGAAAGAAATGATGAAAGACTCAGGTGTGTTGTCAAGGATAGAGTGCGAGACTTGCAAAACAGACCAATTGGACTCAGAAATGAGAATCCCATACTAGACACGAGGCTGTACAAATTGCAACTACCTGATGGCACCATAGAGGAATACACGGCAAATATTGTTGCAGAGAGTTTGTACAGTTCTGTTGATGATGACGGAAGGATGTTCACCCTACTAGATGAACTCATTGATCACGAATGCGACAATACTACCCTAACTGATGAGGAAGCCACGACTATAGCCAAAAATGGCAGGAAAACCCATAAGCCAACAACTAGGGGTTGGAGGATTCTTGCCAGTTGGAAAGATGGCACCGAATCATGGTGTAAGCTAAGCGATGTGAAAGAATCATTTCCAGTGCAATTAGCTGAATATGCTGTCAACAATAATCTTGAAAAGTCACCAGCATTCAGATGGTGGGTGCACAAAATTTTGAGAAGAAAGGATCGGATCCTTAAAGCGGCCAAAACAGCAAAGTATTGGTTGAAGACTCACAAATATGGTGTTGAATTGCCACATTCAATCAAACAAGCGCTGGCTATTGATAAGAAAACGGGGACTGACCACTGGGAACGAGCAATTCATAAGGAAATGACAAATAACATGGCAGCTTTCGAATGTTCTGATGATGATGTTATCCCAGTTGGCCATAAGCAAATAACAACCCACATGATTTTTGACATCAAGCTTGGGTCCCTAACAAGGAAGGCTAGATTGGTAGGGGATGGTCATAAAGTTCCTGCAGTAGCAAAAGAGAATACATATTCATCTGTCCCCAGTCGCGACTCGGTAAGAATATTTTTCTTGCTAGCAGCACTGAACGATTTGAAAGTCCTCTCAGCAGATATTCAAAATGCATATTTGACCGCCCCAATAAAAGAGAAATACTTTCTAAAAGCGAGAGCTGAAGATGGTTTTCCACCACATCTCGCAGGAAGGCCTTGCAAGATAGTTCGCGCATTGTATGGACTGCCAGTGGCAGGTGCATCATTCAGATCATATCTCACACAGCATTTAAGAGATCTTGGATATTCACCATGCAAAGCAGATCCGGATGTGCACTTACGAATCGAAACCAGAAAAGATGGATCCAGATACTGGGCAATGATGATTGCCTATGTAGACGACATCTTATGTTCTGGTGAAGATCCAAAGTTCCAGCTTGAAAACATTGAGCGTAATTTCAAATTGAAGGATGATACTATTGAAGAGCCAACTCTGTATTTGGGAGCAGACATTGGAAAGTTCTACTTTGAAGGTGACTCGAAACCAAGATGGTCATTATCAAGCACCAAGTATACGGCAAAAGCTGTTGCAGCGGTCGAACAAGAGTTAGGAACTGAAAAATATGGCTACAAGTATCTACCAAAATCAGCGTCCAGTCCACTGTCACATGATTATCGACCGGAAATTGATATATCAGAAGAATTGAATCCTGAATTGCAAAACTACTACCAAGGTTTGATTGGAGTCCTCAGGTGGATTTGTGAATTAGGAAGGCTAGACATTGTAATGCCAGTCTCGCTGATGTCAAGGTATCTGGCACAAGCAAGGATTGGGCACTTGAATCAGTTGTTTCATATATTTGCATATTTGAAAAAGTACAACAGGTCGAAATTGGTTTTCGATGATACAGTACCAAGCATCGATGAGAGTAAATTCCAAAAATGTGACTGGTCTGAATTTTACCCTGGTGCTGCTGAGGTCATACCAGCAGATATGCCTGAAGCTTTGGGAAAACATGTGACAATGAGTTGTTTTGTTGATGCCGATCATGCCGGATGCAAGGCGACAAGGAGGTCTCATACTGGTGTTATTATCTTCATTAATAATGCACCGATCATTTGGTTTTCCAAAAGGCAAACAACAGTTGAAACGTCAACTTTTGGATCTGAAATCATTGCTTTGAAAATGCAATCGAATTGGTTGAAGGTCTACGGTACAAGTTGAGAATGATGGGTGTTCCAATTGATGGGAGCACCAATGTGTATTGTGATAATGATTCTGTTGTCACAAATGTTACACGACCTGAAAGCCCATGTAAGAAAAAGCATAACAGCATTGCATACCACAAGGCCAGAGAATCTATTGCAGCAGGGATTATCCGAGTTGCAAAGGAACCAGGTTCTACAAATATTGCTGATTTGTTTACTAAGCTAATGAGTGGCGCTGTTTTCCGGGAACACTGTTCTCGATGCATGTGGTAAAGTTTTTCGTTCGATTGAAGCATTCAGGGAATGAAAGAAAAATGGATATCTCGATCCATGGATAACAATATATCAATCGGGGAAGGATCAGGGCAAAATGCCTTGGTACAAGCCAGAATGAATGGCAAAATGCCTCCCCATTTCTTTTGATAGGGCCTCTGATGGTAGACTGGATACAGTTTGGTATCTAACAAATGACTCACGATGAATAGGTTAAGCCATAGAATCCAGCCGCTTAACGGTTGGAGGATTTATGACTGAAGGGGACTGAAAAGAATTCACCGTGTAACGCGTATTCGTACGAAAAGTCATAAGGGCAATAACCTTATCCGTAAGGTTATTCCTGAGTGAATGACCGGAAACGACTTTACATGTGGATTGGCTCTTAGCGAGAGTTTCCCCATCAGCTCACTCTTCGAAGAATTAACAACTCTAAAACACTATCATGCCCTAAAATCTATGTACAACCTAGTACTAATTCTACATGATAAGGTACAATCACATGTGATATTTCAATGAGAATATCACGGTGAATTATACGGTAAAAAGACCGATCGAAGATGGTTTGCATGTGTTTCGTGTCTTATTTACGTGTGTTTTGTATGCTTAGAATTACACGGTAATACGCTGTAAATTGACACGACGATACGACGAGTAATTAACCTGTCAATCGGCAAAGTCGATTGAACTGTAACAATGATTCTACTCACTAAATCGATCGACCGTAAGGAAGATCGCGTTTTTTTTATTACTGTTACGACACACTTTTTCTATTTCAAGATCTGGAATATCTTATAGGACCTTTTCCATGATTTCTTGTGCTACCTCAGGCAATTGGGAAACTCCCATGGGGAGTCTGTTGTATTTGTAGAGGCCAAAGGGAGTTGTGATTGTTGTTAGATCTTTGCTTTTGTCATCTAGAACAAAAGTGTAGTATTGCATGGAGATATCCATTTTTGTGAGGTACTTGTATCTGGATCGGCGGGAGAGAATGTCCTGGATTCTTGGGATGGGGTAAACTTTTTGTCGTGTGGCTTTGTTGAGTGCGCAAAAATCTGAAACCCATCAAATTGTTCTGTCTTTCTTGGGTATGATGAACGTTGGAGAGATCCATGTTGATCGACCCTGGCGTGAGAGTATGCCAATGTTGACGAGGCGGTCAAGTTCTTTTTTGAACAGTGTTAGCTGTACATGTGGGACAGGATAAGGCATGTGATTGATGTGGTTTGACAGTTTGGTCGATGTCAAGATAGATTTCTTCATCGGGATAATGTTTGAGATTGCCATTGAAGACGGTTTGATATTTGCACAGGATGTTATGAAGTTGATCGCTTTGTTGTGGCGTCAAGTGTGTGCATTTGTCGCAAACGGTGGGAACGCCGTGTTGGTTGTAGGTGGAATCAAGAATGGCCGGTTATGTTATCAGTGACTGCAAAGCTTTTGATTTGTTCTTCTGCTGACGTGTCAATTTGGAGCGCATGAATTTGCAGGGCAAGGGTGGCTGGGTTGGCGAGTAGCCACGGGAAGGTTTGCATTGGGATCATTCGTTTGGCGCTTCCGATGAGATTTTTATGAAAGTTCAAAACAATTTTGAAGTGGCAAAGGACGTTGCGTCCGAGGATGATGCCATAGCAACATGGTGCTTGAAAGACACATTCATCTAATGATGGAAGAGTTACGTCAGGATCTAGTTCAGGCAGGGTGAAATGTTGAAGGGAAATTTGTTGAGTGGAGTTGAATTCTCCAGCCATTGTGACACCTGAGACGGGTGTGGTGATGGTTGGAATGATAGATGTGGGAAGTGGGTGATGACTGAACCAAGTTGCTTTGGAACTGGAATTTCATAAGATGAGGTATGGGCAATTTGAGGGAATGGTTTGGATGAAGCAGGCGAGGGTGATTGTGCAAGGTACTGGTTCTGTCTGCGGTGGTTGTTAGTAATTGGGATAATCCTGGTCTGGAGCGTCCTGATGGTGACAATTGCAATCAACGTCTTCATTGTCGTTGTATTCCTGAATGAGCAATGCATCCGGGTGACCATGGTGATTGTGAAAGTAGTTGTCTTTGTGTTCCTGCGGGTCATTTTGCATGTTCATGTGTGGTTCATGGACGTCATTGTTGTAGTAGAAGTCGTCAGTCATTTCTAGATGATGAGCATTGATGGATTTTGTTTTGAAGTGGGAGTGCATTTTGTATGGCCTGTGTTTGGGTTTGCCTGTCTGAGTTCCTTGTTTGTTAGCAGAGGATGACTGTTTGTGACCCAATTGACCTTGGTATGATTGTTGATATGGGCTGTTCTGGCGTGCGGAGCCCGAATAGCCTGAGTGGGGATGGGTGGTCTGGATGTAGGAATGCTTCTTGTTGTACGTGGGGTTGTACGAATGGTGTCCTGGCGAATTGTTGTAGGACGAATTATAACAATGACGTGGAACTCAATTGTTATAATTGTTGTTGTAATTGCCATTGTAGTTGCAAAGGGTGTTGTTCTTTTGCATGGCTTGTCTAGCGTTGTGGTGAAGTTGTTGTTGTTCCATGAAAACGATGAGTAGTTGAAATGAGTAGGTGGCATCATTGAGCTGATTGCCCATTTCGTTGAATGTCAGCTGCCAGGTTGGAAGCATGAGGCGGTAAAATGCGTTCTTCATGGAAGTCTTGTCTGGAAAGATTTTCCTCCTGTTGGATCCTGGCAAGTGAACACTTAGAGGGTTGATGAGGCAAAGACATCCAGCGGTGGCGAAGCAATTCATGTGATATGGCTTAGTTATTTTCGCCATGTATTCTTGTTGAATGAGAAACGTGTTGGACAGAAGAAAAAGAGCAAGAAAGTTGTGAATGTTTTTGGTGAAGTCGGAGTCAAAAATGTTGGTTCCGGCATTGCTGACAATTTTGTCCCAAGTGTGCTTGAGATCGCCACCAAGAACTTCCCTGACAGGTTCCACGTGGAATCTACACACGAAACTGTAGGAAGACAGACCGGGGAACACCCTTGAGTTCCCAAGTGTGTACGCGCACCAAAGATCTCAATGTATCACAGTATCTCGTACTGCTGTATTAATTTGCAAAAATACAGGCTATCCTTAACAAGCGTGTACAGGATTTTCCCCAGCAAAAGCCAAGGATACAGCTCACTCTTTTGCTCCTAAATCGATAGTAGTAGAATACTAGTAGTCTTACCACCGCGTCCGGGTCCTCCAACAGATTCCCCTATTGTACCTGTACAAACAGTCCACCATTTGTGCAATGGATGATCCAGTTCTTACCCAAGACATATGCAACATACTTCCAGGGCGCGAAAGATCCCCCTATGTGCTACCCAGGAAGCTCGGGAACAGCAAGCCTACACTACCACGGCACCTACCAGAAATTTCCCTCTTAAAACTACCTTGTTGTAGTAGACCTTTTCGAGGTCAACAAGGCTGTTGGGGGCGTGGGTATATTTGTGGCGGATTTGAACACCAACCTCCAACTTAGAGTGATACACGGGATTCAGAGGTTCCCTGGACCCTTGGGGCGGATTACCCACAACCAAGGGAAGGTGTTTGGCTATCTCGATGAGGTTATGGGGGGCACCGGGGAGCTGGTTCAAGTCACTGAAGAGATGTTGGCCTTTACACAGGAGCTCACAGTGCTCTATCTGGAACACCACAAGGCCACGTTGCTGGACAATGAAAACCAAGAGCACACCGAGAAGCTAAAGGCTCATAAAGCCTTCTTCTTCTTCATACCCGGCTCGTTGGTACCCTGGGTCATAGGAAAGAAGCTCAGCCCTCAAGAAGCCTTTCTCCTACTGTACCCCCAACTGGAGGCAGAGGGGCTCTTAGAGGTTGCTGAGCCACTCATGAATACCTTGCGGATAACGGGGACCCACTTTGGAGCCCCGGCAGATGCCTCCTGCCTGACTGGATTGGCTGAACCCGCCGCCCCCCCCTTTTGACACAAAGCAGAACTTCTGGTCCACATGAAGAACCGGGTCCTCCTTTGGGACCTCCCCAGCCTGGGGAACCGGACAGCAACCCACGACACCACGGCCCTCTCCACGGCTATCACAGCCCTCACCAATCATCAACTAAAGATAAGTGAGGCACAGGCGGCCAAACACGCCGACGCCACCAAGCTTAAGACAGTGGAAGAAGCATGGAGGCCCCTTTGTGGGGCCAGCAGATTTGATAGCCTACCACTAGGTCTACTCTGTATGGGCCAAGAGGAAGAAGAACGAGAAGCCCCACGTCACACATGATATTCCAGAGCCAGGTGAACACCATGGCCGAGGCTTTGAACATATTCACACCCCTCATCACCACAACATCCCTCAAGCGCTTCTAGGACTGCCATTTTCATGGCACAGACCCCTTTGATGTTGCAGATGGAATCCTCCCCTTGGCGTTTGTCCCCCCAGGGGGGTCTGTCGAGGCCCTCAAGCTGACAACATGAGGAATCCGCCAACGTGGCTGGATACGATACTATGATCTCCACCAAAGGAAAACTCCCTCAATGATTCACTTTCCTTGCAGAAAACAAAGGCCTACATCCCCTTGGATTGGACAGAGGCCACCACACAACTAGAGAGTTATGCTGCCGTTGTCCTCACCACTATACTAGTAGGAACCACCCATCCATTGTCTTTACCACTCTACTAGGAATCACCAATCCGGTTGTAAGCCAATACCAGCAGGGTCTGAGATGATTGAAGAAGCAACAGATGCCCCTGCGGAGAGCCATCATTGAAGATGAGATGGGGGAAAGGATCACACCTTTGCTCATGGTGTAGTACTAGTAGTACTTCCAGCTGCGCATAAGAGGCTGGCTGGAGGAGCGATGGGAATGCTATATCAGCCTTCCACCACCCAACCTTGGGGAAGAGATCCACCAGCACTTTAGGATAACCCAGAATCTCAACTGTCTTCCCAATGTCTCCAACGTTGGAGAGCTCCGTACTGTAGGTGTCTGTCCTTGGATTTGAATGGGACACAAAAACTGCAATGGCATTCGCATTTTATGTCATTCCCAGCCAATCAATCAATAATTTGAACCATTGCAATACATCATCATTGCAATTACACGCCATTATTTCTTTCAAACCCTTGGCAGTAGTGCAGCAGCACTTCATATTAGATAACCTTTTATAAGCAAATTGAACTAACAACAAGCACTGAGTCAGCTCAAGTGGGTGAAGAATGAACGTGAGCGAACATTCCAATTATGGAAGGCGTGTAGTACTTTGTACTACTACTAGGTTTGATCCCAAAATATGTAAATTTGACCAGAAGCAATAAAAGCTACTGTAATAGACAATCGACATGAAAAAAAGTGTGCTGAAAGTCCCTCTGACTCAATGCTTTGTCCTTGGATCCTGGTTTGTCTGAACATACATAGACATTCCTTGGTGTAAGTCAGATCAACCTACAATATTCATTACTAGGTGAAACTGAAAGGTTGTTTGACACATAAGTGTGGTCAGATTGGCAGATCAGACCATGTTGAGAATGTATTTCACTCAAGAAGGGAATAATGTCCTTTCTGTTGTCAGAAGTTTCTAATATGATTTTTTCATAACGTATTCTTGGGAAACTGAACTTGATTTTGCACAACTGTAGATATTACAACATTTGTACTAGCTCAATTTTTTATGTCTAGTTTGAAAATCACACATATGTGAAGGCATATCATCGTTTCTCACAAATACATTAGTAGATTCTTCTTATATTGATCAAAGATAGGTCAAGATATTTCATTAGATCATAAATCACTGTTTGAAACATGCCAAATAAAAGTGTTTAGAGTTCCTACTTATTGTGCTCAATACTTTGTAGTGTCAGTGAAGACAAAGGTGGCTCAGGACCTTGACTGGACCATTCATCAAGAAACCGGGACTTAGGGAGTTGCTTTCTTTTTGTTGTAACAAAGTTTAAAATGAAAAACCAAAGAGCAAAGAAAGTGGAAATATACAGTATTATACATCTCAATATTCTAACTCATGTCTAACCACTCACTAGTATTCTTCATAAAATAACAGATACTGACGGCTAGCAGTACAAACAGTTTCATACAGGCAATGTATGTGCTAATCAACAAGGAAAAAGCACCAATGCATGTTCTTAATTTTAAAGATATTCCTGCCTTCTAGATTAGAAGCTCGATGGTTAATCATGTGTCCCAACGCCTTGAACGAGGGTTTCTAGATACTAATTAGGACGACTAATACGTTTGATGCCCCAACACTATTAAACAATGCATACATAGCAAGAATTTGAAGAAAATGGAAGTTGGTTTGATGATGAGGGCAAGTGGATTCAAGCTGAATCCTGAAATGAATCGAATACTTTCCTTTGGCGAACAAAATGCCTTATCTTCAATGGAGGGAAGAGACGCATATTGGAATGATCTGTTGGCTGGAGGGGTTCTTGACGAAAGAAACACAATTAGCAGCACTGGCCACCCCTATCTTTGCTTTTCTCTAGCATAGTTGGTGCTTGGAAGAAATGAGTTAATGTCAATAAACCCTGAAGCTGATTGGAATACTATTGGGACATTTGGGGAGAAAAGTGTGACCTAAACATGAATATATTAGAGCTGAGATCGTAATTTATTAATTAAGGTGCAACCACCTAGATTCAAAAGATGTTTCTACCAAGCAGCAAATAAGATTCCTTCAGTACCTGAACGAATCCCAACATCATGCTGTTTGACTTCTGCCTCATTCTTCATTCGATTCATCGTGTGGATCTGTTACACGGATAACGTCCCCTTGCTACTAGCAGTGGCGCCAGCTCTTCGTTGATCCACCATCGAACAAACCCTGAGAGCACGACCAAATGCCATCGCAGTTGCAAGGCAAACGTCGGCAACCGACGTTGTTTCTTCCACTTCTTTTTCTACTATGTGAACCGTCATCCGACTGTTCATTACCAAGGAATCTAAACAATGCTCCAGCATCTCACACGATAGCAACGAGCTATTGTCAACTCCTGTATCTCCATCGCTGCCATCGAAATCCACGTATTCCTGTCGCCCCAGGGTCTCATGGAGATTGTGCCCAAAATACGGACGGTTCGACAAGTCCATCGTGACCTCAACCGTTGCTTTTTCTCTTGAGGCATCAGACAGCCACATTCGGTTCAAACCAGCCTTACTGCCCAATGCTTGGGTCAAACATTGACCAATCGCAATGCTCACGTCTTCTGCCGTGTGATGGTCATCTACCCACAGGTCCCCTTTGCAACGAATCTTAAGCGTCATGTCAGCTTCCTTTGCCAATACCGTGTAGAATTTATCGAGAAAGGGAGTCCCCGTGTCAACTATTGTATCCTCGCTGGATCCATTCAGCAGTAGATGGACAGATATGGAAGTTTCTTTTGTAGTTCTCTCAATTTTTCCTTCTCGTTTGAGGGCCACACCGGCATGGTCGTTGGGACTTCCTTTGTCCCAAATTCCTGGGGGATCCAAGAAGACGCGCAAGGCTCTCGAAAATGCTTTGAAAGAGCTCTCAACTGAAAGATGAGGAATTTTTTGTTGTTGATTTGCGCAAGTCGAAGCGCGGACGTGAATGCAACAAACAGAATTGCGACCGAATATTCATGACAGCAAGTCAATCACATAAGTCTACGATTACAATCGCAAGCAAAAACACGTTGGCACCTCAACCGAAAACATTGAAACAATGAAGGCACGTACCAATGTGGTGGGCGTTGTCACCGCGAACTTTTTGTAGCGAGATCGAAATACCGGCAGATGATGCCAGTGCTCTCCAAAACGACTCAATCGCAGACGTTTCTAGTTTGCCGATTTTCGTTCTACCAACATTCCGGGGGTAAATCCCGTAGGGCGCCAAACTGTACTTTGCCAGATCGTCGCCAGCAGCCACATCGCTCACCGATGAAATGAGGCACTCCACCAAGGCCTCATCGAGCGGACAGCAGAACCGAGACTTGGTGGGTGATGCGTCCTGCGTAGAAACCAACACCTTCTTCAGCGCAGCGCCCAATTCATTCCCTACCGCAGTGCAAAGTTCCACTTGATTTCCGGACTCGAGTCGATTCCGATTGGAGTGTTCGTCTCTTTCGTTTCCTTTATCGTCGTTCGCTTCTGTAACAACCTCCAGTCCAACGCCCACCTGTGCGTGAGAATTCCATTGATCAATCATGTGATCGAGATAGCCAATTCCGGATAGGATCGGTACTCCAGCTTTCGCCTCGTTGACGCAGGCAACATTTCTTATACTGATAGACGTTGTCATTTTAAGCTTTTTTGGACTTGTCCGCGATAGGTGCAAAAGACAAGAGGGTGGTCACAAGGAAGTTTTGTGTGGGTTGGTAGGGAACAATTGAGAGGACGTGAATTTCTGATTTGGAAGCAGATGGGATGATTGACGACAGAGTTAGTTTGTGCGAAGTAATGTTACATACCGATAGTACTCGCAAAGGTTACGTACCGTACCTACGGTACAAGCGGTAAATTACGTACTGAAAACTCTTGATGTTATGTAAGTCTACTGGTAATCGTACGTACCGTTCCGTACCGTACAAACTCATACAGCTAAAAAACATTGAAAAAATACATAGAAGTAACAGTACGTACGTACCGGTAGTACGACGATTGGTGCCCCAGGAACTTCCACGTGGAAAGTTCCTCGACTTACATCATATGGAGTATCTTTTTCAGTTTCAACACAGTAAAATTTTCGAGAACACAGATTTTTCTACCGTATTATTTTTACCAGAATCGATCAGTTGTCAGACTGTCTGACAGACCTGCGCACGCGCGGTTTTAGAAAGTACTATAAAATAACTGAGCTATTAATACTCGAATTTAACAATAACTTAAGTTACTATTAATCCTGTCAGCGTAGGTTTTGTACTGGGCACTTATTTTAGTCCCACACGTCTTCTATCCAGCGGACCAAGCCCGAACCCAAACCCGATGAGTGATCACCACTCCAGTTTTGTATATGAATATGAGGAACTGAACAAGATCGAACATAAATTAAGACAGCCCTACCCGCTGGGACTAAACTCGCTGGACGAGGTAAATCCCAAAACTTTTTCTAAGATGATTTCTGTTTTTTGATATTCAACTAAGCACGGTGTGTTCTTCAATACTCAACGAAATGGGATCCGACACGATTGCTTGGAGTGATTTGCAAAAGGAAGAAACTCTAATTGCATTTTGCAATTTGCACGTGATTCCACTACGTAACACGCGATATTACTAGATAAGAAGTGATTCCACTTCAGAATTTCTACTTTTGCAACAAAGTGCTCATAATTTCAAATTTGGAACTAAACTCTGCATCTTTTTTGGCTCTGCTGTAAACTTGGCTAAGCGAAATCATCTTGGAAACGAATCGACCATGGGATTCATCCTAAACTGGTGATGCTAAGCAAAACAATCATTCTTGAATCGTCGGATGGAATCGACCATGGGATTTGTCTGAACAACCAACAATCCACTCGCTCATCTCCTCTCCAATCAACAATTGACTTGCTCCCCTCTCCACCAATCACCAGCAGCTCTCCTCTCCGCTCCTCTCCAATCGAATCGACTCATCTCCAACAATCGAATCGACTCTTCTCCTCTCCAATCGAATAGGCTCTCCTCTCCTCCTCTCCAATCAAATCGGCTCGTCTCCAACAATCAAATCGACTCTCCTCCTCTCCAATTGAATTGGCTCTCCTCTCCTCCTCTCCAATTGAATTGACTCCTCTCCTCTCTCCACCAATCCAATCGACTCTCCAATCGACTCTCCAATCGACTCTCCAATCATCTCTCCAATCAACTCTCCAATCAACTCTCCAATCGACAATGGGAAACCAATCAACAATCTACAAGTCAAACTGCTTGCACAGTGTTTGATGCTTTGGGGATGGGCCACGAATCGATTGGCAATTGGTTGGTGATGGGAAGTTGAAAGAACTTGGTCTTTCAAAGATGGGTGTGGAGTGTTGAAAGGGTATTTGCCTTTGTCTTCATTAAGTTGTCGCCTTCTTCCAGTATCATGGCCTCTAAGGATTTGCCAGCAACAACTCTACCCTTCACATAATCAACAATGCACTTGAGGCGGGAGAAATACTTCTGGCCGGCTGTGTTGTACTGTTTTCTCCATTGGCTGCCGATCTTTTCAAGGTCTTTGATCCCCCCGGGGAAGTCAATGTCATTGAAGTCCCCAAGTCCAAACCACTCATTCCATATCGATGAAACGGACTTATGGGTACGAAACAACAAGTACTTCTTTCTTGTTTCTCAAGGATCCTCATCCGGCGTGTCCGTTGTTGCTTCTGAGGGTGGCGCTGGCAGTTGAAAATCCCAAAACTTTTTTGAACTGATTTCTGTTTTTTATATTCAACTAAACATGACGCGTTCTTCGATACTCAACTAAATGGGATCCATTTCCACGATCGTCCATTGACACAATTGGTTGGAGTGATTTGCAAAAAGGAAAGAAAGCTTGAGCAGTTGGCTTTGGGATGTTATCAATGGCGCTTATTGCCTTGTCAAGGAAGGGAAAGACTTGACGACGAAGCTCCGGAGGTGGATCGAGAATACATCTTGGCAAGAAGAACCCCCCTGTATCTTGTGAATGCCCAGCCAATGCCCTCATAGCCTTCAAAGGGAGTTTGGAAGAATATCAATCCTCTCTGACGTCAAGGTTTCAATTGCCAATCATTTTGATGTATTGGGGATCAACCTCGTGCATTTCACATGCAACTGCACCTGTACCACGGCCAAAGTGAACAAAATGCTTTGAAGTGATCCCCAAGGCGTTGCAAGCTTGTTTCATTGTACTCGCATAGGCTTGATCGGTGATGGACTGTTGATAGTTCCCTGTGTTATTACAGTCCGTGAGTAATTTGACGTTGAACCAAGTGGCATTACTTGCAAAGTCATAGTGAGCAAGCTCAGCCGTTGAATGGAATCGTGCCATCAAATAGAAGCCCAACGCACCAATCGGACACATGTTAACGTTTCGATGTCTCATAACGCGCCCATTTAAAGTTTTCTGACTATTCGTTTTGCCTGTTATTATTTGCATAATTAGGATCTGGCAGGTGTGTGTGCCTTCATCGTATTTGATAAGGTCACACAGGTTGGACAGCTCACATTTGAATAAGGACTCACCCCGGAGAACCCCTCCATGTGTCATAAGGAAACAGAATCTGTCTCTCAAGGCTGCCACATGATAACTTGGTTTGTACTGATTCTTAGAGAAAAAGAAATCCTCTATCCACTCGATGTTTTGCACATTCATGTATGGTGACAATGCATGATCTATCTTCTCATTGAATCTCGTTTTTTTGATCTTCTTCTTTTGGACTTGAACCACTCACAACAGTTGGGTGACTCTTTCAGATCAAATGTGTTCCTTCGTGAGATTGTTTGCATTTTGACTCCTCTGATGCATCAGTATTTTGAGGATGGAACACAAGTATTGATTCACTGTATCCCAACCTACAGGGTCCTCCAGCTCCTCCACAAGGGACTCCTCGCAACTATGCTGATTGCTGTTGTACTTTGCCATCACCATCGCATAGTCATCGGCATCAAATATTCTTTCTACTATCGGCCGTGTTCCCTCTTCTCGCTTCATCTTCCAACCTCTTCTCCTTCGGGATCAATAGGCCTGATAGAAAAGGAAGCCAAATACCTTCTCTTCAGTTACTGTTTGCAAATAATCCAGGTAGCCAAACATGGTAGTGCAATACTGGAGGAACTCTGCCCCTTTTCGACCGTAGGCAATTTGTGTATTCGCTAGAATGCCATCGAGGTCATCCTGTTGGACGTGTCGTGCTGCTCTTGCAAATAGGCCACTTGTGTAAGACATTTTGCTTGCTAGAGATGAAGGGTATTGTTTTGTTGAGGATAGTGGTGTTATTTTGGGTGGAAATTGCAAGTGTTTTGGCTGTTTTGTCCTTGTTTTGGTTGCTTCGACGTTTCGTTGTTTTCGTCATTTTTTGTGTCTTTATGTTTCTTGTCGGAATCAAAGTGTATGTGTTTGTTGTGTTTGTTGTGTTCCTTTGGTGAGAGGGCGCCCCGGGCTTTGGCCCTGCGCAAAGTGACACCACCTTAAAGCTGATTGGCTGAAGAATTTGGGTATCGGAGGGTCCGGCTTGGTCACTTGGTCGTGCAAATGCTTGAATTTGGTTGAATTTGATTGGTTGGTTTTAGTGTAAAGTTGTTATCTTAGTATGTCAGAGATTGTGACTGTTACGGTTGCGCATTTCGCTAAGAGAGGAGTCCGACACTTCTCTGACATAAAAACAATAATATCTTATTATTTATACCAAAAAAGGGTCGAAGTCAGACTCGCGGACTGACTTGTGACTTGCGGGCACATGAAAATTCTTGACTTGAGTATATAATAACTGACTTATTAATACTGGAACCAATTAATAACACAAATTATTTTACAGAAGTCAGTGTAGGTTTTGTACTGCAATTACTCAATCCCGGCCATATATCCGGGTTCCTTTATCTACAGTTGCATTTCATTGGTTCGAAATTTGAACCAAACCCAGACCAGGCCGGCATTGCGCGTACATGGTTGAATTTGATTGGTTGGAATTTCTGAAATGGTTGAATTTGATTGGTTAGAATTGCGAAAAGTGGTTATTCGACCAAGTCAGAGGAAATTACAGTTAATCGTTAAACTGCACACAATCCTACAGACTGAGGTCTGACTTTTCTCTGACTTAGTATAAATAATCTCTTATTATTTTTTTCATTTTCAACATCTTTTGATACAGTAATTACGGTACGAACCGTACGGCACGATACTATCTGTGGTATTCCAACGCTCACGATTGAAATTACCCACGATTCAAGAAAATCTGAAAAGCAAGCCGGTCTTCAATATTGAAGACTGGATGAAGAATATATCCAAATTCTCTATGTACAACGTACGTTGAGTTCCGATTCAACACCTGTTTACTGTTACAAGCTCCCAACTGCTCCTCGGAGTAGTTGACAGGAGAGCTAGCTCACAATCTTAGTTTTTAACCAATACATAAACCTTATTTTAGTACCTTTTCTAGAGGCATACGACACTGTTTAAACAGTCTAATAACTGCTTTGACCTTATTACTACCGGTAAAGACTACTTCAACTACACGAATAAAAATTACCGCTCTATCTAACAAACAAACGAACAACTGATCCTGAAGATTGTCCAGTAACAAGAGAAACAATGTCTTACTCCATCATTCCCTTCAAGTATAACTTTGATCAAGAGTCTATCAACAAAGTAGAGTTCAAGAACACACAAGAAGTCAATGGAGTACAAGAAGTAACCAAGATCAAGATCCCCTTGATTACTGCAGGATCAACCAAACTACAAATTCTTTTCACCATCAATGAGTTCATTTGGTCCAAGAAGATGCTCAATCTAACCATAGGACCAAGACTCTATGACAAGTTTGTAGATCTCCTCAGAGACTACACCAACAGTAGCTGGTGGGATAGCTATGTATCAACCAATGTTCCACAGAGAACTGTGGATAACTTCCAAATCACAGTGGAAGAATTTGTCAACTACAAGTTCGACAACAACCTTGATGCCTATCAAAACCACAGAAGATTCCTCACCAATATCAAGAAGACAACCACCATGACCTGCCGTGCACCGGAACCAGTCACGAGTATACTCGTGACTGGAACAAATCAGCGAGTCGCTGGAATCGCCGATTCCAGAGACTGTTGCATCTAATGGCAAATAGACTAATCAATAGAGCTTACAATTTGCATATCACTACTACTCTAATCACTAGTAGACCTGGGGTATGGCATGATTTTAAAATCAAGCTGAGCGCTGATGACCATGAGCAGGAAAGCAGTCGATCGGCCAAGAAGCCGCCGAGACCGGAACTGCCAAAAAATGGAGGCGCAAAGAAGCAAAACAGGGATAAGGAACCACCAGTGTCTGCAGCACTAAGGAACACCGACCCCAGTAGCAGTTGGCACCATTAGATGGAGCAACAGCAACAAAAGAGACACCTAAGGACCTCAACAGGACCATGGTCAACAAACAAACAAATCAAACGATGAGTGTCGAAAAAGTGACACATAAAAGTGGATTGGACTCATTAGACCAACACTGAAAGGAAGGACAGACCAAAGAAGGACTGCCAACCAACCACAGTATAAAAGATATACAGACTGGTATATAACGGAATCCACGACCTACCATCCCCATGGGAATGAGTAAGCAGGATCGACCCAACGTACGCTTACGGGAAGAGCAACGGTGGAGAACTCACGGGAGTTGAATCCCGGGACATTAAGAGAGGAGTAACTCCCCCCTCTACACTAAAAACGAAAACCAATGCCAGAACCAGCGGCGGAGAACCCACGCTGGAGGGGAAAGTACAGCGTCCGATAACTGTCACGCGACCCTTTTTTTTTTGTCGCAAGGTACTGTCGCAACCCCTTTTTGTGTGTAATTTTAACACAAGTCCCCCTTGCGATTCACTAGGCCAGTATCATGCCTCATTTTCTAACTCTCAATATGTGGGTCGCGTTTATTTTTTTCCCTGGGTCATGAATAATTATTATTAATTTTTAATAAAACCTACCCGTACGCTCGCGAATCACATCTACTAAAATTAAATATGCAAGGTCATGACTCACAACCAACCCCCCCCTGTGATTCGGTTGCTTCGTATCATGCTCATTTTTCTAACTCTCAATCCCTGGTTCGCGATTATTTTTTCCTTGGGTCATGAATAATTATTTTTAATTTTTAATATCACCTACCTGTACGTTTGCGAATCACACCTGCAAAAATGAAATACACAAGGTCATGACTCACAACCAGTAAAATTTAACATTAGTGCTTGCGACACACTACCCTTAAAATGTATCTCCATTGCTTGCGGCACACTACCCTTATGATTTAATATTTGTGCTCGCAAAAAACAACCCTTAAAATTTAATATCATCGCTTGCGACTACCTACCACTACAGTTGAATTATTCGGGTCAAGAATTTGCCTAGTAGTATCATATGCAAAATATGTATGATAGGTATGAGTACTTCTTTCCGTACAATTGAATCATATTTGTCACACAATCTACTATTTGCAACCATGGTATGCAACATATGTAGAATATGTACCTTTTACCCTAATCATTCTCCCCGAAGATTTACCCGTGTCATACTAGGTGTGAACCCACCCGCGTTGTCATCAAATTAGTGAATGGACTGACACAATGAGCAGTAACAATTCTGAAAACAATGCCTAAACTTCCTCCATTTCGCCAAGCAATTGCATCAATACAGGATCAATCTAGTTGTCGTCCTCATTTTCCTCTTCAGCAAGACTACTGGCAACAGTGCCACCATCTTTTGATACAGTACCGGTAGGGTTTTTTTCTGACTTGAATCTTTCCAGCATCATTTTCTCCAAATTTTTACCCGTTTCGGGATCTTCTCTTAACGATTGTACCTTCTTGCACAATCTAGCGAACACTTGCCTCGCTCCGCTGTTCTGTTCCGTTTGATTGTTCCGTTTCATCCCTTTGTCCTTCTTATGTCCTTTTGTTGGTTTGTTGTTCCTGAAGAATAAAAATAAGAGAAAGAAAGATCAGAAGCAAATAGAATCTCCAACAAATTGCTGTCATTGTCACTCACTAGTGTTTCTCATTGTTTTCTTTCATTGCCAATCCATTGTTTCCGTGCTTTTCATTTTTTTTAAAATACCGTGCCAACCAAGAAGGATGTGTTGCTTTTTGTGTGGTTTTGATTTGGGGTATGTACAGTTTTCCGTGTGTGTACAGTTTTTTGTGTGTGAACTTTTCTGTTGTTCCATTCTGTCATTCTGTCCCATTGTTCCTTTCCATTGCTCCGTTCTGTTTCATTGGTTGTTCTGTTTTAAGTGCCCTCCTTTCCTTCGTTGGTTCGTTTGATTGTTGTTCTGTTTCAATAAAAATAAAAAAGAAAAAAAGAAAGATCAGAAACAAATAGTATCTCCAACAAATTGCCGTCATTGTCACTCGCTGCTGTTGTTCTGTTGTTCCATTCTGTCATTTCTTTTTTTTAATTCGTTGTTCCATTTTGAGTGTCGTTCTTTCCCTCGTTGGTTTGTTTGATTGTTGTTCCGTTTCAATAAAAAGAAAAAGAAAAGAAAGAAAGATCAGAAACAAATAGAATCTCCAACAAATTGCTGTTATTGTCACTGACTAGTGTTTCTTCTTTGTTGTTCGGTTGTTCCGTTGTTCCGTTGTTCCGTTGTTCCGTTGTTCGTGACTGTCGGACAACATTCATTTTTCCTGCTTCAAAAAAAAACTGTGCCAACCAAGAAGCATGTGTTGCGTTTTGTGTGGTGGTTCTGTATGTATACAGTTTTTCATGTGTGTGTGGTTTTGTGTGTGTTGTGTGTGGTATGCACCCTGACTTCTTCCATGTGCCTGGCTTGTGCACGGCCTTTATTTTCTATAAGTAAAGCATGTACGAGTGCACGCCGCCCCTCCTGCGCCATAATTTTTCAAAGAGGAAATTGTGATCACACAAAGGTTATGTATCTAAATCCCCAACCCATCTGTAGAATCTGGTAGCCAGTCAGTGGTTCGAAACTCCCTTGGGTCAGTAGTATGGTACCTACCTCGTACACTTTTTGCACAGTACCCAACTATGTACCTTTTTGCATGCAATATAAACTACAACTAGTAGTACTGGTAATATCTGCACCATTCTTTTGTCTGAGAATCATAAAAAACAGCACCTCCATCTCAATTAAACAACTTATGAATTATTTTCATTTGACACTCATTAAAGTACGTTTTTGGTGATTGGATTATACAAAGTAAATGTTGTTCTTCCTGTTATGGACTTGACCTCATACTTTGCCTGTCATTACCCAATAAGTCATTTTGTGCCCTGGATTTGCACCAATAATATTCTCTTGTGTGCCATTTGGAGAGACAAGCCACAACAGTTTCAGCAATCTGTGGGGTAATATTGTTATCAATATGCATCATAGGAGTCATGAAAAAATCATTCATGGCCTGGACCGGATACTTTGTAAGTCATTACCCAATAAGTCAGTTTGTGCCCTGGATTTGCAACAAAAATACCCTCTTGTGTGTCATTTGGAGACACAAACCACAACATTTTCAGCATTATGTGTGGCAATGTTGTTCCCAATATGCATCAGATGAGTCATGAGAAATATATTCATGCACGGCACCAAAAACTTTGAGAGTCATTACCCAATATTTTTCCTCCAAATCCAGGACCCAAATGCACTCATTAGGTGGTTACACACCAAACACCAAACATCACACATAACTCACTTCTGTTTCTTTCATGATTCAACTTATCCATAACAGGAACAATATTCATGAACTGATCACCTATAATATCTGATTTTCTAATTTCTAATTGCAAATGAGTGTGTATTTTTCCTCCAAATCCAGTACCCAAATGCACTTATTAGGTGGTGACACACTAACTAGTATTACAGATAACTCACTTCTGTTTCTTTCATGATTCATCTTATCCATAACAGGAACAATATGCATGGACTAATCACACAAAATATGTGATTTTCTAATTTTTAATTGCAAATGAGTGTGTATTTTTTCTCCAAATCTAGTACCCAAATGCACTCATTAGGTGGTGACACACAAACTATCACACATAACTCACTTCTGTTTCTTTCATGATTCAACTTATCCATAACAGGAACAATATGCATGGACTAATCACACAAAATATGTGATTTTCTAATTTTTAATTGCAAATTAGTGTGTATTTTTCCTCCCATTCCAGTACCCAAATGCACTGATTAGTTTGTGACACACAAACTATCAAAGATAACTCACTTCTGTTTCTTTCATGATTCATCTTATCAATAACAGGAACAGTATTCATGAACTGATCACCTATAATATCTGATTTTCTAATTTCTAATTGCAAATTAGTGTGTATTTTCCCTCCCATTCCAGTACCCAAATGCACTCATTAGTTTGGCTGTGACACAAAAACTATCACAGATAACTCACTTCTGTTTCTTTCATGATTCATCTTATCCATAACAGGAACAATATTCATGGACTAATCACAAAAATTATCTGATTTTCTAATTTTTAATTGCAAATGAGTGTGTATTTTTTCTCCAAATCTAGTATCAAAATGCACTCATTAGTTTGTGACACACAAACTATCAAACATAACTCACTTCTGTTTCTTTCATGATTCAACTTATCCATTACAGGAACAATATTCATGAACTGATCATCTTTAATATCAGATTTTCTATTTTTTAATTGCAAATTAGTGTGTATTTTTCCTCCCATTCCAGTAACCAAAATGCACTGATTAGTTTGTGACACACAAACTATGACAGATAACTCACTTCTGTTTCTTTCATGATTCATCTCACCCATAACAGGAACAATATTCATGGACTAATCACACAAAATATCAGATTTTCTATTTTCTAATTACAAATTAGTGTGTATTTTTCCTCCAAATACAGGACCCAAATGCACTAATTAGGTGGTGACACACAAGAAACTATGACAGATAACTCACTTCTGTTTCTTTCATGATTCAATTTATCCATAACAGGAACAATATTCATGGACTAATCACACAAAATATCAGATTTTCTATTTTCTAATTACAAATTTGTGTGTATTTTTCCTCCAAATCCAGGACCCAAATGCACTAATTAGATGGTGACACACAAACTATGACAGAGAACTCACTTATGTTTCTTTCATGATTCATCTTATCCATAACAGGAACAATATTCAGGGACTAATCACACAAAATATCAGATTTTCTATTTTCTAATTGCAAATTTGTGTGTATTTTTCCTCCAAATCCAGGACCCAAATGCACTTAGTAGGTGGTGACACACAAACTATGACAGAGAACTCACTTCTGTTTCTTTCATGATTCATCTTATCCATAACAGGAACAATATTCAGGGACTAATCACACAAAATATCAGATTTTCTATTTTCTAATTGCAAATTTGTGTGTATTTTTCCTCCAAATCCAGGACCCAAATGCACTTAGTAGGTGGTGACACACAAACTATGACAGAGAACTCACTTCTGTTTCTTTCATGATTCATCTCACCCATAATAGGAACAATATTCATGGACTAATCACACAAAATATCAAATTTTCTATTTTCTAATTACAAATTTGTGTGTATTTTTCCTCCAAATCCAGGACCCAAATGCACTAATTAGATGGTGACACACAAACTATGACAGATAACTCACTTCTGTTTCTTTCATGATTCATCTCACCCATAACAGGAACAATATTCATGGACTAATCACACAAAATATCTGATTTTCTATTTTCTAATTACAAATTAGTGTGTATTTTTCCTCCAAATACAGGACCCAAATGCACTAATTAGGTGGTGACACACAAGAAACTATGACAGATAACTCACTTCTGTTTCTTTCATGATTCAATTTATCCATAACAGGAACAATATTCATGGACTTATCACACAAAATATCAAATTTTCTATTTCCTAGTTGCAAATTAGTGTGTATTTTTCCTCCAAATCCAGGACCCAAATGCACTTAGTAGGTGGTGACACACAAACTATGACAGAGAACTCACTTATGTTTCTTTCATGATTCATCTTATCCATAACAGGAACAATATTCAGGGACTAATCACACAAAATATCAGATTTTCTATTTTCTAATTGCAAATTTGTGTGTATTTTTCCTCCAAATCCAGGACCCAAATGCACTTATTAGGTGGTGACACACAAACTATGACAGATAACTCACTTCTGTTTCTTTCATGATTCATCTCACCCATAACAGGAACAATATTCATGGACTAATCACACAAAATATCAAATTTTCTATTTTCTAATTACAAATTTGTGTGTATTTTTCCTCCAAATCCAGGACCCAAATGCACTTAGTAGGTGGTGACACACAAACTATGACAGAGAACTCACTTCTGTTTCTTTCATGATTCATCTCACCCATAACAGGAACAATATTCATGGACTAATCACACAAAATATCTGATTTTCTATTTTCTAATTACAAATTTGTGTGTATTTTTCCTCCAAATCCAGGACCCAAATGCACTAATTAGATGGTGACACACAAACTATGACAGATAACTCACTTCTGTTTCTTTCATGATTCATCTCACCCATAACAGGAACAATATTCATGGACTAATCATACAAAATAACAGATTTTCTATTTTCTAATTGCAAATTAGGGTGTAATACTGACTAGGACTCTCTTTTAGGGTTGGATTAGGGTTAGGGCACCTCTGTCTATTCTACTGTACATTACCTTACGTACCGGTATGTACTGTAGTATGGTGTTCGCACCTCGGTTGGTTTCTTCTTTGCACCTCGGTCGATTCTTCGCACCTCGGTTGGTTTCTTCTTCGCACCTCGGTTGGTTTCTTCTTCGCACCTCCGTTTTGGCTTGCGCGCAGGCTCCAAGCGTGCATATCCTAGTAGGAGTTTCACTGGGCGTTAAGCAACAGTTATTTTATTTAAGTAAAAAAGAAAGGGTTCTCCATAGTTTTTGGAGAGGGATTTTGTTAAGGCCCCAATTTTGTGTCCAATAGATCTTGACAACAAGAGATCTGTGGACTATGTCAAATAAGAGTGAATGAATCCTTACTATCTCAGCATTATGTGGGTCTATTGAGCATTTTCAGCCGACGTCGGGTTGTTGAGAATTATTGGTCACAATCAAGAATTTTCGGGCATCCTAAAAATAAATAATTTTACAGATTCTTTGTCAACCGTACGGTACACAAATTCGTTACCAACAATTATGTAGTACAAAAATTGTGTAGAAAGCTACGGCTGTAAGTATCTGCAAGATCTCACTGTATCACAAGTTGAGAACGTTAACTAAAAAAATCAGGGCACTAGTCTTTATTGTTCTATATTCAAAACGCACGCAACGCGCGATTTATTTACTTAACCTTCTTATTTTAATTAAGAAAATCAAATTATTCTTCATTGTTCTATATTTACTGCATTAGATCTCACAGGT
Organism: Pseudo-nitzschia multiseries; assembly: GCA_037355745.1. Taxonomy (NCBI): domain Eukaryota; phylum Bacillariophyta; class Bacillariophyceae; order Bacillariales; family Bacillariaceae; genus Pseudo-nitzschia; species Pseudo-nitzschia multiseries. Next base: position 37,371,830 of record CM074781.1, on the reverse strand, counting down.
TAAGTATCAATTTTTTTCTTCTTCGAACACACACACACACACACACAGCGAAAAGTAATTTTTTTTTTGAACAAAAAGAAAAGTGATTTTACAGTGTGATCTTACAGTGTGATTTTACAGTGTGATTTTACAGTGTGATTTTACAGTGTGATTTTACAGTGTGTGTGTGTGTGTTTTGTCGCAAGGCAAAAACTACTCTTTCCCTTCATAATCTTACCGAACTTATCTTGAGCAGAGTTGCTTTACCGTACTTGTACGATAAAGCACTCCGTCCGAGAACGCGGGATCCCACTGAACTGATCAGCAATGATCACTAGTAGGCAGGGAATTCAGGCTCGAAATATTTTAATCCGAAAAAACTGCCTTTGCTGGAAAAAAATTGGACGGCATTGGACGAGAGAGGAATTGCTGGATAGATATTGTTTGGACTGCAGCCTTACATATACGTCTTGAAATCAATGAATCTGCATCCATTGCGTATATATATCAACAGGATAAAGATCCAGTTTTTCGTGAGAAAGGAGTAAGAGGGCTGCAAATCTACGGCAGCAGCAGCCAGCAATAACGGCAATCGTCGGAACGACAGCGAAAGGTCGGCAACGGTGGATCGGATACAAAAAGGATAGGAAACGGTGAACAACGTGAGATACATAGACAATGATGCCTATATTCTACATTGCTGACGATGATGTATTCCTCACTTCTGTTTTCCTTATTATTTTCATAGGTGCGGATTGGAAACAACGGATTGGATCGGAAAGAACAGAGCGGAAAGAATGGATCGGAAACATTGGATCGAGGTGCGGTGAATGGTGTGGCAAATCATCGTATTCTTCCCTGTAGGTGCAACGAATTTTCCCTGTGGTAGGTGTGGCAAATATCAGAACAGCAAATCGGCAGCACGAATCGATCGGACGCCAACAGTGTAGGTTGGTAGCACGTAGATTATATTATTCTGTTGTTATCATTTACTCTACATCAATAGACACTCATCTCAATTTTTTTCAATTATTGTAGATTGTTATAGATTGGCAATAGCAACAACGGCAATGAACTGTTCAGTGGGATTCATCTGGCAACTAATCGACGAATCAGCGAGAGCAACAGCAGCGAGAGATCCGCAACAGCAACTGATCCGCAACAGCAATTGTTGGCAATAACACCAATCAATTTGCAACAACAATTGTTGGCAACACCAATGGATCCGCAACACCAATCGTTGGCAACAGCAAAAACAATCGATCCGCAACAGCAATTGATCCGCAACGCCAATAGATCCAACAGCAATCGATCCGCAACAGCAACAAGAATTGCCGTTCCAGACCACTCAATCCCAAACGCCGTTCCAGAAATTTGACCCTGAAACACCAACACAGACGTTCTGCGGATTTTCAGGCGGCCGGAACCGGGAACGATCAAACCAACAGCAACAGCGGAAGCGATAGCAACAGCGGCAAGCGGCAGCGATAGCAACAGCGGCAGCGATAGCAACAGCGGCAAGCGGGAACGATCGAAGCTCTACCACAAAAGTCAGAATTTCTGTTCCAGACAACTCAATCTGAAACGCCGTTCCTGAAACTTGACCCTGAAACGCCAATGCAGATGTTCTGTGGATTTTCAAGCGGCCGGAACCAGGAATGATCAAACCAACAGCCACAGCGGCAGCGATAGCAACAGCGGCAAGCGGGAGCGATCGAAGTGGCCGCAAAAGTCAGAATTGCCGTTCCAGACAACTCAATCTGAAACGCCATTCCTGAAACTTGACCCTGAAACGCCAATACAGCAGACGTTCAAGTCAGAATTGCCGTTCCAGACAACTCAATCTGAAACGCCGTTCCAGAAACTTGACCCTGAAACGCCAATACAGCAGATGTTTAAGCCAGAATTGCCGTTCCAGACAACTCAATCTGAAACGCCGTTCCAGAAAGTTGACCCTGAAACGCCAATACAGCAGATGTTCAAGTCAGAATTGCCGTTCCATACAACTCAATCTGAAACGCCGTTCCAGAAACTTGACCCTGAAACGCCAATACAGACGTTCTGCGGATTTTCAAGCGGCTGGAACCGGGAACGATCTAACCAACAGCAACCTTGATTTCACTAAATATGGCTTCTCGATGGTGGGGGAAGGTAGAGCTAAAGTCAACACCATGAATATTTTGACATTCGTTTGCCCATTGAAAAATAGATTTGAATGTGTTTAGAGGTAACTTGTGTTTTGTCATTAGATTCATGAGCTTTATTTCAGCAATGAGCCTATTGGTAGGTGAAAAAGAAACAGGGGATCGGATCAATTGCTCTCTTTCATTGATGTTTGGTTGGTATGCCATGGGTTCCGCAGCATCCATACCATTATCGTTCTGAATAGGAAGGAAAGTTTCTTCATGAATAACCATGTCATCGTTGTTGCTGTTGTCTTCTGAAGGAAACAACTGTGATTCCATTACATTTCAATCCATTGGTGGAACAAATAAGTTGTGTACTACCTGACTGTTTAGAACAGAGTTGAACGTTTTGTTAGAGGATGCCTTGTTAGTGTGAGCGGCAGCAACAGAAGCGGAAGGAAAAATTGGACCATTCTCCGTCAATGTCAGGCCATATTGTGAAGGGGTATGACAAACTGTAGTAGTGGATTCTTCTTTGGCAGATGATGAAAATTCCATTAGGTTGTGGTTTAAATAGAAAGCACGGCAAACAGGTATTGAATCAAGGTGACGTGACAGGCCTCGTGATACATATCGGTATGATTGGTGTGAAATGGAATCTTGTCTGCTTCCGATGAATGTCTTCGACTTGCCCTTATGGGACAAGCAGCTATGACAGATAAATGATTTGGGTATTTTTGTATAACAGCCACTCTTGAAGTGACGGCAACTTTTACTAGGTTGTGACATGTTCTTCTAATGGAAGAAGGGAGGGGGAGAAATGGTTTCGATGGGGGTGTTAAATGAACATGATGAAAATGAGCATGATACTATTGGATCGAGCATGAAAAGGCAAGATGGTAGGAAAGAAGACATGACGTGACATAGAAACAACGCGGAAACATAGTACAAAGTAGCAAACAAACACTTCTGAAAATAATTTTATTTCATATCTTGGGTTAAGGTTAGGGAGTTGTTTGGCACCGAGATTTCAAATTTAAACATGATTCGAACACAAAAGCATGAAACGCCGTTCCGGTTACTGAATTCTGAAACGCCGTTCCATGATTATTGACATGAATTGTACAAAAAATCGTTTCACCACTCAAACAGAAATCGATACTATCATACCTACATTACTACTAGTACTAGTACTATCATAATACACCCGGACACATATCTACGAAAAAAGCATTTTTGGAAACAAAATAAAAGAAAGAATGGTGGTGAAATCGTGTAGGAGGAAGGTAGTAGTGCTGTAGAGTTCTACGAAAATTCGTTAAAACAAGCATGATGCTATCGAAGCGAGCATTAAAAGGCACTATGGTATGAAAGAAGACACGACGTGACATACCGTAGAAAACAACGCGGAAACATAGCGAACTAACACTTCTGAAACTAATTTTATTTCACATCTTGGGTTAAGGTTAGAAAGTTTGGTAGTGAAAAATAGATTTTTTAATCAATTTAGTCAAAATGGAGAGATCAATGGACATTTTGAGTCTTCGGGGAGAATTTTGGTCGCAACCTGAGGGGGGTCAAAAATCTTTACCACAAAAATTGTGAATTTTAAAAAATACCCTTGCGCATAACAAACGCAAGGTCGATTTTCTGAAAATAGGGCTTGCGAGGGGTCGCGTGGGGTCGCGTGACAGTTATCGGACGAGGTACAACACGAGAAACCACTAGAATCAGTAGATCTCAAAGCAAAATGAAGAAAAATCACTTTTCCCAGTTCCAGCTCAAAATCAACAGAAGCAACAAAATATTGGAACTTAAATTGATAAACTGACAAACTAACCCACCATGGCATCCAAACAGACCAAACAGTTCCCTTTCAAGTTCACACGCGAGGATTGGCCAGAGGATGCCACCACAGTGAAGATGAGCATCGACAGTGAGAATGGAGGAGTCGCGTTCAGTGACTATTTGAAAGTACTCGATGGTACTGAACGACCGGAACTCTTCATCATCTGGAAAAGAGACTTCGACAGGAAGATTGCTGGCAATGACAAGCTCAAAGGCGAGCAGAGAATTGCCATATTGCAGCGTATTGTCACTAATGAAGCGCTTTCCATTGTCCAAAGAACATTGGCACGGACCTATCTCCAAGACGTTCCGGGCAAAGACCACCATGATAAACTGGTGCAAAAACGGATCACGGAAGCATGCCGCTATGGCAAGCCCCTCCCCACCAAAACTCCAGAAACTGCAAAGACTGGACCGACTAGGAACACGACAAATGCGACAGAGGGGAGAGACACTGCAGCTAGCAAAGGAACGACACCCCAAGAGGACCCGCGCATTGGCGCCAAGAACTTCTCACCCGATGAAGGAACCAAAGCCCCTGGAATGCCAGGAACACACCTACGCTACTACGCAACGGAGGAGTACAAGAAGGACATCATCCAGGAGTGCATGTATGCCCTCAAACTCAAAATCTTTGGAAATGACCTCACCGGCCAACGCGCATACATCAATCTACGCCGCTACATGCGGACTGCTTGCATCGGCCTCAAGCATGGAATCCGCTCGTGGGCCAATCGAATGGCCGAGCTACAGAGCTATCTACCAGAATGCCTGTGGGAAAGTGGAGCGATCCTGGGAATGGCACCCTGCAGCTTCAACGAGACTGAAATGCAGGAGATTCTGGACTCCAATTTGACGCCTTTACAACAGGCTAAACTGATGGACCTGGGATGGGACCTATACGCCCAGCCCTATAATACCACAATCGACAAACTGGAGAACCTCGAACCTACTATTCGCAAGGAGGCAGCGCTCCACCAGCGACTTGCCGAACTCAAAAAACAGGCTGGAAGTGCAAAGAAAAGCGCCAAGCCGGCCTCTGGAGGAGGAAACGGGAAATCACCCAAGAAAAAGAGGCAACTTGACACCAACAAGCAACAATGCAAGACCTGTGGGAAAACCCATGCAGGAAAATGCTGGAAACTGACTGGTGGCCCCTCCAAGAGAGGCAAGTTTGACCAAGCCATGATCAACATGCTCAAAGAGCATTTTGTGGCAAAGGGAGACTCTGACGACAAGTCGGCTGCTCCCAAGCCCAACTGGGGTAAGAACCTTTCTGACCAGGAATACTCCTATGTCCTGGCAACAACCCAGGCTGAAACCGGGATTTCCGACGATGATATCTCCATTGACAACAAGGACCTAAAGGAGTACAGAAAGAAGTACAAGAAGACCTTCAAGAAAAAGGGTTTCCACAACTGAATGGCCAGTACCAACCACAACGGACCACGCACAATCAACCGGTTTGCCGGTGTCTGTGTGGAAGTACTGAACCATAAAGGAAGGGGAAGGATGCTCCGGGGGCTATTGGACTCCGGATGCTCCAAATCCATCATCTTAAGGCACTTTGTCAGCAGAAGTCAACTAACAAACCGAGACCAGAGGACTGTCACCTACAATACATACGGAGGCAAGTTCCGAACTAAGTCTGCGGCTTCAGTGGGACTCAAGCTGATCGAGTTTTCAAACTCCAAGACCATTAAATGGACATTCCAAGTGGATGAGTATCACCATCATGAGGAGGTACCCTATGATATGATCATCGGGTCCGACCTAATGGCACAATTGGGACTGGATATCAAATACAGCTCCCGAACAATTGAATGGCAGGGAGACTCCATTCCCATGAAGGGGGTGGGAGAACTAACTGACCCAGAAAAGTGTGAGGCTGTATTCTTTGCCCACACTCAAAGCCCACTCCTCCAGCAAGAAGAGGAGAGGCAGTCTAAAATACTAGACGCAGATTACTCCAAGGTGGATATTGACGCTATGGTTGATGACTTGGAAATCACGGATGCTTCCAAGGAAGCACTGAAAACTACACTGAAGAAGTTCCCAACACTCTTCGGAGGAGGCTTGGGACTCCTCAAGAATATCAAACTGGTAGCCATTGAACTCCAACCAGGGGCTCAACCGGTCCAACAAAGGTACTATTCAGTCCCTCATGCGTTCGAACAAGTGCTGAAGAAAGAAATCAATCGTCTGTGCGATATTGGAGTACTGGAAAAATTGCCCCATGATGATGACTCACCATGGGCATCCCCCACATTCTGCCAGCCTAAGAAGACTGGAGATATCAGGGTGCTCACCAACTTTTGCAAGATGAATTCAGCAATTCAACGCAAACCTTTCCCCCTCCCACGCATTGGGGAAACCATCCAGCGCCTACAGAAATTCAAGTCGGCTACGGCCTTGGACCTGTCTCAGGGCTATTATACCATCTCTATTTGCAAGGAGAGCCCGAAGATTTGCTCCACAATCTTGCCCTGGGGAAAGTATGCCTACAAGAGATTGGCAATGGGAATTGCATGCGCTCCGGACATCTTCCAATTGGTCATGATGAACCTACTAGGGGACCTGGACTATGTGCTCGTGTATATAGACGATATCCTCATTATCCAACGAGAGGGGGAATTGGAACGGGACCACCTGAACAAGATTGATACAGTCCTACAGAGACTGGATGATGCTGGCTTCCGAGCCAACCTCCGGAAGTCCTTTTTCATGCAGAAAGAGGTGGAATATTTGGGATTTCTTCTAACAACAGAAGGAATCCAACCCCAGCTTAAGAAGCTGGAAGCCATGACGCGCCTGGAGGCGCCCAAGAACACCAGACAACTGAAGATGTTCCTTGGCATGGTCAATTTCTATCGCGATATGTGGAAGCGCTGCTCCCATATCCTCGCACCACTCAACAAACTGGCTGGTAAAAAGGGAAAAATGAACTGGTACTGGGGTCCTGCAGAGCAGAAAGCTTTCATGGAGGCGAAACGGATGCTAGCAGATGAAGCAAGACTAGCATTCCCGGATTTTACGAAACCATTTCATCTCTACTCAGATGCCAGCGACAGGCAATTGGGTGCCACGGTATGCCAAGATGGCAAACCACTTGGCTTCTACACGCAAACTGAATTCAGCACAACTCAACTATACTGTGGGAGAGAAGGAGCTCCTTGGTATAGTGGAAGGGTTAAAGGCATCTGAAGGGATTCTGAGAGGCCAGGACGTAACAATCCACACAGATCACCTGAATCTCCTATACCAGCAGATGCCCACTCAATGGATGGTACGATGGAGACTCCTCATGGAGGAGTTCCACCCAATTGTGAAACACGTTGCTGGCAAAGAAAACGATGCAGCAGACGCACTGTCAAGACTGGATATAACCAAAGATCCGGCAGACACAGTGGAATGGCTACCACCAAATAAGCCCCTCACATACGCAGATGAGGAAGAGCATCTCCGGCAACTACTATTCCCACTCGGGGAAGAATTTCCGGAAGAATTCCAGGGCAATAATGCATTCCCACTTGCCCCCGACATGATCCAGTTCTACCAACAGAAGGACACGAGAATCACGAGTGCCCTGGAAAAGGACAAACACTTGACCACGAAAATGGTGGAAGGTTACAGTCTAATCCACAAAGAAGAGAAAATCTTGATCCCTGACAAACTCAAACTAAGAGTCATGGAGTGGTACCACACGATGTTGGTACACCCTGGAGAAAAGAGAATGGAACAGAGCGTACGCTTAGTCTTCACCTGGAAAGGCCTCCAAAAGGACGTCCAGGACCTCTGCAGCACTGCCACACGTGTCAGATGTTTAAGAAAAGTGGCCGGAAGAAGTATGGATTACTACCGGAAAAAGCAGCCGAGGTTACCAAATGGCAGAGGGTCAATGTGGACCTCTGGGGACCTGCAACTGTCCACAACAAAAATGGTAAAGACTACCAAATCCATGTCCTCACGATGGTGGATCCGGTAACCAGATGGTTTGAACTGGCTCACCTAAAGGACTCCCCAAATGCCGCAGAAACTCAACGATTACTGGACAGTGTATGACTAGCAAGAAGATATCTGCGTCCAAAAGAAATCGGTTTCGATGGTGGCAGTGAGTTCAAAGTAGAGTTCCAGGAGCTCTGCGAGAACATGGGACTGAAAAGAAAACCAAGTGGCGCCTGGAACCCCCAATCCAATTCAGTATTGGAGAGGATTCACCAGGTGCTGAAAGATTGCCTACTGTCCTTTAACTTGGAGAAGAGGGACCTCCACGGAAAGGACCCCTTTGAAGAATTCACCACAAAGGCAGCATACGCTATCAGAAGCGCCATTCACACTACACTGGGATACTCCCCAGCGCAGTTGGTGTTTGGCAGAGACATGTTCATGCCGGTGAACTTTCCAGTGGACTGGGAAGCCATCCTAGCTAGGAAGCAGAAGAGCATCCACAAGAGCAATATCCGGGAGAACCAGAAGAGGATCCCCCATGTCTATAAGGAAGGAGACTATGTCACCCTGGAGAGGAAGGGCATTATACCAAAACTCTCCTTCCCACGGCAAGGACCTTACAAGGTGCTCAAGGCCCATGACAATGGAACTGTAACTATTGAAACTGCTCCCTTTGTAACCAACCGGGTTAATATCAGACACATCCACCCCTATTATTGCAGGGATAGTCTAGAAGCAGAGTAATACTAACAGTACCATGGAGGAGCATGCCGTGCACTGGAACCAGTCACGAGTATACTCGTGACTGGAACAAATCAGTGAGTCGCTGGAATCGCCGATTCCAGAGACTGTTGCATCTAATGGCAAATAGACTAATCAATAGAGCTCACAATTTGCATATCACTACTATTCTAATCACTAGTAGACCCGGGGTATGGCATGACCACAGTACACCAATTTGTCGCACAAGTCAACTTCCACAACCATGTCATCCTTCCACTACTCCCAGGACACCCACCTGAGGATGCTGAGATCAAAGATCGAGAGTCCAAGAATCTAATCTTTGAATCGATGCCTGAGGATTGGAAACACACCTACCAGCAACACCACTCTCCTCATAGGGATTCCCTCTCTGAAATGATGATGAGGTTCGAAAGGTATCAATATGCACAAAATCGGAAGAAGAAATTGTCAGATAATCCATCTCAAAACAACAGCAACAGCAACAACAATGCCAACAACAACCGTAACAACCGGAATTGAAGCAACAATCACAACAATCGAAACAATCGCAACAACAACCGCAATTGGAATAATAACACCACCAACAACAATAACCAACGCAACAACAATAACAACAACAACAACAATAATCAACGCAACAACAACAACAACAAAGGGCAGACTAGAATCTCCAACGACTCACCATGTCCTATCCATCCTGGTACCAACCACACTTGGGGCCAATGCTATACCAACAAGTATGGCACCAACTCCAATCAGTCCAATAACAACAATAGAGACAACACCGACTCGCATGTGAATGATCGCAGCAGCAATTCCAACAACAGCAATCGATCCACTACCTCTTCCCACGGCAGTAACTACCATGAACCAGAACAACACATGTGTGTCTTCATCAATGAACCAGAAGAAACTACCATTCCTGCAACTCCTTGGCCGGATCTCTTCCATGTAGACATGGATATCGATGAAGAATATTACAACTCAGATCTTCAAAGATTTCCTTCTGAAAACATCGATTCCGACAACAACAGACAAGATGTTGCTCCTAGCAACGACAATGTCGACATCGACCTTGCTCCAACCACAGTAAGTGTCTGGAACTCTATCAATGGATCCCTTGGCAAGTACTACTTGAAAACTCTATTCGATTCTGGATCAACTGACAATCTCATCGTGGAATCAGCAATTCCCTCTGGAATCAAGAAGCATCTTCTAGATCAACCAATCCAAATGCAAACAACAAATGGCAAAACCACTTGCAACCACTATGTAACCTTGGAGAACATCGTATTTCCAGAACTGTCTTACTTGATGAAAGGCCTACAAATCAAGTGCTTTGTAGTCTCTCAGAATATCAACTACCACCTCCTTATTGGAAGGAAAACCATGAGAGATCTTGGAATGAAGATGGACTTTGAAACTTGCACCATTGAATGGTATGAGAAGACAATGGACTTCCACCCTCGGAATTACTTTGACAACAAGTCCTTGCTCCACAAAGTCATGTCTGCAGAACCACATGCCATTGCAGAAAGTTACTCCAACCAATCTATCCAACCATCGTATGTGGATCGAACCACCAAGTATGAGAAAACTGACCTCCACAAGTTAGTCACTGAACAAAACTATCTCTCCCACCATGAGAAACAAGCCTTGTTGCCGATACTCCTCCAAAATGAAGAACTTTTTGAAGGATTGAATAACAAGGAATTAGAAATTTTCCCTAATCAAACGTTCCACATTGATCTCCAGGAAGGCACAACTCCATATCATGTAAAACAACCATATTCCATTCCACTGCACCAACAAGAAGCAGTGAAGAAAGAAATTGATCAACAAGTGAAACTTGGTATCCTCGAACGCTGCTATGCCACTGAATGGGGAATGCCAACCTTCGTAGTCCCAAAACCAGATGGTTCCTGTCGACTCATCAGTGACTTTATAGAATTTCAACAAAGTCACCAAGAAACTTCACTACCCACTTCAAAAGCTCCAAGATAGCTTCCACAGAAGAAGAGGCTTCAAATATGTCACCCTTATTGATGTTAGCATGCAGTTCCACACCTTCAAACTTGATGAGGCCTCCACCTGGCTTTGCGTCCTTGTTACTCCATTTGGAAAGTTTCGACTGCTTTGATTGCCAATGGGCTTCCTCAACTCTCCAAGTTGGGCCCGAGGCTGTATGGAACAAATGCTCCTACACTTGAAGGACATTGAAGTATACATCGATGACATTGGTATCTTCTCAGATACACTTGAATCCCATTGTAAATCAGTCTCTTCTGTCCTCTCTTTACTGAAGTCCCACAACTTCTCGGTCAAGCCCTCCAAGTGCCACTGGTTTCAATCCCAAGCTCCTTGGCTTGGCCACATTATCTCTCGAGATGGAATTAGACCCAATCCAAACAAGATTTCTCCTATCCTGAAACTTGCCTTTCCCTCAACAACAACCCAACTTCGATCCTTCGTTGGCATGATCAACTTCTATTGAAACTTCTATCCCAAACGGGCTGAAGTTCTTGCACCCCTTACCGGCCTCTCTGGAAGAGCCAAAGGCAAAATCTTGCCAACTCCAGAACTTCTTGAATCTTTCAACAAAGCCAAGTCCCTCATTGCCAACGATATCCTCCTTGCCTTTCCTGATCCAAACAAGCCCTTTCATGTCTATACTGATGCTTCTGAATACCAACTCGGAGCTGTCATCCTCCAAGATGGCAAAATCATCCTCTGCTTCTCGCGAAAACTCAACTCTGCTCAATGGAAATACCCAACGGTCGATAAAGAGATGCTCTGTATTGTAGAAGTCTTCAAGGAATTTTGCACCATTCTTTGGGGTGCTGAAATCATTGTATGGACAGACCACATCAACTTAACTCGCCAAAACCTCACAAGCCATCGCATTATGACTTGGAGAATGCTCCTTGAAGAATTTTCCCCAGTATTCAAATACATCAAAGGCAAAGACAATGTCATTGCTGACGTGCTCTCCAGGCTCCCACTCCAGTAAGACACTCCGAAGAAGAAGAAGGAGTTCTTCGGTCCCGCTCCCGATCCAACGGATGACTCCGACCTTGAAACTGCAATTGACTCAACGGACTCCGACTCCGACCTTCTCTCTCTTTCTGAATTGTTTCTTAACTACCCAGAAGACATTCCCATGTACCCCTTAGCCTTCTACCAACTCGCCCAAGATCAAGCAGCCAATGTAGACATCTCCACCAATCCTTGGTACACAACTGAAAACTTCAACGGCACCGACTTGAAAGTTGTAGACTCGAACGGTCGACAGAAAATTGTACTCCCTCCAAATCGAGTGCAAGCCACAATCAAATACTACCACCACGTGCTTGGCCATGCCGGCCCAGAAAGATTGTATCGAACCATCAACCAATTCGTATACGCCACAAACTTGAAGGACCAAATCAATTCCTTCTCCAAAACTTGTGACACATGCCAACGGTACAAGAATAGCCACCAAAGCCATGGACAACTCCCTACAAAAGAACACCAATATGTTCCTTGGGACACCATTGCAATCAACGGAGTAGGCCCTTGGAAAATCAAGATCCCTGGCCACGGAACAGTCTCCTTCAATGGCTTTACCATCATGGACATGAGCACCAACCTCCTTGAAATCATTTGAGCCCCACAAGTAAACCCAGCCGGCCTCATGGCAGTCCATGCCCTCGACAATGGCTGGCTCTCCAGATATCCCAAACCAGTAAATTGTATCATCGACCAAGGAACCAACTTCATGAGCAATGACTTCCAACTCCACCTTGCGAACCTAGGAATCAAGGCCAAGGTCTGCTCAGTTCGGAACCCACAATCCAACGCCGTACTTGAACAAGTCCACGATACAATGAAGTCTGCAATGAGAACAGAACTCAATACCAATCCTCCACAGACTCTTCAGGAAGCCACTGACATCATCGATAGTGTCTTTGCTTCCGCTCAGTTTGCAGTTAGATCAACCATCAACAAGACCTTCGGAATGACGCCCGGAGCCCTTGTATTCCACAGAGACATGTTCCTACCAATTCCTGTAATTACAGATTTGGCCATGATCAGAAACAAAAGACAAGCACAAATTGACAAGAATGCTATGAAAAAGAACAGCCACAGGAAGATTCATGATTACAGTGTAGGAGACCAAATTATGGCGAAAAATGAAAAGCTCATTCCTGGTGCTTTAGAAGCAAGAAGCAAGGGTCCATACACCATCCAGCAAATCCACACCAATGGTACAGTTTCCTTTCTCTTAAGAAATCACGTTATCCAACGTATGAACATCCGAAATCTGAAACCATATCACGCCAATTAAAAATTTCTTATCTAAGGAATACTGGTCGCACACGACTAACAAAATTCTGTGCCACCAACCAAATCCGTACGAGAAGGAGAAGAGTGTGGTATTCCAACGCTCACGATTGAAATTACCCACGATTCAAGAAAATCTGAAAAGCAAGCCGGTCTTCAATATTGAAGACTGGATGAAGAACATATCCAAATTCTCTATGTACAATGTACGTTGAGTTCCAATTCAACGCCTGTTTACTGTTACAAGCTCCCAACTGCTCCTCGGAGTAGTTGACAGGAGAGCTAGCTCACAATCTTAGTTTTTAACCAATACATAAACCTTATTTTAGTACCTTTTCTCGAGGCATACGACACTATCCAAAAACATCTTAGACATTATTTTTACCAGAATCGGGGAGTTGTCAGACCGTCTGACAGACCTGCGCGCGCGCGGTTTTCGAAAGTAGTATATAATAACACAGTTATTTTATACTACAAATAAATAATAACCCTAGTTATTATTTTTTCAGTCAGCGTAGGTTTTGTACCATACATCCGGGTTTCAACCATACACCCGGGTTTTGTTGGTCCCATTCTGTATATCCGGGTTCCTTTTTTACATAGTTGTCAGTGTGGGTTATGTACCACCGTACATTATACATAGGTTATGTACTACTGTAGGATTTGTACTACCATCACTCGTAGGGCCATATATCCGGGTTTGTTTCTGGTACTCTCTACGTAGATTGAGTACTACTGTAGACTTTCTACTACGATCACTTGTAGGGACGTACATTCGGGTTTCTTTATCGTAGATACTGCGCAGATTTTGTACTACAGTACTTTCTACGTAAGTTCTGTACCACAGTAGGTTTTGTACTACCATCACACGTAGGGACATATATCCGGGTTTCTTTATAAACTGCAAACAACGTATTTTAGAGTGGAGTCGTGGAATTGATCGATCCTTCCATTACGTCAGCAACTTAGATAAATTTACTTAGAGAAGTCAAGTAGTATCACGTCTGATTGATTGTACACGTCCAATCGATTACTCGTCATATCATGTCCGATCGTCCAATCGATTACTCATACTATTTTGCTCCGGCGCACCTCAATCGATTAGTCATATTTAGAGCAGTCGACGTCATATTCAGAGCAGTCGACAACACGTCCGAATAATTTTGCTCCAGCGCACCTCTAGTGGTTTTCGATCCCTCTTTTAAGGTGTTGCAATAGAGTTTTTGTATGGTCTCTGTAGCCTAAGTTTCTGTCTGGAGCAACATTGGACGTGTTGTTGAGTTTAACTAATAATCGATTCTTTTATTTTAACTAACTAACTAACTAACTAACTGATCGATTCGATTCCTAACTAACTAATCGGCGTCAACAAATCGTCGTCCTTCACTAATTGGTTCCTAACAAGTCGTCACTGCTGCTGTCACTGATGTCGTCGTCACTGCTGTAGTCAGGATGCTGCTGGAGACTGTTCACTTTTCTTTTGAGCTTCCCAGTAACATTAGTAACTTGGGGAGTAGTAAGACGAATCTGTGGAGTAATAGTAGATTTTGTGGCACCGACGGCGGTGCCGGTGCCGGCGCCACTACCACCAATTGCAAGGATTGCCTGCATCAACACCTTCCTCTCTTCATCTGCCGTTCTCTGATATTGTTGCTGCTGTTCCTGACATCGTTGCTGCTGTTCCTGATACCGTTGCTGTTGCTCCAATGCCTGCTGCTGAAGCTTCAATACTTGAGCAATTGTATTCATCACCTTCAAATCTCCTTTGCGATTGTTGTAACGTCTCTTCCTGCTAGTGCTCATGGTACTAACTTCTTCGGGCTGTGTAACTTCTTGAGTTTCGGGTTGTGTTGGTTGAGTTGGTTGACCAAGTAGAAGTGGTACCGGTTGGGTTGAAGCATCAGGAGGAGGGGGGGGGAGGAGGGGGGGGACGAGGAGGAGTAAAGTCTTCTGCTTCAATATCATACATATCTTCTCCATCAATGACGCATGCCTTGTCACCTATCAGCCTGAAGAGTTCCTTTGCCTCCTTGATATCCCATCTCATGTTTGGATTGCCTGTTGGCGCCTTCTTCCGGTGCAATCGATTGAATTTGTTGCGAATGGATTCAGTATCCCTTCCAGGAAATGTTTCAGCATGTATGTCTGCAACATCATCCCAGTCTTCTCTACCACATGGTAGGATAGCTCTAATGGCAGCAAACATGTTCTCCAACTTGGCCTTTGTGTAGTTGCCGCTGCCGGCTTTCCTCCCTCCAGTCGAGGGCATCGTGTTGATTGTTACGATCGATGGTATTCCTGTTGCTGTTTCTGTTTCTGTTTCTGTTTCTTTTTTTTTATGTCCCGAGAAGCCGAATTGAATCAGAATCGATTCATCGTCTAATTCGTCTAGTAATGATCTAGCACGGACGACAAGAGCAGCAGCAGACATCGGTGGTGCCGCCGGCATGTCTAGTAGTAATGCTGTGCTGGAGAGACAAGTTGTACTGTTGTTCTTGCTGATGCTGTTTCTTTCCGGACTTTCTTTCTCTTTTTCGAACTGTTTGCAATTTTTCAGCTCAGCAAAATTGGCGATGATCACCAAAAATAGCATGCAAGCATGCCCGGCAGAAGAGGTGCAAGAGGTGCACCACATGATTCATTCGTGCGTTGGGGACTAAAATATTTGATTTTAGTGATTCCGTTCGAGTTTATTCTGTTTTTGTTCAGTTAATAAAATCTGGCAGTAGAGACAGTCACGACTGCTAAATTCTATTCAATAGTTAATAAATCTATTAACTATGTGAATAGATTTATTACTTTGGTCGAAAACTTTTATTACTTTATCATTGGTGGGAATCACTCAATCTCTCAATATTCAATAAAGTACAAGTTACACTATTGGCCAACAGTAGTACCGTACGGTAGATAAAAGATTTTAGTATGAGCAATGGATGTTGACGTGATGATCCTACAATTCTCGAAAAGGCTAAACCGTTGTCACTCAACAGCAAAATAGACATCATCCTCAATCAATTATTTATTTTTAGTTGAAGCAATAGATGATACTAGTACTGAATGGAGGAGAAATTTGGCCAACCAGCTATCAGTGAAGGATCCAAGATTTCAAGTTAAATTTCGTGCATCACACAGTTACGACCAGATTCAAAAACAGTTCCTGGAAAGTTTTCGTCAAAGGGAATATCGACATCCGAATCAAAACTACTGCTATAGAAAAAGTCCTCCTCAACACTTTGTTCATCTGTTGGATACATCGACGAAGAGCCGACACTTCCCCAACTTTCTACCAGACCGGTCTCAACAACGGTTTTTGTGGGTGGAAGATTGCAGTCATCGACTTCGGCAAAGAACAATTTTTCCATTTTCCCCCACAATTCGGTTTCAATGCCCGAGTTGGCGTTGTGCACGAGAACATTGCAGTCCCCCGTGTACACCGGATGTGCAAAAGTTACACCAAGAACTGTGGTTGGTAGCGATGTATCGTCCGAATCGAGGGTCTCTTCTTTCGTATCCTGTTGCGTAGCCAGATCCCCCGATGAGTCTTCTATGTAACATTCTATAGAGCAAGATGGGGAATCATACTTTTTGCAATGACTGTTGGATCGACGCACGAAAGCGCGTTTGAAGAAACGGCGTAGTTTTCGTCGGCAAGTTGGAAGATTTCAGTCCCTACAAAGATCGAGGACGAATGCAACTTCGATAGCGCTCTCCTTTTCGGTTCGCGATTTGACGCTTTTTCAATCGAGCCGATTTTATCTCTACCATTTGCTGCGTCTCCGGATCCAAAGGGAGCAGGTTTGTCTTTCCCGAACCTTTCTTCTGGAACAATTGTGCCATCGAGAGACTCTGTAGAACCGTCGGGACGCACGTTGGAAAATGGATAAAACTGCGTGTTTAGCCTTACCTGCCGAGAGAGTGCGTCGTCTATTTCGTTCCGCTCCTTCGATTGATCGTCTATGCTTTGAACTGTTGCCTCCATTTGTTCAGAGCTGGAATCGCCTACGATATAATAGAGAGGTTTCAATACTTCGTCTTGATCCGTGGTTTCGGGACTGCTCGACGAAGAAAACCGTGATAGAAACATGGAGATCACTTTTTTACTGCGGAGCCATCCACCTTTCTTCCGGTCGAATGTGTTGGGTTTGGTCTTCTTTCGTTTCCGGTCAGACATCGTTCTGCTCTCTCTCTTCCGTGTCGTTATCGTGGTATGCGACAACGAAACTCGACACAAATAATGAAAACTGCTTCGGAAAAGTGGATTCATTCATTCGGAATATCATCCAGCGACACGGAGCACAATTTCGACGCCCATACCATATGCTGACATAGAGGCAACGTTTGTTGGTCGAGTGTTCAGTGTGCTACTACAAAAAACCCTGAGCTATCGCTTGCGTTGACTCACTCAAAAAAATCCTTCGTTGTGCTTCAACACGCCAAACGAACGATGATTTTCGTCAAAGAATACTTTGTTCGCGAGCCTGCCACTCCAGAGGTGCTTACTTCTAGTAGAGTGATGGAACCGGCCGTCTCCTATCCTGGAAACTTCTCATTTCGGTGTACGTACGGTCGAAAATTTACTAGCTATGGGCATTAAGTATGTTATTGGCGCGCGGGTGGCATTCGAATCTTCGAGACCGGATGCTGTTTCTTTGCTTTCCGTGACGAAGGATCCCGCGTCGTCGCAGGCTTCTCCTCCTCCTCCTAGTAGGTCGAACTCCATCCAGTGAGCGAGTTTCTGGCGGGTGATTCCGTACAAACCGGCCAGGGACAGGATCTGCTGCCGAATGGATTCGGCATCGGACTCGGCCAGAGTTTGGCGAGACTTAACGGCGGTGATCATGACATTTTTACTGGTGTGCTCTCCTCCGATGAACTCGAACACCTGGACCTTGTATCCGGCAAACTCCAAGAGGAGCGCTCGCAAACTGTCCGTAACGGTCTCGCTCATTCGTTCCCGGTACACACCGTGCTTCAGCACCGACGACAGCGGATGCGTTTGGCGCGTGGACGAGACATGGACATTCAGCTGGGGTCGAACCTGCTTGTGGCAGCAGGGCGCGACGACAATGACATCGGCATTCTGTGCAATCCCGGAATACAACGCATCGTCCGTAGCCGTATCGCAGGCGTGCAGGGCAACGAGCACGTTCAGCGAAGGCTGCTCCTCGTCGTTGGCGTTGGCGTTGGCGTCGTTGTTGGCGTCGTTGTTGGCGTTGTTGCTGGCGTTGCTCCAAAGTGTTGACGTCTGCGCAACGACCTTCTCGATGGTTCCCTCTTCGAAGGTCAGCGTGTCGAAATCCCGTCCGAGAGAACGGGCAATGTCCGATATCTCGGCCACCAGTTTCGGTCGGACATCGATGCCCGTCGTGGCCACTTTCACCGTCCCGTACCGCTCCTGCAGGTAGGCATGGAGCGCAAAAGTCAGATACGCCCGACCGCATCCCATGTCCACCACCGAGATGGGTTGGTGGTGGTGGTTCCGTTGTTGCTGTTGCCTGTTGCTGTTGCTGTTGGGTCTGGCACTCGTCGACGATCCTGCCGACGATTTCGACGAATTTCTGGCACTGCCGGAGCTTTCCCTTCATGCGGGGCTTGGGTTGCCCGTCGTCCTTGGTGACCCCCAGTCGCTGGAAAAACTCGGCCCGGTTCGACAGGGGGACCTGCTTGACGCGATCGTGGGACATTGCGATGGCCGCCGCCGGTGCCGACGCCGCCGAGCCGTGTTCGTCGGTGGTTGGTGTCTGGACCCGTTGCGTGCGCATCGCTCCCTTGTCGCTGTTGCCGTTGTTGCCGCCCAGTGCCAGGTCGCAGATTTGGTCGGTCGCCACCAGCTGGGCGCTCCGAATGGTTTGCGCGCGCACGGCTTCCACGCCCCACTCCGAAGCCATTTCGGCCGGATCCCCGACGATGAGGTCGTAGATGGTTTTGGGAACCGTCCGGGAGAGGAAAGTTTTTGCAAATGTCCGTGGCTCCGTGATACTTGACGGTCAGTTGCATCACCAGCGTCGCATCGTTGTCGCTAGAGTTGTTGCCGGATTTATTGGGACGCCTGCCCCGTTTCTTTTTCGACGGTGAGATGCGAATGAGCCTGCCCAAGACCTGTCGAATCGATCCGCGCAAGTCCTCACTGATGTTGGTTGTGGCTGCTGTTCCATTCTTTTTCTTTTTTCCGCTCGGTTTTTTGGGTCCGCGGAGGACGAGCGACACAAAGCTCTTCGTTCGGAGGGCTTCTTCGACCTGGTCCACGAATTTCCTGCCCGATTCCGACCTCGATCTCGAGAGGGGTTCCTCATCCGTTGATAAGGCACTCCCCGCCATGCGTCTCGATGGGTTTGGGTCTCGCAAAGGCCAACGCGAACGCGAGCGCGAACAACTCGCTGTCCACGCCGGGGTCGATCCTCGTCGGAAATTGGCGTGGGTTGTTGCCCTGCTCCGTGGGGTACGCATTCTAGCATTGTGGACGTAGGAGGTATCCAACAACAATGCGTCGACGGATTCGTAAACGTTGGAATTGCTGCCGATTCCCGCCAATAAAGTCGATAGAATCGCGGGGCCGAGGAAGGCAGAAACGAGCAAGACACGGGTGATCCACATTGTCATCGTTGTTTTTGTCGTCGTTGTTGTGTCTTGGGTGCTACAAAGATTCGGACCACAGAGGACGCAGATTCATGAGCGCGTGCTATGCGTTAGACGATATCCGTATCACCAAGTCTACCGTAATAGTAAGATTAGTCCTGGTAGGAACAGCATCCAACGAAATAAGCAATAGAGATGCTTTCGGAACGAAAAGAATTTGGGACGGAAGATGAATAATGAATGATTCAAGATGGCCTAAATACCTGGTATCATACTGTACCGTACCGTAAATGAAGTACTCGTACTCGTATTTTCGTACTTCGGTACATACAACATACGTACGGTAGATACGCGGCAAGAAACGGCCTTGTTCGTTTTGGAGGCATGATGGATTTTTGATGTGCGGTTGGCGGGCGGTCAACTCATACCGTAGACGCAACTCTTCGCGATGATTGCGTTTATTTCGTTCTCAAACGTGCGAGCTTTTGAAACGTACAGTGTTTTGAGCGAAAGTCCACCGCTGCTAGAATATTATATGCATCGTACGATAGGTTCGTATCTAGGAATGAATGAATGAATCACTTCCCAAGTTTGCCTTCCGTAACGGTTCGTACCGAACGGTATGATACAAGAAGATACTTAACCAAGTGTGATGCCGTACAATCTGGATACAATACCCTACCGTACAATACCGAGTTAGTCACGTACGACACGGTAGATAAGCATACCGAACCGATCACATCGGAAGGACTCGGTCCCGGAGAAACTAACGAGTCATCGACACATACTGCTACAAAATCAAATGCCAGTGACCAATCATGTAGTATTGCCGACAACAACAAAAGGCGCAGTCGCAAAAGCCAGCAACGAACCCATTCACAGCATCTGCGTTTTTGTTCCTTCGTTCATCCATCCGTTTCGATTTCGGTTTCGATTTCCTTCCCGTCGCTGCACGAGCCTAAGGAAGTGCGACTCGGTGTTGGTCTGCTCCATCGTCTCCAGATCGACCCGGTGTTTCCCGTTCGAAAGCAAGACGATGGAATTTTTTGGGGTCCGGTGCCCACTCCCCTCCCCCGGGGTCTCGGTTTCGGTCCGACACCGAATCGATCGAAAGGCACGCTCTAGCGCTTCGTTGCTCTCGGCGTCGTAGGGACGCCAGCCGACATCGTCGTCGCCGTCCGCATCGAACCACCACGTCGCATCATTGGCGGCAGCGTCGGTTTGCGTCAAAGCCCGCTCGGGGTCGCTTTCCGTTGTAGATACGGATCTACCACCACCACCACCACCACCAATACCACCCGGATTCCCGCTCCCGTTCCCGCGGTTCCATTGGATGACCTCGCGCGTGGACAGAAGCCTCCCGGTGGACTTGTCGGCTCCGCACGCCGGACACGAATCCCTGGATCCCGGCACGATTCGTTGCGGGAGGCACCCTTGGCACCACCAATCCCCCTTTCGGAAGGAAGACCCGGAGGCGTCCCTTTGCTGCTGCTGTGTCGTTGTCCTCGTCGTTGCCCTCATCCCCCGGCCGGCATCGTTGCCGTTGCTGCTGTCACCACCGTCGCCGTCGGCATTGCCCTCCCCGGTCGCCGGTCGAAAATCGATGTCGTTTCCTCCCGCATTCCGAGCGAAGTAATTTGGTCTCTCGCCGGGAAGCGGTTCGTGTTCGTGTTGATGTTGATGTTGGTGTTCGTCCTCCCCGTGCGCCAAGCAAATGTCGTGCTCCACGCCCCCGCGGATCCGCACCCCGACGCCGGCATTGTCCGTGACAGTGCAGGCCTTCATGACCAGCGAGGACGTTTTCGTTTTCGTTGTTGCTTTTGGTTTCGATTTGTTAACGACCACGTGATTCCCTGTCGCCGACGGCGACGGCGCCGGCATTGCGGACGCCACCTCGATGGCGGCCTTGTCCGGCCGCACGGTCCCGCGCACCGAACATCCCTCCAGGAAGACGGAGGCATTCGCGTAGGCGTAGAGCCCCCGGACGGCCGCGTCCACCAACGAGCAGTCGACCATCCGTATCAAGCATTCTCCCCGGGCGCACACCCCGTGGACCCCGGAGTCGGCAATCGTCGAGGATCGGCACTCCAGGACCGTCTGGCCGAAGCACACCAGGGCCGACCGGAGCGGGGCAGAGAAGAACGATCGCTCCAGGTGCATGGTCGCCTTTTGGACCGCCCAGCAGCAGAATCCGGCGTGGCTGCTCAACGACGAGTCTTCGATGACGACACCGGATTTGTACCGGAGATTGACGGCGGCGCCCACCTTGCGGCAATCTTCTGAGCTGTTTTTGTTGTCTTCCTCGTGGACCACTTCCAGATCGACGAGCCTCAATCGGCTGTGGTTGTTGAGCAGAAACAGGCTGTGGGGGTGTCCGGAAATCCGGATTTTGTTGCAAGGGGATTGCAGCGACGAGGAGGAGGACGATGACGATGGCGGCACTCCCCGAATCGTGAGAAACTGGCGTTTTCGCAGGACAATGGTTTCTTGCAAGTCCCTCACATCGCACCGGAGATGCAAGGGACGGTGACTATCTGCCGCAAATTGGCAGGCTTCGGAAAAGGTTTCGAACCGGCTGCTACTGTCATCATCATCGTCGTCGTCGTCGTCGTCATCGTTCTCTTTCTCTTCATCTTTGCCGTCCTCGTGGATTGCTTCGCCGTCGTGGTTGTCGTGTCTCGGGGGGAAGAATACGGGATCGAGGCTCTGGACGGTTTCGTCGCCGCCGCCGCTGCCGCCAGTTGGTGACGATGATCCTGGCATCGTCGCAATAACAGCCATCGTTGTAGTCATTGGTGACAGTTGTGGCTGGCAATTTGTTGGTTGCGAATAATGTTGGTGTAGACTTTTTGTCGATTGTCTATCGTCCATTGTCGATTGTCGCGTTTTGGCTGTTGTGGCAACCATCGAACCAAAATTTCGAGGAGATGTAACGATGGTATCCACACAGTCAATCTTACCGCATGAGTACCGGTTCAAGTATGATGAGTACCGGTACAAGTACGAGTGTGGTGCCTGTACATCACAAAAATACCACAAAAAATACCCAGTACAAGTACCATGTACAAGTCTACTGGTGGTAAACATGAGAAAAAAAGACCAGGTCAAAAGACCCCACAAAACACAGCAAACTATGACGGACAATGGTGAAAAGTCAGTGACAAACCGATTGATTATTGATACTAGTGATAGTAGTAAATACAAAATTAACAAAGTAAACTTATGAGCAGAGTGATGAATGATTTATTGTTCATCTTGACTTGTCTCTTAGTACCGTATCCTCAATAGGCAATGAGGTATGGAATCCTCCTGCCTGTTGAGAATGATGGGCATCTGCATTTTTCTATCATCTGATTAGTTTGGTTGGTTCTAGCAACCAGATGTGATTGACATGCGGATGTGTAAGCCCACGCGGCGTGGATTTTAGAGTCATAATTGAGTCGGTGTGGTCATGCGCGAGCATCTTATTTCCAACAGACATCATTTCGACCAGGGGCAATAATTAGAAGTATTAAAAAGGGTGCCATGCCGCGCGCGTGCTATGAAACGCTGTACAATCTCCCAAAAAATTCCCTAAGTCTTACCGTACGGTACGGTAGGAGTACTCGTACGGTAACTATGATCGGAACAAATACGTTAGAAGGGACCTGCCACAAAAAAGTACAGTTTGTACGTGCCGTACTTGTACCGTATGTTCTAACTCGTACCGGTAAATTACACTAATGAGTGATTCCCAGCAGTTCTAAACTAATAAAAGACCAAAGTAATAAAAAATATTCACGAGTGAATAGATGAATAAATTTTTTGGTGCACCCGACTGACGAATATTTTTATTAACTGACAGATTTGGAATTTGGAATCTCTAAGTACAAAACAGTAACTGTCTGTCTACCCGCGCCACCTACCGGCCTGAAATGTTTGATTTTAGTGATTCCGTTCGAGTTGTTTATTCTGTTTTTATTCAGTTAATAAAAATTTAGAAGTCGATGCAGCCTCGACTTCTAAATTATATTCAATACTTAATATATCTATGTACAAAGTGAATAAATTTATTCCTTTGGTCGCAAAATTTTATTAGTTTAGAACTGCCGGGAATCACTCAATATTAAATTCCTTTCATGCTCGGCATATCAGTATGTAACAATGGTACAATGGTATCTCATTCTTTACTTCCACGCGTACAGATTGGTTGCGCGTGAATCATGATGTTTAACATTATGGACCAAATGGCTCAATCTGTGAGCAATTTGTCTCATTTTTGACCAAATGGCTTGATCTTGCGAGCCAAGTATCTCATTATTGACCAAATGGCTCAGTCTTGCGAGCCAAACGATCGTCACTCGTACGATCGAATTATTCGATACTTTGAGACCAAAAGAAAGAACACGTGTCAGATACTGGCATCTGCTATCTTCTGTTAAGTGTTCTGTTTTCAAGAAAAGACAGCAGAGGTTCGGACGCTTGCTCACGTACTTGTTTCCTGCTGTACAAAATACGTGTTGTATTAGTGGCAACACGGTATTTCCCCGTAACACGGTATCTTACCGTATATTTGTAACAAAGTGCTGTATTAGCGGCAGCACGAGCGCTATCTTGCTCTCCAGCAAGACAAAGCGTATACTTTTAGATTATTTGATTATTGAGTGATTCCCACCTCGACTAAAGTAATAAAAGTTCGCGACTAAACTAATAAATCTATTCACATAGTGCATAGATTTATTAAGAATGGAATATCTTTTTTCAGTCGAGACCGCACCGACTGAAAAAACTTTATTAACTGAATAAAAACAGAATAAACTTGAACGGAATCACTAAAATCAAATATTTTAGTCACCCAGTCACCCAACGCACGAGTCACTAGTCATGCGCACCTCTTATTTTGAGAACGTTAACTGGTAAAAACAATTCCACTTAGGCCTACAACAGAAACAGGTTAAACTATTTGAACCAAAGCATCATTAAAGACCGGATCGATAAGTAAACACTTGGAACCCATATGTGCATTCAAAAGAGTACATAGAATAGTATACATAGAAAATTCTGAAAATTCAACTGCCGGCCAGTCTTGAATACTTAACAGGCTTGCTTGCCAAAATTAGGCCGGTAGGTGGCGCGGATAGTGATTCAACAGACATAAACAGACAGTTACTGTTTCTTATTCAGAGATTCCGAATTCCATATTTGGCAGGTAATAAATGTATTCGTCCGTTGGGCATGATAAAAAATCTATTCATCTATTCACTCGTGAATATATTTTTATTACTTTGGTCTTTTATTCACTTTTCGAGGTGGGAATCACTCATTCAACCTTAAACCTTGCATCGGACGTTCTTGCGTCCCACTGTAGAACTACAAGCCTAAGATCTAACTGACTGAGCCCACCGGTAGTCAGAATAGATCTGGTTGAACGTCGAGCCTTCAATCGTAGTGGATATCAGAGAAATATTAGATTACAACAGACCAGCATCTCAACCGGCCTGCAGTTACAGATCGCGTTGCTCTTCTTCGCCTTTGGACGAATCAGCTCAACAGCCAGTTTCAAAAGGAAATTAACAACTAAAAATCAATTTTTACACACAAACACTACGTACTTAAACTACCCAACCTTCAAATTATAGCAACTCCATCAATATTCAAAACTTTTCTTCATTTGAAGTAGCTGCAATACTTTGCACTCTTTAGAATAAGACTATTCAGTTCATACGGGGTTTTGAGTGTTGGAAAGCTACTCTATGATTAGTGATCGTCACATAAAAGATGCTCGTGCTTTCCTAAATTCGTGCGATGTTTTAAAATATTCCGAAACATTTCGTTGCGCGCACAATAAATAATTCTCTACCTATTTTTGCACGCAACAATTTCAAGTAGGACTATTTTCCTATCCATATTTTCACCCCCCCCTTTCATGGTTGCTTCCAAATTTTTCTATTCTACAATTTTGTTTCATGTTTACCCTGATAATATTTATTCACCATTCAATTTTTGTTTTTTTCCACACAAAACTCATGTTTTGTAATAATATCCTCTATGTACACTGATATTGTCGTAGTGTTGATACCAATTTCTGAACAAATATACGAGCTTCTTGATAACCAGCAATTTATTCTGTTATGTTGCTTTCACGTTACTCACACTACGTTTTTCGAATATCAAAAGCCAACAACCATATTTTTGTACTAATAAGAAAGTATTTTATCCGCATTTGCATTACTCTCCGACATTTTACAATATTCACGCTACGCTTATCAAATACGGAAATACAACAAACATATTTTGTAACAAATACGAAAGTATTTTATCATCCTTTGAAATTACCTCGTTTATTGTATTATATTCGAACAGAAGACCCGGAACAATATTGTGCAAACCATAAAATAATAATGAACTAGCCGTTCTACTATTGATATTGATATCATCAATTACTCTTGTTTGTTTTTATTGTATTCGATGAAAAATTTGTAGTCCTCATCATCTTCGCCTAGAATCTCAACCAAGGTACGTTTTCCGCTTCCGTGTTTTTCCCTCTTTGTCCTCCTCCTTATCTTGTTGTTTACGATTGCCATTTTGCTTTTGGTACATTATAAGTATTTCCGTCTCTAATTCTTTCGACTGTTGTTCCTCCCTTCGTTCTTCTAATTCACTTACTAGGTATTCATAAAGATCTTGTCCCTCGTTACTCCACCCCTCCTTATTTCCTGACTTACCGTCAGTGAATTTTTTTCTCAACCTCGTGCCCTTTGTTGTGTTTAGCCACAAGTCGTAGTCGTTGTAAAGGAAAAGCAATGCAAAAGCTTCATCGCTTGGGGTGAAAATGTTACTGACTGTCATTCTGACTGATTTTCTTTTGAAGTCTGTCTGTTTTGGTGACACCGCTCCAAGAATTCTTTTCATGAAGTATTTGAATTCTGGTGAGTTTTTCTGCCTATAGTCTTCGTGCAATTGGTACCTATTTTCTGAGTTAAATTCTTGTGTGTCCGTGATTAGAACAGTTCCTGGGAAACTATCTGGTATCTGGTTGTTCCTTTTATCGTCTACGTGTCAGTGTTAATACGACCAAAATGTTAGAATGGATTATGAAAGATTGCATGCCGGCAATCATTTTCTTGTTGGTTGCGTACCTTTGTAGTTTTTCCTGGCAAGAGTTTGAGCATTGTGCCTACACGCAGTCACTGCTCGACAATAAATTCCACTCCACTTTTGGTCTTTTATATCAATCGTATTTGGTATTTCATTGTTATTCGTTTGTTTTACAATTTGAATATCGTTGCCTTCACGAATCTAATCTCTGGCGGGAATTTAAATTTCCTGAATGCTTTTTCTTTGACATGTTTGACAACAATGCTGTTTTCCAAGTTATTGTTATCGGAGTCTTTTGTTGTCTGTAGAATATTTCTGTTGCTACTGTCTGTGGTTTTATATGTTTGGCTATCGTTTGTGTTTGTTCGGTCACTTCCCGATACACTGCTGTTTGGGCTGTTTGTGTTATTGGTAACAATGGTTTTACCTGTCACCGGACCGCAACTACTACTCAGTTCTACCATTATTTTTTTGTTAAATTGTGCACCTCAACTTACCGTTATTTCCTTTGATTGATTTGGCGCGCTATTTTTATGATAATAATGTTGTTTGTAGGAATCGTTTGGTATTTTTTTTCATTCATACTGTACACACTGTAATCTCTTGATTTACTGTCTCCATGGAATAGCTGTATTTCAACTAATTGTACTATCTGTGAGTGTTGTTGTACTGTCACCTGCCTATCTTATTTTTGAGCGTGCCGTGATATTCTGGAATGTGGAGTCCTCAAAATTTTGGCGCGGATCCGAACATTTTGATGTTCCCTACTCTACCGTACTTACTGTACGGTACCATATCATTCTGTATTTATTTATTTATTGTTTTTCAATTTTCTGCAATGGCGTTGCAGGAAATTCCATTTTTTGGGTGGTTGACACTCACCCCTTAATTAATTATGGATTGGATCACAATTTGTAGGTTCAACGGAGGAAATGCTTTTTTTGTTGTTTTGTTGCTTTCTAAGGAGTACATTTTTTGAATGTATCGACTTCTTAAGGTGATATTTTACTTCATTTCCGTTCTATTTTTTGCACTTAATTTGTACCGGTGATACCTTCGATATTGTCATGGTTTTTTTTGTAATGGAATCCTTACAGAGTTGCAGAGTTAGTGTTTCACGCGTCCCCATGCCCCACAAGGAACAGGATAGTTGTTATACTCCTCTAAATCTTCCGGTGAATTCCAACGTTTTTTGTAAAGACTTAGCCATTTCTTAATTTTCCACTCGTTTTCGTCTTGTTCCCTCTTTCCCCCCTGTTTGTCACTTCTTTTACTTTCCGTTTTTTCTTTTTTGACTGTTTTCTTGCTTTGTTCATGAACAAATCCCACTTCTGTTTGGTACATTTTTTTCCGTGTTTTTGTTATTTATCTTCTCTTCCTTAATTGTCGGAAATATTTCTTGTGTTGAGTACCACTCGTTATCGTCTGTTGATCTGCAATACCATTCCAATCTGTCATTTTCAATGATTGCCTCATTCGTCTTTTTGCGCCAGTTGTTGAACCAAATGTACGTCATACAAGGACGGTTCCCAGGGTGGTAATGTATACATTCTTTTATGTGTTCTCTTGCCTCTGGCGTCAGATTACTCCATTTTTTTGCAGGGAAAGTACGACAGTCTTGTATCATTCTCTCTTGTTCTATTGATTTTACTTCCGGTCCAATACCCACGTTGTCGTAGCACTTAATGTCTTCTGATGTTTTCAATGCGGGATAACCACATGAAATGTATGCAAGAATGACTCCCATTGCCCATACATGGTCCATCCCGTCAGTGTTCCCTTCTTCGTAGCCGGGAAATACTTCCTTGGTTATGTACTTGAAGCATTGCTCCCAAATGTTCAAAGCTTCGTCCTCCTCGAAATGTCCTCTTTTGCTGTTGAGTCTTTGTCGCACTTCTTCTATCTTCTGGCATCCACTAAGGATTGTGTTAACCAAGTGTCCAGTTTTTGGCACACAACGCATCAAATCCTGTTTCGAAATGATATAGAAACGGGTTTCTGTCGTTGTTTACAACATCGTGGTTCAGCTCATGCATCTGTTTGTTGTAATCCTTGGACAAGACAGTACCCCAGGTTGGCACAACTGTTGTTTTGTGTGTTGGTTTAGGTGTTTTGTTTTTTATCTTCCTGTTATTTCCCATTTGTAACGCAGTCATGCACCTAGTTGTACCACAATGCACCTAACGTTCGTAATCCAATGCCGAATCATAAAGTTGGTGTATGTTGTTTTCTCCAGGCGTAGTAACTTCAGTTTTTGGTTGTGGCTGCTTTTTCCCGAACACACATAATTCTTACTATTGTTACTGTACCGGCACCACCACCACGACGGTGCACGGAAATAGTCTGATTCAAAAACAGACTAGCTTTAAGTAGTGTAACTTTCCTCGTCCGAATGTGATTGCCTGGTTCTTGATATACCGTAGATATGAACGTGTCCGGTGGATCGATTCCTCCGTAGAGACGTGTACAAGGTGTATTCACCGTAGTTCTTTGGTATTATTTTTTTTAATATTGTATTAGTACGCTGCACATAAATTGTCTGATTCATAAACAGACTAGCTTTAAGTAGTGTAACTTTCCCCGTTTGGGTATGATTGGTTCTTGATATAGATGTGAACGTGTCCTTTGGATCGATTCCCCCGTAGGTATGTGTACAAGGTGTATTCTCCGTAGTTTTTTTGGTATTACTTTTTTTATTATTGTATTGGGACGGTGCACACAAATTGTACGATTCAAAAACAGACTAGCTTTAACTAGTGTAACTTTCCCCAATTGGATATGATTGGTTATTGATATAGAGGTGAACGTGTCCAGTGGTTCGAATTCCCCCGTAGATACGTTGACCAAGGGTAGTGATTTCAGCAATTTTTTTATTTTTTTTAATTTTCTTATGAAGAAGTAACCAAAATAGAGTTTCTCAGTTATTTTTTGAGTGCAAAAGTGTGTTATTTTCTGCAATTTTTGGATGAATATTGCTCATACTAATGATTGGGGAGACAATGAAACAATATTGAGGACAATTCTCCGGCTATTTACTTTAGTCAGTATGAATTGTGTAATAATGGTTGTCCCTGGCCATGCATGCCCCAAAATTGTGATTGCTAGTCACTTTTTGAGTACAAGAGTGTGTCATTCGAGGCAATTGTACTAGGATGAATATTGCTCATACTATGTATTGGGTAGACTATGGTGCAACAATGCTGACATTTCTCAGGCTTCTACTTTAGTAATTATGAATTTTATAATAATGTTAGTCCCTTGCCTTGGATGTACCAAAATAGTGATTGCTAGTCACTTTTGTATTGGTAAAGTGTGTCATTCGAGGGAATTGAAGGATGAATATTGCTCATACTATGTATTGGGTAGACTATGCAACAATGCTGACATTTCTCAGGTTGATACTTTAGTAATTATGAATTTATTATGTTTGTCCCTTGTCATGCATGTGCCAACATAGTGATTGCTAGTCACTTTTTATTGGAAAAGTGTGTCATTACAGGCAATTGAAGAATGAGTATTGCTACTACTTTGGATTGGTGGGTATACTATGAAACAATAGTATAGACATATCTCAGGTTGATAGTTTACTAGTCAGTATGTATTCTATAATAATATTTGTCCCTTGCCATGTATGTACCAAAATAGTGATTGCTAGTCCCTTTTGTATTGGTAAAGTGTGTCATTCTATTCGAGGGAATTGAAGGATGAATATTGCTCATACTATGTATTGTTGGGTAGACTATGCAACAATGCTGACATTTCTCAGGCTGATACTTTAGTAATTATGAATTTTATATTAATGTTTGTCCCTTGCCATGCATGTACCAAAATAGTGATTGCTAGACATTTTTTATTGGAAATGTGTTTCTTTCGAGTCAATTGTAGGATGAATATTGCTCATACTATGTATTGGGTAGACTATGTTACAATGCTTTCATTTCTCAGGCTTATATTTTAGTAATTACGAATTTTATAATAATATTTGTCCCTTGCCATGTATGTACCGAAAATAGTGATTGCTAGTCACTTTTGTATTGGTAAAGTGTGTCATTCGAGGGAATTGAAGGATGAATATTGCTCATACTATGTATTGGGTAGACTATGCAACAATGCTGACATTTCTCAGGCTGATACTTTAGTAATTATGAATTGTATATTAATGTTTGTCCCTTGTCATGCATGTACCAAAATTGTGATTGCTAGTCACTTTTTATTGGAAAAGTGTGTCTTTCGAGGCAATTGTAGGATGAATATTGCTCATACTATGTATTGGGTAGACTATGGTGCAACAATGCTGACATTTCTCAGGCTTCTACTTTAGTAATTATGAATTTTATAATAATATTTGTCCCTTGCCATGTATGTACCAAAATAGTGATTGCTAGTCACTTTTGTATTGGTAAAGTGTGTCATTCGAGGGAATTGAAGGATGAATATTGCTCATACTAGTATGTATTGGGTAGACTATGCAACAATGCTGACATTTCTCAGGTTGATACTTTAGTAATTATGAATTT
Source organism: Pseudo-nitzschia multiseries (assembly GCA_037355745.1). NCBI lineage: Eukaryota > Bacillariophyta > Bacillariophyceae > Bacillariales > Bacillariaceae > Pseudo-nitzschia > Pseudo-nitzschia multiseries. The sequence continues at coordinate 37,340,692 of CM074781.1, read as the reverse complement.
ATTATGTTTGTCCCTTGTCATGCATGTACCAAAATAGTGATTGCTAGTCACTTTTTATTGGAAAAGTGTGTCATTACAGGCAATTGAAGAATGAGTATTGCTACTACTTTGGATTGGTGGGTATACTATGAAACAATAGTATAGACATATCTCAGGTTGATAGTTTACTAGTCAGTATGTATTCTATAATAATGTTTCTCACTGGCTATCCATCATGTACCAAACTAGTGACTGCTAGTCATTTTGTTTGTGCAAAAGTGTGTCATTAGAGGCAATTACAGGATGAATATTGCTCATAGTTGGGATTGGGGAGAGTATGAAACAATATTGTCATTTCTCCTCCTGATACTTTAGTAATTATGAATTTTATAACGATATTTGTCCCTGGCCATGACGATGCATCATGTATGAAAGTAGTGATTGCTACTCACTTTTTTAGTGCCAAAGTGTGGCATTCTATGTAATTTCATGATCAATGTTGCTCAAGACGCATACCATGGTTTTGTTCCTAATTATGAAACAGTATGGACCAGAAATCTATGAGTGATACTTTAGTCAGTTTGTAAAAGGTACTAGTCCTAGTAATACTAGTAGTTAGTTTTTGAGTGCGAATGTGTGTCATAGTAGGCTGCACTTTCAGGATCAATATTTCTCATACTATTGATGGAATACACTATGAAACTGGATAAGTGACAAGGGGATGCTTGCATTTGGTGGAGCATAGTAGGCCTCATTCATCCATTCTTGACGAGTTGGTGGAACTATACTCTGACACTGGTTTGGTTGTGTCAGAAGATGACTCAAATACCTCAACATTTCCATCCGTCGGGTCACAAATCCCAACTTCCTTGCTGTAACATTTTACTAAATCCGATACTTTTTTAATGCGTCGAGGATTGGTTTCTTTCAGACCAGAAACCTTAAAGTATGGGCACCATTTTTAATGCTCCCCCGCATTACCTTTTTGGAAAATAAGAAAGTAACCCGGAAGATTTTCATATTGCTCGTAGGGGTTGAAAAGGTACCTATAAACTTCTCCAATTAGAACTGGGCTGTTTCTTCTTTCAGTGTAACGAACTTGTTTGTCTACTTCGTAAAGGGATTACATTATCTCTGGATCCTGATCTTTCAACAGCACACATAACTCGAAAGCTTGTGTGGTTTCATTTCCATTGATATTGATAGGAAAATTTGGCATGGTTACAACGGCATTAAGAGGACTTTTTGCAAAATCTATAATCATTTCTTCCCTTACATTTGAACCCTCTTTTTCACATGTTTGGTTGTGTGGTTTGACGTCCATTCAAATTCACAGGAAATTTTGGCAGGGTTACAACGGTGTTAAGAGGACTTTTCGCAAAATCTATAACCTTTTCTTCCCTTACATTTGAACCCTTTTTTTCACATGTTTTACTCGTTTTGTCGGTCAAACCAGTATCCTTTGAATTACCCTTAGTTGTGTCAATTCCTGATTCTTTAGATTGGTTTGGCTTATTTTTCAAACATTCGCCGGTAACTGTTGATCCACTATTGTTATTTCTCCCCTTGTTGAGATTGTTCGTCTTGGCAGCTCCATAAATACTCGTTGGTGCACCTCTTGTTGTGAGTTAACATCGTATTGAAGGAACCTTGTAACACAAGTTTGATTCTTATGTTGGTCTTCCAAACCGGACAGTTCCAAAATGCCAGTTACAAGTTCTTCCGGTCTATCTTCAAAATTGACATGGGCAAATTTGGTCTTAGTCAGAACACAGGCCGTCGGGAAAATGTACAATCGATCATTCCTTTGAAAATATGGAACATTTTACTCCCTTGATTCGGGGACCATTGCTCCTTTTAGAAAACTCCTCTCGCTCAATACCAAACCTTCAGTTGTTTCCATCACATGATTGTAACCAAAACATCCTTTGTTAGGGGATTTGAAGACTTTTTGTATAATTCTCTTACAAACATTGTCAATCGAACAATCAAAGGACGAGTCAACGCCGTCGACTCAAATCATTGATGCACATAGTACTTGACAAATGAACAGATTACATGCTGTTTCCAAAGAAAGGACCACGTTCACCCCCAGATTGGTCCCGTGGTCGACAAATTTTGTAATCAACCATTGTTTCACCAAATATAGGATTCCTTTCGTCACCTTGAAATGTGCCAGATCTATATTTCCGGTGCCATGTTTGCATGGTGACAGGGTGACACGGTCGTCATCGATTTCAAAATGTATGTTGTAATAGTTGGAAGTCCGTGTCCTTGTAGTGGAGGACGTAATGGAAAACCAATGGAGAATGGAGTGGTAATAACACTTTACCCGTTTCCGGAATGCTCGTGTCCCCTTGTCGATGAAATCCTACTGGAACCCACTTCTCCCCTGAAAGTACCGTGGTGCCCAAGACGAAGGAATTCTGAATTAATTCGGGTAAGAAATATTGATAAAAATCTTCGTGTGTCAAAAGTTTGATGTCGAGGTTACCCAGGTTTATGGTTGTAAAAATTCGTTTCGCCTTCCCTTGAAAGAGAACCCAAAATTTACGAAGGACCTCATGAAAAGCTGTTCTTCGTTCCGTTATATTCATCATCTTTTTGTTGGACACAATACAATCGGTATTTATTGGATGTAAAAACTCGATCCGTTGTGTGGGTAAGGATTTTAAGCATTCAATACGTTGCTTCTTGAAATGTTTGTCTAAGTCAACCTGATTGTAGCTATGACTCATTGAAACACGTAGAGAGGACTGTGCCATAAGGCAGTCCAAGCAGTTCCTCATTGATTTGACGTATTGATTCAAGTTACTGGGAGAACAATTGTCGCCTTTGGTATGGAAACACAAAGCCTCAGACGTATAGTCCGACCCAGGTGGATAGTTTACATTCTTCATGTACCAAACCAAGATCTCACGGTACATTGTCATGTACTTCTTAATTGTAACGTAGTTCACGACTGTTGTGCCCATAGAGAGAATCCACACCTGATTGGTCTGTTAGCATTCTGCAACAGTGACTCGAACTTATTCCACTTGTTTGCCATGTTGTAGTCATTTAATCGCTCGGTTAATTGCTTCCTGCTCAACAATTCCCAACACTCCAGTCACCCCGTAGTCAAGTTCATACAAAAATAAATCCACCATCACATCTATTTGATGGGGAATAGGGCCTAAGTCACTTAAGGTGGTATCGGATTTTTTCTTCTTTCCCTTCCCTTACTTAGTACTTCGTAGTAGACATGGACTTCCTGAAATCTGGCAGTAGGTTCGGATTCAGTAATATTGGATACAAGGCAAACCTTCGTCATCAATGCAGTGAAACATGTTGTAGCCTCCACACTGAGGTTCCTTACAAACTCATCTGTTCCATATGACTCATCCTTCAAAGCCAATTTAAGGTTCCAATAGACCTCAGATCGATGTGTTTTTTGATCGTGATCATGTTTGTCAAGACTCTTTGGTGGTGGATCTTTCAATCTACCCTTCTTACAATTTGTCCTTTTGTTATTTGAATGTGGATTGGCCCCACGCTTCCGAGCACTATTATTCGTATGTGTCATTGGCAATGTCAAATGTTATCAGAATTTGAGACAATCTTTTTATTGCTTGAAAACAATGAGAATCACTGTTTTGTGAATCAATTTTACCCTAGTTTTGAGCAAACATTGAATGAAAGAAGGATTGTACAACTTGAAACTTCTTTCACAAGAGATCACCACTCACGTAGCAACGCAAGACTGGTAACCATCTCTCAAAAACCATTTCTCAAAAAAACAAAAATGTGTAAGGTGCCTGTTACCGTGTTCTTGATTTCGTAAACCTGATTTTTATGGATACCGACGTTTGGTTCAACATAACTATTTCTTCCTACATTGAAAAACCGGAGAACAATATAACGTTTGTTCCACTAATCGGAGAAAGAGTTAAACAATATCGTCACATGAATTTGACAAAAAAAACTGCAACGATAAACTCAAGGGGATTTGGGGTGTGAACCCCTAAAGACAAAAAAACCATGCTTTGTAATTTGCAACGCCGTTCCTAAAAAACGGAAAACATGGTTTTTCAGGGGGGGATAAAAGGTGAGAAGAAGGGAAAAAGGGCACATTTTCCAATTTGGAAAATGGCCCGATCGCTGAATTGTTGAATTTTGTGTAGAAAGGTACTGTCCTATGAAACATCTCGTGCTAAATAGGAAAAAGGGCATTTCTTGCAACGCCATTGCAAAAAAAAAATGGGCCGATTGCTGAATTGGTGCAATTTGTGTAGAAAGGTACAGTCGTATGAAACATTTCACGCTAAATACGAATAAGGGCATTTGTTGCCACGCCGTTGCAAAAATAGGACAATGGTCTGATCGATGAATTGGTGCATTTCGTGTAGAAAGGTACAGTCATATGAAATATCTCACGCTAAATACTAAAAAGGGCATTTGTTGCAACGCCGTTGCAAAAATAGGAAAATGGTTTCGTGTAGAAAGGTACAGTCGTATGAAAAATCTCACGCTAAATACTAAAAAGGGCATTTGTTGCAACGCCGTTGCAAAAATAGGAAAATGATTTCGTGTAGAAAGGTATCATTTTCCTTTTGAATCCGATCCGTTGAGAGTCTGATTCAAAGGCTTCTGAAGAACAGCAACGCTGTGTTAGTGTGTTAGTAGACAAACGATTGTACTCTACGCGTGGCAATTGTGGTTGGATACTTTCGACAACGGATAATCAGACTACAGGTGAGACTGTGGAAACGCCAGATCTCTTCTTACTGTGAACTTGTTCAGATACAGCGAGACAGACCTTAGTAATGTAGATTGCAGGTAGTTGGTAGCAACTAGTGTGAATTTTGGGATATAAATCAGTTGAATGTTAAAAGTATGAGATAAAGTGAAATCTTGCCGAAATGCAAGATATCTCTTTTATTGAGATGAATACGTTGCAACTGCTGTTGCGTAATGATGAGGTTACTCGCTGATTATTTCTGTACATGCATTGGTGGTTGACCGTATATATCTGTGTGTATATATATATATTGTGTGAGAATCACACGCCAACGGTTTTCTTCTCTTGTTCTGTTAGGAAGACTCCATGATATGTTTATCAATAAGATCAGGAATTGCTCCCGTAGCCTCGTGTGATACTTTATAAAATCAGAGTTTGCTCACCGAAGAACAATGGCAATATTATAAAACAGAGATTGCTCACCGTTAATGCGCGATGGGAATCGATGCTCCGTGGGAATCGATATGCCGTGGGAATCGATTACTTTGGTTGATACGGGACTCATTGATTCGTACGAATAGGATATCTACCATCTGGTAGCTTTGGTACTTCTGGGCACGAAAGGAATTTAATACTTCCCATGTTTCCTTGTGAAAGGTCATCACGTTTTACATGATGCTTCCATCGTCTTGGAGGAGGTCGCCGGTATTCCCGCAGAAGTGGAAGACGGGTTTGAGCAGTGGATACACAACTGAGTGTCCCCAATGCTTGGTGAGGATATCTGCACAGTTATCTTTACCAGGGATGTGCAGCATTAGAATGAAGCCTTTCGCTATCATGCTTTCGTACGTATTGAAACAATAGGATGTTGTGACGCTTATGCAACCTTGCGTAAGGGAAGGTTGACGTTTGAATCATCTTCTCGTTGTCTCCCCATGAATAGGAGATGTCATGGACTCGTGTTCCTAGGTATCGGAATGAGTGACGTAGATCAACAATTTGCTTGATGCAAGTTCTTCCTGCAACGAATTCAGCTCCAAATGTGGCTGTTTCCGTAGTAGACTGTTTCTTTGAGAACCACATCATAGGGAGTCTTGTTCGCAAAGTGAAGGATGCCAGGTTACAGCCTTCCCACTGAGAATATCATGCATGAAATTTGCATCATAGAAGTGTGTTAACACTACTGTCTTCCCAAGTGGTGCAGGAGTGTCGTCGGGTAGCTCTTCAGAATGCTCCCCATAGACGGTGTTGGACCAATCGACTGGTGTCCGGTTTAGTCAATATAAAATCTGGGGGTTCCACGTGGAACCTGATTTTAAAATGTCTAAACTTGGAGATATATCTGTAGATACGTTTGGCACGATCAAGATGTCCGTCTCGTGGTTGGGCTCTGAAACTCGAGAGTGTCATCACAGGCTGTTTGAACATCAGATCGTCCAATGGCGAATGATCCTGTTGGAGTGAACCGATCATGCTTTGGTATTTCTGTATACCAGTTTCCTCGAGAAAAGCTGAGGAGTCCAATTTGGGATGGTCGTTTTCTGCAATGGGTGACTGGAACCTGATGTTAGGTTTGCATCCGAACATTTGTTCATAAGATGCTTCCATCTTTTCGATGAACTTGATGGGATTCATACAAAGAACACCATGCGCGTCGCGCTCAAATCCACAACCCAGATGAAAATTCATAGGTCCGGATCCATTCAGTTTGAAGTTGTATGGCTCCAACTGTAATATTTCCAGGAAAGAATTGGGATCTGCCATGCAAAGACATAGATCATTGACATATGTGCATATGAGTTCATATACACGTTCCCCATGCTTGTTTATTCCAGGCTTGAGGAAGATTTCTGGCTCCGCAGCGGGATCTTTTGAAGCCGAGTTCAATAAGGCAAGCTGCTAGGAAATCGCCAAAGCACTTGCCCGATGATCTGAGGCCATATAAGGCCTTGTAGATGATCAATAGGTGACCTTCTAGTGATCCGAATTCGGGACCTGCCTTGATGCAGACTTTCTCAGCAAGTAACTGCTTCGAGATAAGCATTACCTATGTCGGTACCCCATGCTTCTAAGCTGTTCAGTTCAGCTAGGAACAGACACATACGTAGACCGCAGAGAGATACGACACCGGCATAGACACTGTGGATGGGGGCCTCAGTGAGATTACCTGTTTGCAACAAGACAAGCCTTGTGTCTACCGTCGTGTTTGACCGCATATATCATGTGTACCTTGATCTGTTGGAACCCGGTTGGGATGGAGCTTGCCTTGTACACGCCTTTATCAATGAATGTACTGTATTCATTGAGCTGTTTCATTTCCAGAGTGGTGGTGTCTTCCCATTTGTGGTTTCCGTTGGCTTGATCAAATCGGAGGGCTTCTTCGTGGTTACGAGGTACCTTGAATCCATATTGGTACTGTGGGGTGGTACGGAAAGACCAAAGTTTGGCTTGATGCACTGAGTCGATCAAGTTTCTTGGTTCGTTGTTCTAGGTTGGTGATTTGTTTGAGACGTTTCCAACCTGGGAGGTCAGGCAAGTTGTTGTCTTTCCCATATTTGGCAACGGTAACAGGAGAAGAATATAACGTTCTACCACTAATCGGAGAAAGAGTTAAACAATATTGTCACATGAATTTGACAAAAAAAAACTGCAACGATGAACTCAAGGGGATTTTGGGTGTGAACCCCTAAAGACCAAAAAACCATACTTTGTAATTTGCAACGCCGTTCCAGAAAAACGGAAAAAATGGTTTTTTGGGGGGGATAAAAGGTGAGAAGAAGGGAAAAAAAGGAACATTTTCCAATTTGGAAAATGGCCCGATTGCTGAATTGTTGCATTTTGTGTAGAAAGGTACTGTCGTATGAAACATCTAGCGCTAAATAGGAAAAAGGGCATTGGTTGGAACCCCGTTGCCCACAAAAAAATGATCCGATCGCAGAATTGGTGCAATTTGTGTAGAAACGTACAGTGGTATGAAACATCTCACGCTAAATACTGAAAAGGGCATTTTTTGCCACGCCGTTGCAAAAAAAGGAAAATGGTCCGATCAATGAATTATTAAATTCCTTTCGTGACCAGAAGTACCAAAGCTACCAGATGGTAGATATCCTATTCGTACGAATCAATGAGTCCCGTATCAACCAAAGTAATCGATTCCCACGGCATATCGATTCCCACGGCGCATCGATTCCCATCGCGCATAAACGGTGAGCAATCCCTGTCTTACGATATTGCCATTGTTCTTCGGTGAGCAAACTCTGATTTCATAAAATATCACACGAGCTACGGGAGCAATTCCTGACCTTAATGATAAACATTTCATGGAGTCTTCCTAACGGAACAAGAGAAGAAAACCGTTGGCATGTGATTCTCACACAATACATATACATGCATACAAATATATATGGTCAACGACTAATACATGTACGGAAATAATCAGCGAGTAATCTCAGCACTACGCAACAGCAGTTGCAACGTATTCATCTCAATAAAAGAGATATCTTGCATTTTGGCAAGATTTCACTTTATCTCATACTTTTAACATTCAACTGATTTATATCCCAAAATTCACACTAGTTGCTACCAACTACTTGTAATCTACATACTAAGGTCTGTCTCGCTGCAATCTGAACAAGTCATATTATTTTCCTTCTGAATCCGATTCGTTGAGAGTCTGATTCAAAGGCTTCTGACGAACAGCAACGCTGCGTTAGTGTGTTAGTAGACGAACGATTGTACTCTACGCGTGACAATTGTGGTTGGATACTTTCGGCAACGGATAATCGGACTACAGGCAAGACTAGGGAAACGCCAGATCTCCTCTTGCTGTGACTTATTCAGATTGCAGCGAGACAGACCTTAGTATGTAGATTACAAGTAGTTGGTAGCAACTAGTGTGAATTTTGGGATATAAATCAGTTGAATGTTAAAAGTATGAGATAAAGTGAAATCTTGCCAAAATGCAAGATATCTCTTTTATTGAGATGAATACGTTGCAACTGCTGTTGCGTAGTGCTGAGATTACTCGCTGATTATTTCCGTACATGTATTAGTCGTTGACCATATATATTTGTATGCATGTATATGTATTGTGTGAGAATCACATGCCAACGGTTTTCTTCTCTTGTTCCGTTAGGAAGACTCCATGAAATGTTTATCATTAAGGTCAGGAATTGCTCCCGTAGCTCGTGTGATATTTTATGAAATCAGAGTTTGCTCACCGAAGAACAATGGCAATATCGTAAGACAGGGATTGCTCACCGTTTATGCGCGATGGGAATCGATGCGCCGTGGGAATCGATATGCCGTGGGAATCGATTACTTAGATGGATACGGGACTCATTGATTCATGCGCATAGGAAATCTACCTTTTGGTAGCTTTGGTACTTCTGGTCACGAAAGGAATTTAATACTCCCCATGTCTCCTTGTGAAGGGTCATCACGCTCTACATGATGCCTCCGTCATCTTGAAGAAGGTCGCCAGTATTACCACAGAAGTGGAAGATGGGCCTGAGCAGTGGATACACAACTGAGTGACTCCAATGCTTGGTGAGAATGTCTGCACAGTTATCCTTACCTGGGATGTGCATCATTAAAATGAAACCTCTCGCTATCATGCTTCGTACGTAGTGAAACGACAGAATATTATGACGCTTGTGCAACCGTGCGTAAGGGAAGGTTGACGTTTGGATCATCTTTTCGTTGTCACCCCAAGAGTATGAGACATCATGGACTCGTGTTCCGAGGTATCGGAATGAGTGGCGTAAATCGACGATCTGTTCGATGCAAGTCCTTCCTGCAACAAATTCGGCTCCAAAGGTGGCTGTCTCCGTAGTAGACTGTTTCTTTGAGAACCACATCATGGGAGTCTTGTTCGCGAAATGAAGAATGCCGGTTACTGCCTTGCCACTGAGAATATCATGCATGAGGTTGGCATCATAGAAGTGTGTTAACACTACTGTCTTTCCAAGCGGTGCAGGAGCGTCGTCGGGTAGCTCTTCAGAATGCTCCCCATAGACGGTGTTGGACCAGTCGATGGTGTCGGGTTTAGTCAATATAAAATCGGGGGGTTCCACGCGGAATCTGATTTTAAAATGTCTAAACTTGGAGATATATCCATAGATACGTTTTGCACGTTCGAGATGCCCATCTCGTGGCTGAGCTCTGAAACTTGAGAGCGTCATCACTGCTGTTTGTACATCGAAACGGCCAATAGCGATGATCCATTGTAGTGAACCGATCATACTTTGGTATTTCTGTATACCAGTTTCCTCGAGAAAGGCTGAGGAGTCCAATTCGGGATGATCGTTCTCTGCAATGGGTGATTGGAACCTAGTGTTAGGTTTGCATCCAAACATTTGTTCATAAGACGCTTCCATCTTTTCGATGAACTTTATGGGATTCATGCATAGAACACCATGTTCGTCGCGCTCAAATCCACAACCTAAGTGAAAGTTCATAGGTCCGGATCCCTTCAGTTTGAAGTTATATGGTGACGATTGCAATATCTTCAAGAAGGAATTGGGATCTGCCATGCAGAGACATAGGTCATCAACATATGTGCATATAAGTTCATATACACGTTCACCATGCTTGTTCGTTCCGGGTTTGAGGAATATTTCCGGTTCTGCGCGGGATCTTTCGAAGCCGAGTTCGATGAGACAAGCCGCGAGTAAGTCTCCAAAGCATTTGCCTGAAGACCTGAGACCATATAGGGCTTTGTAAATGATCAGCAGGTGACCTTCCAGCGATCCGAATTCGGGACCTGCCTTGATGCATACTTTCTCGCAGGTGACTGCTTCTAGGTAGGCGTTACCTATGTCCGTGCCCCATGCTTCTAGGTCGTTGAGTTCAGCTAGGAATAGGCACATACGTAGGCCGCGAAGAGATACGACACCTGCGTAAACACTGTGGATAGGAGCCTCAGTGAGATTACCGTTAGCAACGAGGCGGGCCTTGTGTCTTCCGTCGTGCTTGACAGCATATATCATGTGTACCTTGATCTGTTGGAATCCCGGGGGAATGGAGCTCGACTTGTACACGCCTTTATCAATGAATGTATTGTACTCATTGAGTTGTACCATTTCCAGAGTGGTGGCATCTTCCCATTTGGTGTTCCCGTTGGCTTGATCAAATCGGAGGGCTTCTTCGTGGTTACGAGGCACTTTGAATCCATATTGATACTGCGGGGTGGTACGAAAAGAACGTAGTTTGGCTTGGTGCACGAGTCGATCAAGTTTCTTCGTTCGTCGGGCTAGGTTGGTGATTCTCCTGAGACGTTTCCAACCTGGGAGGTCAAGCAAGTTGTTGTCTTTCCCATATTTTGCAACAATGACCGGGTCATCAGCCGCAATATTGGCCAGAGGTTCATATGTGCGTTCCATATTCTCCCATTCAATCCAGAGGTTATACTTGGAACCTTTGTATTGAGGATGCTTGTTATCCAGTGGACCTTGGTGTCCTAGGATGCGGCGAAACGACCAGAGTTTGCCGTCTTCTTGTGTTGAATCACGATGTATGTAATTCATGACGTCATTGTATGCAATGATATCATCGAGTTCGTCATCGGAGTGTTTGCACTTGAACTTGATGAAGTCTTTGTTGCGTTCAAGACTGTCTTCAACATCGACGATGGTAAGACGTTTTCGAGTGCCATCTGGATTGGTTACAAGGAAGGAACGTCCTTGTAGATCGGCAATTGGGATCGTAGGAATGGTAATGGGTTTACCGTCATCGTCAAATTGTGCGTTACCTTCTTCGTCGGTAACAACTACCTGTGATGGGTCTACGGAAGGAGTAGCGGGGTTGGTGTGTGGAGTTGCGACGTCACTGACATCAAAGTATGCTAATTCCGGTGGGTCAAAATCATCTTCAGTAAGGAGAACGCCATCGGATGTCTTGCTGAAGATGTGTGTCGTAGGAGGACCATCAAGACTCTCTGAAAAGAATTCACCGTGTAACGCGTATTCACACGTACGAAGAGTCACGAAGGCAAATAACCTTATTCGTAAGGTTATTTAACCTGAGTGAATAATCGTCGGTGATTGTCCATGTGGATTGTCTCTTAGCGGGAATTTTCCCAACAGCTCACTCTTCGAAGAATTAACAACTCTAAAACACTATCATGCCCTAAAATCTATGTACAACCTAGTACTAATTCTACGTAATAAGGTACAAATACTGTGATATTCCAATGAGAATATCACGGTGAATTACACGGTAATACGATACTAACAAAAGACCGATCGAAGATGGTTTTGCGTGTGCTTTGTGTCTTAAGAATTACATGTGTTCTGTATGCTTGAAATTACACGATGCGACGAGTAATTTACTGACGAGTAATTAACCTGTCGTCCGCTAAGTCCGACTGCATCTAAGATGATTACTCTTACTCACTAAATCAATCGATCGTAAGAACGATTGCGTTTATTTGTTTGTCATGACACACTTTCTTTAGTTTATCAGACCCACAGCACTCTACAAGCTGTGGAGGACGGCGTTTCCACCGAAACGCAGTTGAGCTCGAAGACTAATCCGGACTAGCCTGATCAGCTACCGGCATCAACCCTCAAGGATGTAAAAGAGGCAGTTGCTTGTGGAGCCCTGGAATAGACCAACACCAGGGCGGCCTCCCTTGAAAGAAGAGGCCGAAGACTCGAACCAAGGTGGTGGCTCCACCGGGTTTCGAGATCCAGCAAAACAAGCAAGGGAAAAGAGACTGGACGATTCAGCTGAACGAATCGCCCAGGTTGGCATCAGTTGAAAGGAATCAATATCCGAGAACACTGATCTTTCACTGAAAACAAGAATGACGTGAGCCAGAAGATTGAGCCTCAAGTATTCTGTGGTGAAACAGATTGGAAGGAACAGATTGCAAAGAGCGTCTGCCCGCACGAAAAACGAAAATCGAAAGATATAGAAATGAGAACACCAAATCTCGAAGATCGAAAGATCTCAAAGATCCAAAAGGAAAAAGAGAACACTAAATTCTCAGGAAACAATCTTACACCACAGAAATACAGAATGAGCAAAATCCCAAGAAAGGATAGGAAAGCTCACAATCTTGATTTGCAACAAAAGCAAAAGCTCACACAATACAAAACTAAACGGAACGAAAATTCGATCCGAATAGTCGAAAAGCATAGTCAGAAAGTATAAACAAAACCGGAACGAAAATTCGATCCGGATAAATACAGAACGACAGTCACCAACATTTACCATCCATATCTCACACCCAGAACTCTCGATTCGATTACATTCTCTCTCCACATACCACCGTCGATTGAACATTCAATATTCCGTCGAATATCATCTATTCTACTCCGAATAATCCGAAAACTCTCTTCAAAGTGACCATCCGACCATTAGAATACAAAATTCGCCACCATGGTACGAACTAGAGCGGACGACGACATGGAAGAAACAAAAATGGAGGTGGATGACGATGATTCAGACGATGACGATTTGGAAGAGAAATTGGAAGATAAAATCATGGAAGTCATGGAAAGGGCCTTTGAGGACCCAGAATCAAACTCAACCATGAAGAGAATCATCGATCAAGAAATAAAGAAAAGAGTCAGGGCAATGAGAGATGCAGAAAGAAAGGGTGCGAATCCAGATGATGAGGATGAAGGAAACGATGCTGACCAAAATGCAGAGAACGCAAGAGCTGAACGGCTGGGAAGAAGGTCATCCCAACTCAGGATAAAAATCAGGGGATTCAACAATGGTAGATTCCTGAACCCAGAACAGCTTGCTTTCAGGAGCAGCCTAATGGATTTTGGCATCAACTATGAATCAGCCGAGGAAATTATGAGGGGAGGGATGTCTAATATCCGAGAAATTACAGACCTCAACAAAGAAAGCATTAAATCGTTCATGCATGGACTGAAATCTATCAGTCCGGACTGTCCTAATCCGAAAAGTATCCACTATGGTAACAGATTATCATCGAGGCTCCTAACTTGGGCAAATTGGGCCCGGTATCAACCATTGATTGGAGTCAAGCCAATGGCTATCGACTGGAACACAAACCCAAACAACTTGGAACTGCAGCAATTCAGAATCAAGATGATGGAATCAAGTGTGAAATCACAGGAAAAGGCAACTCCACCAGAGCTGAAGGATCTCACAAAATTCAGGGAATGGGAGGAAGGCTTCCGACAAAACTTGAGATACAGATTCAACTCTGAGGGTTTTCCAATCTTGTATGTCATAAGACCCCAAGAAAAGGAAGAAGTTACTGATGAAGCCAGGGCTGGAACAGTCGGGCAAAGTACAACAGATACTTATCCAACTTGGAGTGATTACAATGAAAGATGTGGTGTCCTGTCAGGTCCCCAGTATGATGAGGACAACAACGTCGTCTGGAGGTTGCTGTGCGATGCAACTAGAAAAGGTCCCGGTTGGGAATATGTGGCACATTTCCAGAACACTGCACTGAATTCTGGTAATGCCAGAAACGCTTTCATTTCTCTCATGCAACACGCTTACACTGATACCAATATCACTATGGTTCTGAATAAGACATATCAGGATATGAAAGATTCACACTACACTGGAGATTCCAAGGGTTATGACTGGAACAAGCACAAGCGAAATTGGACTGCTTTCCATGGAACGATTCTCAGATTTGAAAAGAATCATAATGAAAGAAGATTTGTCTGGGATTTTATCAATTCAATCAGTGACGAGCGACTTGATGCTGCAAAAGCAGATGCAATTGATGAGAGCAAAGACTATCGTGACAACTTCAATGAATGTTTGATTCTATTCACCAATCGCCTTGGATTGAAAAAGCTTGCAACAGGGAAGCATAAAAGAGGTTCCAGAAGCGTGTATTCTGTGGGCACAACCAGCAACAAGAAGCAGAAAACAACTGGAACGTTTACAGGAAAAGTTGAATGCAAGCCCTATCCAACAAGTGTTTATAAAACAATGTCAAAAGAACAGCGCCAGGAGCTTTACCAGATGAGACAGGCTAAAAAGAAACGAAATCTCAAGGCTGCTGAGACTAAAAAGAAAGAAACTGAAAATGAAGGCGCTGGTGACAGTTTTGGATCAAAATCTAAGAAATGACATAATAACCGGACACTATCACTAGAACACAAATTGTTAAAAATGGTGAGCCGGTCATTATACCAGATGAATGTCCCTGTAGGTTTTGATGATGGGGAAAATGAAGAAGGATATTGTGAGTTAGACTCACATGCAGATACTACTGCAGCAGGAAGCAATATGGTATTGCTGAATCCTGATCAAATCACAACACACGTTGATGTTGCACCTTTTTCTGAAGAGTACAAGCCCATCAAGAAAATCCCCATTGGAAGCTGTGCGACTGCATGGACAAATCCAACATCAGGCCAAGTATATATCATAGTGTTCCATCAAGCACTGTACTTTGGGGACAAATTGAAAAACAGCTTGATATGCCCAAATCAAGTGAGGGACTGCAATTTCAACTCTGTTGAAGAAACACCTCGCCAATTTGATCCAAGATCCAAGCATGGAATTACAATTCAAACTCCACTGGAGGATGATGATCCGAGGAAAGTTTTTATCAAACTGAGTATGAGAAACGTGATCTCATATTTCCCCACAAGAAAGCCCACAAGAATGGAACTTGATGAATGTCAACATTTGATAGCAACAAATGATACCCCCTGGGATCCACATTCACTGAAGTTCAGGATGGCCGAGCTAGCCATTGACAATGGAGATCCAATTTCAGGGGACCAATTCAGCCTTCAAGCTATGTCAACAGAAGAGGACCAAGCAATGGAGGACAGTTCTGTTGTAACAGAACCTGCTAGTAATGTTACAAATAAACTTCCCAAGACCAGCTTAGGAAAAGAACGGCATCCAAGTGTCATGCAGCAATGCAAACTGATGAGGGTCCATCAAGTATCAACAAGGAGAATGCTAACTGAATGCCAGATTGCAACAGATGGAAATATTGCTCATCGGATTTCTTCAGTTAGGAATATTTCAAGCGCGCAAAGGGTAGACCAATTTTTGTTTGATGATACAGAATTTGACTTTATGGAAGCTCCTGAAGCAGAATCAAAACAGACCCCTAGCTTGCAAGAAATTGACAACACACTTGAGAGAAGGTCTCTTGACAGAAGAAATCAATGGGGGCCATCAGTGATAACAATTGAAGGTCCAAACAAGGTTGACTGTGAACGCTTAGCCAAAACTTGGAACATTAGTTTCAAGAAAGCTGAACAGACACTGAAAGTCACAACGCAGAAGGCACTCAGGAATTTGCAATCACCATTGATGAAGCGACTTCCTACTCAGCGCTTCAGGAACAAGAGAGTCGCACAAGGAACCTGGTACACTGATACCTGGCATGCAAGAACCACGAGTATTATGAGGAAAGAAAAATGCGCACAGATCTTTACAAATGGAAATGGGTTTGAAGTATTTATACCAATACAGGACAAATCACAAGCTCATCAAGGATTGAAGACATTTATTCATGAAATTGGAATTCCAGAGCATTTGATTTCTGATGGTGCGCCAGAACAAGGATCCCCAAGAACCTACAAAACACACTGGAATTCAATTGTAAAGCGCAACCATATCCATCAGACATTTATCCAGCCACATTGCCCATTCCAAAATCGAGCAGAACAAGCAATTGGTCATCTTGGTAGCGCAATCACAACCAAGTCTGCAAAGAAGAAGTCACCGAGACGATTATGGTCATTTTGCGGTGAACTATGTGCAAACATAAGGCAGAGAACAGCATCAAACAACCCTTCTTCAATGGGGCGAACTCCATTTGAATTGGTCCATGGCTATAGGCCCGATATTACATTATACACTTCATCAGAATGGTATGATTTTGTGTTTTATTATGAAAAAGGTGATTCTTCCACCCGAGGTGTTGAAAGGCTGGCGCGATGGTTGGGTCCCTGTGGGAATAGGGTAGGTGGGGGAGATTGTTTTTGGCTACTGCCCGAGTCGGCAATACCAATATCTACAAATTCAATAAGGCCTGTAAAGGAATATGAATGGAGGGATAGAGATGTCCTAAGAAGAATGGAAGCGATCGACAAATCAATTGAATCCAAGATTGGAGATGAAGTCAAGGACAGCGCATCATTTTTCCAGGAAAACTACCCAGAGCCCCAAATAGAGCTATTTGAGAATCAACCAGTAAAAACACCGGATATGAAACTCGAAATGGCTGAGCCAGAAGCATCAGTAGAAGATGTTGATGAACCAGATGAATATCTGGGAAATGAAGTGATCATTGAAAGAGGTGACGAAAGACTCAGGTGCATTGTCAAGGACAGGGTTCGCGACTTGCAAAACAGACCAATAGGAACCAGAAATGAGAATCCCATACTAGACACGAGGCTGTATAAATTGCAACTACCTGATGGCACCATGGAGGAATACACGGCAAATATTGTTGCAGAAAGCCTATACAGCTCTGTTGATGATGACGGGAGGATGTTCACTCTACTAGATGAGCTCATTGACCATGAATGCGACAACACTGCACTAACTGATGATGAAGCCACGACCATAGGAAAAAATGGCAAGAAAACTCATAAGCCGACAACTAGGGGTTGGAGAATTCTTGCCAGTTGGAAAGATGGCACTGAATCCTGGTGTAAGTTAAGTGATGTGAAAGAATCATTTCCAGTGCAATTAGCCGAGTATGCAGTTAACAATAATCTTGAAAAATCACCAGCTTTCAGATGGTGGGTGCACAAAATTTTGAGGAGGAAGGAACGAATCCTTAAAGCGGCCAAAACAGCAAAGTATTGGTTAAAGACTCACAAATATGGAGTTGAATTGCCACATTCAATCAAACAAGCGCTGGCTATTGATAAGAAAACGGGGACTGACCACTGGGAAAGAGCAATTCATAAGGAAATGACAAATAATATGGCAGCGTTTGAATTTTCTGATGATGATGTTATTCCAGTTGGCCATAAACAGATAACAACCCACATGATTTTTGACATCAAGCTTGGGTCCCTAACAAGGAAGGCCAGGTTGGTAGGGGACGGTCACAAAGTCCCTGCAGTGGCCAAAGAAAATACTTATTCATCGGTTCCCAGTCGAGACTCAGTAAGAATATTCTTTCTGCTGGCAGCGCTGAATGATTTGAAGGTTCTCTCAGCTGATATTCAAAATGCATATTTGACAGCCCCGATTAAAGAGAAATACTTCCTAAAAGCGAGAGAAGAAGATGGTTTTCCACCTCACCTTGCAGGAAGACCTTGTAAGATTGTCCGGGCATTGTATGGACTGCCGGTTGCTGGTGCATCTTTCAGGTCATACCTCACCCAGCATTTGAGAGATCTTGGATATTCACCTTGCAAGGCAGATCCGGATGTGCACTTAAGAATTGAAACCAGGAAAGATGGATCCAGATACTGGGCAATGCTCATTGCATATGTAGATGATATCCTATGTTCTGGTGAAGATCCAAAGTTCCAGCTTGAAAACATTGAACGAAAGTTCAAATTGAAGGACGATACAATTGAAGAGCCAACTCTGTATTTGGGAGCTGATATTGGGAAATTCTACTTTGAAGGTGATTCAAAGCCAAGATGGTCATTATCAAGCACTAAGTATACAGCGAAAGCTGTTGCAGCAGTCGAACAAGAGCTAGGAACAGAAAAATATGGCTACAAGTATCTACCAAAATCAGCATCTAGTCCACTGTCACATGATTATCGACCGGAAATTGATATATCAGAAGAATTGAACCCTGAATTGCAAAATTACTATCAAGGTTTAATTGGAGTCCTCAGGTGGATTTGTGAACTAGGAAGGCTGGACATTGTAATGCCAGTCTCACTAATGTCAAGGTATTTGGCACAGGCAAGGATCGGGCATTTGAATCAGTTGTTTCACATATTTGCATATTTGAAAAAGTACAACAGGTCAAAACTGGTTTTTGATGATTCTGTACCAAGTGTTGATGAAAGTAAATTTCAGAAATGTGACTGGTCTGAATTTTATCCTGGTGCCGCTGAAGTCATACCAACAGATATGCCTGAAGCTTTGGGAAAACATGTGACGATGAGCTGTTTTGTCGATGCTGATCATGCCGGATGCAAGGCAACAAGGAGATCTCATACTGGTGTTATTATCTTCATTAATAATGCACCGATCATTTGGTTTTCCAAAAGACAAACAACAGTTGAGACATCAACTTTTGGATCTGAAATCATTGCTTTGAAAATTGCAATCGAATTGGTTGAAGGTCTAAGGTACAAGTTGAGAATGATGGGTGTTCCAATTGATGGGAGCACAAATGTGTATTGTGATAATGATTCAGTTGTCACAAATGTTACACGACCTGAAAGCCCATGTAAGAAGAAGCACAACAGCATTGCATACCACAAAGCGCGTGAATCTATTGCAGCAAGAATTATCAGAGTTGCAAAGGAACCAGGTTCAACAAATATTGCTGATTTGTTTACAAAGCTAATGAGCGGCGCTGTTTTCCGGGAACATTGTTCTCGGTGCATGTGGTAAGTAAGTAAGTTATGTTCAAATCAATCATTCGATGGAATGTTCGATCGATCATCCGATCGAAGTAACAAGTTGATTTTTTGTTCGATCATGGAATAAATCGTTCTGCAATGAGCATTTCGAAAATGGATAATTTGATCCATGAATACAATATATCAAACCGGCAAGGATCAGAGCAAAATGTCATGATACAAGCCAGAATGAAAGGCAAAACGCCGCCCCATTTTCTTTTGATAGGGCCTCTGATGGTAGACTGGATACAGTTTGGTATTCAACATACAAATGACTCACGATGAATAGGTTAAGCCATAGAATCCAGCCGCTTAACGGTTGGAGGATTTATGACTGAAGGGGACTGAAAAGAATTCACCGTGTAACGCGTATTCACACGTACGAAGAGTCACGAAGGCAAATAACCTTATTCGTAAGGTTATTTAACCTGAGTGAATAATCGTCGGTGATTGTCCATGTGGATTGTCTCTTAGCGGGAATTTTCCCAACAGCTCACTCTTCGAAGAATTAACAACTCTAAAACACTATCATGCCCTAAAATCTATGTACAACCTAGTACTAATTCTACGTAATAAGGTACAAATACTGTGATATTCCAATGAGAATATCACGGTGAATTACACGGTAATACGATACTAACAAAAGACCGATCGAAGATGGTTTTGCGTGTGCTTTGTGTCTTAAGAATTACATGTGTTCTGTATGCTTGAAATTACACGATGCGACGAGTAATTTACTGACGAGTAATTAACCTGTCGTCCGCTAAGTCCGACTGCATCTAAGATGATTACTCTTACTCACTAAATCAATCGATCGTAAGAACGATTGCGTTTATTTGTTTGTCATGACACACTTTCTTTATCTCCCCATAGTTGTTAGGGAGTGGAGAAGGTGACCAGCTTGGGCTGTCATCGACCTTCTTATATAGGAAGCTCGGTAACGAGGGGTGGGCGGGTGGTTGAAGAATTGGTTGAGTGCCAGATGCGTGGGGCGTGGTATCTGGTTGTTTGTTGGGTGCAGATGGAACGGTGTCATCGGCGGTGTCAGAATCAGCGGGTGAAACGCTAGGGGGAACTGAGCTGTTTGGTTTTGTAGACTCGTCAATGAGTTTATTCTGATTGGTATGCTCCCCATGTTTGAATGCTGGAGCTTCTCCAGTTGCGTATATACGGGGTAAGGAATCTTTTGCGTTACGCCATTTGATGAAACCATCATCAGTAAATAGGCCCGCGCGTTTGTTACGTGACTCAGGTGTAAGAGCAGATCGAACACCGGACCGGTCGAGTAACTTGTTGGTGACTGGATCCCAGATTCGAAAGCAGAGTCCATTGCCAACATGTTCGGCGATGCCGACGAAATGACCTAGGCGTTCGGTAGACTTGGTACCGAAAGGAGAGTCATTGGTCTTGAAATACACAGGTTCAAACCAGAAGAAACTGGTGTGTGCGCTGATGTCGCCAAGTGTACCCGTGGCAATGAAGATCGGTTGTTTATCAGACAGCGTAGGATCAGAAACAACATTGAGGAGACCCGCGACGTATGTCATGCACAGTAACCACATGTGTGGTGGTGTGCCGGTGCGATCCATGACGCAATTGACAATTCGTTTGAACGTTTGGTATCGTCGTTCGAATTGATTCTGGTGTTGATGATACGGTTCACTTTGCCAGAGTCCAATCCATAACATTTTGAGGTAATCCATTACCTTTTTACTGGATTGATAGTTACCGTGGTCGCAAAGGAGGAGGATGGGCCTGCCCCATTTTCGAACAAAGTTCTGAAAGCAGGAGAGGAAACCGCCGGTGGTACGCATTTCCTCAACATGTATAATATGTGATTTGCGGCCAAAGAAGATCTGAGCAATCTTGGATCCACCATCAATTGCTGGGACATCTGAATAGACTGCATTGGACATAACATCGTCATTGAAGGGGCGAACGTTCATGGCCGGTTGAGGGGAATGAAACCGTTTGAAAATGTTACCATCAGGGCTAACCGCTAACGAACCATATTGGGTTGAGTTTTCAAAAGTAGCTTTGATGCGATCGGTGGAAACCCAACAAAAGAAAGGTTTCAGGGATAAGTAGTCATGTTCATTTGGGTATCTTTCGCGGGGCGTAGCTGCAATGCGTGTAGTGTCACTGGCTGTACAATCTGTCGGAAACGCAGTGACTGTTCCAGAGACTGCGGGTAGCGCGCAGCATGCGAGACGTTCTTGATGAGCGTAGTCGGTGGAAGTAAGCCAAAAGGAGCGATCGTTGGTCCTATGATCATCAATAGGAAGAAAGGGAGATCGAGTAGAATGACTGGAATACAAGCTGAGGGATGTGACCGTGGAGGACCCTGGAGAAATAGAGATATCTAATCCTTCAAGGCAGCGTGGGTTCCCATATTCGTCGTAATCGGCATAAGGGAGTTGCTGTGGTTGGGGAGGATATTTCTGGAGAAATTGTTCATCTTTTGCACTGATCGTGGTAACGAGAACAGATGGGTCCCAATGTTTATCAGATGTCATGATAACATGTGGTAGCGTGTCAAATTCAACAGTCGTATACTTTCGCATCGCAAGGTATGGTAAA
Source organism: Pseudo-nitzschia multiseries (assembly GCA_037355745.1). Lineage (NCBI taxonomy): Eukaryota > Bacillariophyta > Bacillariophyceae > Bacillariales > Bacillariaceae > Pseudo-nitzschia > Pseudo-nitzschia multiseries. The sequence goes on along the minus strand of CM074781.1, from coordinate 37,318,891 downwards.
CCGTGTCGTATACTAAGAGGCAGTGCATAGCCATCGGAGGTGGTGATGACCTGTCCTCCGCCTGCTTTGATGGACGTGTCGTCGACAGTTGAAAAATATGCTTCCATCTGACCGGATGACAATATAGAAGGATGTCGTCCTGTATAGGCACATTCATTGAAAATGAGAATGACGGGGCCTCTGTTCGACATGGAATATGCTCCGCATGTAGCAATGGGGATATTTTGTACCTGATGATTGTTAATGCCGGTGACGTTAACATATCGTGGTGGGATATCCTTGGAGATGAGACACGCATCATTACCGATGATGCAGCCATTTGCGCCGCGATCGACCATGGCAAAACCAGGGCTAGTAACCGTAGTTTTGTGTATACGGTATGTGTATGACGTTACGGAACCATCATTAGGGAAGGTGAGATCATCTTCGGGAGTATACCACTGGTGAAAATTGGCGGAATACGATGGTGTTCCCATAGGTATTTGGGTGTCGCCGTCCTTTTTGTACTGAATGTCAGGGTTGTCTGAAAGGAATTGAGCGGGATGCGTGGGTGACATGGAAGACTTGAGAGGTCGCTGGTCCTTAGACGAAGAGGTCGTTGATTTGTATACACCTAGGGATGCATGGAAAACACCTCTACGATCATTCTCTACAGCAGGATGAAGGTCTGCTGCGGAATTGGCATGCTCATCCTTGGTCGAAGTATCGTCTTCTCGAAAAGATACCGAGTGTTCATGTTGGTATGCTTTCCGGGTAATGGGTTTGACACTGTTGGGGTCAGGTTGGTTAGTGTTAAGTAAGTCGTGTCGCAATGAGGCAACCACGATTTTCTTGCCTTCAGGAGAAAAACTGAGCCAACTCTTCATGTCCTGACGTGACAAGGCCTTCCATATGTTTGTAGGCAACCTTGTGGTAGGGTCAGGGGTGCGTCCAGCCTTAAACACAGCATAATCTTGATAGTCTCCTTCAAATTCGATGGGGAGAGCATAGTCATCATGGTGTTGGCTTGATCCAGAAGAAAAATCATGAACGTGTGCACGTACGGTCGACCGAGGAGCAGACATCGCGGACTGGGAATCAAGTCAAGTTGCTTCAAGTAAAAGCGTGATTTTGAGATCGTGGATAGCAGCGGCTTCGGCAACTGCATCCGTTACGGTGCTATTCATCCCACCTGGATCCTTGACTTTGGCAAACTGTTCGCTTAGCTGGAAGCTGGAATAGCATGCCTGACACAATGCTGATTTAACAGTATGGTACTCAAGGGGCTTGTTGGGAGGACGGAGCTTGTTTAGGTGATTCAATTCGTCAAACCAATGTGTGATGAATTTCACTTTGGATTCCTTCCAATTGTTGAGGTTCAACTTGAGCAAAGCTTGTAGCTGAGTCGATTTGTCGTATACCTTTGCTTTTGATTTGCTATGAAGGTTTATGAAATCGAAGTATGCCTTGCGTCCATCACGAGTGGTAGAATGACTGTGTACACATGATGCAGAAAGGTCACTCTTGAAGACTTCCAACATTAGTACCCAGAAGAAGGCACACTGCTTGACGAAGAGGTCACGGGTATAACCCTGAAGCGTAGCTGGAGGCCAAGTTTCATCGAGGAATGTCTCTGTATCGATGTCGTATGCCTCGAGTTTAGCTTTGAAACCGACGAGCCAGTGTTCGAATCTCGAGTCATTTGTGAGGGGTGTAAAGGACTTTTCATCTCGTGCTTTTCGGCACCATGATTTGTACTTTACCTGCTGAGGGGACTTTTTGTTAATTCCCGCCGGAGGAGGTGGTGGGTTCAGAGCAGATTCATTACGCAAGCGTTGGGCACGTTCTTCGCGAAATGACTGGAATTCCGTGTAAGTATATGACTTTACATCTTTCCAGTTCCTCTCGTCATCTTCTAGGGCGACATCTTCTTCTTGTAGGTCGATAGCGAAATCCGCAAGTGCTTCTATGCTCCTTTGGATGGATCGAGGGATATGCGTTGGCAATCCTCCCTCCGTATAGGTAAGTTCACGTGCAAAATCCGTTTCGATAAGTGCGTCGAGGAACGACTTCCACTCGCATAATCCGCCTTCTTTGAGAGCTAGGCACAACTTGCTAGTAATCTCACTTGTTACGTTGAGTAAGGATATGAGTATCTTTCTCATATCAGCATCGAAGCTGGGAAAGCATTCGATAGTGGTGACTTCGGCGTCATTCTTCTCTTCGCCTCCGAGTGCATTGCCGGGCATCAACGGTATGTTCGGCATCTGTGGTGGTTCCAAGCCTTGGAAAGAATTGCGCGGTGACTGAGAATGGGAACTGCTTTGTGTACGATGTGCGATGTGCATATGCCAGCGTAGGGATTGTGTTCAATTCCGTTCCTGTTCCTTCTTGTGTGCAAGCCTTCTTAGAGCTTGCGACTGTTAATCTATTATTTTCCTTCTGAATCCGATTCGTTGAGAGTCTGATTCAAAGGCTTCTGACGAACAGCAACGCTGCGTTAGTGTGTTAGTAGACAAACGATTGTACTCTACGCGTGACAATTGTGGTTGGATACTTTCGGCAACGGATAATCGGACTACAGGCGAGACTAGGGAAACCCCAGATCTCCTCTTGCTGTGACTTATTCAGATTGCAGCGAGACAGACCTTAGTATGTAGATTACAAGTAGTTGGTAGCAACTAGTGTGAATTTTGGGATATAAATCAGTTGAATGTTAAAAGTATGAGATAAAGTGAAATCTTGCCAAAATGCAAGATATCTCTTTTATTGAGATGAATACGTTGCAACTGCTGTTGCGTAGTGCTGAGATTACTCGCTGATTATTTCCGTACATGTATTAGTCGTTGACCATATATATTTGTATGCATGTATATGTATTGTGTGAGAATCACATGCCAACGGTTTTCTTCTCTTGTTCCGTTAGGAAGACTCCATGAAATGTTTATCATTAAGGTCAGGAATTGCTCCCGTAGCTCGTGTGATATTTTATGAAGTCAGAGTTTGCTCACCGAAGAATGATGGCAATACTGTAAAACAGGGATTGCTCACCGTTAATGCGCGATGGGAATCGATGCACCGTGGGAATCGATATGCCGTGGGAATCGATTACTTAGATGGATACGGGACTCATTGATTCATGCGCATAGGAAATCTACCCTTTGGTAGCTTTGGTACTTCTGGTCACGAAAGGACTTTAATAAGTCACAGCAAGAAGAGATCTGGCGTTTCCATAGTCTTGCCTGTAGTCCGATTATCCGTTGCCGAAAGTATCCAAACACAATTGTCACGCGTAGAGTACAATCGTTTGTCTACTAACACACTAACGCAGCGTTGCTGTTCTTCAGAAGCCTTTGAATCAGACTCTCAATGGATCGGATTCAGAAGGAAAATAATAGATTAACAGTCGCAAGCTCTAAAGTGGCTTGCACACAAAACGAACAGGAACGGAATTGAATACAATCCCTACGCTGGCATATGCCAATCGCACATCGTACACGAAGCAGATTTCATTCTCAGTCACCGCGCAATTCCTTCGAAGGATCGGAACCGTCACAAATGCCGAACATACCGGTAATGCCCGCCAATGTATTTGGGGGCGAGAACAACACAGGTGATGTCGAAGTTACTACTGCCAACCATTTTCCCAGTTTTGATACTGATATGAAAACGGTACTCATATCCCTACTTCGCGTAACAAGTGAGGAAAATAACAAGTTGTGTTTAGCTCTCAAGGAAGGCAGATTATGCGAGTGGAATGCATTTCTCGATGCACTTATCGAACCGGATTTTGCACGCGAGCTTACCTATACTGAGGGAGGACTACCAACGCATATCCCTCGATCCATCCAAAGGATCATAGAGGCACTTGCGGAGTTCGCTCTCGAACTACAAGAAGACGAAAAAGAATGGAAAGATGTAAAATCATATACGTATAAGAAATTCCAACCATTCTGCATGGAACGTGCCCTACGTATGCAGAACGAATCTGTTCTGAACCCTCCACCTCCTCCACCGGGAAGTAACAAAAAGTCACCTCAGCAGGTGAAGTACGAGTCTTGTTGGTGCCGAAAAGCACGGGATGAAAAGTATTTTACGCCCCTCACGAATGACTCAAGATTCGAACATTGGCTTGTAGGTTTCAAAGCTAAACTCAAGGCATACGACATAGGCACAGAAACATTCCTTGATGAAGCCTGGCCTCCAGCTGCTCTTCAAGGTTATACACGTGACCTTTTCATCAAACAGTGTGCCTTCTTCTGGGTACTAATGTTGGAAGTCTTCAAAAGCGATCTCTCCGCATCGTGTGTACACAGCCATTCTACCACTTGTAATGGACGTCAAGCATACTTTGATTTCGTAAACCTTCACAGCGAATCAAAAGCCAAGGTATATGACAATTTGACTCAACTACAAGCATTGCTAAAGTTGAATCTCAGCAATTGGAAAGAATCCAAAGTGAAATTCATCACACATTGGTCTGATGAATTAAATCACCTCAACAAGCTCCATCCGCCCAACAAGCCCCTTGAGTACCATACTGCAAAATCAGCATTATGTCAGGCATGCTATTCCAGCTTTCAGCTAAGTGAACAGTTTGCCAAAGTCAAGGATCCAGGTGGGACGAATAGCACCGTGACAGATGCAGTCGTTGAAGCAGCTGCTATTCACAAACTTAAAATCACGCTTCTACTCGAAGCAACTCGACTCGATTCCCAGTCCGCGATGGCTGCTCCTCGATCGACTGTACGTGCACACGTTCATGACTTCCCATCTGAACAAAGCCAAAACCATGACGACTATGCTCTCCCTATCAAATTTGAAGGAGACTATCAAGACTATGCGGTATTTAAGGCTGGACGTACCCCTGACCCTACCACGCGCCTACCCACAAACATATGGAAGGCCCTGTCACGTCAGGACATGAAAAGTTGGCTAAGTTTTTCTCCGGAAGGCAAGAAAATCGTGGTCGCATCGTTACGACACGACTTACTCTCAAAGGATCAACCTGATCCCAACAATGTCAAGCCCATCACCCGAAAGGCATATCAACATGGACACTCCATATCATTCCAAGAAGACGATACTTTGAACAAAGACGAACATGCCAATTCCGCAGCAGACCTACATCCTGCTGTAGAAAATGATCGTAGAGGTGTTTTCCATGCATCATTAGGTGTATACAAATCAACAACCTCTTCATCCAAGGACCAACGACCTCTCAAGTCTTCCGTGTCACCCGCGCATCCCGCTCGATTCCTTTCAGACAACCCTGACATTCGGTACAAAAAGGACGGTGACACCCAAATACCTGTAGGAACATCCTCATATACCGCCAATTTTCACCAGTGGTATAATCCTGACGACGATCTGACCTTTCCTAACGATAGTCCAGTAACGTCGTACACATACCGCATACACAAAACTACGGTTACTAGTCCTGGTTTTGCCATGGTAGATTGCGGCGCAAATGGTTGCATCATCGGCAATGATGCATGCCTCATCTCCAAGGATATCCCACCACGATATGTCAATGTCACCGGCATTAACAATCACCAGGTACAAAATATTCCCATTGCTACATGCGGAGCTTATTCCATATCGAATAGAGGTCCCGTCATCCTCATTTTCAATGAATGTGCATATACAGGCCAACACCCTTCTATATTGTCCTCCGGCCAGATGGAAGCATATTTTTCCACTGTCGATGACACATTCATCAAAGCGGGCGGTGGACAGGTAATCACCACCTCCAATGGATATGCACTGCCTCTTAGCATACGACACGGTTTACCATACCTTGCGATGCAAAAGTACACAACTATTGAGTTTGACATGCTCCCACATGTTATCATGACATCCGATAAGCACTGGGACCCGTCTGTTCTTGATACCACTATCAGTGCAAAAGATGAACACTTTCTCCAGAAATATCCTCCTCAGCCACAGCAACAAATTCCTTTCGTGACCAGAAGTACCAAAGCTACCAAAAGGTAGATTTCCTATGCGCATGAATCAATGAGTCCCGTATCCATCTAAGTAATCGATTCCCACGGGATATCGATTCCCACGGCGCACTGATTCCCATCGCGCATAAACGGTGAGCAATCCCTGTCTTACGATATTGCCATTGTTCTTCGGTGAGCAAACTCTGATTTCATAAAATATCACACGAGCTACAGGAGCAATTCCTGACCTTAATGATAAACATTTCATGGAGTCTTCCTAACGGAACAAGAGAAGAAAACCGTTGGCATGTGATTCTCACACAATACATATACATGCATACAAATATATATGGTCAACGACTAATACATGTACGGAAATAATCAGCGAGTAATCTCAGCACTACGCAACAGCAGTTGCAACGTATTCATCTCAATAAAAGAGATATCTTGCATTTTGGCAAGATTTCACTTTATCTCATACTTTTAACATTCAACTGATTTATATCCCAAAATTCACACTAGTTGCTACCAACTACTTGTAATCTACATACTAAGGTCTGTCTCGCTGCAATCTGAATAAGTCACAGCAAGAGGAGATCTGGCGATTCCCTAGTCTCGCCTGTAGTCCGATTATCCGTTGCCGAAAGTATCCAAACACAATTGTCACGCATAGAGTACAATCGTTCGTCTACTAACACACTAACACAGCGTTGCTGTTCGTCAGAAGCCTTTGAATCAGACTCTCAACGAATCGGATTCAGAAGGAAAATAATAGATTAACAGTCGCAAGCTCTAAGAAGGCTTGCACACAAGAAGGAACAGGAACGGAATTGAACATAATCCCTACGCTGGCATATGCACATCGCACATCGCACAAGAAGCAGTTCCCATTCTCAGTTACCACGCACTTCCTTCCAAGGCTCCGAACCACCACAGATGCCGAACATACCAGTACCAGTAATGGCCGTCAATGCACTCGGAGGCGAAGAGAAGAATGACGCCGAAGTCACCACTATCGAACGCTTTCCCAGCTTCGATGCTGATATGAGAAAGATACTCATATCATTACTCAACGTAACAAGTGAGATTACTAGCAAGTTGTGCCTAGCTCTCAAAGAAGGCGGATTATACGAGTGGAAGTCGTTCCTCGACGCACTTATCGAACCGGATTTTGCACGCGAACTTACCTATATGGAGCGAGGATTGGCAACGCATATCCCTCGATCCATCCAAAGGAGCATAGAAGCACTTGCGGATTTCGCTATCGACCTACAAGAAGAAGGTGTCGACCTAGGAGAAGACCAGAAGGACTGGAAAGATGTAAAGTCATATACATACATGGAATTCCAGGCATTCCGCGGAGAGCGTGCCCAACGCTTACGTAACAAATCTGTTCTGAACCCACCACCTCCTCCGGCGGGAAGTAACAAAAAGTCCCCTCAGCAGGTAAAGTACGAATCATGGTGCCAAAAAGCACGAGATGAAAAGTCCTTTACACCCCTCACAAATGACTCGAGATTCGAACACTGGCTCGTCGGTTTCAAAGCTAAACTCGAAGCATACGACATCGATACAGAGACATTCCTTGATGAAACTTGGCCTCCAGCCACGCTTGTGGGTTACACCCGTGATCTCTACATCAAACAATGTGCCTTCTTCTGGGTACTAATGTTGGAAGTCTTCAAGAGTGACCTTTCTGCATCATGTGTACACAGTCATTCTACCACTCATGATGGACGCCAGGCCTACTTCGACTTCGTAAACCTTCATAGCCAATCAAAAGCAAAGGTATACGACAACTCGACCCAGCTACAAGCGTTGCTCAAGTTGAACCTCAACAATTGGAAGGAATCCAAAGTGAAATTCATCACACATTGGTTTGACGAATTGAATCACCTCAACAAGCTCCGTCCTCCCAACAAGCCCCTCGAGTATCACACTGTAAAATCAGCATTGTGTCAGGCATGTTATTCCAGCTTCCAGCTAAGCGAACAGTTTGCCAAAGTCAAGGATCCAGGTGGGACGAATAGCACCGTAACGGATGCAGTTGCCGAAGCCGCTGCTATCCACGATCTTAAAATCACGCTTTTACTCGAAGCAACTCGACTTGATTCCCAGTCTGCGATGTCTGCTCCTCGGTCGACCGTACGTGCACACGTTCATGATTTCTCTTCTGACTCGATCCAACACCATGATGACTATGCTCTTCCCATCGAATTTGAAGGAGACTATCAAGATTATGCTGTGTTCAAGGCTGGACGTACCCCTGACCCTACCACAAGGTTGCCTACAAACATATGGAAGGCCTTGTCACGCCAGGACATGAAGAGTTGGCTCAGTTTTTCTCCGGAAGGAAAGAAAATCGTGGTTGCCTCATTGCGACACGACTTACTTAACACTAACCAACCTGACCCCAACAGTGTCAAACCCATTACCCGAAAGGCATACCAACATGAACACTCGGTATCTTTTCAAGAAGACGATACTTCGACCAAGGATGAGCATGCCAATTCTGCAGCAGACCTACATCCTGCTGTAGAGAATGATCGTAGAGGCGTTTTCCATGCATCTCTAGGTGTATACAAATCAACGACCTCCTCGTCTAAGGACCAGCGACCTCTCAAGTCTTCCGTGTCACCCGCGCATCCAGCTCGATTCCTTTCAAACAACCCTGACATTCAGTACAAAAAGGACGGTGACACTCAAATACCTGTCGGAACACCATCGTATTCCGCCAATTTTCACCAGTGGTATACTCCCGAGGATGATCTCACCTTTCCTAATGATGGGCCCGTAACGTCATACACATACCGCATACACAAAACTACGGTTACTAGCCCTGGTTTTGCCATGGTCGATCGCGGCGCAAATGGCTGCATCATCGGTAATGATGCATGTCTCATCTCCAAGGATATTCCACCACGATATGTTAACGTCACCGGCATTAACAATCATCAGGTACAAAACATTCCCATTGCTACATGCGGAGCATATTCCATGTCGAACAGAGGCCCCGTCATTCTTATTTTCAATGAATGTGCCTATACAGGACGACATCCTTCTATATTGTCATCCGGCCAGATGGAAGCATATTTTTCCACTGTAGACGACACGTCCATCAAAGCAGGCGGAGGACAGGTCATCACCACCTCCGATGGCTATGCACTGCCTCTTAGCATACGACACGGTTTACCATACCTTGCGATGCGGAAGTATACGACTGTCGAATTTGACACGTTACCACATGTTATCATGACGTCCGATAAACATTGGGACCCATCTGTTCTCGATACCACGATCAGTGCAAAGGATGAACAATTTCATCAGAAATATCCTCCCCAACCACAGCAACTCCCTTATGCCGATTACGACGAATATGGGAACCCACGCTGCCTTGAAGGATTAGATATATCTGTTTCTCCAGGGTCCTCCACGGTCACATCCCTCAGCTCGTATTCCAGCCATTCCACCGGATCTCCCTTTCTTCCAATTGATGATCATAAGAACAATGATCGCTCCTTTTGGCTTACTTCCACTGACTACGCCCATCACGAACGTCTCGCATGCTGCGCGCCAAACGCAGTCTCTGGAACAGTCACTGCGTTTCCGACAGATTGTACAGCAAGTGACACTACACGCATTGCAGCTACGCCCCGTGAAAGATACCCAAATGAACATGACTACTTATCCCTGAAACCTTTCTTTTGTTGGGTTTCCACCGATCGCATCAAAGCTACTTTTGAAAACTCAACCCAATACGGTTCGTTAGCGGTTAGCCCTGATGGTAACATTTTCAAACGGTTTCATTCCCCTCAACCGGCCATGAACGTTCGCCCCTTCAATGACGATGTTATGTCCAATGCAGTCTATTCAGATGTCCCAGCAATTGATGGTGGATCCAAGATTGCTCAGATCTTCTTTGGCCGCAAATCGCATATTATTCACGTTGAAGAAATGCGTACCACCGGCGATTTTCTACCCTGCTTTCAGAACTTTGTTCGAAAATGGGGCAGACCCATCCGCCTCCTTTGCGACCACGGTAACTATCAATCAAGCAAGAAAGTCATGGATTACCTCAAGATGTTATGGATTGGACTCTGGCAAAGTGAACCGTACCATCAACATCAGAATCAATTCGAACGACGATACCAAACGTTCAAACGCATTGTCAATCGCGTCATGGATCGTACCGGCACACCACCACACATGTGGTTACTGTGCATGACATACGTCGCGGGTCTCCTTAATGTTGTCTCTGACCCTACGCTGTCCGATAAACAACCGATCTTCATTGCCACGGGTACAATTGGCGACATCAGCGCATACACCAGTTTCTTCTGGTTTGAACCTGTGTATTTCAAGACCAATGACTCTCCTTTCGGTACCAAATCTACCGAACGCCTAGGTCATTTCGTCGGCATTGCCGAACATGTTGGCAATGGACTCTGCTTTCGAATCTGGGATCCAGTTACCAACAAGTTACTCGACCGGTCCGGTGTTCGCTCAGTATAGGTAAGCTCGCGTGCAAAATCCGGTTCGATAAGTGCATCGAGAAATGCATTCCACTCGCATAATCTGCCTTCCTTGAGAGCTAAACACAACTTGTTATTTTCCTCACTTGTTACGCGAAGTAGGGATATGAGTACCGTTTTCATATCAGTATCAAAACTGGGAAAATGGTTGGCAGTAGTAACTTCGACATCACCTGTGTTGTTCTCGCCCCCAAATACATTGGCGGGCATTACCGGTATGTTCGGCATTTGTGACGGTTCCGATCCTTCGAAGGAATTGCGCGGTGACTGAGAATGAAATCTGCTTCGTGTACGATGTGCGATTGGCATATGCCAGCGTAGGGATTGTATTCAATTCCGTTCCTGTTCGTTTTGTGTGCAAGCCACTTTAGAGCTTGCGACTGTTAATCTATTATTTTCCTTCTGAATCCGATCCATTGAGAGTCTGATTCAAAGGCTTCTGAAGAACAGCAACGCTGCGTTAGTGTGTTAGTAGACAAACGATTGTACTCTACGCGTGACAATTGTGTTTGGATACTTTCGGCAACGGATAATCGGACTACAGGCAAGACTATGGAAACGCCAGATCTCTTCTTGCTGTGACTTATTAAAGTCCTTTCGTGACCAGAAGTACCAAAGCTACCAAAGGGTAGATTTCCTATGCGCATGAATCAATGAGTCCCGTATCCATCTAAGTAATCGATTCCCACGGCATATCGATTCCCACGGTGCATCGATTCCCATCGCGCATTAACGGTGAGCAATCCCTGTTTTACAGTATTGCCATCATTCTTCGGTGAGCAAACTCTGACTTCATAAAATATCACACGAGCTACGGGAGCAATTCCTGACCTTAATGATAAACATTTCATGGAGTCTTCCTAACGGAACAAGAGAAGAAAACCGTTGGCATGTGATTCTCACACAATACATATACATGCATACAAATATATATGGTCAACGACTAATACATGTACGGAAATAATCAGCGAGTAATCTCAGCACTACGCAACAGCAGTTGCAACGTATTCATCTCAATAAAAGAGATATCTTGCATTTTGGCAAGATTTCACTTTATCTCATACTTTTAACATTCAACTGATTTATATCCCAAAATTCACACTAGTTGCTACCAACTACTTGTAATCTACATACTAAGGTCTGTCTCGCTGCAATCTGAATAAGTCACAGCAAGAGGAGATCTGGGGTTTCCCTAGTCTCGCCTGTAGTCCGATTATCCGTTGCCGAAAGTATCCAACCACAATTGTCACGCGTAGAGTACAATCGTTTGTCTACTAACACACTAACGCAGCGTTGCTGTTCGTCAGAAGCCTTTGAATCAGACTCTCAACGAATCGGATTCAGAAGGAAAATAATAGATTAACAGTCGCAAGCTCTAAGAAGGCTTGCACACAAGAAGGAACAGGAACGGAATTGAACACAATCCCTACGCTGGCATATGCACATCGCACATCGTACACAAAGCAGTTCCCATTCTCAGTCACCGCGCAATTCTTTCCAAGGCTTGGAACCACCACAGATGCCGAACATACCGTTGATGCCCGGCAATGCACTCGGAGGCGAAGAGAAGAATGACGCCGAAGTCACCACTATCGAATGCTTTCCCAGCTTCGATGCTGATATGAGAAAGATACTCATATCCTTACTCAACGTAACAAGTGAGATTACTAGCAAGTTGTGCCTAGCTCTCAAAGAAGGCGGATTATGCGAGTGGAAGTCGTTCCTCGACGCACTTATCGAACCGGATTTTGCACGTGAACTTACCTATACGGAGGGAGGATTGCCAACGCATATCCCTCGATCCATCCAAAGGAGCATAGAAGCACTTGCGGATTTCGCTATCGACCTACAAGAAGAAGATGTCGCCCTAGAAGATGACGAGAGGAACTGGAAAGATGTAAAGTCATATACTTACACGGAATTCCAGTCATTTCGCGAAGAACGTGCCCAACGCTTGCGTAATGAATCTGCTCTGAACCCACCACCTCCTCCGGCGGGAATTAACAAAAAGTCCCCTCAGTAGGTAAAGTACAAATCATGGTGCCGAAAAGCACGAGATGAAAAGTCCTTTACACCCCTCACAAATGACTCGAGATTCGAACACTGGCTCGTCGGTTTCAAAGCTAAACTCGAGGCATACGACATCGATACAGAGACATTCCTCGATGAAACTTGGCCTCCAGCTACGCTTCAGGGTTATACCCGTGACCTCTTCGTCAAGCAGTGTGCCTTCTTCTGGGTACTAATGTTGGAAGTCTTCAAGAGTGACCTTTCTGCATCATGTGTACACAGTCATTCTACCACTCGTGATGGACGCAAGGCATACTTCGATTTCATAAACCTTCATAGCAAATCAAAAGCAAAGGTATACGACAAATCGACTCAGCTACAAGCTTTGCTCAAGTTGAACCTCAACAATTGGAAGGAATCCAAAGTGAAATTCATCACACATTGGTTTGACGAATTGAATCACCTAAACAAGCTCCGTCCTCCCAACAAGCCCCTTGAGTACCATACTGTTAAATCAGCATTGTGTCAGGCATGCTATTCCAGCTTCCAGCTAAGCGAACAGTTTGCCAAAGTCAAGGATCCAGGTGGGATGAATAGCACCGTAACGGATGCAGTTGCCGAAGCCGCTGCTATCCACGATCTCAAAATCACGCTTTTACTTGAAGCAACTTGACTTGATTCCCAGTCCGCGATGTCTGCTCCTCGGTCGACCGTACGTGCACACGTTCATGATTTTTCTTCTGGATCAAGCCAACACCATGATGACTATGCTCTCCCCATCGAATTTGAAGGAGACTATCAAGATTATGCTGTGTTTAAGGCTGGACGCACCCCTGACCCTACCACAAGGTTGCCTACAAACATATGGAAGGCCTTGTCACGTCAGGACATGAAGAGTTGGCTCAGTTTTTCTCCTGAAGGCAAGAAAATCGTGGTTGCCTCATTGCGACACGACTTACTTAACACTAACCAACCTGACCCCAACAGTGTCAAACCCATTACCCGGAAAGCATACCAACATGAACACTCGGTATCTTTTCGAGAAGACGATACTTCGACCAAGGATGAGCATGCCAATTCCGCAGCAGACCTTCATCCTGCTGTAGAGAATGATCGTAGAGGTGTTTTCCATGCATCCCTAGGTGTATACAAATCAACGACCTCTTCGTCTAAGGACCAGCGACCTCTCAAGTCTTCCATGTCACCCACGCATCCCGCTCGATTCCTTTCAGACAACCCTGACATTCAGTACAAAAAGGACGGCGACACCCAAATACCTATGGGAACACCATCGTATTCCGCCAATTTTCACCAGTGGTATACTCCCGAAGATGATCTCACCTTCCCTAATGATGGTTCCGTAACGTCATACACATACCGTATACACAAAACTACGGTTACTAGCCCTGGTTTTGCCATGGTCGATCGCGGCGCAAATGGCTGCATCATCGGTAATGATGCGTGTCTCATCTCCAAGGATATCCCACCACGATATGTTAACGTCACCGGCATTAACAATCATCAGGTACAAAATATCCCCATTGCTACATGCGGAGCATATTCCATGTCGAACAGAGGCCCCGTCATTCTCATTTTCAATGAATGTGCCTATACAGGACGACATCCTTCTATATTGTCATCCGGTCAGATGGAAGCATATTTTTCAACTGTCGACGACACGTCCATCAAAGCAGGCGGAGGACAGGTCATCACCACCTCCGATGGCTATGCACTGCCTCTTAGTATACGACACGGTTTACCATACCTTGCGATGCGAAAGTATACGACTGTTGAATTTGACACGCTACCACATGTTATCATGACATCTGATAAACATTGGGACCCATCTGTTCTCGTTACCACGATCAGTGCAAAAGATGAACAATTTCTCCAGAAATATCCTCCCCAACCACAGCAACTCCCTTATGCCGATTACGACGAATATGGGAACCCACGCTGCCTTGAAGGATTAGATATCTCTATTTCTCCAGGGTCCTCCACGGTCACATCCCTCAGCTTGTATTCCAGTCATTCTACTCGATCTCCCTTTCTTCCTATTGATGATCATAGGACCAACGATCGCTCCTTTTGGCTTACTTCCACCGACTACGCTCATCAAGAACGTCTCGCATGCTGCGCGCTACCCGCAGTCTCTGGAACAGTCACTGCGTTTCCGACAGATTGTACAGCCAGTGACACTACACGCATTGCAGCTACGCCCCGCGAAAGATACCCAAATGAACATGACTACTTATCCCTGAAACCTTTCTTTTGTTGGGTTTCCACCGATCGCATCAAAGCTACTTTTGAAAACTCAACCCAATATGGTTCGTTAGCGGTTAGCCCTGATGGTAACATTTTCAAACGGTTTCATTCCCCTCAACCGGCCATGAACGTTCGCCCCTTCAATGACGATGTTATGTCCAATGCAGTCTATTCAGATGTCCCAGCAATTGATGGTGGATCCAAGATTGCTCAGATCTTCTTTGGCCGCAAATCACATATTATACATGTTGAGGAAATGCGTACCACCGGCGGTTTCCTCTCCTGCTTTCAGAACTTTGTTCGAAAATGGGGCAGGCCCATCCTCCTCCTTTGCGACCACGGTAACTATCAATCCAGTAAAAAGGTAATGGATTACCTCAAAATGTTATGGATTGGACTCTGGCAAAGTGAACCGTATCATCAACACCAGAATCAATTCGAACGACGATACCAAACGTTCAAACGCATTGTCAATCGCGTCATGGATCGTACCGGCACACCACCACACATGTGGTTACTGTGCATGACATACGTCGCGGGTCTCCTTAATGTTGTCTCTGACCCTACGCTGTCCGATAAACAACCGATCTTCATTGCCACGGGTACAATTGGCGACATCAGCGCATACACCAGTTTCTTCTGGTTTGAACCTGTGTATTTCAAGACCAATGACTCTCCTTTCGGTACCAAATCTACCGAACGCCTAGGTCATTTCGTCGGCATTGCCGAACATGTTGGCAATGGACTCTGCTTTCGAATCTGGGATCCAGTTACCAACAAGTTACCAGACCGGTCCGGTGTTCGATCTGCTCTTACAACTGAGTCACGTAACAAGCTCGCGGGCTTATTTACTGATGATGGTTTCATCAAATGGCGTAATGCAAAGGATTCCTTACCCCGTCTATACGCCACTGGAGAAGCTCCAGCTTTCAAACATGGGGAGCATACCAATCAGAATAAACTCATTGACGAGTCTACTAAACCAAACAGCTCAGTTTCCCCTAACGGTTCACCTAATGATTGTGACACCGCCGATGACACCGTTCCATCTGCACCAACAGATACCACGCCCCACGCACCTGGCACTCAACCAATTCTTCAACCACCCACCCACCCCTCGTTACCGAGCTTTCTTTATAAGAAGGTCGATGACAGCCCAAGCTGGTCACCTTCTCCACTCCCTAACAACTATGGGGAGAGTTTTGATGGTCCTCCTACGACACACATCTTCAGCAAGACATCCGATGGCGTTCTCCTTACTGAAGATGATTTTGATCCACCGGAATTAGCATACTTTGATGTTAGTGACGTCACAACTCCACACACCAACCCCGCTACTCCTTCAGTAGACCCATCACAGGTAGTTGTTACCGACGAAGAAGGCAACGCACAATTTGACGATGATGGTAAACCAATTACCATTCCTACGATCCCGATTGCCGATCTACAAGGACGTTCCTTCCTTGTAACCAATCTCGATGGCACCCGGAAACGTCTCACCATCGTCGATGTTGAAGACAGTCTTGAACGCAATAAAGACTTCATCAAGTTCAAGTGCAAACACTCCGATGACGAACTCGATGATATCATTGCATACAATGACGTCATGAATTACATCCATCGTGATTCAACACAAGAAGACGGCAAACTCTGGTTGTTTCGCCGCATCCTAGGACACCAAGGTCCACTGGATAACAAGCATCCTCAATACAAAGGTTCCAAGTATAACCTCTGGATTGAATGGGAGAATATGGAACGCACATATGAACCTCTGGCCAATATTGCGGCTGATGACCCAGTCACCGTTGCAAAATATGGGAAAGACAACAACTTGCTTGACCTCCCAGGTTGGAAACGTCTCAGGAGAATCACCAACCTAGCCCGACGAACCAAGAAACTTGATCGACTCGTGCACCAAGCCAAACTACCTTCTTTCCGTACCACTCTGCAGTATCAATATGGATTCAAAGTGCCTCGTAACCACGAAGAAGCCCTCCGATTTGATCAAGCCAACGGGAACACCAAATGGGAAGATGCCACCACTCTGGAAATGGCACAACTCAATGAATACAATACATTCATTGATAAAGGCGTATACAAGGCAAGCTCTCCCATATGCCGATTACGACGAATACGGAAATCCACGTTGCCTTGAAGGATTGGATATCTCTGTATCCCCCGGCTCTTCCACGGTCACGTCCCTCAGTTCATATTCCAGCCAATCCACTCGGTCTCCCTTCCTTCCTATTAATGATCATAGAACCAACAATCGCTCATTTTGGCTTACTTCCACCGACTACATCCACCAGGAACGCCTCGCATGCTGCACTTTACCTGAAGCCTCTGGGACAGTCACTGCGTTTCCGACGGATTGTACTGCCAGTGATACTACACGTATTGCAGCTACGCCCCGCAAGAGATACCCCAACGAACATGACTACTTGTCCCTGAAACCTTTCTTTTGTTGGGTTTCCACTGATCGCATCAAAGCCACGTTTGAAAACTCAACCCAATATGGTTCATTAGCGGTTAGCCCTGATGGAAACATTTTCAAACGTTTCCATTCCCCCCAACCGGCCATGAACGTTTGACCCTTCAATGACAACATTATGTCCGATGCTGTATATTCGGATGTCCCAGCAATTGATGGTGGCTCCAAGATTGCTCAGATCTTCTTCGGCCAAAAGTCACATAATATACACATTGAAGAAATGCGTACCACCGGCGATTTTCTATCTTGCTTCCAGAACTTCGTTCGAAAATGGGGCAGGCCCATTCGCCTCCTTTGCAACCACGGTAACTACCAATCTAGTAAGAAGGTCATCGATTATCTCAAAATGCTATGGATTGGACTCTGGCAAAGTGAACCTTATCACCAACACCAGAATCAATTCGAACGTCGATATCAAACGTTCAAACGAATTGTCAATCGCCTCATGGATCGTACAGGCACACCACCACATCTATGGCTACTGTGCATGACATACGTTGCTGGTCTCCTCAATGTTATTTCTGATCGTACGCTGTCAGACAAACAACCGATCTTCATTGCTACCGGTACACTTGGCGACATCAGCGCATACACCAGTTTCTTCTGGTTTGAACCTGTTTATTTCAAGACCAATGACTCCCCTTTTGGTACCCAGTCTACCGAACGTCTAGGTCACTTCGTCGGCATCGCCGAACATGTTGGCAATGGGCTCTGCTTCCGAATCTGGGATCCAGTTACCAACAAGTTACTTGACCGGTCCGGTGTCTGATCTGCTCTTACGCCTGAGTCCCGCAACAAACGCGCGGGCCTATTCACTGATGATGGTTTCATCAAATGGCGTAACGCAAAAGATTCCTTGTCCCGTTTATACGCCACTGGCAACGCTCCAGCATTCAAACATGGGGAGCATACCACTCAGAATAACCACATTGATGATTCTACAAAACAGGGCAACTCAGTTCCTCCTAGCGTTTCACCCGCTGATTCTGACACCGCCGATGACACCATCCCATCTGTACCCAACGATCAACCAGGTACAACACCTCCCACATCTGGCTCTCAAACTATTCTTCAACCACCTCCCCACCCCTCGTTACCGAGCTTTCTTTATAAGAAGGTCGATGACAGCCCAAGCTGGTCCCCTTCTCCACTCCCTAACAACTATGGGAAGAGTCTTGATGGTCCTCCTACGACACACATCTTCAGCAAGACCTCCGATGGCGTTCTCCTTACTGAAGACGATTTTGATCCACCGGAATTAGCATACTTTGATGTTAGTGACGTCACAACTCCACACACCAACCCCGCTACTCCCTCAGTAGACCCATCACAGGTAGTTGTTACCAACAAAGAAGGCAATGCACAATTTGATGATGATGGTAAACCAATTACCATTCCTACGATCCCGATTGCCAATCTACAAGGACGATCCTTCCTTGTAACCAACCCCGATGGCACTCGGAAGCGTCTTACCATCGTCGATGTAGAAGACAGTCTTGAACGCAACAAAGACTTCATCAAGTTCAAGTGCAAACACTCTGATGACGAACTTAATGATATCATTGCATACAATGATGTCATGAATTACATCCATCGTGATTCAACCCAAGAAGACGGCAAACTTTGGTCATTTTGCCGCATCCTAGGACACCAAGGTCCGCTGGATAACAAGCATCCCCAATACAAAGGTTCCAAGTATAACCTTTGGATTGAATGGGAAAATATGGAACAAACATATGAACCTCTGGCCAACATTGCGGCTGATGACCCTGTCACCGTTGCGAAATATGGGAAAGACAACAACTTGCTTGACCTCCCGGGTTGGAAACGCCTTAAGCGAATCACCAACCTAGCACGACGAACCAAGAAACTTGATCGACTCGTGCACCAAGCCAAACTTTGTTCTTTCCGTACAACTCCACAGTACCAATACGGATTCAAAGTACCTCGTAACCACGAAGAAGCCCTCCGATTTGATCAAGCCAACGGAAACACCAAATGGGAACATGCCACCACTCTGGAAATGGAATAACTCAATGAATATAATACATTCATTGATAAAGGCGTGTACAAGACAAGCTCCATTCCCCCCGGGTTCCAACAGATCAAGGTACACATGATATATGCTGTCAAGCACGATGGTAGACACAAGGCTCGTCTCGTTGCTAACGGTAATCTAACTGAGGCCCCTATCCACAGTGTTTACGCAGGTGTCGTATCTCTCCGCGGCCTACGTATGTGCCTATTCCTAGCTGAACTGAACGAACTGGAAGCATGGGGTACCGACATAGGTAATGCCTACCTAGAAGCAGTTACCTGCGAGAAAGTATGCATCAAGGCAGGTACCGAATTCGGATTGCTGGAAGGCCACCTATTGATCATTTACAAAGCCCTATATGGCCTCAGATCCTCAGGCAAGTGTTTTGGAGACTTACTCGCGGCTTGTCTCATCGAACTCGGCTTCGAAAGATCCCACGCAGAACCAGAAATATTCCTCAAGCCTGGTACGAACAAGCATGGTGAACGTGTATATGAACTTATATGCACATATGTCGATGACCTATGTCTTTGCATGGCAGATCCCAATTCCTTCTTGAAGATATTGCAATTGTCACCATATAACTTCAAACTGAAGGGATCCGGACCTATGAACTTTCACCTAGGTTGTGGATCTGAGCGCGACGCACATGGTGTTCTCTGTATGAATCCCATCAAGTTCATCGAAAAGATGGAAGCGTCTTACGAACAAATGTTTGGATGCAAACCTAACACTAGGTTCCAATCACCCATTGCAGAGAACGATCATCCCGAATTGGACTCCTCAGCCTTTCTCGAGGAAACTGGTATACAGAAACACCAAAGTATGATCGGTTCACTCCAATGGATCATCGCTATTGGTCGTTTCGATGTACAAACAGCCGTGATGACGCTCTCGAGTTTCAGAGCTCAACCACGAGATGGGCATCTTGAACGTGCCAAACGTATCTATGGGTATATCTCCAAGTTTAGACATTTTAAAATCAGATTCCGCGTGGAACCCCCAGATTTTATACTGACTAAACCCGACACCATCGACTGGTCCAACACCGTCTATGGGGAGCATTCTGAAGAGCTACCCGACGACGCTCCTGCACCACTTGGGAAGACAGTAGTGTTGACACATTTCTATGACGCCAACCTCATGCATGATATTCTTAGCGGTAAGGCTGTAACCGGCATTCTTCATTTCGCGAACAAGACTCCCATGATGTGGTTCTCAAAGAAACAGTCTACTACAGAAACAGCCACCTTTGGAGCTGAATTTGTTGCAGGAAGAACTTGCATCGAACAGATCGTTGATCTACGCCACTCATTCCGATACCTCGGAACATGAGTCCATGATATCTCCTACTCTTGGGGTGACAACGAAAAGATGATCCAAACGTTGACCTTCCCTTACGCAAGGTTGCATAAGTGTCACAACATTCTATCGTTTCACTACGTACGGAGCATGATAGCGAGAGGTTTCATTTTAATGATGCACATCCCAGGTAAGGATAACTGTGCAGATATTCTCACCAAGCATTGGGGACACTCAGTTGTGTATCCACTGCTCAAGCCCATCTTCCACTTCTGTGGTAATACTGGCGACCTC
This sequence comes from Pseudo-nitzschia multiseries, assembly GCA_037355745.1. Lineage (NCBI taxonomy): Eukaryota > Bacillariophyta > Bacillariophyceae > Bacillariales > Bacillariaceae > Pseudo-nitzschia > Pseudo-nitzschia multiseries. The sequence goes on along the minus strand of CM074781.1, from coordinate 37,298,032 downwards.
CTTCAAGACGATGGAAGCATCATGTAGAGCGTGATGACCTTTCACAAGGAGACATGGGGAGTATTAAATTCCTTTCGTGACCAGAAGTACCAAAGCTACCAGATGGTAGATATCCTATTCGTACGAATCAATGAAACCCGTATCAACCAAAGTAATCGATTCCCACGGCATATCGATTCCCACGGAGCATCGATTCCCATCGCGCATTAACGGTGAGCAATCCCTGTTTTACAGTATTGCCATCATTCTTCGGTGAGCAAACTCTGATTTTATAAAATATCACACGAGCTACGGGAGCAATTCCTGACCTTAATGATAAACAATTCATGGAGTCTTCCTAACGGAACAAGAGAAGAAAACCGTTGGCGTGTGATTCTCACACAGTATATATATATGCATACAGATATATATGGTCAATGACCAATACATGTATGGAAATAATCAGCGAGTAATCTCAGCACTACGCAACAGCAGTTGCAACGTATTCATCTCAATAAAAGAGATATCTTGCATTTCGGCAAGATTTCACTTTATCTCATACTTTTAACATTCAACTGATTTATATCCCAAAATTCACACTAGTTGCTACCAACTACTTGTAATCTACATACTAAGGTCTGTCTTGCTGCAATCTGAACAAGTCACAGCAAGAAGAGATCTGGCGTTTCCATAGTCTCGCCTGTAGTCCGATTATCCGTTGCCGAAAGTATCCAACCACAATTGTCACGCGTAGAGTACAATCGTTTGTCTACTAACACACTAACGCAGCGTTGCTGTTCTTCAGAAGCCTTTGAATCAGACTCTCAACGAATCGGATTCAGAAGGAAAATAATAGAATGGGTGCAATTTGTGTAGAAACGTACAGTCGTATGAAACATCTCACGCTAAATACTAAAAAGGGCATTTGTTGCAATGCCGTTGCAAAAATAGGAAAATGATTTCGTGTAGAAAGGTACAGTCGTATGAAACATCTCACGCTTAATACTAAAAAGGGCATTTGTTGCAACGCCGTTGCAAAAGAAGGAAAATAGTTGGATCAATGAATTGGTGCATTTTGTGTAGAAAGGTACTGGTGTCATATGAAACATCTCACGGTAAATACAAAAACTGCATTTGTTGCAACGCCGTTGCAAAACAGGAACATAATACTTAACGGACCTATGTCATTCTTACGTTTGAAGTTTGATACTTAGCAGAACATCTATGAAACAGTTGTCATTCTTCCGTTCAAAGTTTGTCATTCTTATGTTGGAAGTTTGATACTTAGCAGAACATGTATCGAACAGTTGTCATTCTTCTTACGTTCGAAGTTTGATACTTAGCAGATCATCTATCGAACAGTTGTCATTGAGTGATTCCCGGCAGTTCTAAACTAATAAAATTTTGCGACCAAACTAATAAGTTTATTCACTTTGTACATAGATATATTAAGTATTGAATATAATTTAGAAGTCGATGCTGCATCGACTTCTAAATTTTATTAATTGAATAAAAACAGAATAAACTCGAACGGAATCACTAAAATCGAAAAATCCAATATTTCAGTCACCCAACAGAAGAATCAATCATGTGTGCACCTCTTCGCACCTCCCTTGCCGGCATGCTTTTTTGGTGATCATCGCCAATTTTGGCCAGCTGAAAATTTGCAAACAGTCCGAAAAGAAAGTCCGGAAAGAAACAGCAACAACAGTATGACTTGTCTCTCCAGCACATTAGACAGGGCACCACCGATGTCCTCCTACACCACTACTGTTGCTGCTGTTGTCGCGCTTGCTAGATTATTAGAAGACAAGAATTCTTCGGACCACGATGAATCGATTCGATTCGGGTGCTCGGCACATAAAAAAGAAGAAACAGAAACACCACCACCACCAGCAATACCATCGATCATAACAATCAACAACAACATGCCCACGACTGGAGGCAGGAAATCCGGCGCCAACAACTACACCAAGCCCGAGTTGGAGAGCATGTTTGCTGCCATTAGAGCTTTCATACCAGTTTCAAATGATGACTGGGATGATGTCAGAGCCCTACACGCTCAGAAGTTTCCTGGAAGGGATGTCACTTCCATTCGCAACAAATTCCATTGATTGTACCGGATGAAAGCCCCTACTGGCAATCCAAACATGAGATGGGACATCAAGGAAGCAAAGGAACTCCACAGACTGATAGGTGTTAAATCAGAAATTACAGATGGAGAAGATATTTATAATGTTGACAGAGATGAGTTTACTCCTCCTCCTCCTCGTCCTCGTCCTCCTCCTGATGCTTCAACTCAACCAGTACCACTTCTACTTGGTCAACCAACACAACCTGAACAAGTCACCCAACAGTCAGAAGTATCAGAGCTAGCAGCAGAGCTGACGTCCGCCAGCACCATTACTAGTAACAAAAGTAACAAGACAGCTACTAGCAAGACAAAGAGACACTACAATCGTAAGGGAGGAGACGACGAATTCAAGGTGATGATTGCTGAAGTATTGAAGCTTCAGCAGAAGCAAATGAATGATGCGCAGAGAAGACAGGACAGGGCAGATGAAGAGAGGAAGGTAATATTGCAGGCACTCCTTGCTCAACTTACTAGTAATGGTGGCGCCGGTCGCAGTCGCGCCGTTGGTATTACTCCGCAGGTTACTACTCCCCAAGTTACTACTCCCCAAGTTACTAATGCTGAAGGGGGGAAGCTCAAAAGAAAGGTGAACAGTCTCCAGCATCGCGACTACAGCAGTGATCATGACAGTGACAGCAGCAGCAGTGACGACGATTCGTTGACGTCGATTAGTTAGGAATTGATTACGAATCGAATCGATAGTAGAATCGAATCGATCGATTAGTTAGTTAGTTAGTTAGTTAGTTAGTTAAAATAAAAGAATCGATTATTAGTTAAGAAACTCAACAACAACATTACTCCAGACAGAAGCTTGGGCTACAAAGGCAATAGAAAAACTCTATTGCAACACCTTAAAAGAGAGATCGAAAACCACAAGAGGTGCGCCGGAGCAAAATTATTTGAACGTGTTGTCGACTGCTCTAAATATGAGTAATTGATTGATCAAATCTGCGCTAATTCGTAACTAATATTGATTATTATCTAATTTGCTAAGAATGATGGAATTGATTGATTCAATCGATCGATTCGACAACTCTACTAAAATACGTCGTTTGCGGTTTCAGTTGGTACCAATCCATAGGAGAAGAAACCTTCAGTCTGGCTCATGTAGGTGTTGAGTATGGTGTTGATTCCAACCTTAGCTGTCTGGAAGTTGTACAACAACACGACAAGCTTCAGAATGATCCTCCTGTCTCCCGTTTCTTCCAGCAACATGTTATCTTTGAGTCGAGGGAACCCACCTTGGATCTGTCGCATCCCCCATTCAGACATCTGTCTAACACTAGTTGCTTGTCTATTCACTGTAATAGCCTTGCAAATGGCACGTTGTTTCATTGCTCTGGCCTCTTCGACAGGTGTACCGTCAGGTATTTCTACAGGAGCTGTTGTAGGGTCGTATTGGCTACTTCTAAGAAGATAGTTGTTTGCAGATAACTTAAACGCCGAATCGACAACAACCTTTGCCTTGTACAGCTCATACATAAGCTCCATAATACTTTTCATAGAGCCCAAAGTCAGCTTGAGTACTATCGTGCCACGAACCAGGAGCATTGAAGACACAAGCGCGGATCCTCCCATCAGGACAGAAAAGGAAGACACTATTCACATACGTAGCACAAGTCCAACCATTGTAGTATTGGTTCTGTTTGGTCCAGTCACCAGACTGCTGGATATGGAGTTTAAGCCCGTCGCAAGCGGCCCACACCCGGTGTGGACCAAGCGCTGGATACTTTGCAGCAATAGCATCGACGTATTGTTGTGTTTCTTCTTTGTTTGGCAAGCAAACCTTGGCAGCAGGATGATCTTGCAATGCGCAAAGAAGCATTCTGCGTCCGAATTTCAACCATCTGTACATAGGAGAAGCTGTAATTCCAAATGCTATGGCAACTGCTCTTGCTGCTGATCCTCTGGTTCGAAACCAGAATAAGATAAGAGCAAGACATCCAGTTGCATCAAACTCTCGACGTTGGCTATAATCATGCTTAAACTTCCGGATCGATCCAGTCTTTTCATCATACATGTATTGATTGTAGAAAGGCTCAAACAAATCTAGGAGCTCTCTGAATACTACATGATCAACTCCACAGCAGTTGAGAAGGGCTTGATCATTTCCGGATCGATAGAGATACATGAACGCAGATTGGCTGTATCGCTTAATTGCAATCCTAGGAGTTCTCCGGTCCCTTCTTTTCTTATCTTCCTCGCCAAGCAGTGGATTGTTGTAATTGGGGGTTAAGTAGTTGTCCTCATAGTATTCTCCAATTAGTGCTAGTAACTCCAGGGCCATGGTGATTGTCGATTCTAAGTGTTTCGGAAAAGAAAGAGTGTTTCGCGAAAGAAAGAGTGTTTTGCAAAAGAGTGTGGTTTTTTGCTGCTGGAGAGCAATGTGAGTGTTTTAGCGAGGATAGCTACTAGTAATTCGTATCGATAGCTACTAGTAATTTTACCAGCAAAGCCAACCAATACGGTACATAGAAAATTCTGAAAATTCAACTGCCGGCCAGTCTTGAATACTTAACAGGCTTGCTTGCCAAAATAGGCCGGTAGGTGGCGCAGGTAGTGATTAAACAACAGACGTAAACAGACAGTTACTGTTTTGTACTTAGAAATTCCAAATTCCAAATCTGTCAGTTAATAAAAATATTCGTCAGTTGGGTGCACCAAAAAATTTATTCATCTATTCACTCGTGAATATTTTTTATTACTTTGGTCTTTTATTAGTTTAGAACTGCCGGGAATCACTCATTCTTACGTTTGAAATTTGATACTTAGCAGACCATCTATCAAACCGATGGCATTCTTACGTTCGAAGTTGGATATAAGTACTTTGTACTTAGCTTACGTTCAAAGTTTGTTGCTCACGAACTTGTGTCACTTTCACTGCTTGCAAATTTGTATTTTTTCACTTTTCATCCAAATCGATATTCAAATCGACAAACGTCATTTTCCAACTTATCTGAGTAGAGTGTTGTTTCTTTCAAGCAACACTCCGTCCGAGAACGTGGGATCCGCCCCTCTTCGTCACATGCCACATGCAACGATATCACGAGCACAACGATCTGTTCTCAGATACTTCAGTCCGATATAACAGCCTTGTACTGCAAAAGAAGTAGAAAGCATTCGATTAGAGATTAGTTGCCGTACAGATAGTAGTGTTTGAATTAGCTACCCAAACACAGACGTCTAGAAAGCACAAAATCTGCATCAATTGCCTATATATCAACAGGAACAAGTCCCTGTTTTTTGTGACATAGGAATTACTACAAGTCTGCAAATCAACGGCAGCAGAAAGAACAACGACAACGAATAACAAACCAGGCAAAAGGAATCATCGGCAGCAACAACACATCGGCGGCAACAACGTATTGGCAGCAACAAGGTATCGGTGGCAACAACGGTAAAACGAATCAGAACAAGCAACAGGTACGAATGAGAGAGATAGACAATGATAATACTTCCTCCGGCATTACTGATCATAATGTATTTCCTCCCTTCTGTTTTTCTTCTTAATTTCATAGGACCTGATCGGAACAATGGATTGGAAACAACGGATCAGAAATTCTTGGCAATCACAATGGTACAAATGAGAGAGGAGATAGACAATGATTATACGTCCTCCGGCATTCCTGATAATGTATTTCCTTCCTTCTGTTTTTCTTCTTATTTTCATAGGACCGTATCTGAGCAACGGATTGGAAACAAGGCATTGGAAACAACTGATTGGAAGAACCGATCTTTCCTGGTGTGGCAAATCTTTCCTTGAGGTGCATCGTAATCTTCCCCTGTAGGTGCGGCGAATTTTTCCGATTGGCATGTACATTACTATATTATTCTGTTGTTATTATTTACTCTATGTAGTGCATCAATAGATACTCACCCATTTTGTTCAATTATCATATCAAATATTCAAATAGGATCGTCGACAACCGCAACGACTCGTCAAACCGCAGAGAGCAACAGACCCAAATCGCTCCTCTGCCGGCGCAACACCAGAATCACTCCTCCACCACCGCAACACACAAATAGCTCATCCACCAGTGATCCACCCAAATAGCTACGCCACCGACGCGACACCACAATCGCTCCTCCACCGGCGCAACACTCAAATAGTTCATCCACCACTGCTCCACCCGAATTGCTACTCCACCGGCGCTCCAACCAATTCGCTCATCCTCCACCGGCGCAACCCGAATAGCTACTCCACCGACTTGACACCACAATCGCTCCTCCACCGGCGCGACACCCAAATAGCTCATCCACCGCCCATCGAATCGCTCCTCCATTGGCGTACTACTCCATTGGAAACCACGAGAAATCAGTTCTCGGAAAGAGCTATGAAGCAAAGAAGAGATAGGAAACATGAGAAAAGAAGTAAGCAGAGAATGTCTTCAAACTTTCTTAGGATTGCAGCACCGGTGTCAACGAGCCATGAAACTTATACAAAGTTGTCCAACATAAAACCAATGAAGAAGGAAAGGAATAGGCGTAGTACTTGCAAAGATGGTGTCAGTACAATAGCGTTGAAAAACAAATACAGAACAACTGTGGTCAAAGGTAAATACATGGAGACAAATTGGGGTGGCAAGATAGGAGGAAAGAAAAAGTATCAACCGGAACAGGCTTTGTTGATCGAAAAATTTGATACGTTGGATAGTACAAACGATGAGCATATTGTTGCGTTTGACGATAATAATCCATTGTTGCGCATTGTCGCAAAAGTTTCCAGAAAATTTGCAAAGCGACACCTGGCTACGAAGAATAATATCAAACTCTTAAGAAAGTTTGCTCTGGAAATTGTTGGAGCCAAACCGACAGTTGCCAGAGGTCAGAAGCGTGGCAGTATCAACGATGATTATGCTATCATTGGAGTTAGACCAGAAAGATTATATTCCAACAATGGTGTGTACGTATTCAAAAGTCATGTGAAACCAGACATGAAACTGGAGCTCGAACAGACAACAGTGGGAATTGTGAAGCATATGCATCATAGTTTAACAGACATCAAACCATTTGTTGAGGATGAAATGGATGTGTTGTCTCAGATTCTGACTCGTACGCAGTTCAAAGCCATTGGGAAGCAGGCATTAGCTTTTTCGATTGGTCAAAATTACCATTCTCGATGCCATGTTGATGATGATATGTATTATACTCGTTTAACAGTCATAGCTTCGTCGGGAGTGCCTGCTGACGAAGTGATTTATTATTTTGTCTTCCCAACGTACCATATCAAAGTGCCGTTGCGTTCTGGGGATACTCTGCTCTTTAATCCGTTAGTGTTTCATAGCTGTTCGAATCCCAAACACGAAGGGTGTTATATTATGAGCGCCTATGTATCGCGCAAAACTGTACTAAGAAGTAATCCATTATAAGAATAATAACTTGCTACTCTGCATTTGGTGCAACGCCGTTGCAGAAAATAGAAAAACACAAAATAAACATGAAAAGGTGGATATGACTGTACCGTACTAGTATACCATCCAAAATACGGGAAAAGGGCATTTGGTGCAACACCGTTGCAGAAAATAGAAAAACGCAAAATACACATGAAAAGGGAGGTATGATTGTACCGTACTAGTATACCATTGAACATACGAAAAAAGGCAGTGGGTGCAATGCCGTTGCAGAAAATAGGAAAACGCAAAATACAAATGAAAAGGTGGGTATGATTGTACCATAGTAGTATACCATCGAACATACAAAAAAAGGGATTTCGTGAAACGACGTTGTTGAATATGAACAATTTTCTACAACGGCGTTGCGGAATACTGGAAAAATGAAAAATACGGAAAATTCATTTAAGTACAAATATCTGATAATAAACTTGTTCATTCAATAAAGAAAGTGTGTCGTAACAAACAAACGCAAATGCAATCGGTCCTACGATCGATTGATTTAGTGAGTAAGATCATTGTTACAGTTCATTCGGCCTTGTCGTTGTCGACAGGTTAATTAATCATCGTCAAATTACCGTCGTCATCGTGTAATTTCCATCGTACAAGAAACACATGTAATTCTTAAGACACAAAACACACGCAAACCATCTTTGATCGGTCTTTCTTTGTATCGAATTACACGGTAATACGATACAAAGAAAGACCGATCAAAGATGGTTTGCGTGTGTTTTGTGTCTTAAGAATTACATGTGTAATTCACCGTGATATTCTCATTGGAATATCACAGTATTTGTACCTTATTACGTAGAATTAGTACTAGGTTGTACATAGATTCTAGGGCATGATAGTGTTTTAGAGTTGTTAATTCTTCGAAGAGTGAGCTGACGGGAAGAATTTCCCTAAGAGACAATCCACATGAAAAGAATTCACCGTGTAACGCGTATCGCACGTACGAAGAGTCACAAAGGCAAATAACCTTATTCGTAAGGTTATTTAACCTGAGTGAATAATCGTCGGTGATTAATCCATGTGGATTGTCTCTTAGGGAAATTCTTCCCGTCAGCTCACTCTTCGAAGAATTAACAACTCTAAAACACTATCATGCCCTAGAATCTATGTACAACCTAGTACTAATTCTACGTAATAAGGTACAAATACTGTGATATTCCAATGAGAATATCACGGTGAATTACACATGTAATTCTTAAGACACAAAACACACGCAAACCATCTTTGATCGGTCTTTCTTTGTATCGTATTACCGTGTAATTCACCGTGATATTCTCATTGGAATATCACAGTATTTGTACCTTATTACGTAGAATTAGTACTAGGTTGTACATAGATTCTAGGGCATGATAGTGTTTTAGAGTTGTTAATTCTTCGAAGAGTGAGCTGACGGGAAGAATTTCCCTAAGAGACAATCCACATGGATTAATCACCGACGATTATTCACTCAGGTTAAATAACCTTACGAATAAGGTTATTTGCCTTTGTGACTCTTCGTACGTGCGATACGCGTTACACGGTGAATTCTTTTCAGTCCCCTTCAGTCGTAAATCCTCCAACCGTTTAGCGGCTGGATTCTATGACTTAACCTATTCATCGTGAGTCGTGTTGAATACCAAATTGTATCCAGTCTACCATCAGAGGCCCTATCAAAAGAAAATGGGGCGGCATTTTGCCTTTCATTCTGGCTTGTATCATGGCATTTTGCCCTGACCCTTGCCGGTTTGATATATTGTATTCATGGATCAAATTATCCATTTTCGAAATGCTCAATGCAGAACGATTTGTTCATTTTTTTTTTCGTGATTGAACTTAGAAAATCAACTTGTTACTTCAATCGAACGATCGATCGAACATTCCATCGAATGATTGATTTTTATCAAATCTCTTACCACATGCAACGAGAACAATGTTCTCTGAAAACAGCACCACTCATTAGCTTTGTAAACAAATCAGCAATATTTGTTGAACCTGGTTCCTTTGCAACTCTGATAATTCCTGCTGCAATAGATTCACGAGCTTTGTGGTATGCAATGCTGTTGTGCTTCTTCTTACATGGGCTTTCAGGTCGTGTAACATTTGTAACAACTGAATCATTATCACAATACACATTTGTGCTCCCATCAATTGGAACACCCATCATTCTCAACTTGTACCTTAGACCTTCAACCAATTCGATTGCAATTTTCAAAGCAATGATTTCAGATCCAAAAGTTGATGTCTCGACTGTTGTTTGTCTTTTGGAAAACCAAATGATTGGTGCATTATTAATGAAGATAATAACACCAGTATGAGATCTCCTTGTTGCCTTGCATCCGGCATGATCAGCATCGACAAAACAGCTCATCGTCACATGTTTTCCCAAAGCTTCAGGCATATCTGTTGGTATGACTTCAGCGGCACCAGGATAAAATTCAGACCAGTCACATTTTTGAAATTTACTTTCATCAACACTTGGTACGGTATCATCAAAAACCAGTTTTGACCTGTTGTACTTTTTCAAATATGCAAATATGTGAAACAACTGATTCAAATGCCCGATCCTTGCCTGTGCCAAATACCTTGACATCAGTGACACTGGCATTACTATGTCAAGTCTTCCTAATTCGCAAATCCACCTGAGAACTCCAATTAAACCTTGATAGTAATTTTGCAATTCAGGATTCAATTCTTCTGATATATCAATTTCCGGTCGATAATCATGTGACAGTGGACTTGATGCTGATTTTGGTAGATACTTGTAGCCATATTTTTCAGTTCCTAACTCTTGTTCAACTGCTGCAACAGCTTTCGCTGTGTACTTAGTGCTTGATAATGACCATCTTGGCTTTGAATCACCTTCAAAGTAGAATTTCCCAATATCAGCTCCCAAATATAGAGTTGGCTCTTCAATTGTATCATCCTTCAATTTGAACTTTCGTTCAATGTTTTCAAGCTGGAACTTTGGATCTTCGCCAGAACATAGGATATCATCTACATATGCAATGAGCATTGCCCAGTATCTGGATCCATCTTTCCTGGTTTCAATTCTTAAGTGCACATCCGGATCTGCCTTGCAAGGTGAATATCCAAGATCTCTCAAATGCTGTGTGAGATATGACCTGAAAGATGCACCAGCAACCGGCAGTCCATACAACGCGCGGACAATCTTACAAGGTCTTCCTGCAAGGTGAGGTGGAAAACCATCTTCTTCTCTCGCTTTTAGGAAGTATTTCTCTTTAATCGGGGCTGTCAAATATGCATTTTGAATATCTGCTGAAAGAACTTTCAAATCATTCAGTGCTGCCAGCAGGAAGAATATTCTTACTGAGTCTCGACTGGGAACCGATGAATAAGTATTTTCTTTGGCCACTGCAGGGACTTTGTGACCGTCCCCTACCAATCTGGCCTTCCTTGTTAGGGACCCAAGCTTGATGTCAAAAATCATGTGGGTTGTTATCTGTTTATGGCCAACTGGAATAACATCATCATCAGAAAATTCAAACGCTGCCATATTATTTGTCATTTCCTTATGAATTGCTCTTTCCCAGTGGTCAGTCCCTGTTTTCTTATCAATAGCCAGCGCTTGTTTGATTGAATGTGGCAATTCAACTCCATATTTGTGAGTCTTCAACCAATACTTTGCTGTTTTGGCCGCTTTAAGGATTCGATCCTTCCTCCTCAAAATTTTGTGCACCCACCATCTGAAAGCTGGTGTTTTTTCAAGATTATTGTTGATAGCATATTCAGCCAATTGCACTGGAAATGACTCTTTCACATCACTTAGCTTACACCACGATTCAGTGCCATCTTTCCAACTGGCTAAGATTCTCCAACCTCTAGTTGTAGGTTTATGGGATTTCCTGCCATTTTTTGCTATGGTCGTGGCTTCATCATCAGTTAGTGCAGTGTTGTCGCATTCATGGTCAATGAGCTCATCTAGTAGAGTGAACATCCTCCCGTCATCATCAACAGAGCTGTATAGGCTTTCTGCAACAATATTTGCCGTGTATTCCTCCATGGTGCCATCAGGTAGTTGCAATTTATACAGCCTCGTGTCTAGTATGGGATTCTCATTTCTGATTCCTATTGGTCTGTTTTGTAAGTCGCGAACCCTGTCCTTGACAATGCACCTGAGTCTTTCATCACCTCTTTCAATGATCACTTCATTTCCCAGATATTCATCTGGTTCATCAACATCTTCTACCGATGCTTCTGGCTCAGCCATTTCGAGTTTCATATCCGGTGTTTTTACTGGTTGATTCTCAAATAGCTCTATTTGGGGCTCTGGGTAGTTTTCCTGGAAGAATGATGCGCTGTCCTTGACTTCATCTCCAATCTTGGATTCAATTGATTTGTCAATGGCTTCCATTCTTCTTAGGACATCTCTATCCCTCCATTCATATTCCTTTACAGGCCTTATTGAATTTGTAGATATTGGTATTGCCGACTCGGGCAGTAGCCAAAAACAATCTCCCCCACCTACCCTATTCCCACAGGGACCCAACCATCGCGCCAGCCTTTCAGCACCTCGGGTGGAAGAATCACCCTTTTCATAATAAAACACAAAATCATACCATTCTGATGAAGTATATAATGTAATATCGGGCCTATAGCCATGGACCAATTCAAATGGGGTTCTCCCCATTGAAGAAGGGTTGTTGGAGGCTGTTCGCTGCCTGATATTAGCACATAGTTCACCACAAAATGACCATAATCTTCTCGGTGACTTCTTCTTTGCAGACTTGGTTGTGATTGCACTACCAAGATGGCCAATCGCTTGTTCTGCTCGATTTTGGAATGGGCAATGTGGCTGGATAAATGTCTGATGGATATGGTTGCGCTTTACAATTGAATTCCAGTGTGTCTTGTAGGTTCTTGGGGATCCTTGTTCTGGCGCACCATCAGAAATCAAATGCTCTGGAATTCCAATTTCATGAATAAATGTCTTCAGTCCTTGGTGGGCTTGTGATTTGTCCTGTATTGGTATAAATACTTCAAACCCATTTCCATTTGTAAAGATCTGTGCACATTTTTCTTGCCTCATTATACTCGTGGTTCTTGCATGCCAGGTATCAGTGTACCAGGTTCCTTGTGCGACTCTCTTGTTCCTGAAGCGCTGAGTAGGAAGTCGCTTCATCAATGGTGATTGCAAATTCCTGAGTGCCTTCTGCGTCGTGACTTTCAGTGTCTGTTCAGCTTTCTTGAAACTAATGTTCCAAGTTTTGGCTAGGCGTTCACAGTCAACTTTGTTTGGACCTTCCATTGTTATCACTGATGGCCCCCATTGATTTCTTCTGTCAAGGGACCTCCTTTCTAGTGTATTGTCAATTTCTTGCAAGCTAGGGGCCTGTTTTGATTCTGCTTCAGGAGCTTCCATAAAGTCAAATTCTGTATCATCAAACAAAAATTGGTCTACCCTTTGCGCGCTTGAAATATTCCTTACTGAAGAAATCCGATGAGCAATATTCCCATCTGTTGCAATCTGGCATTCAGTTAACATTCTCCTTGTGGATACCTGATGGACCCTCATCAGTTTGCATTGCTGCATGACACTTGGATGCCGTTCTTGTCCTAAGCTGGTCTTGGGGAGGTTATCTGTAACATTACTAGCGGGTTCTGTTACAACAGAACTTTCCTCCATTGCTTGGTCCTCTTCGGTCGACATAGCTTGAAGGCTGAATTGGTCCCCTGAAATTGGATCTCCATTGTCAATGGCTAGCTCGGCCATCCTGAACTTCAGTGAATGTGGATCCCAGGGGGTATCATTTGTTGCAATCAAATGTTGACATTCATCAAGTTCCATTCTTGTGGGCTTTCTTGTGGGGAAATATGAGATCACATTCCTCATACTCAGTTTGATAAAAACTTTCTTCGGATCATCATCCTCCAGTGGAGTTTGGATTGTAATTCCATGCTTGGATCTTGGATCAAATTGGCGAGGTGTCTCTTCAACTGAGTTGAAATTGCAGTCCCTCACTTGATTTGGGCATATCAAGCTGTTTTTCAATTTGTCCCCAAAGTACAGTGCTTGATGGAACACTATGATATATATTTGGCCTGATGTTGGATTTGTCCATGCAGTCGCACAGCTTCCAATGGGGATTTTCTTGATGGGCTTGTATTCTTCAGAAAAAGGTGCAACATCAACGTGTGTTGTGATTTGATCAGGATTCAGCAATACCATATTGCTTCCTGCTGCAGTAGTATCTGCATGTGAGTCTAACTCACAATATCCTTCTTCATTTTCCCCATCATCAAAACCTACAGGGACATTCATCTGGTATAATGACCGGCTCACCATTTTTAACAATTTGTGTTCTAGTGATAGTGTCCGGTTATTATGTCATTTCTTAGATTTTGATCCAAAACTGTCACCAGCGCCTTCATTTTCAAGTTTCTTTTTAGTCTCAGCAGCCTTGAGATTTCGTTTCTTTTTAGCCTGTCTCATCTGGTAAAGCTCCTGGCGCTGTTCTTTTGACATTGTTTTATAAACACTTGTTGGGTAAGGCTTGCACTCAACTTTTCCTGTAAAAGTTCCAGTTGTCTTTTGCTTCTTGTTGCTGGTTGTGCCCATAGAATACAAACTTCTGGAACCTCTTTTACTCTTCCCTGTTGCAAGCTTTTTCAATCCAAGACGATTGGTGAATAAAATCAAACATTCATTGAAGTTGTCACGATAGTCTTTGCTCTCATCAATTGCATCTGCTTTTGCAGCATCAAGTCGCTCATCACTGATTGAATTGATAAAATCCCAGACAAATCTTCTTTCATTATGATTCTTTTCAAATCTCAGAATCGTTCCATGGAAAGCAGTCCAATTGCGCTTGTGCTTGTTCCAGTCATAACCCTTGGAATCTCCAGTGTAGTGTGAATCTTTCATATCCTGATATGTCTTATTCAGAACCATAGTGATATTGGTATCAGTGTAAGCGTGTTGCATGAGAGAAATGAAAGCGTTTCTGGCATTACCAGAATTCAGTGCAGTGTTTTGGAAATGTGCCACATATTCCCACCCAGGACCCTTTCTTGTTGCATCGCACAGCAACCTCCAGACAACGTTGTTGTCCTCATCATACTGGGGACCTGATAGGACGCCACATCTTTCGTTGTAGTCACTCCAAGTTGGATAAGTATCTGTTGTACTTTGCCCAACTGTTCCAGCCCTGGCTTCATCAGTAACTTCTTCCATTTCTTGGGGTCTTATGACATACAAGATTGGAAAACCCTCAGAGTTGAATCTGTATCTCAAGTTTTGTCGGAAGCCTTCCTCCCATTCCCTGAATTTTGTGAGATCCTTCAGCTCGGGTGGAGTTGCCTTTTCCTGTGATTTCACACTTGATTCCATCATCTTGATTCTGAATTGCTGCAGTTCCAAGTTGTTTGGGTTTGCGTTCCAGTCGATAGCCATTGGCTTGACTCCAATCAATGGTTGATACCGGGCCCAATTTGCCCAAGTTAGGAGCCTCGATGATAGTCTGTTACCATAGTGGATACTTTTTGGATTAGGACAGTCTGGACTGATAGCTTTCAGTCCGTGCATGAATGATTTAATGCTTTCCTTATTGAGGTCTGTGATTTCGCGAATATTAGACATCCCTCCCCTCATAATTTCCTCGGCTGATTCATAGTTGATACCAAAATCCATTAGGCTGCTCCTGAAAGCAAGCTGTTCTGGGTTCAGAAATCTACCATTGTTGAATCCCCTGATTTTTATCCTGGGTTGGGATGACCTTCTTCCCAGCCGTTCAGCTCTTGCGTTCTCTGCATTTTGGTCAGCATCGTTTCCTTCATCCTCATTTTCGCTATCCGCGTCATCTGGATTCACACCCTTTCTTTCTGCATCTCTCATTGCCCTGACTCTTTTCTTTATTTCTTGGTCGATGATTCTCTTCATGGTTGAGTTTGATTCTGGGTCCTCAAAGGCCCTTTCCATGACTTCCATGATTTTATCTTCCAATTTCTCTTCCAAATCGTCATCGTCTGAATCGTCATCGTCATCCACTTCCATTTTTGTTTCTTCCATGTCTTCGTCCGCTCTAGTTCGTACCATGGTGGTGAATTTTGTATTCTAATGGTCGGATGGTCACTTTGGAGAGAGTTTTCGGATTATTCGGAGTAGAATAGATGATATTCGATGGAATATTGAATATTCAATCGATGGTGGTATGTGGTGGGAGAGTGTAATCGAATCGAGGGATTAGATGTGAGATATGGATATCAATCGTTGGTGACTGTCGTTCTGTATTTATCCGGATCGAATTCTCGTTCCGGTTTTGTTATACTTTTGTGACTACTATTCGGATCGAGTTTTCGTTCCGGTTAGTTTTGTGTGAGCTTTTGCTTTTACTGCAAATCAAGATTGTGAGCTTTCCTATCCTTTCTTGGGATTTGCTCATTCTGTATTTCTGTGGTGTAAGATTGTTTCCTGAGAATTTAGTGTTCTCTTTTTCCTTTTGGATCTTTGAGATCTTTCGATCTTCGAGATTTGGTGTTCTCATTTCTATATCTTTCGATTTTCGTTTTTTCGTGCGGGCAGATGCTCTTCGCAATCTGTTCCTTCCAATCTGTTTCACCACAGAATACTTGAGGCTCAATCTTCTGGCTCACGTCATTCTTGTTTTCAGTGAAAGATCAGTGTTCTCGAATTTGGATATTGATTCCTTTCAACTGATGCCAACCTGGGCGATTCGTTCAGCTGAATCGTCCAGTGTCTTTTCCCTTGCTTGTTTTGCTGGATCCCGAAACCCGGTGGAGCCACCACCTTGGTTCGGTTCTTTGGTCTCTTCTTTCAGGGAGACCGCCCTGGTGTTGGTCTATTCCAGGGCTCCACAGGCAACTGCCTCTTTTACATCCTTGAGGGTTGATGCCGGTAGCTGATCAGGCTAATCCGGATTCTTTGTCTTCGAGCTCAAACTGCGTTTCTCGGTGGGAAACGCGGTCCTCAGCATTGTATGATGCTGGCCACAGCTCGTAGGGAGTGCTGTGGGTCTGATAAACTAAAGAAAGTGTGTCGTAACAAACAAACGCAAATGCAATCGGTCCTACGATCGATTGATTTAGTGAGTAAGATCATTGTTACAGTTCATTCGGCCTTGTCGTTGTCGACAGGTTAATTAATCATCGTCAAATTACCGTCGTCATCGTGTAATTTCCATCGTACAAGAAACACATGTAATTCTTAAGACACAAAACACACGCAAACCATCTTTGATCGGTCTTTCTTTGTATCGTATTACCGTGTAATTCACCGTGATATTCTCATTGGAATATCACAGTATTTGTACCTTATTACGTAGAATTAGTACTAGGTTGTACATAGATTCTAGGGCATGATAGTGTTTTAGAGTTGTTAATTCTTCGAAGAGTGAGCTGACGGGAAGAATTTCCCTAAGAGACAATCCACATGGATTAATCACCGACGATTATTCACTCAGGTTAAATAACCTTACGAATAAGGTTATTTGCCTTTGTGACTCTTCGTACGTGCGATACGCGTTACACGGTGAATTCTTTTCATCAAGTCATGTGCTGTTTTCACCATCTCGTACTATTGATTGTAAATCCTTCTTTTCCAGTGAAGCCATTGTCTCACAGAAATTAAACAACCATTGTTCACGATTTCCCAGCACAAAATATTGGTCAGGACTACCATGGTTTCTAACAACAGCAGCTTCGGACTCAATGGCGTTGCAGTCAAACAAATACAATTTGTTCCGCAACTCACCTTGCTTTACCAACGCATGATGATGTTTTTTTTCTTTATCCCTCTTGCTCGGTATGGGGTCTGCAGAAACAAAGCAACAAGCAACGGCATAATAACCATCGTGCACTAATTCGAAACCACTAACGGAGCTACCCAAGGGGAAAGGACCTTCAAGGTAAAGCAGGCACAGAATCTGACATGGATAAACTTTCAGTCCACGTCCATCAAGGAGGTCAAGTTGAAAATTAGCCCAGTCGTACCATACATTGGACAGTTTCCCCTAAATCAAGATCATTAAAAACGTTGCCATTATGTACGCCATGGTGAGAAATGTTTTTGAAATACTGTTCAACATTCACTCCTTTGTCAACCGTTGGAGCAGTAAAATCAGATATATTCCAGAGACGAATGGATTGGTACTCTTCCCCATTTTGGTGCTTAGACACTTGCATGTTACCAGTTTTGACTGAAACAGGAACCTTCAAAACATTCACACGAGTGTTAATACCAAGTGCTCTGGGACAATTGCAATGCCTACAGATCATCTTTGAATTTGACATTTGATAATGTCCACAAAGTTGGTCATGCTGGGGAGTATCACCTATGAAATAAGCCACCGCAAATTTCATTCAAACTGGCCATTTCTTCTTGTTCCACGGTAAATTAGACCATTCAATACCATCCGTTTGGTTGCAGGCATCTTTCAAAGATGAAAGAGCCAAACGAAGGCCAGAGTGAAGATTGTTCACATTGTCAATTGATTCGGCACCTTTATCACCTGGACATGTTGGGTGATAATATATAGCCTCCCACGCATCCGGCCGGGAGTTTCGAGTTAGGGTGTTGAATATTCCAAGAGTCATGTTCAGTGGGGTAAGAGTGGTTTGACCACTATTGTCAATTGCAATTCCATCCATGTAGAGAATAATAGGAACCAGAATTTCATTCGATCCAGATTTGCATCTCTTCTCCCAAGTGTTGATCCACCATTCACCATGATGGAGTTCGTCAATATCAATATTCCCTTGAAGTTCTGGATAACGGACTGGTAAGGTGGGGTCTTCAGCATGGGGGAATGACAGATTGGCTTCCTTCACCAAAGTCACATTCGTTAATAGGGAATGAAGTGCTTTTTGGAACGACCGGACATAGATTTGTTTGTGACTGGAAACATCAGCATTCTGTGATTTCTTAGAACACCAGTCAATAAGATGAGGTTCAAACCCATCGCCTTTTATTTCAGGCACAGTTGCGGAAATCTCCTTCATGACACTTGCCCTGGTCTTTATGAGATTGCCTTTAGTCCATGAAAATAAATTAAGCCGCTCCAATTTGATAGCCCATTCATACAATTCCTTCTCTGCAACTAATGGTATGCTATGATTCCGCATGATTTTCATTAACTTGATCTTGACCTTCAATTTGTCAGATATGTTCCTTCCTACATTGGGTGTTGTAATTACTAGCGTGTTTGAATCACAATGGGAATCGTCAACATCAATGTTGTTGCCTTCTTCATCATTGACAATCGAAGAGTGGGGGGCCTCTATGCTCTCACTTCCTTCTTCCTCATCGTCGGCATTAGGAAAGAAAAAATTGTCATCGAAGACAGAATCATCGTCATCCTCTATGTTTGTTAATTCCCGACCAATCAAGGCACGCCCAATTGGTTCGACAGAAGGGTCATACATAACTTGATTGTCGAGCACCTCTGGTAATGCGCCGTCACTACTCTGTGGACCGTTACAGGTGTTCGTTAGACCTAATTGTTGAGTAGCATCCTCGAGCTTCTTCCTCGATTTTCTAATGAATGATGAAGATGCAAAATCAACTACCCCCAAACACCGGTAGTAATAAGAATAACATGTACCCGGATTACGTGAAATATGGTCAAGAAGACCGGGAGAAACAACTACTCCCGTTTTCTTTCTTCGTTGCGCTGTAAACAAGGGGGTTTCTTCTTCTTGGTAACCTTCTGCTTTCCGTAACCAGTAGTGATCAGAGGAGAGTCCCGGTAGCAATGTACACAATATACCTGATATTTGGAAGTGCGGACCATCGTAACTACTGAAGTCGTACGATAGCCAGTAATAACAATAAAAATGGGGAAACGATTGAGATTGAAAAATTGCGACCATGCACTGTTTGTTTCAGGCATAAAATTCAGTAACATGCCACTACTTCGGAAACAGATGCCAGTGGGGTAGGAAAATGAAATGTGCATAAAAATATTATGAGTTCGACATTAATTTTAATAAATAGGGTGAAATTACAAAGGGGGACCAGTGGAGTTCGACCCAAATATGCGCGTGATTCCGAAATAACCCTGAATCTCGTTTGTGTGACGATGCAAGGTAGTAAGCCAACTTTTTGCCAGGCAGGTGCTTTTTGTTGGTGACTGGAATTTCAATGCACTTCGTGTTTGGAAGAGCAAGTGCAATTTTAATCATACCGGTCCCGGTACTCGAATGAGGGACAATCTCACACTCTTTTTGGTACATCCATACACTTTTGCCATACACTTTTTGTACCCTAACAATGCCCACTAAAGATAGGATCATACTCGACTTCTCCTTAATTCAAACCCGTGGCCTCATTTACTCAACCACTGTCCCTCCCATACAAACCCCCAACCTCCATCCTTAGATCAAACCTAACATTTTAAGACTTGAGCCAACTTGGTTAGGGCTGTGCTTGCTCTGGTGAACACTGTACTGGGTCAGGGGTACCATAACTGTCTCATACACGTACGAAAGGAATTTAATAGGTCTATTAACTGTACTGCGCTTTGCAGCGGCGGGGATGCCATGTTTTTAACCGTTCAGTTGTCAATTGATACTTTTGGTGTTCATACAGTTGATATATCATAAGAGTAGCATAGTACCTAATTTTCAAAATTGTAGATTTGTACCTTTTGGAAGCATAAAGTTGACTCTGGTCCATATGAGTATGTATCCTGGTACATTTTTCACTGATTATTTTGCATCAGCAATCAATCATACCTTTCATATCATTTCATGCTGAGGGTGATCAACACCAAAAGGAAGCCACTACCCAGGGTCCAACTTTGGGGCTGCCACTGCAGCAGAAGTAGTAGCGTAATATAACAACAACAGCAATGACAATGACAACACTGATGAAGAGGAAGAACCATCTTCAGAGGAGGAGGAAGAGGAGGAAGATAATGAGGACGGCGACAACAAT
The DNA here is from genome assembly GCA_037355745.1 of Pseudo-nitzschia multiseries. NCBI lineage: Eukaryota > Bacillariophyta > Bacillariophyceae > Bacillariales > Bacillariaceae > Pseudo-nitzschia > Pseudo-nitzschia multiseries. Next base: position 37,277,628 of record CM074781.1, on the reverse strand, counting down.
CTGCAAAGAAATCTGTCCCCTTTGATAGGAGCTCAAGCTTCAGTGGCAGCCAACTTATGGCAACAAATATTGAAATATTTAGCCCGGATGTGGCAAAATCAGACATAAAGAAACCTGTTATCAGAATGGATGGAAAGAATCCAACACTACCCACGGATGGTGGTGGACAGAAGAAAAAGATTGGTGCGAAAGTGCCCGGTCCAAATGCCGGTAGTAGTTCTGGGGGTAACCAAACAACCACTGATAATTGTGGTGATAGTGAAAGTATCATCAAGGCCAGTAATCATGAAGAAATCACTGATAATTATAGATAAGCATGGTAACGCAGAAACGTCCACCCTCCAGGTTCCCAGCCCCCTTAAAAAAAAAAGTCAATTTTCTGTTTCTGCAACCGTTGGATGGATCTCTCTATCTAAGCTTTCAACCCGTATCTTCTACGTCTTCTAATTCCACTTAGATATTGAGTTATGGTTTGTTACATTGTAACATGTGTCTCCAGTTTGTAAATATCTCCTTGACCGTTGACACTTAGTCATTTCAACAAGACATTTTTAAAACTTGTCAGCCATGCAAGCATGCCTACTAGCAGATATTGAGTTTATTCAAACCGCAGCTGCTGTTTTCTATCAAATCTGAGAAAATGTGCACATACATCATTTTGAAAGCTAAGCCCAAGGCAACAGGATGTTCTGTATTTAGGATGTCTTAGTTGCGTATTTAGTATATCCTTGAGCCAGATTGATGCTTAAGTTCAAAAGACAAGTGATATTTACATAACGTTAAACCAACATATCTAGTCTTTTTGTAATTACATAGTATTGTGAAACCAAAATATCTAGTATTTTTGTTATTCCATCTACATAACGTAATGACATTCACTAAATCAAAAAACTCATTTTTCTAGAGGTTTGGTTTCATAGTCAGGAAGAGACTTCCGGATCATTGTTTCTTGTATGGTGGTGCTTTTTGGATTCTCGCATCTGAACTTTCTTTCATGAATTTCTCAGAATGAAAAATCTTAGATTTTTTGGCGCGCGCAAAATAGGGGTGGACGTTTCTGTGTTACCTTGCTTAAATGCACCACCAATAAATAATGAGAGATTATTATTAGTATGTCAGAGCAATGTCCGACACCTCTCTTAGCAAAACGCGCGTGATTTAACCGTAACGGTTGAAATCTCTGACACTCTAAGATAACCACTTTACAGTAAAACTAACCAATCACAGTTCAACCAAGTTCAACCATGGGCAAACCTTCTCCGCGACCAAAAGACCAAGCCAGACGCAATTACTCAGCCAATCAGATTGAAGGTGTCACTTTGCACTTCCCCCAGCCCGAGCAGCAGCAAAACGCAAACGCAAACACAACAAACACATACACATACACTTCAATCCTGACAAACCGAAAAGTACATAAAGACACAAAAAATGGCTAAAACGTCGAAACATCGAAGCAACCAAAACAAGGACGAAACAGCCAAAATGCTTGCAATTTCAACCCAAAATAACACTACTATCCTCAACAAAACACTCCCCTTCGTCTCCAGCAGCAAAAATGTCCTACACAAGTGGCCTATTTGCCAGAGCAGCACGACATGTTCAACAGGATGACCTTGATGGTGTCCCAATGAATACCCAACTTGCCTACGATTGCAAAGGGGCAGAGTTCGTTGAGTTTTGCACCACCATATTTGGCTACCTCAATTATCCACAAACAGTAACTGAAGAGAAGGTGTTTGGCTTCCTTTTCTATCAGGTATATCAATCCTGTAGGAGAAGAGGCCGGAGGCCCAAGAGGGAGGTGGGAAAACCACACATATTTGACGCCACCGACTATGGCGCCGTGATGGCCAAATACAACAATAGTAGTAGTAACAACATGAATCGCAAATCACTGTTGGGGCTGAAGGAGATAGACCAGCATGATCCTGTAGGCTATGACACTGTGAATCAATACTTGTGTTCCATTCTCAAAATATTGCGGCATCAGCGAAGTCAAAATGCCAACAATCTTACAAAGGAACACATTAGATCTGAAAGAGTCATCCAACTGCTGCGAGTTGTTCAAGTTCAAAAGAAGAAGATTGCAAGAATGAGATTTGATGAGAAGATAGATCATGCCCTTTCACCATACATGAATGTGCAAAACATCGAGCAAATAGAGGATTTCTTGTTCTTTAAGAATTGTTACAAACCAAATTATCATGTGGCATCCTTGAGAGACAGATTCTGTTTCCTTATGACACATGGAGGCGTTCTCCGCGGTGAGTCGTTATTCAAATCCGAGCTGTCCAATCTGTGTGATCTTATCAAATATGATGAAGGCACACACGCCTGCCAGATCCTAATTATACAAATAATAACAGGCAAAACAAATGGTCAGAAAACTTTATATGGACGCGTTATGAGACATTAAAACGTTAACATGTGCCCGATTGGTGCGTTGGGCTTCTATTTGATGGCACAATTCCATTCAACGGCTGAGCTTGCTGACTATGACTTTGCAAGTAATGCCAATTGGTTTGTCGTCAAATTACTCACAGATTGTACTAATAACTCTGACAATCGAGACTCAATCACGGACCAAGCATTTGCCAATACAATGAAAGACGCGTGCAAGGCCTTGGGTATTGATTCGAAGCACTTTGTTCACTTTGGACGAGGAACCGGTGCGGTTGCATGTGAGATGCAAAAGGTTGATCCCCAATACATCAAAATGATTGGCAATTGGAATGTTGATATCAGAGAGGACCAATACTCTTCCAAATTCCCTTTGAAGGCTATGAGGGCATTGGCTGGGCATTCGCAAGATAAAGGGGGGTTCTTCTTGCCAAGAAGTACTATCGATCCACCTCCGGAGCTTCGTCAACAAGTCTTCCCCTTCCTTGACAAGGCAATAAGCACCATCAATAATGTCCCAAAACCGGTTGCTCAAGCTTTCTTTGAGCTCCTCCTCAATTTACAATGTGTGGTACTGCAGGACGCGGCTATCTTGATAGACCAAGGTAGAAAAAAACCGGCTCTTCTCCTTGCCTGCCTTCCAAACCAAACTGTTCAAGATTTATCAAGCAACACTCATTGACAAGGTCATTGCCGAAGCAACAATGGGAGCCGCTACTACCTCAATCGAAAGGAGTCTCGATGTTGCCCTTCTGGGGGTTCGCGACCGGCTGCACAACATTCATTTGGAAGTCCACAATGTTTGGAAGGATGTTGGGAGGGTTAAGGCTTCAGTTACTGGCTTCAGACAAGAACAAGGTGTTGTCAACACCCGAGTTCACCACTTCCTGCAGCACATGCATGCGTATCAAATGGCGCCAACACCGACAACCCCAACAGAATCAACAATCGAGGACCCATCAGATACTCGTCCAACAATAGGATTGTTCTGTAACCACAAGCCGGTTACGTCGATGTGGAATGAGTGGTTTGGACTTGGGGATTTTGTTGGTGTTGACTTCCCTGAAGGGGGTATCGAAGACCTTGAAAAGATCGGCAGTCGATGGAGAAAGCATTACAACTCAGCGGACCAGAAGCATTTCTCCAGACTCAAGTGTATTATCGGTTATGTGAAGAGTAGAGTTGTTGCCGGCGAATCCTTAGAGGCAGTACTGGAAGAAGGTGACACCTTAATGAAGGCAAAGAGGACCCTTTCAACAATCCACACCCATCTTTGAAAGGCCAAGTCCTTTAGACTTGATAGTCCCATCCCCAACAACGGATTGACATGCTGGGGAGCACCAACAGCAGCACCCCCCCCCCCGCCACCACCAAACACGTTGTTGCGAAGCGTTTGAGCCGATTCGATTGGAGAGGAGAGGAGGAGTCGATCGATTGGAGAGGAGGAGTTGGAGAGGAGAGGAGGAGTCGATTTGATTGGAGAGGAGAGGGGGAGGAGTCGATTCAATTGGAGAGGAGGCGATTCGATTCGATTGGAGAGGAGTCGATTCGATTGGAGAGGAGAGGAGTCGATTCGATTGTAGAGGAGGAGCCGATTCGATTGCAGAGGAGTCGATTCGATTGGAGAGGAGAGGAGGAGTCGATTCAATTGGAGAGGAGAGGAGGAGTCGATTCAATTGGAGAGGAGAGGAGGAGTCTATTCAATTGGAGAGGAGGAGAGGAGAGTCGATTGTTGATTGGAGAGAAGAGCCGAGTCGATTGTTGATTGGAGAGAAGAGCAAGTCGATTGTTGATTGGAGAGGAGAGGAGAGTTGATTGTTGATTGGAGAGAAGAGCGAGCCGATTGTTGATTCTGGAGACAAATCCCATGGTCGATCTGATTCCAAGATTGTTTTGCTTAGCATCAGTTTAGGATGAATCCCATGGTCGATTCGATTCCAAGATTATTTGGCTTAGCCAAGTTTAGCAGAGCCCAAAAAGATGCAGAGTTTAGTTCCAAATTTGAAATTATGAGCTCTTTGTTGCAAAAGTAGAAATTATGAGTGGAATAACTTGTTATCTAGTAATATCATGTGTTACGTAGTGGAATCACGTGCTTTCTATTTTCCTTTTGCAAATCACTCCAACCAATCGTGTCAAAACGCACGGATGCCTCTTCCTTGTAGTACAGAGTATTCCGTTGAAACGCACGGATATCTCTTTCTTCTTGGGATACAGAGTGTTCCGCTGAAACGCACGGATATCTCCTTCAGAGTCTTTCGTCGTCGACTGTACGAATATCTCTTTCTTCTTTGACCGAGCTTCCAACCTCGGGAGGTTGATCCCATTTAGTTGAGTATCGAAGAACGCGTCGTGTTTAGTTGAATATAAAAAACAGAAATCAATTTGAAAAAGTTATGGGATTTACCTCGGCCGGCGCAGTTTAGTCGCACCAGGTAGGGCTGTCTTAATTTATGTTTGATCTTCAGTTCTTCATATCAGGAGTGGGAATCAATTCGGGTTCGGGTTTGACTTTGATCATCTGTTGAGTTAGTACAAGTTAGTACAAGTTAGTACAAAACCTACGCTGACTGAAAAAATAATAACTAGGGTTATTATTTATTTTTAGTATAAAATAACTGCTGTTATTATATACTACTTTCTAAAACCGCGCGCACAGGTCTGTCAGACAGTCTGACAACTCCCCGATTCTGGTAAAAATAATGAACATACCGGTAATTTGGCACAGAGTGAACGTATCATCGGAGCCGGTAAGCATGAAGAAATCACCGGTAATTATGAGGAACATACCGGCAATCATACTAGTGCTGGGGTTAAAAGTATCACCAATAGTAGTAATAAGAAGGCCGGGGATTACAATCCCACTAGGATCAAGGGTGCACGGATAGTAGGAAACTGCACACCAGCCTCCCAGCATTATCCTACTATTGATATCACTCACAAGATGTACTACCCCTCCATCATTTAAAAGGCAAAGGCAGTTTACTCCAGCCAAGCATCCAGACTAATGAAATCACCATACATGAATAAGAAGGTGACATTCAATATACCAAATCAGAATCAAACAAAAAGGAAGGATTAACACGTCAAACACCATACAAGTGTTAGCATGAGGATTGACATGGCAGACATGATGACACTATCAAACCAAGGAAATATACAGCAGGCTTCAAGGGAATATGCCCAAACAAGCTGACTTTGGGCTCATACTTTTTAAGAACTCTGGTTTAACTTCAAGACAACAGAGCAAAACTGAGCTGGGATTTTAATAACAATAACAAAACAGCTTTGGTGAGTCACTTAACCAAAGCAATAGACTGGAACATCAAGCAATTGATACCACAGAGGAAGCAAATGTAAGCACGCCCCAGAGAGGATGAGGGGTGGGGATGACAACATGCTGTTCTTGTAATGCCATTCAACTATTCCCTGGTACAGTGTACTGGCCAGCGCTCCATCTTTAGGCTGTAGTGGTCCCAGAGCCTGTAAACCTAACCTTCAGGATTGCAAGAGTTCCCACCATCTCAGAATCTGAGTGGAGGCTAGCTCCCATTCTCAAGAAGTATAACTTTCTGGTGGAGGTGTTTGATATTCTGGAATTCAAAGGAACGAAGATAGAGTATGAGTTCAACCAGTGAGGGAGCATTTGAAAGGGCACAGACAGATGGTAAGCCACTCACCAAGTCTACACCAGGGAAGAAAGGATTGATAGATCTAAAGTTCCTGAAGAAGTACAGCCTCTCTGCTTTGCGCCATCCGTGAGAGTTTGTAAAGGAATTCCTTCCTCTCTATGATGACACCACAGAGATGGACTGGGACTCCTTCAGTTTTGAACAAATGAAGCTCTGGACAAACTGGAAGGCTTCCATTGCTAGCACCGGGGACAAGTGTTACAAAGACTTCAAGGGATTTGAGACAAAGGACTTTGTCAATTCTTTGGTCTTTATGTGCTCCATGGTCTTTGTCCTACAGCTCAGGTTGATTACAAGGTTTGATTCACAAAGAATGATTCTATTTCCGGCAATGGCTTCATCTACAGCTCTTTCACCACCAGGGATAATGATGACAATGTTTGTGGCAATCCCCAATACCGACATTGATACTCCAAGGCTTTTCTTGCTTGCCAACATTCCCAAATACCAAGTCCCCATGGAAGGATTATCCAAACTGCTGGAAGATATGGACATTGCTCAAGTGGGCGAACCTTCAGTGTCCACGGGCTTGGATGCTTGGTCAAAATGTTGCAGTTGATGAGATGACAATGCAATTCAAGGGCTGCCATATTGAAAACAGCAAGCGACCTACAAGAGGGACGGTGACACATTTCAGGTGGATGCTTTGTGTGATGAGGGTCACTGTTACCAAATGTATGTGTAGAATGATCCTGCTCCAAATAAGTATATCGATATGGGTCTTTCTCCACTCCATTCATGGACCATGTGGCTGTTTGACTCGCTCAAGGATGAGCATCATCATGTTGGTATGAACAACTTGTACACCTTGGTTATGTTCTGCAAGGCAGCCTTTAGGCACTCAAAGCAAGTCCTGTGTCATAAAGTAGCTTGCAAAGCAAATCATTGGATTCCTGACTGTGTATTTCAACAGCCAGGAGCTGAAGAACATACAATCCAAGCAATAAGCACGGGGGACTGTGAAAGCTGCTGTTCTTGAAGGTGACCCAGAGTGTGCCTTCCTTGTTGCTTTCAGCATGTGTGATACCAATCCTGTTCACTATTTGAGTATGGTGACTAGTGTTATTGAGTGGGTGGAGAAGGAGAAGGTAGTGTAAAATGTGGACACTAACTGAAAGGACAAGATGAAGTTCCTGCATCTCAACGAACTGGATACTTACAACCATGGTATGGGGAACATTGATATTGCTGATCAGCTGACAGGAGTGTACATAATTGATTGCTGGGTGAGAAATCAAAAGTGGTGGTCGTCCATCTTGTTCTGGGCCATTTGAGTACTGTTGACAAATTCCTACAAACTGTACTTGTTGACTGTGTGTAAGGAAGCAGGTGTGAAGAATCCCTGGTACAGCGTGGGAGTACTGGGTGAGCCCTGATGCAGTTGACACAGAAGCTGTGGCTAGAATGTTCTTCATCTTATCTACTCTGGGGGTGTTAGTGACGTGTCTCCATTATAAAGCCAATCCACATGTTGATCAACGAGTGGGGAAGATGGAAGCTGCAAGTCTGAAGAGTGAATGACAAATCACTTGCAGATGGTGGAGCTCTAAGTTGTAGGTTGAATAGGTGCCTTCCCTTTTCAAACTAAGAGAAGGACTAAGTGTGCCATGCATGGCTGGCTTGGACTTTGGAAGGATAGGGATCTCGTGAGATGTGCAACATGCAATGTCCACTTGTGTAACGATTGTTATGGCACTTTCCACTGGGCTGCCAATCTCTTATCCCAGAAGGTGATGCTGAAGAATAACTACATACAGCAAGCAAAGAAGATGCAGAGGACTAAGTAGATGGCAATGGATGCATCACTGTTGTTGCTGCTGCCGCTGTTGTTGTTGTTGTTGTTGTTGTTGCTGTTGCATTGCTGGCATCCATTTTTGCTTGCGTTGTTTTGCTTCATTTTTCCGGTTTGATCGGTTCAATGACCTTGGTTTGATGGCAGCAAGTATTGCTTCAAATTCAACACCCCTTGCTATTTCTGTGGGAGGAAAGTCTTTGTTGTATTATGAGCCAGGGCAGACAAGAATGAGGGGTGCGGGAATGCCAAAATTACAAAAGACAAAAGGGCCTGATGTTCGAAAATCACAATTCACTTGCAGCCTTGACCTCAACAACAGCATGTATTGCTTGAATTCACCACCCCTTGCTATTTCTGTGGGACAGACGTGGGATTTTGTTGCAGTTCTTGTGGTATTCTAGGCTTGGGTCCTGGGACAAAAGTGGAGACACAAAACAACAAATTGTGAAACAAATTGCAAAGACAAACAGGGCCAATGCTTGAAATTCACCGGACTTCTGCTGAAATTACCCCAAAATACCCAAGTACTTTGTAACAAATGAAACCCCCACCTCTGTATTATTTAAGTAGAAGCATTAGTAGTGATAGATTGTTACTTTAATTGGAATTGATGCTCTTTTATTGACTCCACTAGAAAGAACTTGGACGGCAATGGATGGTCAACAGGATCAAAAAAAAACTTGGAAAATTTTTTATGCAAATTTGCAAATAATGACCTCAGTCCAATTAAGGGATAGTCTCATTTTTGGAATAACGAATTTAACAAATAAACACATGGAATAAAGAATACAGCGCATGCACGAAAAAAGAATGCCAAAAATTCAATCCAGCATTCCAAGGGTTGTTTATTACAGAAAAATCCTCAATGTAGGTCATCAAAGGCGATCCACAACTAGGCTTTAGGATTGTTGTCCGTAATAAATAACTTTCTTTTCAAGCCTTAAATGGGTTTGTTTTAGGATTTCATGCATTTTGGCAATGACCCAAAAATGTCTTCACTTCTAGGAGGAGAGTTCTTCAAGGGACTCAGTGATGGGTTTTGGAACTGTCAATTTGTCTCTAGGTCCAATGGTGTTTTTGATAGCAGCAGCTAATTGAAGATCTACCAACGCATTTTTACCTGGTGGGACAAAACCCGAGGATGTAGAGTGCCTAAGATCTCCTCGGTTAGGACAGGAACTTTTTGACCACTTGGGTGTGCTATTTACAACAATACAACGGAACCCATGTGAGATTGTGGTATTGCTGGTCCCTATTCAAAAAATGAAAACTTTGCAGTTGATATTCGGTGATTCCTGAAATACTTTGTACCCAGATTGATTTTTTGCATGCCGGGAATAAAATCAACAGGCCCAGATTTTGTCAGGCCAGTGTCCATATCTACTATTGTTTGTTTTTGGGCCCAGATTTTGTTTTTTGTGACTCTCGCTTTCGGAAAGGAAACCGCGATGGGACTATGTGCAATATTAATTTCGATGGCATTCTACTAAATGGGCAAACTATTGCTAAAGAATTTCATTTCATGTGTATCATCTTTTTGGAGGGCCTAGCAAAACACTCAAGCCCATAATAGGGGGCTTAGTCACATTAGAAGGAAGTATCCGGAAGATACGGCACTCAATACACAAATTCTCGAAAAATGCTTTCTTTGCAACTTGTGAGATTGCCGTGTCCTCATTTACGTACAAAATACGGTGCGTATTTGTTATTTCATTTTCGTCGTTATTTCATAATTTTCTTTCCACTACAATCCATTCTTGTTCCTTTCTATCGACACCATGGATCTTTGTATTCCTGAACATCTCAGAGATACCGACGACGAGCCATTGGCGACTGCTGACCGTGTTTCCATGTATGCAGCAGAGAACACTGAGATCGACTACGAAATGGTTCCATGGGCAACTGCTGTGTTGATCTCCGACGACGCAGCAAGCAACAGCAACGCCAACGGAATGATAGTAGCTGTTCCTGTCACCAGTGAGGCCAATGATGACAATGTTGTGCACGCAGAAGTTGTTTCTGTCCAGGCGGATGGAGTGGCAGTTGCTGTTCCTGTTGCCGGTGAGGCCAACAATGGCAATGTTGAATACGTAGAAGCTGTTCTTCTCGACTGACTAGTAGGACAATCAAGCTCATCGAATCACCCAGCGCGTCCTACTTTCACGAGGTCCCTGTCTATGTTGCCAAAAGGAATGTCCAAGAAGGTCAAGACCGCCATATTGTTCTACGCATCTATTCCTAAACGTATGCAAATAATATTCGAAACTAAACTATTTGCGATCATGGCTTTTGCTCGCCTTGTCTTGGCAGTAAGCATAATATTCGTTTTCTAGTTCAAATGCTCAGGAGCTGCCATAGCTTATTGTTTCCGTCCGTATCTTCATGGTCTCCTCCAGCCATGATTCGTTCAGCTCCTCCGTTTCGTTGAGGTCCATCAGCATCGGCATTCGGTCGTCGGACACGGTCCCCCCCGCAATGTTGATCATGCACGCGTTCACTTGCTCGGGATTCTGCAAGATCAGCAAGTGCCCCGCATTCGGTACCAGATAAACATTCACATCGGGAGTGACCGACGACAGCGAGTGTGTGTGTGACCCACCCAGTTGTTTCGAGAGTCTGTCGGACAAGGCTTGCGTGTACATTCCTCCGGATAGTTCCATCCAATCCTTGGTTCCGTACATGAACGTCACCGATTTCACCCTGAGATTCGGAACGCGAAACAAAAGTGGTTTCTTTGCCATCATGGTAGAATTGAGAATGCTCTGGAGGAAGTATTCCCCGGACGGTGGCAGAACAGCGTTGATGTAGAGCAAATCCGAGAGTGTCTCGGATTCGTCGGCATCGGTAATCTCCGGCAGTCTACGGTTCACGTAATTTCTGGACATTGCCGAGCCACGATACTCCGTAAAGCTTCGTATCACTCCCCCCGGCGTCGTCCAATCGAACATGGTCTTGAACAGTCCGAGAAACGCCTTGCCCCGCAGGGACGATTGCAACCATTCCATCTTTTGCCTTACGTTGGGATCTGCTTCGTCCGGAACCCCGAGCGGAGACAAGAGAACGATTCGGTCGACGTGCTCAGGGTACCGCTCGGCGTAGGCAACCGCAACGTATCCACCAAAGCTGTGGCCCGCTAGGATCATTGTGTCGATGCCGTTCTGTGGGCAGAGTACGGCGCAGCCATTCGATTCGATAGTGATCGACGGGAATATCCGAGGAAGGTGGGATACGGAACCAGTGAGAGAAAATCACGCTCACACTCAAACAGGCAAAACAACGGCAACAACGGCAACACGGACCATAGACCTCCAGGCTTCCAGGCTCTCCACGAAAAAATCTTCCGCGCTCCGGATGGTTTCGCTATCCTTCACCTCGTCGAAGGGGGGCCTTGCCGAGAGGCCCCAGCCGAGCATGTCCACGGCATAGACGTTTCGAAAGTACCCGCCGAGTCCTCCTAGGTTCCGATAAAAGTAGGCCCCGGCGTTCATGTATCCGTGGAGGTTGACCAGTGGCACCGCGGTTTTCGATTCATTTTCGTTTCCATCTGCTGCATCGTTCGATTGCACCTTCGACTTCGATTTCGACTTCGATTCGGCGTGGATGCAATGAATGTTCAGCCATTCGTCGTCGGGTTTTTTCGCTGGTTTCAGGCACGGGACGGCGGATCGTGGAATGAGGGTATCGAAGGTTCGGATCTCGAACTCGCACTCGGACGAGTCGTGGGACGATTGCTGCGTTGCGTACCGCTTGGCGATTTTCAGGAGTTTCGTCTCGATTGCCTCCAGCCTGGCTTCGAATTCGGTAGGGGTTGTCCAAGAGGGAAACATCGGAATCAAACAACCGACGGGTGTTGTTGCGTTCTGACCAGGGTCGGCAACTAGAGTACACAATCAAGATAGTAGGAAGATGTTAATGATAAGAACGTTGCGGTGTGAATTGCATTGATGATTCCGTGGACACGTCCTTTTTCACGACTGAGGCTGAGGAAGCAACGAAATGAATCAATCCGTTCCTGAAAAATGTAGAAGTACGAAGTACGAGTAATACCTAACGGATACGTACGTACTCGGTACGTAAGGTACTACCGGAGTATTCAGTTTGTTCGCTACTTATCATTAAGATTAGGGCGAAGTTCGTATTGGTACACTTACATATCTTTAAGAGTCGAAAGGGTCGTACGTTTCTCATCGCAATTTTGAAAAGGACTATTTTAGTTTTTCGGCGATTGGCAGGTTGTTCGCTCCGATGAAAAAATAGAATGGATGCAACGCCGCTGCGCAATGATCCAAAGAATCGCGCAGCAGCCCGAACAACGGCACGGACATCCCTCCCGATCGAACGTTGCGTGTACGGTACGGTACGGTACGAGTACCGAACTACGCAAGTACGAGTACGGTCTACGTTTTTGGTACTGCAATTGCATGCGACGAGACGGCACCAACTCCTCCAACTCTTCAATTCAAAGTTGGAAACGAGTATTCGTATCGTAAAGTACCACCCACCTTTCTTTCAATCAATACCATCCAACATGTCGGCTGCAGTGGCTAAATTGATGAACCCCGCTTTCTACAAGCAACAATGGGCCAGCACGTGCTCCCGGGCATACGCCAAGTACCACCCTACGATCCGTGAAAACAAGTAAGTGGAAGGCAGCGGTGAACGGGACGATGGATGGCACGATGGATTCATTCCTGCTGCGGCGTTTTTTGTTGTGTCTCCCCGATTGATTCGTTGGGGTAGATTTTCCGAACCGCCGTGCCGTTTCTCACGAATCAACTATCCTCTGTGTTGTTGCCATCGTTTTCTCTCCCCCGTTTCATTCCATTTCATTTCGCCATAGAGCCACCGTCTTGTTCCACTCCATGCTTGCCATCTCGTTGACCATGTACACCGGTACCTACATTGCCCGAGTTCGTAAGTAACTGCAGGTACTGCGCGCATGGATTCGATTTCAAATCCGATGCAACCCCGTCCGATCCGACTCGCTATGGTTTCGAGGCGTGAAAAAATTCTCACCAATCTTTCTTGCGTTGCACTGCACTGCACTGCGCATCGTTGTACTCTACTTTCGTTTGGCACGTTCACGTTTACATTACATCCACCGCGTATCATACACAGACCCCGAAAAGCAAGCAGAGCGTGCCATCAAGAAACAGGCCCTTCACGAGTACTACGAAAAGCACGGAGGGGCTCCCCACCATTAGGGAACCAAACCGACACACTACACTCGTTGTATAATACAGTATCGTTCCCGATCGCCCGAGATGGATTTGATTCGACGTTGACGTTGACATAGACGACTGGTATTGGGGAAAATCCCAAAAACACGTTTCCAATTGGCAACGACGAGCATCGTACTACAACTAAACTAGAAGGACTTGTTATTGCCGATAGTTCTCTGCTTCAAGGTGCTGCCACCCACCAAGACAATCGATTACGTAGAAGACTTGTATGGTACGGTACTGGACTGGTTTGGAATTATTGTAGCAAATCGTCACGAATCCTTGACTGTGTAAAGTATGTGGACAATGTTGGGTTTTGTTTGACCCGAACGAACCACGAATTCCTAGAGCCGTGTCGCAGTGTGTTGGACAGAGTATGGGAATTCCATTGCTCGACACACCAACAAACCACCCCAGGGAACGACGAACTCTTGTTTGTACAAAATAAGACAGATGCGTAACTTCGTAACTCTAGACTACGGTACGGTATGGTACCTACTCACGGATATAAAGCGACGGCAACGGCAACGGCAACGAACCAAAGCCGCTATATTGCTATATTCAGAACTCGGTTCGCGGACCCGGAAGGTTCTGCGGCCGGCATCCCGTCACGCGGATGCGTCTCTGTTCCAAGTCCAGATCGGCGACCCACACCCGCACGCGCTCTCCCCGTTCCATGAATTCCGACGGAATCTTTCCGTCCTGCCACAGGGGATGGTCCATGAAATGCAAAAAGGCATCCACCTCGGCCCCGACCTCGACGTACGCTCCAAAGTCCGTGACACGCCGCAGCTCGCCCCAAAGCTCGTCGTCGAGCTCGAATTCCGTGAGCGGCGTTCGGTCCTCGCCGTCGTTGTCACCGTCCTCGTCGTCTTTATTGTTGCCCCAGGAGGTGGCCGCCACCTCCTGCGCGTCGCTCAGCATCGTCAGCTGCAGTTTTTTCAGTTCGGGGCTGGCCGATCGGATGGTCACGGTGACCTCGTCTCCGGGAGTCACGACCTGGCGGGGGTGTTCCACAAAAAAATCCCGGGTCATCTGGGAAATGTGCAGGAGTCCGTCGCACTCGGTACCGACGTCGACGTAGGCCCCGTATTTGGTGAGGGAAATGACGGTGCCCGTCACCTCCATGCCGGGGAAAAAGGCCGTGAGCGGGGCCCGCTCGTCGAATCCCAGCGGCCGCTGAATGCGGTTGTCGTTCTTCTTGGCCCGCTGCAGCTCCTTGAATTTCATCATCATGCCTGGTAGGAGGGAGGGTGCGAGGCAAAAGAAAACGCGGAACGGAACGAAACGAAACGCGGCGTGAATCGCACGAATCAATATAAATGATCCATTCATCAATCAATAACAAAAACGACAACAAGGTTTTAGAAACAAGGGCCAACAAAAAAGACGACGCAGCGATGCAGATGAAAACCTTGCAACATCATCGCAACTCCCAACAAGGAGAGGATTCTCCGCGCGCAATGCTTCGTTCCTTCGTCACAAACCAAACCGAACCAACCCTAACTCATTTCCACTCCCACTCCACTTCACTCTCGAAACAGAACGGAACAGAACAGAACAGAACAAAATTGAACTCACGTCGCTTCTTTTCCGCCGCGGGTTCGCGTTTCTTTTTGTTGGCAATCGCCTTCGCCTGGCCCTTGGCCACCAGTCGCTTCTTGATTGAGGGTTTCAGGTTTTCCCAGCGCGATTGTCCCTTTCCTTTCGTGGGTTTGTCGTCGTCGTCGTCCTCGTCGTCCAGGTCGTCCTCGTCGAGGAACAGCACGTTGAGGTCGTCGTCGCTATCGTCGTCGTCGTCGTCCAAAAACGTGCTGGGACGCTCGAAATCGCTCACTGAATCCTCAGGCCACCTTTCGACTCGTGACAAACGACGTGGACGCAGACGATCTCGCTCCCATCGTGGATCGAGCGGATAGAAAGGCTGAGGACCCACCCCGGATTTGTCGCCAGGATCACGGAAGGCAGAAGCAGCAGCGCCAAACGCTTTTGTATCGTGATTTCGCGAGGCATGACTGACACTGAAACTGGCGGATGCTAAGCTATGCTATTCGATTCGAATCTGTGGTAGAATGGAATATATCGAACCGACAATCGGGATCGAAACTCGGTGCAATGGTTGATGTACCGGTAAGTTTGGTACAGTACTATACTGCTGCGTTGTTGATAACTCTGCAACGCAACGTTCGTCGATCGGGTTTCGACGAGAGGAGGAGGTTTGTACCGTACCGCAAGAATTTACTTCTTTCGAAAACAGGTGTGATGTTTTCCAAAGAGGGCGGGGGGGGTTGGGTGAGAGCGACTCGAACAGTGCAACCAACTACCGGTACGTACTCCGCCAGTACAATCGTGCCGTAGTTTGACTGCAGAAAATACATCACCAGCGATGCGAACATGAGAAGATAATCAGTGGCTGTGAGATTTGGAATAATGCGCATAAAAATTCTGATTTATGATGTACTGCTATTCACCTAAGCTTCCCGTATCACATCATCATCCATCATGAATCAGGGTCCGCTATCAGTTAAGTAGTGCGTGATAGCCTCAGTAGCCAACCTACTTGTAGTACTGTATGTGCAATGCTTGTTCGTACATAGTTCATGGGCGTGTTGGTGGTGGGTTAAGTAGTGCTAAGAGGGGGGTCCAGGAAACTCCAAACTGTTGATTGTTTTTGCAGGCTGGTGAGTCCGGTCCCTTATTGCTTTGCCCACACACACCGGCGCACAGCTTTGGCTGTTAAGCCTTTTCTGCGGGCGGGCGTGGTGGGCCGTTTACCTATTTGACTACTAATCAGTTTAGGAGCAAAAAGAGTGAGCTGTAGGCTTGGATTTTGCTGGAGGAATCCTTTACACGCTTGTTAGCGCTAGCCCTTATTTTTTCGACTATTTCTTCTTTCGCACGTGTCTTAAGGCCGCAAGCAATTCAGCAAGACAGTGTTACAGGGAATCCATATTGTTACAGGGAATCCATTGTAATTCCCTGGTAGCCTGGAGTTTGCTAGGGGAATCCTTGGTCCAGCTTGTTAAGGCTAACTGGTATCTAGGGTGTGTGCTAGGTGCATGGCGTGTGCTACATTCCTTGATATAGGGAATCTAGGTTCAGTATCACCCCTGGGCTGGCCTTCTCCTACTAGTGAGTGCCACATGGCACTATTAAATTCTTTTCGTGTCCAGCAGTACCAAAGCTACACAACGGCAGTTGCTCTATTCATACGAATCAATGAGTCCCGTATCAATCAAGTAATCAATTCCCACGGCATATCAATTCCCACGGCGCATTGAATTCCCATCGCGTATCACCAGTGAGCAATCCCTGTTTTCTAGTATTGCCCAGGTTCTTCGGTGAGCAATCTTTGGTTTAGAAAAATATCACACGACCTTTGGGAGTAATTCCTGATTTCATTGATAAACGTATCATGGAATCTTCCTAGGATAACAAGAGAAGGAAACCGTTGTCAGAAGCTTCTCACACAATATATATATATATATATATATATATATACGGTCAACGATCAATGCATGCATGGAAATAATCAGCAAGTAATCTCATCACTACGCAACAACAGTTGCAACATATTTCACCTCAATAAAAGAGATATCTTGCGTTTCGGCAAGTTTCACTTTATCTCATACTTTTAACATTCAACTGATTATATCCCCAAAATTCACACTAGTTGCTACCAACTACCTGTAATCTACATTACTAAGGTCTATCGAGATCTGGCATTTCCATAGTCTTGCCTGTAGTCCAATTATTTGTTGCCAAAAGTATCCAACCACCATTGTCACTCTTAGAGTACAATCGTTCGTCTACTAACACACTAACTGCAGCGTTGCTGTTCTTCAGAAGCCTTTGAATCAGACTCTCAACGGACAAGATTCAGAAGGAAAATAATAGATTAACAGTTGCAAGCTCCAAGGCAGCTTGCATATGAAGAATAAGTGAGAAAGTGAACACACACCCTACGCTGGCATATGCCAATCGCACATTGTTCACGAAAGCAGTTCCCTTTCTCCACACAATCAACACTCCTCTCCTCCTCCATCAGATCAGTCGAGTGAGACGCCATCATCCCCCTCATCCAAGTCCTCTCTGTCCTCTGACAACTCGGAAGCATTAGAAGCAAACATGCCAAACATACCAGCAAATCCCGGTGGTAATGGGATCAACAACGAAGATGACGACAATGTAGACACAATTAGTCTTCCTAGTTTTGACGACCACATGAAGCAGGTACATGTCTCCGTATTCCAAGTGACAAAGGAAACAAACAACTTGCTGTGTAAGGCACTCCTTCAAGGAGGACTACATGAATGGTTGATTTTCCTCAGCACTATGCTCAAACATGGTTTCGCTGGAGAGCTTACCTACCTTGATACTGGTAGCGGATTACAAGCAAAAATTCCCAGAACAATCCAACGGACTATAGAAACACTCGCAGACTTCACCAAGGACTTTCGCAAGAGAGAAAGGGATTGGAGGAATGTTGAATCATATTCCTACAACGATTTCAGCGCTTTCCATATGACTCGTGCAATGCGTCTCCAGAATGAATCTATCTTGAATCCTCCACCCCTCCACCAGGAACAAGCAAGACCAAGTCTACACAAGAAGTACGGCATGAGTCTTGGTGTAGAAAATCACGTGATGAAAAGTCTTTCACACCCCTCACGAAAGACTCAAGATTTGAACATTGGCTCGCCGGATTCAAGGCAAGGCTCAAAGCATATAATATTGACACCGAAATGTTTCTTGATGAGACCTGGCCACCTGCTGCATTACAGGGTTTCACCCGTGACCTCTTCATCAAACAATGTGCCTTCTTCTGGGTTCTTATGTTAGAAGTTTTCAAAAGCGACCTATCATCGTCATGCGTGCACAGCCATTCCATCACAGGAAATGGTCGGCAAGTGTACTTTGATTTTGTAAACTTAAATAGTGAATCAAAGGCCAAGGTGTACGACAATTTGACTCAACTGCAAGCGTTACTGAAGTTGAATCTCGATAAGTGGAAAGAAATAAAGTTTATCACACACTGGTTCAAAGAGTTGAACCACCTCAATAAACTTCGTCCTCCCAAAAAACCTCTTGAGTATCATACAGTCAAATCAGCATTATGCCAAGCCTGTTATTCCAGCTTCCAACTAAGCAAACAATTTGCCAAGATCAATGACCCTGGTAACTCGAATAGTAGCGTCACGGATATCCAAGCTGAGGCCGCTGCCATCCACAAGCTCAAGATCACTCTGTTGCTCGAGGCTACACGTCTCGACTCTCAGTCAGCGATGTCTGCTCCGAAATCTACAGTATGAGCATATGTTCATATTATTTTCCTTCTGAATCCGGTCTGTTGAGAGTCTGATTCAAAGGCTTCTGAAGAACAGCAATGCTGTGTTAGTGTGTTAGTAGACGAACGATTGTACTCTAAGAGTGACAATTGTGGTTGGATACTTTCCACAACGGATAATCGGACTATAGGCAAGACTATGGAAACGCCAGATCTCTTCTTACTGCAAACTTGTTCAGATACAGCGCGACAGACCTTAGTAATGTAGATTACAGGTAGTTGGTAGCAACTAGTGTGAATTTTGGGATATAAATCAGTTGAATGTTAAAAATATGAGATAAGGTGAAAACTTGCCGAAATGCGAGATATCTCTTTTATTGAGGTGAAATACGTTGCAACTGCTGTTGCATAGTGATGAGATAACTCGCTGATTATTTCCATACATGCATCGATTGTTGACTGTAAATATCTGTATGTATATATATATATGTATATTGTGTGAGAAGCTTCTGACAACGGTTTCCTTCTCTTGTTCTCTTAGGAAGATCCTATGATATGTTTATCAATAGAATCAGGAATTGCTCCCGTAGGTTGTGTGATACTTTTCAGAATCAAAGTTTGCTCACTGAAGAACAAGGGCAATACTAGAAAACAGGGATTGCTCACCGCCAATACGCAATGGGAATGGATGCGCCGTGGGAACTGATATGCCGTGGGAATCAATTACTTGGTTGATATGGGACTCATTGATTCATATGAATTGAATAACTGCTGTTGTGTAGCTTTGGTACTGTTGGACACAAAAGGAATTTAATACTCCCCATGTTTCCTTGTGAAAGGTCATCACGTTTAATTGGTGCTTCCATCATCTCGTAGGAGGTTGACAGTATTTCCACAGAAGTGGAAGATGGGCTTGA
This sequence comes from Pseudo-nitzschia multiseries, assembly GCA_037355745.1. Taxonomy (NCBI): domain Eukaryota; phylum Bacillariophyta; class Bacillariophyceae; order Bacillariales; family Bacillariaceae; genus Pseudo-nitzschia; species Pseudo-nitzschia multiseries. Next base: position 37,258,315 of record CM074781.1, on the reverse strand, counting down.
GCAGTGGATACACAACTGAGTGTCCCCAATGCTTAGTGAGGATATTTGCACAATTATCCTTACCAGGAATGTGCAGCATTAGAATGAAACCTTTCGCTATCATGCTTCGTACGTAGTGATACGATAGGATATGGTGACGTTTATGCAACCACGCGTAACGGAAAGGTTGACGTCTGGATCATCTTCTCATTATCTCCCCATGAATAGGAGATGTCATAGACTTGCAGTTCCGAGGTATCAGAATGAGTGAGGTAGGCCAACAATTTGCTCAATGCAAGTTCTTCCTGCGACAAATTTCGGCTCCAAATGTGGTCCGTTTCCATAGTGGCTTGTTTCTTTGAGAACCACATCATGGGAGTCTTGTTTGCAAAGTGAAGGATGCCGGTTACAGCCTTCCCACTGAGAATGTCATGCATGAGATTTTCATCATAGAAGTGTGTCAACACTACTGTCTTCCCAAGTGGTGCAGGAGCGTTGTCGGGTAGCTCTTCAGAATGCTCTCCATAGACGGTGTTGGACCAATCGATGGTGTCCGTTTCAGTCAATATAAAATCAGGAGGTTCCACTCTGAACCTGATCTTAAAATGTCTGAGCTTGGAGATGTATCCATAGATACACTTGGCACGGTCAATATGTCCTTCTCTGGGTTGGGCTCTAAAACGCGAGAGCGTCATTAGAGCTGTTTGGACATCAAATCGCCCAATGGTGATGATCCATTGAAGTGATCCGATCATGCTTTGGTATTTCTGGATGCCAGTATCTTCAAGGAATGCTGATGAGTCTAATTTGGGATGATTGTTCTCGGCAATGGGTGATTGGAACCTAGTGCTAGGTTTGCATCTGAACATTTGTTCATATGACGCTTCCATCTTCTTGATGAATTTGATGGGGTTCATGCAGAGAACGCCATGTTCATTGCATTCAAAACCACATCCCAAATGGAAGTTCATAGGTCCGGATCCCTTCAACTTGAAGTTGTATGGCTCTGACTGTAGGATCTCCAGAAACGAATTGGGATCAGCCATGCAAAGACATAGGTTGTTGACATATGTGCATATGAGTTCATATACTCGCTCCCTATGTTTATTCATCCCAGGCTTGAGGAAGATTTCCGGTTCAGTGCGAGATCTTTCAAAGCCGAGTTCAATGAGGCATGCTGCTAGTAAATCACCAAAGCACTTGCCTGATGATCTGAGTCCATATAGGGCCTTGTAAATAATCAAGAGGTGACCTTCTAGTGGTCCGGATTCTGGACCTGCCTTGATACAGACTTTCTCGCAGGTCACTGCTTCAAGATAAGCATTTCCGATATCTGTACCCCATGTGTCCAGACTGTTCAGTTCAGCTAGGAACAGACACATGCGTAGACCGTGGAGTGATATGACACCGGCGTAAACACTGTGGACGGAGGCTTCAGTAAGATTGCCATTTGCAACAAGACGAGCCTTGTGTCTACCATCATGTTTGGACAGCATATATCATGTGATTCTTGATCTGTTGGAACCCGTTTGGGATGGAGCTTGCCTTGTACATTCCTTTGTCAATGAAGGTATTGTATTCCTTGACCTGTTCCATTTCAAGAGTAATGACGTCTTCCCATTTGTGATTTCCGTTGGCTTGATCAAATTGGATGGCTTCTTCGTGGTTACAGGGTACCTTGAACCCGTATTGATATTGCGGAGCGGTACGGAAAGAGTGAAGCTTGGCTTGATGTACGAGTTGATCAAGCTTCTTGGTTTGTCGTGCTAGGTTGGTGATTGGTTTGAGACGTTTCCAACCTGGGAGGTCAAGCATGTTGTTGTCTTTCCCATGTTTGGCAACGGTAACAGGATCATCGGCCACAATGTTGGCTAATGGTTCATATGTCCGTTCCATATTTTCCCATTCAATCCAAAGGTTATATTTGGAGTCTTTGTACTGAGGGTGCTTGTTGTCCAATGGACCTTGGTGTCCTAGGATTCTGCGAAACGACCACAGTTTGCCATCTTCTTGGGTGGAATCACAATGGATGTAGTTCATGACATCGTTGTATGCAATGATGTGGTCAAGTTTGTCATCAGAGTGCTTGCACTTGAATTTGATGAAATCTTTATTGTGTTCAAGATTGTCTTCTACATTGACGATGGTAAGGCGTTTCTGAGTACCATCAGGATTGGGTACAATGAAAGATCTGCCTTGTAGGTCGGCAATTGGGATGGTCAGGATGGTAAGAAGAGGTTGACCATTATCATCAAATTGCGCATTCCCTTCTTCGTCAGTAACAACTACCTTTGATGGGTCTACTGTAGGAGTAGCAGGGCTGGTGTGTGGAGTCGTGACGTCACTAACATCAAAGTATGCTAGCTCTGGTGGATCAAAAACATCTTCAGTAAGGAGAACACCATCGGGAGCTGGAGGCTTATTTTCGTCAGGTGCCGCGGGATTGTCGGGGCTCGTTGTGGTGTCGGCAGTCCGTAGTGGATTCTGCAGCAGTAGGAGCAGTTGGGACGTCCTGTGGTGCGGGCTTTGCGTTTGGGGTATCGTTAGTCATATGCTCCCCATGTTTTGTGAGTGTAGGGGCATCACGGGTTGCATACAATTGGTGTACCAAATCCTTTGCTTTACGCCACGCAACGAAGCCATCGTCGGTGAAGAGGCCAGCCCGTTTGTTGCGTGATTCAGGTGTAAGAGCCAAGCGAACACCAGAGCGGTCAAGCAATTTGTTTGTAACAGGATCCCAGATCTGGAAGCATAGGCCATTACCAACATGTTTGGCAATGCCAACGAAATGACCGAGGCGTTCGGTGGACTGGGTACCAAAAGGTGAATCATTGGTCTTGAAATAAACAGGTTCAAATTAAAGAAACTGGTATATGCGCGAATATCACCAAGGGAACCAGTAGCAATGAAGACTGGTTGTTTATCCGATAGAGTAGGATCAGAAATAACATTGAGGAGTCCAGCGACGTATGTCATACACAAGCAACAATAGATGTGGTGGTGTGCCGGTGCGGTCCATGACGAAGTTGACGATACATTTGAACGTTTGATATCTACGTTCAAATTGGTTCTGATGTTGGTGATAGGGTTCACTCTGCCAAATTCCAATCCATAACATCTTGAGATAATCAATGACACGCTTGCTAGACTGGTAGGATCCATGATCACATAAGACGGCTTGTTAGATTGGTAGTTGCCATGATCACATAAGAGGCAAAGAGGTCTGCCCCATTTTTGAACGAAGTTCTGAAAACATGATAGGAAATCACCGGTAGTACACATCTCCTCAACATGTATGATATGGGATTTACAACCAAAGAAGATCTGTGCAAGTTTGGAACCGCCATCAATTGCTGGGACATCAGGAGTACACGACATCAAACAATACATCATCATTCAATGGTCGAACGTTCATTGCCGGTTGAGGGGAATGAAAGCATTTGAAGAGGTTACCATCCGTGCTAACCGCTAAGGATCCTTATTGCATTGAATTGGCAAAGGCCTGCCTTGATGCGATCTGTAGAAACCCAACAAAAGAAGGGTTTCAGAGATAGGTAGTCATGGTCGTTAGGATCACGTTCACAAGGTGTGGTTGCGACACGGGGTGTGTCATCAGCAGTACAGGCTGTGGGAAAAGCAAGGATCATATCAGAAGTTGGGGGTGGGATACAACAAGCTAAACGTTCCTGATGGTCATAATCTGTAAGGAGTAAGCCAAAAGGAGCAATCGTTTATGCCGTGATCATCAATAGGGAGAAAAGCTGATCGAGTGCATTGACTGAGTACAAACTGAGAGATGTAACCATGGATGAACCAGGGGATACAGAGATATCCAAACCTTCAAGACAACGTGGGTTTCCATATTCATATGTTGGATACGGAAGATGCTGTGGTTGTGGTGGATATTTCTGAAGGAAGGTTTCATCCTTAGCACTGATGATGGTATTGAGGATGAATGGGTCCCAGTGTTTATTCAATGTCATGATGACATGTGGAACTGCATTGAATTTGTCAGTGGTATACTTACGAATGGCAAGATATGGCAGACCATGGCGAATGCTGAGGGGCAAAGCGTATCCATCAGTTGTGGTGATTACTTGTCCACCGCCTGCTTTGATGGATGTGTCATTGACAGTAGAGAAGTATGCTTCCATCTGGCCAGATGACAGGATAGAAGGGTGTCTTCCCGTGTATGCACATTTGTTAAAAATAAGGATAATGGAACCTCTATTTGAAACAGAATATGCTCCACATGTTGCAATGGGAATATTCTGCACTTGGTGATTGTTGATGCCTGTGACATTGACATACCAAGGTGGGATATCTTTGGAGATGAGACATGCATCATTACCAATGATACAACCATTACCACCACAGTCAACCATAGCAAATCCGGGGTTGGAGATGGTAGCCTTGTGGGCACGATATGTATATGCGGATACGTGATTGTCATGTTGTAAGGTCAAGTCGTCTTCGGGTTTGTACCATTGGTGAAATTTAACTGAATAAGAAAGATTTTCCCACGGGTACAAGGGTATCACCATCCCTTTTGTATCGGATGTCAGGGTTCTCAGAAAGGAATCTGGCAGGGTGAGCAGGTGACACAGATGACTTGAGGGGCCGCTGGTCCTTGGAGAAGGAAGTCCTGAGACTTATAGACACCAAGTGATGCATGGAAGATGCCTCAACCGTCATTTTCAACAGCCGGATGTAGATCCTCTGAAGCATTGGTATGGTTATCACTGCTCGAGGTATCATCTTTGAGGAACGTGACGGAATGTTCATGCGTATATGCCTTCTGGGTGATGAGCTTAATGACATTGGGGTCCGGCTGGCCATCTGGGAGCAATTCAGACCGCAATGAAGCGACCACTATTTTCTTGCCTTCTGGGGGAAAATTCAGCCAATTCTTCATGTCTTGACGTGATAATGCCTTCCATATGCCAGTGGGCAAACGTGTGGTAGGATCAGGTGAACGTCCAGTCTTGAATACCACGTAGTCTTGATAGTCACCTTCAAATTTGATAGGGAGAGCATATTTGCTAGAATTGTGCCCTTGATTGGAAGAGAAGTCGTAAACATGTGCACGTACTGTAGTATTTGGAGCAGACATTGCAGACTGAGAGTCTAGGCGAGTAGCCTCAAGTAGGAGTGTGATCTTGAGCTTGTGGATAGCAGCTGCTTCGGCTACTATATCCATGACATTACTATTCAGGCCACCAGGGTCATTGACCTTGGCAAACTGTTTGCTCAGTTCAAAGCTGGAATAGCAGGCTTGGCACAATGCTGATTTTATGGTATGGTACTCAAGGGGTTTATTGGGAGGACGAAGCTTATTGAGGTGGTTCTACTCTTCAAACCAGTTTGTGATAAACTTCACTTTGGATTCCTTCCATTTGTCGAGATTCAACTTCAGTAACGCTTGCAATTGAGTTGAGTTGTCATACACCTTGGCCTTTGATTCACTGTGTAGATTCACAAAGTCAAAATATGCTTGCCGTCCATTGCGTGTGATGGAATGGCTGTGGACGCATGACGCTGATAGGTTGCTTTTGAAAACTTCCAACATAAGAACCCAGAAGAATGAACATTGTTTGACAAAAAGGTCACGCGTGAAACCTTGTAATGCAGCAGGTGGCCAGGTTTCATCGAGGAATGTTTCGGTATCAATGTCGTATGCTTTGAGCTTTGACTTGAAGCTGACAAGCCAGTGTTCGAATCTTGAGTCATTCATGAGGGGCGTGAATGACTTTTCATCTCGTGATTTTCAACACCAAGATTCATACTGCACTTGTTGTGGGGACTTGTTCTCACTTGTTCCTGGAGGAGGGGGTGGAGGATTCAAGATAGATTTGTTCTGAAGACGCAGTGCACGTGTCATACAGGAAGGCACTGAAGTTGTCGTATGAATATGATTCTACATCCCTCCAATCCTTTTTGTTCTTGCGTAAATCCTTGGTGAAGTCCGCGAAGTGCTTCAATGGTCTGTTGGATGGATCAATGAAGTTGTGTTGGTAGTCCACTACTTTCATCCATGTAGGTAAGTTCACGAGCAAAACCAGCTTCGCACAGTAGGCTATCGTCTTCCTTTGTGACGCAGAATATGGATACAAGTATCAACTTCATATGGTCATCAAAGCTAGGAAGACTGATTGTGTTTACGTTGTCGCCATCTCCCTCATTGATCCCACCACTGCCGAGATTGGCAGGCATGTTTGATTGTAATGCGTCCGAGTCGTCAGAGGAATTCGCGTGGTGAAAGGGAACTGACTTCGTAGATGATCTGCGATTGGCATATGCCAGCGTAGGTATTGTGTTCACTTTCTTTCCTGTTCTTCACATGCAAGCCACCTTGGAGCTTGCGACTGTTAATCTATTATTTTCCTTCTGAATCCGGTCTGTTGAGAGTCTGATTCAAAGGCTTCTGAAGAACAGCAATGCTGTGTTAGTGTGTTAGTAGACGAACAATTGTACTCTAAGAGTGACAATTGTGGTTGGATACTTTCCACAACGGATAATCGGACTATAGGCAAGACTATGGAAACGCCAGATCTCTTCTTACTGCAAACTTGTTCAGATACAGCGCGACAGACCTTAGTAATGTAGATTACAGGTAGTTGGTAGCAACTAGTGTGAATTTTGGGATATAAATCAGTTGAATGTTAAAAATATGAGATAAGGTGAAATCTTGCCAAAATGCAAGATATCTCTTTTATTGAGGTGAAATACGTTGCAACTGCTGTTGCATAGTGATGAGATAACTCGCTGATTATTTCCATACATGCATCGATTGTTGACTGTAAATATCTGTATGTATATATATATGTATATTGTGTGAGAAGCTTCTGACAACGGTTTCCTTCTCTTGTTCTCTTAGGAAGATCCTATGATATGTTTATCAATAAGATCAGGAATTGCTCCCGTAGGTTGTGTGATACTTTTCGAAATCAAAGTTTGCTCACCGAGGAACAAGGGCAATACTAGAAAACAGGGATTGCTCACCGCCAATACGCGATGGGAATGGATGCGCCGTGGGAATCAATATGCTGTGGGAATCGATTACTTGGTTGATATGGGACTCATTGATTTGTATGAATAGAATAACTGCCGTCGTGTAGCTTTGGTACTGTTGGACACAAAAGGACTTTAATAGTTCACGACTTCTCTTCCGATCAAGGACATAACTCTAGCAAATATGCTCTCCCTATCAAATTTGAAGGCAACTATCAAGACTACGTGGTATTTAAGGCTGGACGTCCGCCTGATCCTACCAAACGTTTACTGACTGGCATATGGAAGGCACTATCACGTCAAGGCATGAAGAATTGGCTGAATTTCCCCCCCGAAGACAAGACAATTATAGTCGCTTCCTTGCAAATTGAATTGCTTCCTGACAGTCAACCAGACTCTAACGCCACCAAGCCTATCACTCAAAAAGCTTATACGCATGATCATTCTGTCACATTCCTCGAAGACGATACTACTTCAAGTGGTGATAACCATACCGATGCTTCAGAAGATCTACATCCGGCTGTCAAAAATGATCGCCGAGGCGTCTTCCACGCATCACTTGGTGTCTACAAGTCTCAGTCCTCGTCATCCAAGGACCAGCGGCCCCTCAAGTCATCTGTGTCACCTGCTCATCCTGCCAGATTTCTTTCTGAGAACCCTGATATTTGATATAAAAAGGATCGTGATACTCTCGTGCCCGTTGGAAAATCTTCCTACTCAGTCAATTTTCACAAATGGTACAAACCTGAAGACGACTTGACCCTACTACAGCATGAAAACCAAGTATCCACATGTACCTACCGTGCACATAAGGCTCCTGTCTCCAACCCCGGTTTTGCTATGGTTGATCGTGGTGCCAATGGTTGTATTATTGGTAATGATGCATGTCTCATCTCCAAGGACATTCCCCCTCAGTATGTCAATGTCACTGGCATCAACAATCACCAAGTACAGAATATTCCTATTGCAACATGTGGAGCATATTCCGTTTCAAATAGAGGTCCCATTATCCTTATTTTTAACAAATGCGCATATACAGGAAGACACCCCTCTATCCTGTCATCTGGTCAGATGGAAGCATACTTCTCTACTGTCAATGATACATCCATCAAAGCGGGTGGTGGACAAGTCATCACCACAACTGATGGGTACGCATTACCCCTCAGTATCCGTCATGGTCTGCCATATCTCGCCATGCGCAAGTACACCACTGATGAATTCAACACGTTGCCACATGTTATCATGACATTGGATAAACATTGGGACCCTTCTGTTCTTGATATCATCATCAGTGCTAAGGATGAAACCTTCCTTCATAAATATCCACCACAACCACAATGGCTCCCTTACCCTACATATGACGAATAAGGGAACCAAAGATGCCTTGAAGGCTTGGATATATCTGTATCCCCTGGTTCATCCATGGTTACCTCTCTCAGATTGTATTCCAGTCAATGCACTCAATGGGCATTTCTCCCTATTGATGATCACGGCATAAACGATTGCTCCTTTTGGCTTACTCCGACAGATTATGACCATCAGGAAGGTCTAGCTCGATGTATTCCAACTCCATCATCTGGTACAATCCTTGTCTTCCCTACGGCGTGTACTATTGATGACCCACCTTGCATTGCAGCTACGCCCCATGAGCATCATCCTAACGAGCATGACTACTTATCCATGAAACTCTTCTTTTGCTGGGTTTCTACGGACCGCATCAAAGCAACCTTTACAAATTCTACGCAATATGGTTCCTTAGCTGTTAGTTCAGATCGTAACCTCTTCAAAATATTTCAATCTCCTCAACCGGCAATAAATGTTCAACCATTTAATGATGATGTCTTGTCGGATGTTGTGTACTCCGACATCCCAGCAATCAACGGCGGCTCCAAACTTGCACAAATCTTCTTTGGTCGTCAATCCCATATCATTCTTGTCAAAGAGATGCGTACCACCGGTGATTTCCTATCATGTTTCCAGAACTTTGTTCGAAAATGGGGTAGCAGACCTCTCCGTCTCTTATGTGACCATAGATCCTACCAGTCCAGTTGCCATCGATTATTTAAGATGTTATGGAACGTAGATATCAAACGTTCAACCGTATCCTCAATTGTGTCATGGACCGCACCAGCACACCTCCACATTTATGATTGTTGTGTATGACATACGTTGCTGGCCTCCTCAATACATACGTTGCTGGCCTCCTCAATGTTCTTTCAGATCTTACTCTATCTGATAAACAACCAATCTTCATTGCAACCGGTTCTCTTGGTGGCATTAGCGCATATACCAGTTTCTTATGGTTTGAACCTGTTTACTTCAAAACCAATGATTCACCTTTTGGTACTCAGTCCACCGAATGCCTCGGTCATTTTGTTGGCATTGCCAAACATGTTGGCAATGGCTTATGCTTCCAGATCTGGGATCCCGTTACAAACAAATTGCTTGACCGTTCTAGTGTTCACTCCGCTCTTACGCCTGAATCACGCAATAAACGAGCGGGCCTATTTACCGACGATGGTTTCGTTGTGTGGCATAAAGCAAAGGATTCATCAAACCGACTGTATGCAACCAGTGACGCACCTATGATTACAAAACATGGGGAGCATACGGCTACGAATGTCCCACATGGGGAGTCCAAACCACATGACGTCCCAACTGCTCCTACTACTGCAGAATCCTCCACGGAATCTGACAACAAGACGAGCTCCAACAATTCTGTGGCACCTGAAGAGAACAAGCCTACAGCCCCTGACGAGTACAAGCCTACGGCATCTGATACTCAGACACCTGAGGGTAGCAAACCTACAGCATCTGGTAATCAGTATATTATCAAACCACCCGCCCACCCCTCATTACCGAGCTTTGTCTATAAGAAGGTCAATGACAGCCCGAGCTGGTCCCCTTCTCCACTCCCTAACAACTATGGGGAGAGTTTTAATGGTCCTCCTACGACACACATCTTCAGCAAGACATCCGATGGCGTTCTCCTTACTGAAGATGTTTTTGATCCACCAGAACTAGCATACTTTGATGTTAGTGACAACACAACTCCACACACCAGCCCTGCTACTCCTACAGTAGACCCATCAGAGGTAGTTGTTACCAACGTAGAAGGGAATGTGCAATTTGATGATAATGGTCAACCTCTTACCATCCCGACCATCCCAATTGCTGACCTACAAGGCAGATCTTTCCTTGTACCCAATCCTGATGGTACTCAGAAACGCCTTACCATCGTCAATGTAGAAGACAATCTTGAACACAATAAAGATTTCATCAAATTCAAGTGCAAGCACTCTGATGATGAACTTGAAGATATCATTGCATACAACGATGTCATGAACTTCATCCATTGTGATTCCACCCAAGAAGATGGCAAACTGTGGTCGTTTCGCAGAATCCTAGGACACCAAGGTCCATTGGACAACAAGCACCCTCAGTACAAAGACTCCAAATATAACCTTTGGATTGAATGGGAAAATATGGAACGGACATATGAACCATTAGCCAACATTGCGGCCGATGATCCTGTTACCGTTGCCAAACATGGGAAAGACAACAACATGCTTGACCTCCCAGGTTGGAAACGTCTCAAACCAATCACCAATCTAGCACGACAAACCAAGAAGCTTGATCAACTCGTACATCAAGCCAAGCTTCACTCTTTCCGTACTGCTCCGCAATATCAATACGGGTTCAAGGTACCCTGTAACCATGAAGAAGCCATCCAATTTGACCAGGCCAACGGAAACCACAAGTGGGAAGACGCCATTACTCTTGAAATGGAACAGGTCAAGGAATACAATACCTTCATCGACAAAGGAATGTACAAGGCAAGCTCCATCCCAAACGGGTTCCAACAGATCAAGGTACATGATATATGCCGTCAAACATGATGGTAGACACAAGGCTCGTCTTGTTGCAAATGGCAACCTTACTGAAGCCCCCATCCACAGTGTATACGCTGGTGCCGTACTGCTTCACAGCCTACGTATGTGCCTCTTCCTAGCTGAACTGAACAGTCTGGACACATGGGGTACAGATATTGGAAATGCTTATCTTGAAGCAGTGACTTGTGAGAAAGTCTGTATCAAGGCAGGTCCAGAATCCGGACCACTAGAAGGTCGCCTCTTGATCATCTACAAGGCTCTATATGACTCAGATCATCAGGCAAGTGCTTCGGTGATTTACTAGCGGCATGCCTTATCGAACTCGGCTTTGAAAGATCTCGCACTGAACCGGAAATCTTCCTCAAGCCTGGGATGAATAAACATAGGGAGCGAGTATATGAACTCATATGCACATATGTCAACGACCTATGTCTTTGCATGGCTGATCCCAATTCGTTTCTGGAGATCCTACAGTCAGAGCCATACAACTTCAAGTTGAAGGGATCCGGACCTATGAACTTCCATCTGGGATGTGGTTTTGAATGCAATGAACATGGCGTTCTCTGCATGAACCCCATCAAATTCATCAAGAAGATGGAAGCAGTCATATGAACAAATGTTCAGATGCAAACCTAGCACTAGGTTCCAATCACCCATTGCCGAGAACAATCATCCCAAATTAGACTCATCAGCATTCCTTGAAGATACTGGCATCCAGAAATACCAAAGCATGATCGGATCACTTCAATGGATCATCGCCATTGGGACGATTCGATGTCCAAACTGCTGTAATGATGCTCTCAAGTTTTAGAGCCCAACCCAGAGAAGGACATATTGACCGTGCCAAGCGTATCTATGGATACATCTCCAAGTTCAGACATTTTAAGATCAGGTTCAGAGTGGAACCTCCTGACTTTATATTGACTGAAAACGGACACCATCGATTGGTCCGACACCGTCTATGGAGAGCATTCTGAAGAGCTAGTACCCGACAACGCTCCTGCACCACTTGGGAAGACAGTAGTGTTGACGCACTTCTACGATGCAAATCTCATGCATGACATTCTCAGTGGGAAGGCTGTAACCGGCATCCTTCACTTTGCAAACAAGACTCCCATGATGTGGTTCTCGAAGAAACAAGCCACTACGGAAACGGCCACATTCGGAGCCGAATTTGTCGCAGGAAGAACTTGCATTGAGCAAATTGTTGACTTCCGTCACTTGTTCCGATACCTCGGAACATGAGTCCATGACATCTCCTACTTGTGGGGAGATAATGAGAAGATGATTCAGACAGCAGCCTTCCATTACGCAAGGTTGCACAAGCGCCATCATATCCTATTGTATCACTATGTGCAAAGTATGATAGCAAAAGGTTTCATCGGAATGCTGCACGACATTCCTGGTAAGGATAATTGTGCAAATATTCTCACTAAGCATTGGGGACACTCAGTTGTGTATCCACTGCTCAAACCCATCTTCCACTTCTGTGGAAATACTGTCAATCTCCTACAAGATGATGGAAGCACCAATTAAACGTGATGACCTTTCACAAGGAAACATGGGGAGTATTAAATTCCTTTTGTGTCCAGCAGTACCAAAGCTACACAACAGCAGTTGTTCTATTCACACAAATCAATGAGTCCCGTATCAATCAAGTAATTGATTTCCACAGCATATCGATTCCCACGGCGCATCAATTCCCATCGCGTATTGGCCAGGTGAGCAATCCCTGTTTTCTAGTATTGCCCAGGTTCTTCGGTGAGCAAACTTTGGTTTAGAAAAATATCACACAACCTACGGGAGCAATTCCTGATTCCATTGATAAACGTATCATGGAATCTTCCTAGGATAACAAGAGAAGGAAACCGTTGTCAGAAGCTTCTCACACAATATATATATATATATATATGGTCAACGATCAATGCATGCATGGAACTAATCAGCAAGTAATCTCATCACTACGCAACAACAGTTGCAACATATTTCACCTCAATAAAAGAGATATCTTGCGTTTCGGCAAGATTTCACTTTATCTCATACTTTTAACATTCAACTGATTATATCCCCAAAATTCACACTAGTTGCTACCAACTACCTGTAATCTACATTACTAAGGCCTATCCCACTGTATATGAACAAGTTCACAGTAAGAAGAGATCTGGCGTTTCCATAGTCTGGCCTGTAGTAAGATTGTCCGTTGTCGAAAGTATCCAACCACCATTGTCACTCTTAGAGTACAATCGTTCGTCTACTAACACACTAACGCAGCGTTGCTGTTCTTCAGAAGCCTTTGAATCAGACTCTCAACGGACCGGATTCAGAAGGAAAATAATAGGCTCCCATTTCTTTCATCCAGATCGCTACAACAATCCAGTACCGTACGCGTCACAAAGAATATGTAAAAATCTTTATTTTTAGGATGCACAAACATTCTTGGATTGTGACCAATAAATCTCAACAACCGGACGTTGGATAAAAATGGTCAACAGACTGAAATATTGCTGAGAAAGTAAAGAATCTTTTACTGTTGCTTCATGTAGTCCACAGATCTCTCATTGCCGAGAAATATGGGACACAAAACGGGCGCCTTAACAAAATCCCTCTCCAAAAACTATGGAGAACCCTTTACTTTGAACATAAGTAAAATAAACTGAGACTTAACGCCCCGTACCACTCCTACTAGGATATGCACACTTGAATCCTGCGCGCAAGCCAAAACCGGATGAGGGATGAACCAAAACCTGTCAACGGACAGACCAAAACAGGATGAAGGACGAACTAAAAATCGACAAGGGACGAACCAAAAACTGTCGACAGACAGACCAAAATAGGATGAAGGACGAACCAAAACCTTATCAAAGACAGACCAAAAACGAAAGATGGGGGTCGGACAGAAGAAACAAGGGAAGATTAAAAACCCTAAAACAAATCAAACTCAATCATCACCCCCCTTTTCTTACAAATCCAAAAATAATCTCTTGTGAGCCATTTGGAGAGACAAACCACAACAATTCCAGCATTCTGTGCGGCAATGTTGCTCCCGATATGCATCAGATGAGTGATGAAAAATTTATTCATGGCCTTGACCTGATACTTTGGGAGTCATTACATAGTCAGTCATTTTTTGCCCTAGATTTGCACCAAAAATAATCTCTTGTGTGCCATTTGGAGCAACAAACCACAACATTATCTGTAGTTTGAGTGGCAATGTTGTTCAAACTATGGATGGGGTAGACTAAGAAACAATATGGACAAGACACAAGCTGATACTTTAGGCATTATGAATTTTGGAATCATTTTGTACCTTGGACATGGACCAAAATAAGGGACATTGTCTGCAATTTCAGTATCAATATTGCTCATACTATGGATGGGATAGACTATGAAACAACCTGGACAAGAAACAAGCTGATATTTTAGGCATTATGAATTTTAGAATAATTTTTGTTCCTGGACATGCATGTACCAAAATAGTGAGTCCTAATCAGTTTTTGAGTGCAAATGTGTGACTTAATTCCCATGCGCGTTTGGCCGTTGCATACTTCATAGTGGTTCCTGTTTGGCATGTCTCGCTTGCTTGTTATCATGGTGAAAACGGTGAAAGGAAACACATGAAATCACCGTGTAAATAAAGAGACATTTGCGTGATCTAAAATGGGAGTTTTTATTCCAAATTGAAATTTGTAACGACCTAACGGCCAATGATTGAGTGGGCGCGCGCAAATTTCATGAAACTAAGGTGATTGGAAAGTCTTTCATATCATCTCTGGTGAGGAATTCATCTCGCCTATAGTATCTCTCCTTAACTGGTGGTGGTAAGGTTGCTGGATTCCATGGTAGGTCGAGTGTCGCTTGGTGGTTGGCACCAGCATTGTTATTGTTGTTGCCATTGTTGACCAATTGCTGTAGTAGGGTCGTCAATTGTCGCATGTCGGCGCCTTCTGCAGTGGGTATGGAGGGTGTAGCTGTGGCATCTTCGTCCTTGTCATTTGTTTCAGGGAAGCTGTAGATTTTCGTGTCATAGACCTCATCAAAGTGTACTGCATACTAATTTGGTTTGAAGCCCCAGTGTGCTGCTGCTCTGATTTCTATGAGAAGGGTGTCTTGTCCTTGTTCGATGGCTAGTGCTCCTGCCTTGTTCATCGAGTGTTTGTTTCTGATTCTCTTTGTCATTTTGTTTGGAGCAACATACCAGAGACAAGCGTCTGCAAAAAGGGTGGATATGTGTCCCTTATTGATCTCAGTTTGTTCCTTGGGGGGGATGATATCCATGATTGCATTTACAATAATTTCCTTGAGCATGGTAACGGGATCTGGAGCCAGCGTCTTGGGTCCGTCGGTGTCATCGTCTGTGAGGAACAGGCCAGCGGTGTCTTCTAGATCATGGTGGAATGAGTCTTTGAGGGCCTCATGTTTGTGGGCATTGCCTTTGGTGTTGAATGTTCCAAATCGGATTGCAATTTCCTGGATTTGATTCCAGTCAAATGGAGGTGCAGGCGGCATGATTTAGAGACGACGGTGGTCTTTATCTTGTTTCAATGTAATCGTAATCGTGCGATCGTCGTAATCGTCGATCGGCCTTGGATGTGTATCACAGAAGGTTAGATCGAAGTCGTCGTCCGTTGTCGCTCAATGAATCGAAATCGTTGTCCGTTGTCGTTCAATGAATGTAAGCGTTCGATCGGCGAATCGGGAATTGCGATGTTGTACTTGTAGAAGTGTGTTATTCAAATCGATCGACCTTGTGTGTATTACAGAAGAAGATTCTTGGTAGAACGTTCTGGATATACACCCCTTGAGGCGTGCGCTTCATGGTCGTGTATTACAGAAGAAGATTCTTGGTAGAAGGATCTGTAGATACACCCCTTGATACGCGAGCAAGGAAGGGAAAAAAGGAGAAAGAGAGAGAAGCGGGGAGGTCTATTGATACAGCCCGGCGATGCGAGTCCCGTACCAAGTATACTCTGGCTGTAACCGACAGTGGAGGTGCTGTACGGGGCGGAGATAGGTAGCTTAAGGTATCCACTTGTTAGTGGAAGGTATAAGGGCTCATAACCTGTTGTAACTCTAAAAATTGACCAAAAGGTATAAGATAATTGAAATTTAAAGAGAAGTGAGCTCAGAGAGAGGCTCTTACTTTACTACGTATATTCGGGGCTCTCTGCTGTAATTTTACGTGGTAGAGATCTTCCCCGGTTATTTGTTACTGTCATCTTCATCATACCGATACTGTTGTTGTTTGTGTGTTAGTGTCGTGTATCGGTCTTACTGTATTGGTCATTTGATGGTATTGGTCTTTTGCGAGGTTAAGTGATCTACTCGATGGGGCATATGCTTGTTCGTGGTATGTATGCTAGGTATGAGGCCCATCTGGTATCGGTATTGATTTTCTTGATTGCAATAAGTAATTTCCTCACGGGATATCAAGTACATTCTTACGAGTATACTTAAGCGTTCCAAGTGTTCACTTATTGGTCAGGTCTTTGGAGATGTCTTGTTACTAACCAATTATCCTCTTTTAGTTTGTAGCCTTAGGTGATATCGTTTTTACCACTTAAGGATTTCCAAGTAGTGGAGGTGCATTTGATTCTAAGCCTCGATCGGCGGAATATTCGTATCTCGTATTTCGCACCTCCGTTGTAATTTTCTCGTCGGCTTTTTCAATCGAATTTGATGCCGACAAAGTCCGTAATTTTCACCGACAACACTCACAGAACAATTATAGGCTCATTATTCTTGTATGTTCATATACAGTAATGCAGATAAAATACTTCTGTATTTGGGCTCCATAAAACTGGGAAAAGAACATCATATTTGGATGCGACTTGAAATAAGCTTTTCAAAAATTGGTGGATTTGTTAGTTGAACATTTAACACTAACCCTAAGTTGACAACGTAACCTTCTAAACAGAGTTTATGGGAGCGTTTGGGGGGGGGGGGATATGTAAAAATATTAAAACATCTGTTTTAACAGTAGCCTTCGTCCAAACGCTACGACTAAAAATCGCGAAAAATACAGACCAAACATTTATTTACGGAAATGAGATGCTGTCTAAAAGCAATAGTAATATTTAGTGGCGCCTGTTCATTTTTTTGGTAGCAAACTCTCATTTTTATGGTTGCACATAACCATAAGATTTAACCTGAATATATTAAAAAATCATACGATTAAAATGTGTCTTAGATCAAGTTAAATTTGCCAGATGAGAGAGTTCGCCAGAAATACAATCGGATGTTTTAGATTTGGTACAATTTGTACGTGAATCAGTCAAACTTGATGAACTTACAGCCATCTACTCTCATAGTCGTACCGGTATGAGTCAAATTTTTTGAATTTAAAATAGAACTCGCGTGAATGACGTCACTTGATTGGTAGTATAGATTACTTGGTAGGATCCGTATGAACGTATACAGCTTGTTCAAATTTAAAATAGAACTCGTGCGAATGACGTCACTTGATTGGGTTATTCCCGAAATACTTTTATGTACTACATAAACAGGAAATTTTCTACTTGACCAGTCTTTTTGGTACAAATTGGGTGATTCCCGAAATACTTTTATGTACTACATAAACACGAAATTTTCTACTTAACCAGTCTTTTTGTTACAAATCATAGTAGTGGACGTGAGCTCAGCTCTCGTTGACTATGATTTGTAACGTTACACTTTTTTATACCGGTAGCAGAATTCCTGACTGAAATTATTTTTGGTCCCTAATAGGACCCCAACGGACTAATCACACATCCAACGGATCAGATCGCCAATTTTGGCTGATTACAGTACGAAATATTGTCCAACGCACCACAACAACCAAATCATATCACTAATAATGCTTTATCTGCTGTTGTTGCTGCTATGTGACTTCAGCTCTGGACATAATTTTTATATCATAATAAAGCAGCGATGATGGTGAAGACAGCAGGAAAAAGGTCGGGAAAAAAAAACTACAGCAGAAGTGAAGTCATGGAACTTCTATACACCCTCAAAGCAATCCTTCCTGTTGGTCCCGAGGATTGGGCGCAAGTCGGCCTAATCCATAATGACAACTTCCCTGATACCAATCGAAGTGTTGAGAACCTCCGTAGGAAATACAACGGTCTATATCGGAAACAAATTCCTACTGGGGATCCAAATTGCCCCAAGGACGTAAAGTTGGCAAAGAGGGTTAAGTATTTGATTAAGTGCAAGGAAGGAGTTGGTGACGGACAAGAGCCATACAGAATGGAATAAGGATACCAGACCAACACGGAAGACAAAGAATACATAGCAAGTAGTGGTGAGGAGCAGGAGGAGGATGACGACCTTGACGATGATAACATTCCTCCGATACCACCACTTGGTCAACCTTCACAAACAATTACACAACAGTCAACAACCCAACAGTCAACGGAGCCAACCCAGCCAACCCGACAGTCAACGGAGCCCACCCAGCCAACACAACAGTCAACGGAGCCAACCCAGCCAACACAACCGCCGCTTTGTCAACCTTCCCAACAAACCCAAGAAGAACCAGAACTCAATACACCAACTGCCATAAACAATAGTACACCAACGACTCCCATAAACGTACCACCAAGAATTGTTGTTCCGCGCTCTCGGTCTCGGTCGGCTTCCTCTTCTTCTTCTTCATCTCAACGGTTTCCTGCCGCGCATGCTTCCCCTTCTCCCACCAGCACTCCGCGATCAAAGAGACAGTACCGCAGGAACGCCAACACCAGCACCACCAACAACAGTACCAACGGACGCCAGGAAATTCTTGATTTCTTGAGAGAGAATTCCGAGCGCGAGATGGAACAAAGAATAGAGTATCAACGGCTTGAAAGGGAACAAAGAATAGAGTATAAACGGCTTGAAAGGGAACAAAGAGAGGCTGCCTTGGAATTGCTGAAGGCCGCCATAGTAGATGTTGCCACCATATTCCTAAACGGGCTTCGTCCCAACTCAATATTATTTTCCTTCTGAATCCGATTCGTTGAGAGACTGATTCAGAGGCTTCTGAGGAACAGCAACGCTGCGTTAGTGTGTTAGTAGACGAACGATTGTACTCTACGCGTGATAAATGTGTTGGATACTTTCGCAACGGATAATCGGACTACAGGCGAAGCTAGGGAGACGCCAGATCTCTTCTTGCTGTGACTTATTCAGATTGCAGCGAGACAGACCTTAGTATGTAGATTACAAGTAGTTGATAGCAACTAGTGTGAATTTTGGGATTTAAATCAGTTGAATGTTAAAAGTATGAGATAAAGTGAAATCTTGCCAAAATGCAAGATATCTCTTTTATTGAGATGAATACGTTGCAACTGCTGTTGCGTAGTGCTGAGATTACTCGCTGATTATTTCCGTACATGTATCGGTCGTTGACCATATATATCTGTATGCATGTATATGTATTGTGTGAGAATCACACGCCAACGGTTTTCTTCTCTTGTTCCGTTAGGAAGACTTCATGGTATGTTTATCATTAAGGTCAGGAATTGCTCCCGTAGCTCGTGTGATATTTTATGAAATCAGAGTTTGCTCACCGAAGAACAATGGCAATACTGTAAAACAGGGATTGCTCACCGTTGATGCGCGATGGGAATCGACGCGCCATGGGAATCGATATGCCATGGGAATCGATTACTTGGATTAATACGGGACTCATTGATTCGTACGAATAGAAAATCTACCCTCTGGTAGCTTTGGTATTTCTGGTCACGAAAGGAATTTAATACTCCCCATGTCTCCTTGTGAAGGGTCATCACGCTCTACATGATGCTTCCATCATCCTGAAGAAGGTCGCCGGTATTACCACAGAAGTGGAAGATGGGCCTGAGCAGTGGATACACAACTGAGTGACTCCAATGCTTGGTGAGAATGTCTGCACAGTTATCCTTACCTGGGATGTGCATCATTAGAATGAAACCTCTCGCTATCATGCTTCGTACGTAGTGAAACGACAGAATATTATGACGCTTGTGCAACCTTGCGTAAGGGAAGGTTGACGTTTGGATCATCTTTTCGTTGTCACCCCAAGAATATGAGACATCATGGACTCGTGTTCCTAGGTATCGGAATGAGTGGCGTAAATCAACGATCTGTTCGATGCAAGTCCTTCCTGCAACAAATTCAGCTCCAAAGGTGGCTGTTTCCGTAGTAGACTGCTTCTTCGAGAACCACATCATGGGAGTCTTGTTCGCGAAATGCAGAATGCCGGTTACAGCCTTACCACTGAGAATGTCATGCATGAGGTTCGCATCATAGAAATGTGTCAACACTACTGTCTTTCCAAGCGGTGCAGGAGCGTCGTCGGGTAGCTCTTCAGAATGCTCCCCATAGACGGTGTTGGACCAATCGATGGTGTCGGGTTTAGTCAATATAAAATCGGGTGGTTCCACGCGAAATCTGATTTTAAAATGTCTAAACTTGGAGATGTATCCATAGATACGTTTTGCACGTTCGAGATGCCCATCTCGTGGCTGAGCTCTGAAACTTGAGAGCGTCATCACGGCTGTTTGTACGTCGAAACGGCCAATAGCAATGATCCATTGTAGTGAACCGATCATACTTTGGTATTTCTGTATACCGGTTTCTTCGAGAAAGGCTGAGGAGTCCAATTCAGGATGATCGTTCTCCGCAATGGGTGATTGGAACCTAGTGTTAGGTTTGCATCCGAACATTTGTTCGTAAGACGCTTCCATCTTTTTGATGAACTTTATGGGATTCATGCATAGAACACCGTGTTCGTCGCGCTCAAATCCACACCCTAAGTGAAAGTTCATAGGTCCGGATCCCTTCAGTTTGAAGTTATATGGTGACGACTGCAATATCTTCAAGAAGGAATTGGGATCTGCCATGCAGAGACATAGGTCATCGACATATGTGCATATAAGCTCATATACACGTTCACCATGCTTGTTCGTTCCGGGTTTGAGGAATATTTCCGGTTCTGCGCGGGATCTTTCGAAGCCGAGTTCGATGAGACAAGCCGCGAGTAAGTCTCCAAAGCACTTGCCTGAAGACCGGAGACCGTATAGGGCTTTGTAAATGATCAACAGGTGACCTTCCAGCGATCCGAATTCGGAACCTGCCTTGATGCATACTTTCTCGCAGGTGACTGCTTCTAAGTAGGCGTTGCCTATGTCGGTGCCCCATGCTTCTAGGTCGTTGAGTTCAGCTAGGAATAGGCACATAAGTAGACCGCGGAGAGATAAGACACCTGCGTAAACACTGTGGATGGGGGCCTCGGTTAGGTTACCGTTAGCCACGAGGCGAGCCTTGTGTCTACCGTCGTGCTTGACAGCGTATATCATGTGTACCTTGATCTGTTGGAATCCCGGGGGAATGGAGCTTGCCTTGTACACGCCTTTATCAATGAATGTATTGTACTCATTGAGTTGTGCCATTTCTAGAGTGGTGGCATCTTCCCATTTGGTGTTTCCGTTGGCTTGATCAAATCGGAGGGCTTCTTCTTGGTTACGAGGCACTTTGAATCCATATTGATACTGCGGAGTGGTACGGAAAGAACGTAGTTTGGCTTGGTGCACGAGCCGGTCAAGTTTCTTGGTTCGTCGCGCTAGGTTGGTGATTCGCTTGAGGCGTTTCCAACCCGGGAGGTCAAGCAAGTTGTTGTCTTTCCCATATTTTGCAACGGTGACAGGGTCATCAGCCGCAATGTTGGCCAGGGGTTCATATGTGCGTTCCATATTTTCCCATTCAATCCAAAGGTTATACTTGGAACCTTTATATTGAGGATGCTTGTTATCCAGTGGACCTTGGTGTCCTAGGATGCGGCAAAACGACCAGAGTTTGCCGTCTTCTTGTGTTGAATCACGATGTATGTAATTCATGACATCATTGTATGCAATGATATCATCAAGATCGTCATCGGAGTGTTTGCACTTGAACTTGATGAAGTCGTTGTTGCGTTCAAGACTGTCTTCAACATCGACGATGGTAAGACGTTTCCGGGTGCCATCCGGATTGGTTACAAGGAAGGATCGTCCTTGTAGATCGGCAATCGGGATCGTAGGAATGGTAATGGGTTTACCGTCATCGTCAAATTGTGCGTTACCTTCTTCGTCGGTAACAACTACCTGTGATGGGTCTACTGAAGGAGTAGCAGGGTTGGTGTGTGGAGTTGTGACGTCACTAACATCAAAGTATGCTAATTCCGGTGGGTCAAAATCATCTTCAGTAAGGAGAACGCCATCGGATGTCTTGCTGAAGATGTGTGTCGTAGGAGGACCATCAAGACTCTCTCCATAGTTGTTAGGGAGTGGAGAAGGTGACCAGCTTGGGCTGTCATCGACCTTCTTATAAAGAAAGCTCGGTAACGAGGGGTGGGCGGGTGGTTGAAGAATTGGTTGAGTGCCAGGTGCGTGGGGCGTGGTATCTGGTTGTTTGTTGGGTACAGATGGAACGGTGTCATCAGCAGTGTCAGAATCAGCGGGTGAAACGCTAGGGGGAACTGAGTTGTTTGGTTTCGTAGGCTCGTCAATGGGTTTACTCTGATTAGTATGCTCCCCATGTTTGAATGCGGGAGCTTCTCCAGTGGCGTATAAACGGGGCAAGGAATCCTTGGCGTTACGCCATTTGATGAAACCATCATCAGTAAATAGGCCCGCGCATTTGTTACGAGACTCAGGCGTAAGAGCAGATCGGACACCGGACCGGTCAAGTAACTTGTTGGTAACGGGATCCCAGATTCGGAAGCAGAGTCCATTGCCAACATGTTCGGCGATGCCGACGAAATGACCTAGACGTTTGGTAGACTGGGTACCGAAAGGAGAGTCATTGGTTTTGAAATACACAGGTTCAAACCAGAAGAAACTGGTGTATGCGCTGATGTCGCCAAGTGTACCGGTGGCAATGAAGATCGGCTGTTTATCGGACAGCGTAGGATCAGAAACAACATTGAGGAGACCCGCGACGTATGTCATGCACAGTAGCCATAGGTGTGGTGGTGTGCCTGTACGATCCATGACGCGATTGACAATGCGCTTGCACGTTTGATATCGACGTTCAAATTGATTCTGGTGTTGGTGATACGGTTCACTTTGCCAGAGTCCAATCCATAACATTTTGAGGTAATCGAGGACCTTCTTGCTGGATTGATAGTTACCGTGGTTGCAAAGGAGGCGAATGGGCCTGCCCCATTTTCGAACAAAATTCTGGAAGCAAGATAGGAAGTCGCCGGTGGTACGCATTTCTTCAACATGTATAATGTGTGATTTGCGGCCAAAGAAGATCTGAGCAATCTTGGAGCCACCATCAATTGCTGGGACATCTGAATAGACAGCATCAGACATAACATCGTCATTGAAGGGTCGAACGTTCATGGCCGGTTGAGGAGAATGAAAACGTTTGAAAATGTTTCCATCAGGGCTAACCGCTAACGAACCATATTGGGTTGAGTTTTCAAACGTAGCTTTGATGCGATCAGTGGAAACCCAACAAAAGAAAGGTTTCAGAGATAAGTAGTCATGTTCGTTGGGGTATCTCTCGCGGGGCGTAGCTGCAATACGTGTAGTGTCACTGGCAGTACAATCCGTCGGAAACGCAGTGACAGTTCCAGAGGCTGCGGGTAGCGCGCAGCATGCGAGACGTTCTTGATGAGCGTAGTCGGTGGAAGTAAGCCAAAAGGAGCGATCGTTGGCCCTATGATCATCAATAGGAAGGAAGGGAGATCGAGTGGAATGGCTGGAATACGAACTGAGGGATGTGACCGTGGAGGACCCGGGGGAAACAGAGATATCTAATCCTTCAAGACAACGTGGGTTCCCATATTTGTCGTAATCAGCATAAGGGAAGTTGCTGTGGTTGGGGAGGATATTTCTGGAGAAATTGTTCATCCTTCGCACTGATCGTGGTATCGAGAACAGATGGGTCCCAATGCTTATCGGATGTCATGATAACATGTGGGAGCGTGTCAAACTCAACAGTCATATACTTTCGCATCGCAAGGTATGGTAAAGCGTGTCGTATGCTAAGAGGCAGTGCATAGCCATCGGAGGTGGTGATAACTTGTCCACCACCCGCTTTGATGGATGTGTCGTCAACAGTGGAAAAATATGCCTCCATCTGGCCGGAGGACAATATAGAAGGGTGTCGTCCTGTATAGGCACATTCATTGAAAACGAGGATGACGGGGCCTCTGTTCGACATGGAATATGCTCCGCATGTAGCAATGGGGATATTTTGTACCTGATGATTGTTAATGCCGGTGACGTTAACATATCGCGGTGGGATATCCTTGGAGATGAGACACGCATCATTGCCGATGATGCAGCCATTTGCGCCGCGATCGACCATGGCAAAACCAGGGCTAGTAACCGTAGTTTTGTGTATGCGATATGTGTACGACGTTACTGAGCTATCGTTAGGAAAGGTCAGATCTTCGTTGGGATCATACCACTGATGAAAATTGGCGGAATATGAGGATGTTCCTACAGGTATTTGGGTGTCACCGTCCTTTTTGTACTGAATGTCAGGGTTGTCGGAAAGGAATCGAGCGGGATGCGCGGGTGACACAGAAGACTTGAGAGGTCGCTGGTCCTTGGACGAAGAGGTCGTTGATTTGTATACACCTAGGGATGCATGGAAAACACCTCTACGGTCATTTTCTACAGCAGGATGTAGGTCTGCTGCGGAATTGGCATGCTCATCTTTGGTCGAAGTATCGTCTTCTCGAAATGATACCGAATGTTCATGTTGGTATGCCTTCCGGGTAATGGGTTTGACACTGTTGGGGTCAGGTTGGTCCGTGGTAAGTAAGTCGTGTCGCAATGAGGCAACCACGATTTTCTTTCCTTCAGGAGAAAAACTGAGCCAACTCTTCATGTCCTGACGTGACAGGGCCTTCCATATGTTTGTAGGCAGCCTTGTGGTAGGGTCAGGAGTACGTCCAGCCTTAAACACAGCATAATCCTGATAGTCTCCTTCAAATTCGATGGGTAGAGCATAGTCATCATGGTTTTGGTTCGGTTCAGAGGAAAAATCATGAACGTGTGCACGTACGGTCAACCGAGGAGCAGACATCGCGGACTGGGAATCGAAGTCGAGTTGCTTCGAGTAAAAGCGTGATTTTAAGATCGTGGATAGCAGCGGCCTCGGCAACCGCATCCGTCATGGTGCTATTCGTCCCACCTGGATCCTTGACTTTGGCAAACTGCTCGCTTAGCTGGAAGCTGGAATAGCATGCCTGACACAATGCTGATTTAACAGTATGGTACTCAAGGGGCTTGTTGGGAGGACGGAGCTTGTTGAGATGATTTAATTCATCAAACCAATGTGTGATGAATTTCACTTTGGATTCCTTCCAATTGTTGAGATTCAACTTGAGCAACGCTTGTAGCTGAGTCGAGTTGTCGTATACCTTTGCTTTTGATTTGCTATGAAGATTAACGAAATCGAAGTAGGCCTTGCGTCCATCACGAGTGGTAGAATGACTGTGTACACATGATGCAGAAAGGTCACTCTTGAAGACTTCCAACATTAGTACCCAGAAGAAGGCACACTGCTTGATGAAGAGATCACGGGTATAACCCAGAAGCGTAGCTGGGGGCCAAGTTTCGTCAAGGAATGTTTCTGTGTCGATGTCGTATGCCTCGAGTTTAGCTTTGAAACCGACGAGCCAGTGTTCGAATCTCGAGTCATTCGTGAGGGGTGTAAAGGACTTTTCATCCCGTGCTTTTCGACACCAAGATTCGTACTTTACCTGCTGAGGGGACTTTTTGCTACTCCCTGCCGGAGGAGGTGGGGGGTTCAGAGCGGATTCATTACGCAAGCATTGGGCACGCTCTTCGCGGAAAGTCTCGAATTCCTTATACGTATATGATTTCACATCCTTCCAGGTTCTCAAGTTGTCTGCTAGAGCTCCATCGCCTTCTTGTAGGTCGATAGCAGTAATCCGCAAGTGCTTCTATGCTCCTTTGAACGGATTGAGGGATATTCATTGGTAGCCCTCCATCAGTATAGGTAAGCTCGCGTGCAAAATCCGGTTCGATGAGCGCGCCGAGGAATGCATTCCACTTGCACAATCCGCCTTCCTTGAGGGCTAAACACAGTTTACTACCGTCTTCACTTGTTATGCTGAGTAGGGATACGAGTATCTTCTTCATGTCAGCATCAAAACTGGGGAAGTGATTGATTGCAGCGACTTCTGCGTCATTCTTTTCTTCGCCGCCGGCCATCGTCGTTATGTTCGGCATCACTGACGGTTCCGATCCTCCGAGGGAATTGCGCGGTGACTGGGAATGAGAACTACTTCATGTACGCATATGCCAGCGTAGAGATCGAATTCAGGTCCGTTCTTGTCCCTCTTTGTGTGCAAGCCTTCTTAGAGCTTGCGACTGTTAATCTATTATTTTCCTTCTGAATCCGATTCGTTGAGAGACTGATTCAGAGGCTTCTGAGGAACAGCAACGCTGCGTTAGTGTGTTAGTAGACGAACGATTGTACTCTACGCGTGATAAATGTGTTGGATACTTTTGCAACGGATAATCGGACTACAGGCGAAGCTAGGGAGACGCCAGATCTCTTCTTGCTGTGACTTATTCAGATTGCAGCGAGACAGACCTTAGTATGTAGATTACAAGTAGTTGATAGCAACTAGTGTGAATTTTGGGATTTAAATCAGTTGAATGTTAAAAGTATGAGATAAAGTGAAATCTTGCCAAAATGCAAGATATCTCTTTTATTGAGATGAATACGTTGCAACTGCTGTTGCGTAGTGCTGAGATTACTCGCTGATTATTTCCGTACATGTATCGGTCGTTGACCATATATATCTGTATGCATGTATATGTATTGTGTGAGAATCACACGCCAACGGTTTTCTTCTCTTGTTCCGTTAGGAAGACTTCATGGTATGTTTATCATTAAGGTCAGGAATTGCTCCCGTAGCTCGTGTGATATTTTATGAAATCAGAGTTTGCTCACCGAAGAACAATGGCAATACTGTAAAACAGGGATTGCTCACCGTTGATGCGCGATGGGAATCGACGCGCCATGGGAATCGATATGCCATGGGAATCGATTACTTGGATTAATACGGGACTCATTGATTCGTACGAATAGAAAATCTACCCTCTGGTAGCTTTGGTATTTCTGGTCACGAAAGGAATTTAATACTCAAATCCCAACTCCAACTCCAACTCAAATCCCCCCCAGCCCGGCAATCCCAACAACTCCAACTCGGTCCCCCCCCCCCCCCCCCCCCCCCCCGGCCGACTCCACTTAAGAGTCTGGTGGTTCCTGTTTAATAGCAGGAAGATCCGGAAAAATAGCAGGAACATTCGGTGTAGGTTCGGCAGGAGGATCCAAAAAAATAGCAGGAACATCCGGTGTAGGTTCAGAAAAATCGGAATCGGAATCAGAATCAGAATCACCAAACAAATCATTATCATTAGATGGGTTGGGAAAGGCGACTCCATTAATAACGACTGGTTCTGCATTGGTCGGTCGAAGAAGCTTACAAATCTCTTGAATCTCTTCTCGGTGTCGACGAAGCTCGCGCTGGTGATAAAGAATCAGTTCCCTGTATTCACGTTGGGTTGTGGCTCGGTCTTCTCTTTTCGCTTTGGCTAAAAGAGAGCGAAAAAGATGTGTATTTTCTTCATTGGAAAGCACCACCACCATTGTCGATTTTCAACACCACAGCAGTTGAGAAAAGCCTGTTCATTGCCAGAGTTGAATAGATAAAGAAAGGGAGACTCGGAATGACGGCGTAGGGCTATCCTTGGTGTTCTCCTATCTCTTTGACGCCTTTCTTCTGCAGCGTCATCATCATCATCATCATCCTCATCTTCTAGAAGATACAAGCAAACAAGCAACTCGAGTGACATAGTAGTCAATGGGTGGGCAACTATTTATGTTGTCGGTTGAGTACCTATTGTCGGTTGAGTCGCTGAAATGGTGAGTTGCTGAAAATTAAAAATTTGATCGTGAAGTCCTCACTGAAAAATCTGAACGTCACGGAAAAATCTGAACGGATTAAACCCACATGTTTAATCGTATGAAGAAGACAAATTTGGCTAATATTATTGTCCATGTCATCAGATTCCGGATTCCAAAATGAGATTTATGCACTTTCCCGCCAAATAAAAGTATGTACAAAATTTTCATTCCCGAAATACTAAAAACAGAAGTTTATGTACGTTACAAAAAAGTATTTCGGGAATCACCCATTATAGTCCACATGAGCTCACGTGGACTATGATTTGTACCGTTACACTTTTTTATACCGGAATTCGTGACTGAATCCACATGTTCTTTCGCGCCTACTTGTTTATACTTCCACATGTTTCGTGTGCCTCTACTTGTTTATTTATCCATTCGAAGAATTCCACATATATTCCAAAATGAGAGAAAATGAGATTCCACATTCCAAAATGAGATATATGCACTTTCCCGCCAAAAAAGTATGTACAAAATTTTCATTCCCGAAGTACGAAGCTTGTTGGAATTAAAAGTAGAACTCGCGCGAATGAATGACGTCACTTGATTGGTAGTATAGATTACTTGGTAGAATCGGTATGAATGTATGTAGCTTGTTCGAATTTAAAATAGAACTCGCGCGAATGACGTCACTTGATTGGTAGTATAGATAACTTGGTACGATCAGTATGAACGTATGTAGCTTGCTTGCTTGTAGTTTTCAACTGCACGTTTTAAAGGAAAATCTCGCGCGAATGGCGTCACTTGATTGGTAATAGATCGATTGGTAAGATCAGTAAAAACAAATGGTTTCTTTCACCCCCTTAAAAAATGAAGTATGACTCAAGCATGGTATGTAGTATGAGTATGTACTGGATCTAAGAACAAATCTTTTCAAAAACTAAAAATTGAAAAAAATAGTTTCTTTCACCACCTTAAAAAATGAAGTATCACTCAAGTATGGTACGTATGAAGTATGAGTATGAACTCGATATATGGTAAGTAGAATGAAATCATAGACTTGAATTTAGTAATTCAATACATAGACTTGAATCATAGAATTGAATCATAGACTTGAATCATTGAAGTGAATCAAAAGACTTGAGTCACATAATTGAATCATAGATTTGAATCATAGAATTGAACCATAGGATTAAACCATAGAATTGAATCATTGAGTTGAGTCAAAGAATTCAATCATAGAATTCAATCATGGAATTGAATGGTGTTTTGAGTCAAAGAATGGAATCAAATAATTGAACCACATAATTGAATGATAAACTTGAATAAAAGAATTCAATCATGGACTTGAATCATCAACTTGAGTCATGGAATTGAATCATTAACTTCAATCATAGACTTTGAATCATAGAATTGAGTCATAGACTTGAATCATGGAATTGAATCATGAATCCTTGAAGTGAGTAATAGTAATAGAATTGAATCATTGAAATGAATCATACACTTGAATCATACTTGAACCATAGACTCAAAACAGCCACAGAATTGAATCATAAACTTGAATCATAGAATTGAATCATTGATGCAAGTCATAGACTTGAATCATTGACGTGAGTCATAGAATTGAATCATATTTTTGAATTGTAGATTTGAGTCAAAGAGTGGAATCATAGAATTGAATCATAAAATTGAGTCACAGAATTGAATTGTAGGTTTGAGTCATGGACTGGAATCATAGACTTGAATCATAGAAATGAATCATAGAAGTGAATCATAGACTTGAATCATAGAATTGAATCTTAGAATTGAATCATAGAAATGAATCATAGATTTGAATCATAAACTTGAGAGTCATGGAATTTAATCATGGAATTGAATCATGGAGTTGAATCATGGAAGTAAGTTAAAGAATTGAATCATAGAATTGAGTCATAGAATGATGAGTAATAGAATGGAATCATAGAAATTAATCATAGAAATGAATTGTACCCGTAGGTTTGAGTCAGAGAATGAAATCATAGACTTGAATCACAGACTTAAATCATTGAATTGAATCATTGACTGGAATCAAAGAATTCAATGATAGACTTGAATTATAGAATTGAATCATAGACTTGAATCATAAAATTGAATAAACCAATGGAATCATGGACTTGAATCATGGAATTGAGCCACAGAATTGAATTGTAGATTTGAGTCATGGACTGGAATCATAGACTTGAATCATAGAAATGAATCATAGAAATGAATCATAGACTTGAATCATAGAATTGAATCTTAGGATTGAATCATAGAAATGAATCATAGATTTGAATCATAAACTTGAGTCATAGAATTTAATCATGGAATTGAATCATGGAGTTGAATCATGGAAGTAAGTTAAATAATTGAATCATAGAATTGAGTCATAGAATGATGAGTAATAGAATGGAATCATAGAAATTAATCATTGAAATGAATTGTACCCGTAGGTTTGAGTCAGAGAATGAAATCATAGACTTGAATCACAGACTTAAATCATTGAATTGAATCATTGACTGGAATCAAAGAATTCAATGATAGACTTGAATTATAGAATTGAATCATAGACTTGAATCATAAAATTGAATAAACCAATGGAATCATGGACTTGAATCATGGAATTGAGCCACAGAATTGAATTGTAGATTTGAGTCATGGACTTGAATCATAGACTTGAATCATGGAAGTGAATCATAGAAATGAATCATAGAATTAAATCATAGAATTGAATCATAGAATTGAATCATTGACTTGAATCATACATCATGGAATTGTAACAAATTGAATATTAGATTTGAGGCAAAGAATTGAATCATAGACTTTAGTCATTGAATTGAATCATAGATTTGAGTAAAAAAATGGAATTGTAAACTTGAATCATGGAATTGAGTCATAAATTTGAATCATAGATTTGAGTCATGGAATGGAATTGTAGACTCAAATCATGGAAGTGAATCATAGACTTGAATCATGGACTTGAATCATAGACTTGAATCATGGACTTGAATCATAGACTTGAATCATAGACTTGAATCATAGAATTGAATCATAGACTTGAACCATAGCATTGAATCATACAATTGAATCATGGAATTGTATCAAATTGAATCATAGATTTGAGTCAAAGAATTTAGTCATGGACCTTAGCCATAGAATTGAATGATGAAATTGAATGGTAGGTTTGAGTCACAAAATGGAGTAAGAAAATTGAATGATAGAATTGAATCATGGAATTGAACGGCTTGAATCATGGATTTTCATCATAGACTTCAATTGTTGAATTGAATCATAGACTCAAATCATGTAAATGAATCAAAGACTTGAATTATAGACTTGAGTCATATACTTGAATCATATACTGGAGTCATAGACTTCAATCATAGACTTGAGTCATGGAATTGGATCATGGAATTGAGTCAAACAATTATAGATCTGAGTCAAAGAATTGAATCATAGACTTGAATCATAGAATTGAATCATGGAATTGAATAATGAAAGATTTGAATCATGGAATTGAATCATAGACTTGAATCATAGGCTTGAGTCATAGACTCAAATCATAGACTTGAGTCATAGAATTGAATTATGGAGCTGAATCATGGAATTTGAATCATAGAATTGAATCATGGAAGTGAATCATGGAAGTGAATCAAAGAATTGCATCATAGAATTGAGTCATAGAATGATGAGTAATATAATGGAATCTAGAAATTAATCATAGAAATGAATTGCAGGTTTGAGTCAGAAAATGGAATCATAAACTTGAATAATAAGCTTAAATCATTGAATTGAATCATTGACTGGAATCAAAGATTTCAATGATAGACTTGAATTATATGCTTGAATTATCGAATTGAATAAAAAATGGAATCATGGACTTGAATCATGGAATTGAGTCACAGAATTGAATTGTAGATTTGAGTCATGGACTGGAATCATAGACTTGAATCATGGAATTGAATCATAGAATTGAATCATGGAAGTGAATCATGGACTTGAATCATGGAATTGAGTCACAGAATTGAATTGTAGATTTGAGTCATGGACTGGAATCATAGAAATTAATCATAGAAATGAATTGTAGGTTTGAGTCAGATAATGGAATCATAAACTTGAATCGTAGACTTAAATCATTGAATTGAATCATTGACTGGAATCAAAGAATTCAATGATAGACTTGAATTATATACTTGAATTATTGAATTGAATAAAAAATGGAATCATGGACTTGAACCATGGAATTGAGTCACAGAATTGAATTATAGATTTGAGTCATGGACTGGAATCATAGACTTGAATCATGGAAGTGAATCGTTGACTTGAATCATAGAAGTGAATCATAGACTTGCATCATAGAAATAAATCATAGACTTGAATCATACGTCACACAAACAAGATTCGGGGTTCTTGGGGAATAACGTGCAGATGTGGGCTAGACTCCACTGGTCCCTCTTTGTAATTTCACCCATTATTTTGAAATTAAGAATATCAAACTCCAAATATTTTGTCGGACTGTACATCTTTCTACCCCACTTGCATCAGTTTCTGATTTGGTGGCCTGGAACTGAAATTGATGCCTGAAACAAATAGTGCATGGTCACAATTTCTCAATCTCAATAGGTTCCTCATTTTTATTGTTTTTATTACTGGGTACTAACAATGGTCCGCACTCCCAAATATCAGGTTTATTGTAAACGTTGCTACTTGGACTCTCCTCCAATCACTAAAGGTTATGGAAAGAAGAAGGTTATCAAGAAGAAGAAACCTTCCTTGTTTACAGCAAGCCGAAAAAGAATATGGGATTAGTTATTTCTCCCAGTCTTCTGGACCATATTTCACATACCGCATCATGCTATTCTTATTACAAGGAATCTTTGGGTGTAGACAATTTTGCATCTTCCGTATTCATCCAAAAATCACAGAAATCACAGAATGCTAGTGATAAATTAGGTCTAACAAACACCTGTAACGGTCCACTGAGTAGTGGCCTAGTACCAGAGGTGCTCAACAATCAAGTTCTGTATGACCCTTCTGTCAAACCAATGGAGCGTGCCTTGATTGGTCGGGAATTAGCAAACATTGAGGATGACGATGACTCTGTTTCCAATGATAATTTGTTTTCTCCTAATGATGAGGATGAGGAAGAAGGAAGTGACAGCAAATCGTTCCCCTCTATTTCTGTTGATTACTCTCCTTCTGGATCAAACATGACAATTAAGATGCCCAATGCCAGGAGGCATGTATCAGATAAACTGTTGGTAAAGATCAAGTTAATGAAAATTATGCGGAATCATAGCATACCACTAGTTGCAGAGAAGGAATTGTATGAATGGGCTATCCAATTGGAGCGTTTCCATTTATTTTCATGGACAAAAGGCAATCTCATACAGATGAGGTCAACAGTTATGAGGGAGATTTCCGCAACTGTGCCTGAAATAGAAGGTGATGGGTTTTAACCTCATCTTATTGACTGGTGTTCTAAGAAGTCATTTTGTGCTGATGTTCCTGTTCCTAAAGAAATCTATGTTTGGTCATTCTGCAAAACATTTCATTCCCTATTAACAAACGCCATCTTGGTAAAAGAAGAAAACCTGTCTTTCCCCCATGCTGACAACCCAAAGTTACCTGTTCGGTTTCCAGAACTACAAGGCAATATTGATATACTAGACAAACTCCACAATGGTAAATGGTGGGTCAATACTTGGGAAAAGAGATGCAAAAGAGATTCCAATGAAATTTTGGTGCCTATCATTCTCTACATGGATGGAATTACAATTGATAATAGTGGTCAAACCACTCTTACCCCACTGAACATGACACTTGGCATATTCAACACCTTAACTCAGAACTCTCGGCCAGATGCTTGGGAAACTATATATTTTCATACAACGGGTTCACGTGATAAAGGTAACAAATCAATTGACAATGTGAACAATCTTCACTCTGGCCTTTGTTGCACTTTTTCATCTTTGAAAGAAGCCTGTAACCTAACGGATGGTATCAAGTGGTCTAATTTGCCTTGGAACAAGAAGAAATGGTCTGTTCGAATGAAATTCACGGTTGCTTATTTCATAGGCGATACTCCCCAGCACGACCAACTTTGTGGACATTATCAAATGGCCAATACAAAGATGATCTGTAGGTATTGCAATTGTCCAAGAGCACTTGGTAACAACTCTCGTGTGAATGTACTGAAGGTTCCTGTTTCAATTAAAAGTGGGAACATGCAGGTGTCGAATCACAAAAATGGGGAAGAGTATCGATCCGTTTGGCTATGGAAGATGTCTGATTTTACTTCTCCGACGGTGGAGGAAGGAGTGAATGTTGAACAGTATTTCAAGAATGTCTGCCACCACTGTGTTCATAGCGGAAACGCATTTTATGATCTTGATTTTGGAGAAAACCCACATAATATTCATCTAGCGTCACCAGGAGAGAGACTCCATATGCACCAACTTGGTTGCGCAAAGCAAGCAGTGGAGGACTTTCTGTGAGGAAATTTTAGGGAATACCATGTGGCTACTAGGTGACATGGACCGTATAGCAAGTTACTATGGTGGTGCTGTTCAGAGGCAATCCAATCATGATTTTCCGCAAACCAATTTTTCTGAGTCGATACATATAGCAAATTAGGAGGGGAGCCAGTACGTTGGCATGCTTTACATTCAGATGCTCACACTTCTGTCTGCTGAAGGTTATCAATTGTTGTTGTCCCCAAGAACAACAACCAATCTTGAGAACAGGAGCAGAAAGTGTGAGGAAGAAATTGACAGGAGGTATCTACGCCCTTGAGTTGTTGTTGGGTATGGAAGCGTTCCTTAAATATGCTGGAACATTTGATGAGGTTTTCAAACAAGACAACAAGGGTGTTTTAAACCTTGACAAGATGGTTGTTCATTTCATTAACTGTATAAATAACTACCTACACTGAAGTAAGGGAGAGGGTAACAACCTAGTGAAGAATCACATGTATGTTCATTTATCATAGTACATGAGATTATTTGGTCCTCCAACGGGATGGGACTCTGCAGCGAATGAGAGCAACCATAAAACTGAAGTGAAGGCTCCTGCAAAGAGAACCCAACAAATCAAATCCACACTAATCAAACAAATCCTGCAAGCGAGTAATGGAATACCGCACTATTGATCAACTCGGCCATGAATTTGATCTGTTTCATCACAAATTGTTTACAGGAGTAAGTCATCCTACTGCCGGTGGTTGGTCAGCAGGGTCTAAGTTTTTGATTTCAGTTATGGATGGTTTGCCTTACATGATATTAAGTGGAACAAAAAGAAAAAGGCAAGTGTGCCATGGTTTCCATCGGATGTTCTCAAATTTTGTTGTGACGTGGTTCTTCCGGCTGCAGGGACCAGCACGCTTCTTGGATCCAAGGAGCACAAGAGGTATGACAATTATCATTGTATGGGGTTACTTTTTTGAGCTCATCCATCATTTAAGTCTGATTCTGGACAATTGTCCAATGTATGGTACAACTGGGCAAATGTTCAACTAGACCTCCCTGACGGACGTGGTCTGCAAGTTAATCCATGTCAGATTCTGTGCCTGCTTCATCTTGAAGGCCCTTTTCCCCCTGGAAGCTCTGTCAGTGGGTTTGAATTAGTACATGATGGTTACTATGCCATTGCTTGTTGCTTTCTTTCTGTTGACCCAATCTTGAGCAAGAGGGCTGTAGGGAGAAGAGACCGCCACGCATTGGTGAAGCAAGATGAGTTGCGCAACAAATTAACAAATTATATTTGTTTGACTGCAATGCAATCAAGTCTGAAGTTGCCGTGGTCCGAAACCTCAGTAAGAAAGATCACTACTTTGTCCTTGGAAATAAGGAACAATGGTTGTTTCATTTCCGTGACACAATGGCTGGGTTAGAAAAACAAAAAACAGAATCCATAGTGAAAGCTGGGGAAATCAGTACTGATTTGTAATCCTTCTTTGAAAGACGGTGCAGGGAAGTGACGGTGAGGATTCCATTTTAAAATTCTTTGATGGGAAGTTTCGTACACAACTTTCTCTATTGGTGCAACTCCAACGCTGTTTAATTCAACACAGTTGATTGTCGTTTCATTTTTGTTTAATCCCCAAATGGTGTATGACAAGAAATAAGCAAAATGTTTGGAACGCTGTTGCAGGGTTAAGTCTCTTCAAAGGGCGTTTTTGATTTAATTTACCTAAGTGTCTGCAAGGGCATTGCAGATTGAATTCCCTTGAACAAAAAATAAGCACAATGTCTGTAATGCCGTTGCAGGGTTAAGTGTCTGGAATGGCATTGCACATTGAAATCCCTGGAACAGAAAATAAGCACAATGTCTGGAATACCGTTGCAGGGTTAAGTGTTTTCAAGGGGTGAGGCACATTGATGTGCCTGGCACAGAAAATAAGCACAATATCTGGAACAACGTTGCAGTGTTAAGTGTCTGGAACGGTGTTGGAGATAGAAATGTCTGTAACGGAAAATCCGCACAACATCTGGAATGGTGTTTCAGGGTTAAGTGTCTGCAACGGCGTTTCAGATTGAGTTGTCTGGAATGGCAATCATGACTTCTTCATTTGTAAGGAACATTTTTCACAGTAGTTAATTTTTTATTTACTTTTTTAACAAGGACAGCAACATGTACGCATTTGTAAGCAGGGATAAGTTTTGCAATAACGCTTATTAGTACTGTTTCACATGTCCACATGCGCTACAAGGAAGGGGATAGTTGTTGTACTTCTCCAAATCTTCCGGCAATTTCCAACGTTTTTCGTAAAGATGTAGCCAGTGCACAATGTTTCTCTTGTTTCCATCTTCTTCCTCCCTTTTATCTTTGTTTGCTGATTGTTTTAGTTTGTGTTTTTTCTCTTAGACTGTTTTGCTGCTTTGTTCATGAATGAATCCCAATTCTCTTTAATCTTATTATTCTCCAATCTTTGTTTTGTTCCTTTATGTCACCGGTTTCTTCTATGTACCTTCTATGGTACTTTTCAATGATTGACTGTTCAGTCATTGTGCGCCACTTGTTCAACCAAAGGCTTGTCAGACAGGGACAGTTACCCGGGTTCAAATGTATGCATTCCTTGATGTGCTTTCTGGCCTCTGGCGTCAGGTTCCACCATTCCTTTGCTGGGAAAGTATGACCATCCAGTTTGAGCCTCTCTTGTTCTCTGGATTGTACTTTTCGTCCAATACCCACGTTGTTGTAGCACTGTGTGTCCTCCATTCCTTTCAATGCAGGATAGCCACATAAAACATACGCCATAACGATACCCATAGCCCACACATGGTCAATGCCATCAGTGTTGCCTTCCTCATAGAAGGGAAATACTACCTCCGTTACATACTTTGAGCATTGTTCCCAAATCTCCAAACCTTCTTCTTCATTGAAATGTCCTTTTTGGCTGTTGAGTCTTGCTCTCACATTGTCAATCTTGTTGCATCCATTAAGGATTGTGAGTACCAAGTGGCCATTTTGGGCACATAGCGCATCATCTACAGTTTCAAAATGATATAAGAATGGTTCCCCTTGTTGTTCAAGTCCCTGTGATTTAGCTCATCAATTTGTTTATTGTACTTCCCAGAATGAAAATGAAACCGTGGCTTCAAAACATTCAACTTGTATGCTGATTGTGGTGTTTTGTTCTCCATTTACCTTTTACTTCTAAGCTTGGACGTTTGGCAAATACTCTGGTATGTTACAATTACTTGTCGTAATTAGACCATGACTCATGATTTTTGTGGAGCCTGCGTACTACACTGTTGACTTCTGGCCTGCATATTTCTAACACGGAATACACATACACACCGGTATCGTCACTGGACACAGCAATTTTTTCATCAAAAAATAGACTAACTATAAACAGTGTAACTTTCTTTCTTTGGTACAACTGGTTGACATCGATGACACCATGTGCATTGGATCGAGTCCCCCAACATTGGGTGCAATTAACCATTGAGAACAAATCACTCTGTCCTCTACTCAGTACATTTTGTTCACAGGTGCACGCACACAGGAACTCTTTTTTTCTTCCTGCCCTATTCATACTATCCAGGATCCTTCATGATGAATAAAAAATAATAACACATTGACTATCAGTGAGTTTTATTGCTCATACTATGGATGGGGTAGACTATGAAACAAACTGGACGAGAAAAAAGCTGGTACTTTAGTAGGCATTAGGTTATAATGTAATATGTTCCGTGACGTACTATCACTACTACTACTAGCAAACTGACTATTGGCAACCCAGCGGTGTGACTATTTCATTTGAACAACTTGGACAACTTTTTGTTCTGCGGTGTATTCAACCCGACACAGCCATAAGGGAACCAGGTTGCACGTTTCACGTTTGTACCATCCAGTAGTTTCTTGTACACCATGTATCCAGGGTAAACAGGAAAAGGGTCCTTCCTCTTAGATGCATAACTCTTCACTACACCAATTCCAGGTGGGGAGATACAGGTGATTGTAACCTTACTATCAATTACAAATTTAGGATACAAGATCATGGGATCAGGTTCTGCGAACAACACCTTCACGCTGTCAGAGGGCTTTTCCGTTCCTATGTTGTTGGGTACGGGACAAGGAACTTGCAGAAGGTATCCAAGATCTACAACATGGGCAAGGTTTGGAGAAACCTTCCTCTTCATGTGCTTGACCTCTCCATTTGATTTGTCTGACACTGACTTCCTACGTTTGCAACCTTGGTGAAGAAACAACTTCTTCTTTCCCTTTCTCTTTGTGGATAGGTTGTCTTCAATTGCATTGCGGATGGCGGTCTGTTGCTCCCTGTTTCCTTTGCCCGCTCCTTCTGGATGTTCAACGGATCCAGGTTCAACAATTTCAAAGTGCGGGTCAACTCTCAATTTATCTTCCCAAGGAAATTAAAAGAAACATTCCACTCCATTGAGCCCTTTGTTAGTGAATACTAGCCATTGGACGGAATATGCGCCGTTTTCTTCAATGAAGGTCTCAAAGTTTTTCACGTGCTTCTTGAGGAAGTCCTACTTTGCAATGCCGGCTGCATTGTGACGTTGAGTCCTTGGTACCTTTATTTTCTGGAAAAGTTGGATCAGAGAGTCGCCATCAGATTGTAAAGTCTTTTCATCCTTGCCTGACATAAGTTTGCTTCTGACATATATTTTTTGTTCTAGAAAACCACACAGAAGTTCCTTGGTCAAAGGAATGAACAATTGCCCCCCAACCGGTAGATAATTGTAAGTAGTGAGAAATCACAGGGACCTTTCAATACATTCACAACCTTTGAGAAACCTTGTGGCGGATAAGATGCATTTCTCTTTCATTAGGGGGTAAGAATGTCGACACTCTTCACCTCTTAGAAGCTCAGGTGGAGTTCGTTCTTCACATTCAATGGATCGAGCACCATTTCACGTGTTGTTTGTCTTTAAGAACCAAATCATTGACAAATATGTCCCGTTCCTCCAACAACTTTGCAGTAGAAAGAGTCACCACATTTTTTGCAAAGTCAACGCCTACTCTGTAACACTTGTTCAGAGTTTTCCGGTGCTCCATAATCTTGCAAAAGTGAAGAGAAGATAACAGTTTGAATTGAATTTTCCCCACCAAATTGTCAACTCCTGGTATTTTGTACTGTCCAACAAAAATGAAGACTGATAGAGATTGGGCAATAGTTCCTTGTACAAATTGTCATCAAGGAATGACTCACTGGCAAAGTGGTCCAGGCTGACTTCTTGAAAATTTGTGCCTTCTCTCATTGGAAGCGTACCCACAAATACATGAGGACCTTTTGAAACGCAAGAGGTGCCTTTGATACATCGGATGGCCAATCCAACTTGAGATATTTTTGGGAACCGGTTGAGGGGACTAACTCTACTGCTGTTGCACCTTATCTTGTCAGTGCGCATATAACTTCCTGCCCCCAAATTTGATTCATACTTTTGTCCAATTGTTCAAAGGAGTGACTTGCTGAAAGAAAATGCCTGAGTGCGTGGTGAAAGGAAAGACCTTCAAAGAAAGAGACCATCTGGTGGATGTATTGTTTCCCTTTGTTTGCATTGTCTTTAATCGTTGATGGAGAAAAGGACCTTCCTTGTCGGGTGAAGGTGCAGGTGGGAATTCAACACAATGTACGTACCACCGAAGTAGGCTTAAATACACTTTCATGTACTTCAGTATGGTGCCGTAGTTAACAACATTATTCAACCAAATAGCATGTGATGTGTCTTCCGCTACTTGCTCTTGTCCTTCAACCCGGGTGTACTCTGCTATACCTGCTGTAGTAGTATCATTGATTTTGATAACAGAGTTGAGCACTGACTGGAAGGTGTTCCATTTATCTCTCATCTCGTAGTCCTTGAAACAAGTTGTCAGCTCCTTTGGATCCAAGATGCAGACTTTCTTTATCAACTGTGAACCCAAGTCATGCAGGAAAAGATTTATCATCATGTCAACAACCCTTGGTATAGGACCCAATGGTTGCTTGTCACCCATTGCCATCTTGCTGAAGTCAGAACGGGTTCGCAAAGAAAAGAGTTTGGTGACGATGAAAACCTTATTCATGAGCTGGCTAAAGACTGATGCGATGTCCCGGTTTATGGCAGTGATGAGTTTGTCAGTCAAAATATTCTCAGAGAAAACTGTTCAAGACAAGCTTTGACACGTCTTTTCATCGCATGTGTGTGAACCTTGTATTGTGAGTCATCCTCAAACAATTGTGATAAAGCACCACCGCCATCATTGCCCAAACACAATGTAGCTTGTGCAGGTGTGAGTTGCTCTAGTGTTGCAGGAACGACTGCTGGTGTTTGTCCACCATGACAACCCTGCTGTGGACACTTGCAAGAAAGACTTTTCTCCTTTTGTTTTGCATCAGATGCCTGTCGACCTGTTTCAGGCAATTTTCTCCATTTTGTTGGATTGCCAACTGGTTTTGCAGACGGTCTTCTCTTCTTTTGTTTGGCTGCACCCCCTGGACGGCCCAGAGGAGATTTTAGACCTTTTTGAGACAACCTTCGTGCTTTGGTTGGGGCTGTGTCTGTGTCTGTGGCTGCCGCTTCATCTCCTGGTGGAGTAGTGTTGTTTTCTGCGGCTACGGATGCGGCTAAGGCTTCATCTAGTGGTGGAATAGTATTCTCTTCTGCGGTTGCGGTTGCGGTTGCGATTGCGGATTGCATTTGCTGGTGGATTAGTGTTGTCTTCTGACGCCGCAGTTGCGTCTGCGATTTCATCTGCTGGTGGATTAGGGTTGTCTGGTGCAGGTGCGGTTGCGGCTGCGGCTGCAACTTTGACTTCATCTGCTGGTGAATTAGGCATACTTCTTGTCCTTCTTCTCCTTCATTGTGGCGTTCTTCTATTCACAATTTAGAGAACAACAAAATAAAATTGTGTGAAGGCAATCTAAGTTGCTACAATTGGGTAATAATAACTCACCACATAACAAATCAGAAAACACAACCAAACATGACATAGGAAGACATTCCAAAGTGATGAGGAAACAAAAAACATATTTGACAAAACTTCAAAGCATAATGCCTCTAATGACAAACAAACATCATGCAACAATGTACAAAGATTTTGAGATTTTCTGTTCACTTCAATGGCCAGTAAATTGTATAACCTGCAACGCCGTTCCAAAAGAAAACTGAAAAACTGACGAAAACAAACCATAATGATATGAAACACTGATTCTCAATTTTGAGAGACGGTGCTCTATGTTGAGATTTTCCAAACACTTTAACACCCAGTAACATGTATAACCTGCAACACCGTTACAAAAAAAAGTTTAAGACTGACCAAAACAAAACTGCATTTTGAGATTCGATGCTCTATTTTGAGATTTCAAGTTTAAACAAGTTTTGAACAACAAGCCTGCGTTCCAGTAATATACTTCTGAAACGCCGTTCCATGATTGTTGACACAAAATGTATAGAAAACGGTTTCACCCCTCCAGCATAAGTTACTGCTCTCATACCTACATTACTACTACTATCATCATACACCCCAACACATAATACTATGCTTTGGCTAAGGCTATAACGGTGGAACATACCATTCCTGGGGTGGGGTAGTACACAATAATATTAGACACCGCGCCAGGCTTTTTGGAGACTGCATTCCAGATTGTCAGGGCACGCGCGGACAAACAATGGGCAGGCGTCAGTACAACCCCCCACAAATGTGAAACAATACTACAAAAATAAGTAGTGATACTGACCTCCTCAGGATGCAGTAACTCAGGCACCTACAACTACTAAGAATTTTAGCACGGTACAACAGTGTGAATGAAAACTAAAATCCGCATACTCCAAAACAATTCAACTCCCATAAAACTAGCGCGCCAAATAAATGAAAACAAACAGTTGGAAAGTTCATATTTCTGATTGAACAAAGAAATAATGGTGGAACACGTTTGCACACCAACGATTCAGGGTACAACGATTGATACAGAGAGAACAAACAGCCCAGCGAGCAGTGTATCAGGAAGTGAGCAAACAGACACAAATGATAGCAAAACAGATACAACCAATAGCACCAGTATCAGCAGCAATGCAATACAGGACACAAAAACCACAGTGACAAAACAACATTAAAAAAATCATTACTGTGTACGTCAAGGAAAAAACGTTC
The DNA here is from genome assembly GCA_037355745.1 of Pseudo-nitzschia multiseries. NCBI lineage: Eukaryota > Bacillariophyta > Bacillariophyceae > Bacillariales > Bacillariaceae > Pseudo-nitzschia > Pseudo-nitzschia multiseries. The sequence goes on along the minus strand of CM074781.1, from coordinate 37,215,926 downwards.
ACGCAAATGAAATTCCCGATAACGGACAAACAAGGTACACGATACATAAAGACAATTATTACCAAGATTATAAAATTGAATCATGAAAACAAATTACCAACGACATGGAACATCCATGTACCAAAGTGGAATGGAATTTTTCTGCAGAGCAATAACTACATGTAGGCACAATGCCCAGACACTAGCGAGGAAAAATTGTAAAGGTAAGAACCAACAAGAACAACATTGTTCCCATTAGACACATTTTCAAATAACTAACCATATTGTATCATTCACATTGATGCACAGCTGATAAAAGGAACAAACAGATACTGGATAGTTTCACAGGAAAACTGAAAACACAAGCTCAGAAAATAAGTACAAATTACAAAAAGACTATCGACCAAAAAAATACACCGGAATTACAATATTTCTTCAAAAGAATTCTTGGACCAGTGTCATCTAAACAGATGGACTTCAAAAAAATTGGTACAAACAACAATCAGTAACATTTTCACTTTGAGCAATGAAGCGTTTGCGCTGTTTTTCTTTTACAATGACAACAAATTATGGCTAAACACAACAAAGGGGACAAGGATAAGAAAGAAATTCACTGACAGTAAGTCAGGAATTATGGAGGGGTGGAGTGAGGAGGGACAAGAACTTTACAGATATGTCAAAGACAAAATAGAAAAACGAAGGCAGGAAGAACAAACAAAAGATTTAGAGCTCGAACTACTTAAAACATACCAACAGCAAAATGGGTATGATATACAATGATGGAAAAAGGAAGAAGACAAAACACTCAAAAACAAACGGAAGCAAAAATATGACTTGATAGACACTCTTGACAAGGACCACGAGGACTACAAATATTACCTTGCGAACAGAGACAAATTATAAAAGTAAATGGTAGTAACAAAAATATAGTACAGCAGTTAGTAGTTTATTGGAATTTAATGTGGGTAGCCGCAATAAATTTGTCTGCTGCTAAAATTGAATAGTATGAACAAGATTATGGCAAATGCGGATAAAATACTTTCTTATTAGTACAAAAAGGTGTTTGTTGCCTTTTGGTATTCAATATACGTAGTGTGAGTATTGTGAAATGGGTGTAACAGAATAGATTGCTGGTTATCAAGAAGCCCATATATTTGTTAAGAAATTTGTAATAACGCTATGACAATATCATTGTACATAGAGGATATATTTACAAAAGATGAGTTTTGTGTGGAAAAAACAACAATCAAATGGAGAATAAATATTATTGGGGTAAGCATGAAACGAAGTTGTACAATACCAAAATTGCAAAGCAACCACAATAATGGGGAAGAAATTATTCGTGCAAAAATAGTAGTCCTTCTTCAAATTGTTGCGTGCAAAAATACGGAGAGAATTTTTTGTGATGCGCGCAACAAAAGTTTTCGGAATTTTTGTATACATCGCACAAATTTGACGCAACCATGAGCATTGTTTGAGTGACGTAACGTCAGCCAACCAAAGAATAGCTACGGCATCCTCTCCAAACTTCAAGAGTCACCAAATTTTTGTTGAATCCGGCAAGTCTCCACATAACAACTGTCAATGAAACGACGTACCCCATAACATCGCCGAGTCACCAACCCTGCACGTCGGTCCCTACCGACGCACTATTACAGACACGATATTTTCCGCTACACGTCCTATCTCACCAAAACGGTCTCACTCCGCCCATCCATCATGGATACTCAAGACCTCATGTTGCGGTTCCCATCATTTGATTTGGCACTGGCTCGCGTCCTCCATAAGGTCCTCTATCTCCAACAAGAACATCATAACCACGTATGTGCCGCCCATCTTGAAGCTTGATTAGTCACCTTAGTGGCTGAGCAAATGACGTCACAGGATCGAGTTGTAGGTATGATCATACCTTTCGTGGGTATTGTTGTAGTTGAAAAGTGTATGGCAAAAGTGTACGAATGTACCAAAAAAGTGTGAGATTGACCCGGTACTAGCCTATGGCTATCATGGTCTTCTGTAACGTTGAATGTTCTCTTGTATTGGATACATGGCTGAAATTGGGTGTTCATCTTGAGTTGTGGCGATCGTTGCGAAACGTCTTATTTGTAGTTAGTAGTTTTAATGTAATTACAGCAGTGTATCAACTACCGATACGTTTTAAGAATAAAGATATAGAAATTATAAGTGGTTATTGAAACCGATATGTAAATGTAAATTGGTCTTCATGGAGGAGTCATCGGGGCCTCCTCTTCTTCCGGAAGTATAGCTCCTTCTGGTCATTATGAATCTTCCTTTGGTCATCAGGATTATCTTCAATGTGGTATTCCAACCCTCACGATTGAAATTACCCACGATTCAAGAAAATCTGAAAAGCAATGCCATGCAAGCCGGTCTTCAATATTGAACTCTGGATGAAGACCATATCCAAATCCTCTATGTACAAATACGTTGAATTTCGATTCAACACCTATTTACTGTTACAAGCTCCCAACTGCTCCTCGGAGTGGCTTGCAGAGGAGCTAGCTCACAATCTTAGTTTTTAACCAATACATAAGCATTATTTTAGTACCCTTTTTAGATGCACACGATGCTGTTTAAACAGTCGAATAACTGCTTCAACCTACAACAACTATTACTACTACCAGTAGGACTACTTCAACTACTCGAGTAAATACTACTACAACTGTCAACAAGCAACCAACTCCAACTGATCCTGACGATTGTCCAGTAAGAACAAGAGAAACAATGTCAAGCTCCTACTCCATCATCCCTTTCAAGTTCGACTTTGACCAAGAGTCTATTGACAAGGTGGAATTCAAGAGCACACAAGAGTTCAATGGAATGCCTGAAACCACCAAGCTCAAGATTCCTTTGATTACTGCAGGATCAACCAAATTACAAATCCTTTTCACCATCAATGAATTTATGTTGTCCAAGAAGACACTCAACTTAACGACAGGTCCAAGACTATATGACAAGTTTGTAGACCTCCTCAGAGATTACACCAACAAGAGTTGGTGGAATGACTACCTTACAAACAATGTTCCTCAAAGAATTTTTGACAATTTTTCCACAACGGTACAAGCATTTGTCAACTACAAATTTGACAACAACCTCGATGCATATCAAAACCACAGAAGATTTCTCACCAATATCAAGAAAACAACCACTGTGACAGTACATCAATTTGTCTCCCAAGTAAACTTCCACAACCATGTCATCCTTCCACTACTTCCGGGACACCCACCAGAAGATGCAGAGATCAAGGAGAGAGAGTTCAAGACTCTAATCTTCAAATCGATGCCCGAGGATTGGAAATACACCTATCAGCAACACCACTCTCCCCATAGGGATTCTCTCTCTGAAATGATGATGAGATTTGAGAGATATCAGTATGCACAGAATCACAAAAAGAAATCAGATAATCCATCTCCAAACAGCAATAACGGCAACAACAATGGCAGCAACAACCGAAACAACAATAATCGTCGCAATCGTAACAATCAAAACAACCGAAACCGACAACGCACAACAATAACCAACGCAACAACAACCAAGGCAACAGTAACAACAGCAAAGGACCGACTAGAATCTCCAACAACTCACCATGTCTGATCCACCCTGGTACAAACCACACTTGGGGCCAATGCTACACCAACAAGTATGGCAACAATCCCAATCAGTCCAACAACAACAATAGAGACAATACCGACTCGCATGTGAATGATCGCAGTTCCAACAACAGCAATTGATCCACAACCTCCTCCTCTTCTCATGGCAGTAACTTACATGAACCCAAGCAACATATATGTATCTTCATCAATGAACCAGAAGAAACCATTCCGGCAACTCCTTGGCCAGATCGCTTCCATGTAGATATGGACGTCGATGCAGAATATTACAACACAGATCTTCAAAAATTCCCTACCGAAAACATCAATTCCGACAACAACAAGCAAGATGTTGCTTCTAGCAACGATGTCGACCTTGCTCCAACCACGGTATGTGTCTGTAACTCCATCAATGGATTCCCTGGCAAATACTATTTGAAAACCCTCTTCGATTCCGGATCAACTGACAACCTCATTGTTGAATCAGCAATTCCCTCTGGAATCAAGAAACACATACTTGACCAACCAATTCAAATGCAAACAACAAATGGCAAAACCACTTGCAACCACTATGTAACCCTGGAGAATACCATGTTTCCGGAGCTATCCTACTCCATGAAAGTCCTGAAAATCAAGTGTTTTGTTGTCACCCAGAATATCAACTATCATCTCCTCATTGGCAGAAGAACCATGAGAGACCTTGGAATGAAGATGGACTTCAAAAACTGCACCATAGAATAGTACGAAAAGACAATGGACTTCCATCCTTGAAGTTACTTCAACAACAAAACCTTGCTCCACAAGGTTATGGATGCAGAACCTCATGCTGTAGCCGAGAGCTACTCCAACCAAGCTATCCAACAATCGTATGTAGACGGCACCACCAAGTATGAGAAGACAGACCTTCACAAGTTAGTCTCTGACCAAACCCATCTCTCCTACAATGAGAAACAAGCCTTATTACCAATACTGCTCCAAAACGAAGAACTTTTTGAAGGCTTGAATGACAAGGAATTAGGCGTTTTCCCTAGTCAAGAGTTCCACATCGAGCTCCAGCAAGATGTAACTTCATTTCATGTGAAACAACCATATCCAATCCCACTCCACCAACAGGAGGCTGTGAAGAAGGAAATTGATAGGCAAGTCAAACTTGGCATCCTCGAACGCTGCTATGCCACTGAATGGGGAACGCCAACCTTCATAGTTCCAAAACCAGACGGCTCCTGTCAACTTATCAGTAACTTCAGAGAACTCAACAAAGTAACCAAAAAGCTCCACTACCCACTTCCAAAACTCCAAGATATCTTCCACAGACGAAGAGGATTCAAATATGTGACTCTCATCGATGTCAGCATGCAGTTCCATACCTTCAAACTTGACAAAGCCTCCACCTGGCTTTGTGTCCTTGTTACTCCATTTGGAAAATTCAGGCTCCTAAGGTTACCAATGGGCTTCCTCAACTCTCCAAGCTGGGCCCAAGGCTGCATGGAACAGATGCTCCTCCACTTGAAGGACATTGAAGCATTCATCGATGAAATTGGGATCTTCTCTGATACTCTTGAATCCCATTGTAAATCAGTCTCTTCTGTCCTCTTTTTACTGAAGGCCCACAACTTCTCTGTCAAGCCCTCCAAGTGCCACTGGTTTCAATTGCAAGCACCTTGACTTGGCCACATTATCTCCAGAGATGGCATCCAACCAAATGCCAACAAGATATCTCCCATCCTAAACCTAGCGTTTCCCTCAACAGCAACCCAACTTCGATCCTTTGTTGGGATGATCAACTTCTATCGTAACTTCTACCCAAAACGCACAGAGGTTCTTGCTCCACTTACAGATCTCTCAGGACGATCCAAAGGCAAACTCACTCCAACCCCCGAGCTCACCAAAGCCTTCAACAAAGCCAAAGCTCTCATTGCCAAAGATATCCTCCTTGCCTTCCCTGATCCAAACAAGCCCTTCCATGTCTATACTGATGCTTCCAATTACCAACTCAGAGCTGTTATCCTCCAAGATGGTAAGATTATCCTCTGCTTCTCTCGAAAACTCAACACAGCTCAACGGAAATACCACACAATCGATAAAGAGATGCTCTGCGTTGTAGAAGTCTTCAAGGAATTTTGCACCATTCTTTGGGGTGCTGAAATTGTTGTGTATACCAACCACATCAACCTTACTTGCCAAAACCTCACAAGCCACCACATTATGACTTGGAGAATGCTCCTTGAAGCATTTTCCCCAGTATTCAAATACATTCAAGGCAAAGACAACGTCATTGCTGATGCCCTCTCAAGGCTCCCGCTCCAGCAAGACTCTCCGGAGGAAAAGAAGGAATCCTCAGCTCCGACTCCCGATCCAACTGATGATCCTTGGGACTCCGACCTTCCTCCATTCTCACCTTCAACACTTCTCAATCCAACAGACGACGACGTTCTCTCTCTTTCTGAACTATTTCTTAACTATCCAGAAAATATCCCTATGTATCCCTTGGCCTTTGACCATTGACCAACTCGCCCAAGACCAAGCGGCCAACGCCAATATCTCTACCAATCCACGATACACCATCGAAAGCTTCAACAGCACTGACTTGTGAGTTGATGTCGTATGCCTCTAGAAAAAGGTTCTAAAATAAGGTTTATGTAATGGTTAAAAACTAAGATTGTGAACTAGCTCCCCTGTCAACTACTCCGAGGAGCAGTTGGGAGCTTGAAACAGTAAACAGGCGTTGAATTGAAATTCAACGTACATTGCACATAGAGATCCACATGGGTAATTTGGATATGTTCTTCATCCAGTCTTCAATATTGAAGACCGGCTTGTGTGGCATTACATTTCAGATTTTCTTGAATCGTGAGTAATCTCAATCGTGAGCGTTGGAATACCACACTCTTCTCCTTCTCATAAAAGTTTCGATTGGTGGCACAGAATTTTGTTAGTCGTGTGCAACCAGTATTCCTTAGATAAGAAATTTTTAATTGGCGTGATATGGTTTCAGATTTCGGATGTTCATACGTTGGATAACGTGATTTCCTAAGAGAAAGGAAACTGTACCATTGGTGTGGATTTGCTGGATGGTGTATGGACCCTTGCTTCTTGCTTCTAAAGCACCAGGAATGAGCTTTTCATTTTTCACCATAATTTGGTCTCCTACACTGTAATCATGAATCTTCCTGTGGCTATTCTCTTTCATAGTATTCTTGTCAATTTGCACTTGTCTTTTGTTTCTGACCATGGCCAAATTGGTGATTACAGGAATTGGTAGGAACATGTCTCTGTGGAATACAAGGGCTCCGGGCGTCATTCTGAAGGTCTTGTTGATGGTTGATCTAACTGCAAACTGAGCTGATGCAAAGACACTATCGATGATGTCTGTGGCTTCCTGAAGAGTTTGCGGAGGGTTGGTATTGAGCTCTGTTCTCATTGCCGACTTCTTTGTATCATGGACTCTTTCAAGTACGGCATTGGATTGTGGATTGCAGACAGAGCAAACTTTGGCTTTGATTCCAAGGTTGGCAAGGTGGAGTTGGAAGTCATTGCTCATGAAGTTGGTTCCTTGGTCGATGATGCAATTAACTGGTTTGGGATATCTGGAGAGCCGGCCATTGTTGAGGGCATGGACTGGCATGAGGCCGGTTGGATTTACTTGTGGGGCTCGAATGATTTCAAGGAGATTGGTGCACATGTCCATGATGGTAAAGCCATTGAAGGAAACGGTTCCACGGCCAGGGAGCTTGATTTTCCAAGGACCTGTCGGTGCCATTGAAGTTTTCAGTTGTGTATCAAGGATTGGTAGAGATATCTACATTGGTCGCTTGATCTTGGGCGAGTTGGTCGAAGGCTAAGGGGTACATTAGGATGTCTTCTGGGTAGTTGAGAAACAGTTCGGAAAGAGAGAGAAGGTCAGCGTCCGTTGAGTCACAGTCGATTGTGGAGCCGGTACTTTCAAGGTCTGAGTCATCATCCGTTGGATCGGGAGTGGGAGGACCGAAGAACTCCTTCTTCTTCTCAGGAGTGTCTTGCTGGAGTGGAAGCCTGGAGAGCGTGTCAGCAATGACATTGCCTTTGCCTTTGACGTATTTGAATACTGGGGAAAATTCTTCAAGGAGCATTCTCCAAGTCATTATTCTGTGGCTTGTAAGGTTTTGCCGGGTTAAGTTGATGTGGTCTGTCCATACAATGATTTCAGCACCTTGAAGACTTCAACAATACAGAGCATCTCTTTATCGACCGTTGGGTATTTCCGTTGAGCGGCGTTGAGTTTTCTGGAGAAGCAAAGAATGATTTTGCCATCTTGGAGGATGACAGCTCCGAGTTGGTAATCTGAAGCATCAGTATAGACATGGAAGGGCTTGTTTGGATCAGGAAAGGCAAAGAGGATATCATTGGCAATGAGGGACTTGGCTTTATTGAAGGCTTGGAGAAGTTCTGGAGTCGGAGATATCTTCTTGCCCTTGGCTCTTCCGGAGAGGCCGGTAAGAGGTTCAAGGACTTCAGCCCGCTTGGGATAGAAGTTGCGATAGAAGTTAATCATCCCAACAAAGGATCAGAGTTGGGTTGTTGTTGAGGGAAATGCAAGTTTCAGGATAGGAGAAATCTTGTTTGGATTGGGTCTGATTCCATCACAAGAGATAATGTGGCCAAGCCAAGGGGCTTGCAATTGAAACCAGTGGCACTTGGAGGGCTTGACAGAGAAGTTTATTAAAGTTGTGGGACTTCAGTAAAGAGAGGACAGAAGAGACTGATTTACAATGTGATTCAAGTGTATCTGAGAAGATACCAATGTTGACGATGTATACTTCAATGTCCTTCAAGTGTAGGAGCATCTGTTCCATACAGCCTTGGGCCCAACTTGGAGAGTTAAGGAAGCCCATTGGCAATCAAAGCAGTCAAAATTTTCCAAATGGAGTAACAAGAACACAAAGCCAGGTGGAGGCTTCATCAAGTTTGAAGGTGTGGAACTGCATGCTAATGTCAATAAGGGTGACATATTTGAATCCTCGTCGTCTGTGGAAGATATCTTGGAGCTTTGGAAGTGGATAGTGAAGTTTCTTGGTGACCTTGTTAAGTTCTCTGAAGTCCCTGATGAGTCAACAGGAGCCATCTGGTTTTGGGACTACAAATGTTGGCATTCCCCATTCAGTGGCATAACATCTTTCTAGAATGCCAAGCTTCACTTGTCAATCGATTTCCTTCTTCACTGTTTCTTGTTGGTGCAGTGGAATGGAATATGGTTGTTTTACATGATATGGAGTTGCGCCTTGCTGGAGATCAATGTGGAACGTTTGATTAGGGAAAATACCTAATTCTTTGCCATTCGACCCTTCAAAAAGCTCTTCATTTTGGAGCAGTATTGGTAACAAGGCTTGTTTCTCATGGTACGAGAGATGGTTTTGTTCAGTGACTAACTTGTGGAGATTGGTTTTCTCGTACTTGGTGACTCCATCTACATATGATTGTTGGATTGGTTGGTTGGAGTAACTTTCAGCTACAGAGTGCGGCTCTGCAGACATGACCTTGTGGAGCAAGGCCTTGTTGTCAAAGTAATTTCGCGGGTGGAATTGCATGGTTTTCTCATACCATTCGATGGTGCAAGTTTCAAAGTCCATCTTCATTCCAAGGTCTCTCATGGTTTTCCTTCCAATGAGGAGGTGGTAGTTGATATTCTGAGAGACTACAAAACACTTGATTTGTAGGACTTTCATTGAATACGACAGTTCTGGGAATACAGTGTTCTGCAAGGTTACATAGTGGTTGCAAGTGGTTTTGCCATTTGTTGTCTGCATTTGGATTGGTAGGTCTAGAAGGTGCTTCTTGATTCTGGAGGGAATTGCTGATTCCACGATGAGATTGCCGGTTGATCCAGAATCAAAGAGAGTTTTCAAGTAGTACTTGCCAAGGGATCCATTGATTGAGTTGCAGACACTTACTGTGGTTGGAGCAAGGTCAACATCCGCGTTGCTGGGAGCAACCTCTTGCTTGTTGTTGTCGGAATCGGTGTTTTCAGACGGAAATCTTTGAAGATCCAAGTTGTAATATTCTTCATCGATGTCCACGTCTACATGGAAGAGATCCGGCCAAGGAGTTGCAGGGATGGTAGTTTCTTCTGGTTCATTGATGAAGACACACATGTGTTGTTCTGGTTTGTGAAAGTTACTGCCGTGTGAAGAGGAGGTAGTGGATCGGTTGCTGTTGTTGTTGTTGGAACTGCGATCATTCACATGCGAGTTGGTATTGTCTCTGTTGTTGTTGGACTGGTTGGAGTTGGTGCCATACTTGTTGGTGTAGCATTGGCCCCAAGTGTGGTTGGTACCCGGATGGATAGGGCATGGTGAGTCATTGGAGATTCTAGTCGGGCCTTTGTTGTTGCCTTGGTTGTTGCTGTGTTGATTATTGTTGTTGTTGCTGCGTTGGTTGTTGTTATTATTGTTGCGTTGTCGATTTTGGTTGTTTCAATTGTTGCGGTTGTGGCAGTTAGTGTTGTTACGATTGTTGTTGGCATTGTTGTTGTTGTTATTGCTGTTTGGAGATGGATTATCTGACGATTTCTTCTTCCGATTTTGTGCATATCGATACCTCTCAAACCTCATCACCATTTCAGAGAGGGAATCCCTATGGGGAGAGTGGTGTTGCTGGTAGGTGTGTTTCCAATCCTCAGGCATTGATTCAAAGATTAGATTCTTGAACTCTCTCTCCTTGATCTCTGCGTCTTCTGGTGGATGTCCAGGGAGTAGTGGAAGGATGACATGGTTGTGGAAGTTGACTTGTGCGACAAATTGGTGTACAGTCATGGTGGTTGTCTTCTTGATATTGGTGAGGAATCTTCTATGGTTTTGGTATGCATTGAGGTTGTTGTCAAACTTGTAGTTGACAAATTCTTCTATTGTGGTTTGGAAGTTATTCACAGTTCTGTGGAACATTGGTTGATACGTAGCTATTCCACCAGCTACTGTCGGTGTAGTCTCTGAGGAGATCTACAAACTTGTCATAGAGTCTTGGTCCTGTGGTTAGATTGAGCATCTTCTTGGATTGCATGAACTCATTGATGGTAAAAAGGATTTGTAGTTTGGTTGATCCTGCAGTAATCAAGGGGATCTTGATCTTGGTTACTTCTTGAACTCCATTGACTTCTTGTGTGTTCTTGAAATCCACCTTGTCAATAGACTCTTGATCAAAGTCATACTTGAAGGGGATGATGGAGTAAGACATTGTTTCTCTTGTTACTGGACAATCGTCAGGATCAGTTGGTTGTTTATTAGATGTAGTAGTAATTTTTATTCGCGTAGTTGAAGTAGCCTTTACCGGTAGTAATAAGGTCGAAGCAGTTATTAGACTGTTTAAACAGTGTCGTATGCCTCTAGAAAAGGTACTAAAATAAGGTTTATGTAATGGTTAAAAACTAAGATTGTGAGCTAGCTCCCCTGTCAACTACTCCGTGGAGCAGTTGGGAGCTTGTAACAGTAAACAGGCATTGAATTGAAATTCAACGTACATTGCACATAGAGATGCACATGGGTAATTTGAATATGTTCTTCATCCAGTCTTCAATGGACAGGGGTCAACTTTACACTTTCAAAAGGTACATCCGTACACTTTTGAAAATTAGGTATTATGGTACGATCAATATATATAGAGAGTATGAACACAAAAATATCAATGGGCATCCCCAGCGCGGAGCGCAGTGCCCTACTAGTGCCCTATTTACATAAGCCCCAACACCCTAATACTGCCCTCATTTTATAAGCCCCCAACCCCCAACCCCTGCCCCAGTACAGTGTTCACCAGAGCAACGCGACCCCAACCAAGTTGGCTTCGGTTATATACTGGGTTCACCATAAAGGGTGAGGTCGGGGTGGCGAATGGGTTAGTGGCTGAGCAAATGAGGTCACAGGATCAAATTGTACATATGATCATACCTCTCGTTGGTATTGTTGTAGTTGAAAAGTGTATGGCAAAAGTGTACTCCGTATGAATGTACCAAAAAAAGTGTGAGATTGACCCGGTACCGTCTTCAATATTGAAGACCGGCGTGAGTAATTTCAATCGTGAGCGTTGGAATACCACAGTACAGGGTCAATCTCACACTTTTTTTGGTACATTCATACACTTTTGCCATACACTTTTCAACTACAACAATACCAACGAAAGGTATGATCATATGTTTAATTCGATCCTGTGACCTCATTTGCTCAGCCACTAACCCATCCACCGCCCTGACCTCACCCTTTATGGTGAACCCAGTATATAACCGAGCCAACTTGGTTGGGGTCGCGTTGCTCTGGTGAACACTGTACTGGGGCAGGGGTTGGGGGTTGGGGGCTTATAAAATGAGGGCAGTATTAGGGTGTTGGGGCTTATGTAAATAGGGCACTAGTAGGGCACTGCGCTCCGCGCTGGGGATGCCATTGATATTTTGTGTTCATACTCTCTATATATATTGATCGTACCATAATACCTAATTTTCAAAAGTGTACGGATGTACCTTTTGAAAGTGTAAAGTTGACCCCTGTCCGAATACCACATTCAATGTGGTATTCCAACGCTCACGATTGAAATTACCCACGATTCAAGAAAATCTGAAAAGCAAGCCGGTCTTCAATATTGAAGACTGGATGAAGAACATATCCAAATTCTCTATGTGCAATGTACGTTGAATGTCCATTCAACGGCTCTTTACTGTTATAAGCTTTCTCAACGGCTCCTCGGAGTAGTTGACAGAGCCAGCTCACAATCTGAATCTTAGTTTTTAACAAATACATAAACCTTATTTTAGTACCTTTTTAGAGGCGTACGACACTGTTTAAACAGTCGAATAACCGCTTCGACCCCTTTCTACCGGTAAAGACTACTTCAACTACTACACGAATAAAAATTACCACTACTACACATCTAACAAGAACCGATCCGACGATTGTCCAGTAACAATAAGAAATCGACCAGTATGTCTTACTCAGTCATTCCCTTCAAGTATGACTTTGATCAAGAGACTATTGACAAAATTGAGTACAAGATTACCCAAGAAGTCAACGGCTCCCAAGAAGTTACCAAGATCAAAATCCCTTTGATTACTGCAGGATCAACCAAATTACAAATTCTTTTCACCATCAATGAGTTCATTAGATCTAAGAAGACCCTCAACCTAACCACAGGACCAAGAATCTATGACAAGTTTGTAGACCTCCTCAGAGACTACACCAACTGTAGCTGGTGGAACAGCTATGTATCAGCCAATGTTCCACAGAGAACTGTGGACAATTTCCAGACGACAGTGGAAGCATTCATCAGCTTCAAGTTCAACAGCAACCTTGATGCCTATCAGAATCACAAAAGATTCCTCACCAACATTAAGAAGACAACCTCCATGACTGTACATCAATTTGTAGCACAAGTCAACTTCCACAACCATGTTATTCTCCCATTACTACCGGGACACCCTCCACAAGGTGCAGAGATCAATCAAAGTGACTTTAAGAATCTAGTCTTCGAATCGATGCCAGAGGACTGGAAAGACATCTATCAACAACACCATTCGCCCCATAGAGATTCTCTCTCTGAAATGATGATAAGATTCGAAAGATTCCAATCTGTACAGAATAAAAAGAACAAGAAATCAGATAACTCATCTCAGAACAGCAACAACAATGCCAACAACAATCGTAACAACCGAAATGGAAACAATCGGAACAATCGCAACAATCATCGCAACAACCGAAACAATCGAAACAACAACAACAATAACAGTAACCAACGCAACAACAACAACAACAACCAACGCAGCAACAACCAAAGCAACAACAACAACAAGGGATCAACTAGGATCTCAAATGACTCACCGTGTCCTATCCACCCTGGTGCCAATCACACTTGGGGTCAATGCTACACCAACAAGTATGGCAGCAATTCCAATCAGTCTAATAACAACACTAGGGACAACAACGACTCGCACGTGAATGATCGCAGCAGCAATTCCAACAACAGCAATCGATCCACTACCTCTTCGTCGCATGGCAGTAACCTCAATGAACCAGAACAACACATGTGTGTCTTCATCAATGAACCAGAAGATACTACCATCCCTGCTACTCCTTGGCCGGATCTCTTCCATGTCGATATGGATATCGATGAAGAATACTACAACACAGATCTTCAAAGGTTTCCCTCTGAAAAGACCGATTCCGACAACAACAAGCAAGATGTTGCCCCTAGCAAGGACAATGTCGACATCGACCTTGCTCCAACCACAGTAAGTGTCTGCAACTCGATCAACGGATCCCTTGGCAAGTACTACTTGAAAACCCTCTTCGATTCCGGATCAACCGACAACCTTATAGTGGAATCAGCAATTCCCTCTGGAATCAAGAAGAACCTCCTAGACCAACCAATTCAAATGCAAACAACAAACGGCAAAACCACTTGCAACCACTATGTAACCTTGGAGAACACCATATTCCCAGAACTATCATACTCCATGAAAGTCCTACAAATCAAATGCTTTGTAGTCTCTCAGAACATCAACTACGTCACATAAACGATGCTCGTGCTTTCGTAAAATTCGTGCGATATTTTAAAATATTCCGAAACATTTTGTTGCGCGCACAATAAATAATTCTCTACCTATTTTTGCACGCAACAATTTCAAGTAGGTCTATTTTCGCCACCGTTTTTTCCAGCCCCTTTTCATGCTTGCTTAAGAATCTTTCTATTCTACAATTTTGTTTCATGCTTACCCCGATAATATTTATTCGCCATTCAATTTTTGTTTTTTCCATACGAAACTCCTTATATTTTGTAATAATATCCTCTATGTACACTGATATTGTTGTAGCGTTGATACAAATTTCTTAACAAATATACAAGCTTCTTGATAACCAGCAATGTATTCTATTACGTTGCTTTCACAATACTCACACTACATTTATCGAATATCAAAATCCAACAACCATATTTTTGTACTCATAAGAAAGTATTTTATCCGCATTTGCAATACTCTCCGACATTTTACAATATTCACGCTACGCTTATCAAATACGGAAATACAACAAACATATTTTGTAACAAATACGAAAGTATTTTATCAGCCTTTTGAAATTATCTTGTTTATTGTATTATATTCGAACAGAAGACCCGGAAGAATATTGTGCAAACCATAAAATAATAATGAACTAGCCGTTCTACTAGTATTGCTGTTGATATCATCAATTACTCTTGTTCGTTTTTATTATATTCCATGAAAAATTTGTAGTCCTCATCATCTTCGCCTAGAATCTCAACCAAGGTACGTTTTCGCTTCCGTGTTTTTCCCTCTTTGTTCTCCTCCTTATCTTCTTGTTTACGATTGCCATTTTGCTTTTGGTACATTTTAAGTATTTCCGTCTCTAATTCTTTTGATTGTTGTTCCTTCCTTCGTTCTTCTAATTCACTTACTAGGTATTCGTAAAGATCTTGTCCCTCGTTACTCCACCCCTCCTTATTTCCAGACTTACCGTCAGTGAATTTTTTTCTCAACCTCGTGCCCTTTGTTGTGTTTATCCACGAGTCGTAGTCGTTGTAAAGGAAAAGCAATGCAAAAGCTTCATCGCTTGGGGTGAAAATGTTACTGATTGTCATTCTGACTGATTTTCTTTTGAAGTCTGTCTGTTTTGGTGACACCGCTCCCAGAATTCTTTTCATGAAGTATTTGAATTCTGGTGAATTTTTCCGCCGATAGTCTTCGTGCAATTGGTACCTATTTTCTGAGTTAACGTCTTGTGTGTCTGTGATTAGAACCGTTCCTGGGAAACTATCTGGTATCAGGTTGTTTCTTTTATCGTCTACGTGTCAGTGTTCATACGACCCAAATGTTAGAATGGCTTATGAACGATTGCATGCCGGCAAACATTTTCTTGTTGGTTGCGTACCTTTGTAGTTTTTCCTGGCAAGAGTTTGAGCATTGTGCCTACACGCAGTCACTGCACGGCAATAAATTCCACTCCACTTTTGGTCTTTTATATCGATCGTATTTGGTATTTCATTGTTATTTGCTTGTTTTACAATTTTGAATATCGTCGCCTTCACGAATGTAATCTCTGGCGGGAATTTAAATTTCCTGAATGCTTTTTCTTTGACGTGTTTGACAATGTTGTTTTCCAAGTTATCGTTATCGGATTCTTTTGTTGTCTGTAGAATATTTCTGTTGCTACTGTTGGTGGTTGTATATGTTTGGCTATCGTTTGTGTTTGTTCGGTCACTTCCCGATACACTGCTGTTTGGGCTGTTTGTGTTATTGGTAACAAAGGTTCTACCTGTCACCGGACTGCAACTAGTACTCAGTTCTACCATTATTTTTTTGTTAACTCGTGCACCTCAACTTACCGTTTTTTCCTTTGATTGATTTGGCGCGCTATTTTTATGATAATAATGTTGTTTGTAGGAATCGTTTGGCATGTTTTTTTCATTCCTACTGTACACACTGTAATCTCTTGATTTACTGTCTCCAAGGAATTGTTGCATTTCAACTAATTGTACTATCTGTGAGTGTTGTTCTTGTACTGTCGCCTGCCTATCTTATTTTCGAGCGTGCCGTGATATTCTGGAATGTGGAGTCCTCAAAATTTTGGCGCGGACCCGAACATTTTGATCTTCCCTACCCTACCGTACTTACCCTACCGTACCGTATCATTCTGTATTTATTTATTTACTTATTGTTTTTCAATTTTCTGCAACGGCGTTGCAGTAAATTCTATATTTTGGGTGGTTGACACTCCCCCCTGAATCAATTATGGATTGGATCACAATTTGTAGGTTCAACGGAGGGAATTTTGTTGTTGTTGTTTTGTTGCTTTCTGATGAGTATTTTTTTTTTAATGTATCGACTTTTTAAGGTGATATTTTACATAATTTCCGTTCTAATTTTTGCACTTAATTTGTACCGGTGATACCTTTGATATTGTCCTGGTTTTTTTGTTGGAATGGAATCCTTACAGAGTTGCAGAGTTAGTGTTTCACGCGTCCCCATGCTCCACAAGGAACGGGATAGTTGTTATATTCCTCTAAATCTTCCGGCGAATTCCAACGTTTTTCGTAAAGACTTAGCCATTTCTCAATTTTCCACTCGTTTTCGTCTTGTTCGCTCTTTCCCCCCCTGTTTGTCACTTCTTTTACCTTCCGTTTTTTCTTTTTTGACTGTTTTCTTGCTTTGTTCATGAACGAATCCCACTTATGTTTGGTACATTTTTTTTCCGTGTTTTTGTTATTTATGTTCTCTTCTTTAATTGGCGGCAATATTTCTTGTGTTGAGTACCACTCGTTATCGTCTTTTGATCTGCAATACCATTCCAATCTGTCAGTTTCGATGATTGCCTCATTTGTCATTTTGCGCCAGTTGTTGAACCAAATGTACGTCATACAAGGACGGTTCCCAGGGTGGTAATGTATACATTCTTTTATGTGTTCTCTTGCCTCCGGTGTCAGATTACTCCATTTTTTTGCCGGGAAAGTACGACCGTCTTGTATCATTCTCTCTCGTTCTATTGATTTTACTTCCGGTCCAATACCCACGTTGTCGTAGCACTTAATGTCTTCCGATGTTTTCAATGCGGGATAACCACATGTAATGTATGCAAGAATGACTCCCATTGCCCATACATGGTCCATCCCGTCAGTGTTCCCTTCTTTGTAGTCGGGAAATACTTCCTCGGTTATGTACTTGAAGCATTGTTCCCAAATGTTCAAAGCTTCGTCCTCCTCGAAATGTCCTTTTTTGCTGTTGAGTCTTTGTCGCACTTCTTCTATCTTCTGGCATCCACTAAGGATTGTGTTAACCAAGTGTCCGTTTTTGGCACACAAGATATCAAATCCTGTTTCGAAATGATATAGAAACGGGTTTCCGTCGTTGTTTACATCATCGTGGTTTAGCTCGTGCATCTGTTTGTTGTAATCCTTGGAGAATACAGTACCCCGGGTTGGCACAACTGTTGTTTTGTGTGTCGGTTTCGGTGTTTTGCTTTTCATTTTCCTGTTATTTCCCATTTGTAACGCAGTCATGCACCTATTTGTACCACAGTACACCTAACGTTCGTACTCCCACGCCGCATCATAAAGTTGGTATTTGTTGTTTTCTCCAGGCGTTGTAACTTGCAGTTTTTGGTTGTGGCTGCTTTTTCCCGTTCACGCATAATTCTTACTATTTTTACGTACCCGTACCAACACTACGACGGTGCACGCAAATAGTCTGATTCAAAAACAGACAAGCTTCTTTAGGTAATGTAACTTTCCTCATCTGCATGCGATTGGTTCTTGATATATCGTTGAGATGAACGTGTCCGGTGGATCGATACCTCCATAGAGATGTGTACAAGATGTATTCTTCGTACTTCCTTGGTACTATTTTTTTAATATGGTATTGGTACGACGCACATAAATTGTCTGACTCATAAACAGACTAGCGTTAAGTAGTGTAACTTTTCCCCTTTGGATAAGATTGGTTCTTGATATACCGGTAGAGGTGAACGTGTCCATTGGATCGATTCCCCCGTAGACATATGTCCGAGGTGTGTCCTACGTATTATTTTTGTATAAATTTTTTGATTTTTGTATGAACAAGTAACCAAATTAGTGTTTCTCATTTACTTTTTGAGTGTCAAAGTGTGTTATTTTCTGAAATGTTTGGATGAATATTGCTCATACTATGGATTGGGGAGACTATGAAACCATATTGAGAAGTCACAGCCTTATATTTTAGTCATTATGAATTTTCTTATAATGTTTGTCCCTGGCCATGCATGTACCAAAATAGTGAGTCCTACTAGTACTTATTTTTAGAGTGCAAATGTGTGGCATTGACTGCAATTTCAGGATGAATATTGCTCATACTATGGATTGGGGAGACTATGAAACAAACTGGACAAGAAACAGGTTGATACTTTAGTCAGTGTGAATTTTTGAATAATGTTTGTCCCTGGACATCATGCATGTACCAAAATATTGAGTCCTAGTCAGTTTTGAGTGCAAATGTGTGGCATTGACTGCAATTTCAGGATGAATATTGCTCATACTATGGATTGGGGAGACTATGAAACAAACCGGACAAGAAACAGGCTGATACTTTAGTCAGTATGAATTTTAGAATAATGTTTGTCCCTGGACATGCATGTACCAAAATACTGAGTCCTAGTCAGTTTTGAGTGCAAATGAGTGGCATTGACTGCAATTTCAGGATGAATATTGCTCATACTATGGATTGGGGAGACTATGAAACAAACTGGACAAGAAACAGGCTGATACTTTAGTCAGTGTGAATTTTAGAATAATGTTTGTCCCTGGACATGCATGTACCAAAATAGTGAGTCCTAGGCTAGTCAGTTTAGAGTGCAAATGAGTGGCATTGACTGCAATTTCAGGATGAATAGTGTTCATACTATGGATGGGGTAGACTATGAAACAAACTGGACAAGAAACAGGCTGATACTTTAGTCAGTATGAATTTTAGAATAATGGTTGTCCCTGGACATGCATGTACCAAAATAGTGAGTCCTAGGCTAGTCAG
Organism: Pseudo-nitzschia multiseries; assembly: GCA_037355745.1. NCBI lineage: Eukaryota > Bacillariophyta > Bacillariophyceae > Bacillariales > Bacillariaceae > Pseudo-nitzschia > Pseudo-nitzschia multiseries. Next base: position 37,196,816 of record CM074781.1, on the reverse strand, counting down.
TTTAGAGTGCAAATGACTGGCATTGACTGCTATTTCAGGATGAATATTGCTCATACTATGGATGGGGTAGACTATGAAACAAACTGGACAAGAAACAGGTTGATACTTTAGTCAGTGTGAATTTTAGAATAATGTTGTCCCTGGACATGCATGTACCAAAATACTGAGTCCTAGTCAGTTTTGAGTGCAAATGTGTGGCATTGACTGCAATTTCAGGATGAATATTGCTCATACTATGGATTGGGGAGACTATGAAACAAACCGGACAAGAAACAGGCTGATACTTTAGTCAGTATGAATTTTAGAATAATGTTTGTCCCTGGACATGCATGTACCAAAATACTGAGTCCTAGTCAGTTTTGAGTGCAAATGTGTGGCATTGACTGCAATTTCAGGATCAATATTGCTCATACTATGGATTGGGGAGACTATGAAACAAACTGGACAAGAAACAGGTTGATACTCTAGTCAGTGTGAATTTTAGAATAATGTTTGTCCCTGGACATGCATGTACCAAAATATTGAGTCCTAGTCAGATTTAGAGTGCAAATGAGTGGCATTGACTGCAATTTCAGGATGAATATTGCTCATACTATGGATGGGGTTGACTATGAAACAAACTGGACAAGAAACAGGCTGATACTTTAGTCAGTATGAGATTTAGAACAATTTTAGTCCCCTCTGGCATTGCTGCATGTACCCAAATAGTGATTCCTAGGCAGTTTTCGAGTGCAAATGTGTGGCATTGGCTGCATGAAACAGAATTGACCAGAAATCTTCTACTTATACTTGAGTCAGTTTTAAAATTTATTAGTCCTAGTAATATTAGTTAGTATGTTTATGATTGTGCGAATTAGGCTGCAATTTCATGATCAATATTTCGCATAATATTGATTGAATAAAGAACTATGAATGATAATGGATAAGTTACAAACGGATGCTTGCATTTGGTGTAACATAGTATGCCTCACTCATCCAATCTTGGATGATTTGGTGGAACTGGTGCTGTACTCTGACACGGTTGTGGTTGTGTCAGAAGATGAATCGGATACCTCCTCACTAGATGAATCGGATACCTCCTCACTAGATGAATCGGATACCTCCTCACTTCCATCCGTCGTGTCACGAATCCCAACATCCTTGCTGAAACATTTTACTAAATCCGATACTTTTTTAATGCGTCGAGGATTGGTTTCTTTCAGGCCGGAAATCTGAAAGTATGGGCAAAATTGTCGTTTCTCCCCCACCTTACGTTTGTGGAAAGTACATATATAACCCGCCACTCGTTCATATTGGTAGTAGTGTCCGAAAACGTAACTATAAACTTCTCCAATTTCAACTGGTCGGTTTTTTTCTGGAGTATAACGAACTTGTTCGTTTATTTCGTAAATAGGAAACAATATCTCTGGATCCTGATCTTTCAACAGCACAGAACATTGGAATTCACGTTTGGTTTCCTTCTCCTTGATCTTGATAGGATAAACTGGCAGTGTTACAGTGGCGTTAAGATGATTTTTCGCAACATCTATAATCATTTCTTCGCTTACATTTGAACCCTTTTTTTCACAGGTTTTAGTCGTTGTGTCAGTCAAACCAGTATCCTTGGAATTACCCTTACTTGTGTCTATTCCCGATTCTTTAGATTCGTTAGGCTTATTTTTCGAACCGTTACTGGTTACTTTCGATCCACTGATGTTCTTTCTCCCATCGTTGATATTGTTCGTCTTGCCAACATTGCCACCGTCAACGTTATCATCCCAGGGTGGGATGAATCCACGCTTGGAATCATTTGTCGTATTGAGATTGAAAGTAACCCATCCTACCCGGTATGTGTTATTTGATTTGTTGAACTCATTTATTTGAACCTTGGATCTTTTGAAGCAATCCCAAGTTAGAAAGTCCGATGGTTCGTAAAAAACAAAGTCACGACCCTGGAGGTGTTCGAATGCCAGATTCAATTCTCCCGTTCCCTTTCCATAATTGTTGACAACCTTATCGTCCAAAAATTGAACTACAAGGTTAGCCGATGATAGATCATCCGACTTTTCCAACAAATATATTGCTAGTTTTTCTGTCAACGGGGTAAATATGGTACCCATTTCTGGAAGGTAGCTATACTGAATGAATTCTTCCACCCAAGTATGACGTTGGAGAACTTCTGGATCAATTACGAATATCTCACGGAACACGTATGGAATGTGTTCCATAAAAACTCGTTGGTGCACCTCTTGTTGTGAGTTAACATCGTATTGAAGGAATCTTGTAACACAAGTTTGATTCTTATGTTGTTCTTCCAATCCGGACAGTTCCAAAATACCTGTTACAAGTTCTTCTGGTTTATCGTCAAAATTGACATGGGCAAATTTTGTCTTACTCAGAACACATGCCGTCGGGAAAATGTACAATCGATCATTCCTTTGAAAATACGGAACACTTCCCTCCGTCGATTCGGTGACCACAGCTCGTTTTAGAAAATTTCTCTCGGTCAATACCAAATCTTCAATGGTTTCCACCACATGATCGTAACTGACAAATGATTGGTTATTGGTTTTGAAGACTTTTGGTATCATTTTCTCACAAACATTGTCAATTGAACAATCAAAGGACGAACCAACGCCGTCGACTCGAATCATTGATGCACATAGTACTTGAGAAATGAACAAATTACATGCTGTTTCCAACGAAACGACCATGTTTACCCCAATCTTGTTCCCGTTTTGGACAAATTTTGTTATAAGCCATTGACGCACCAAATATAGGATTCCTTTCGGCACCTTGAAATATGCCAGATCTATTTTTCCGGTTCCATGTTTGCATGGCGACAGGGTGACAAGGTCCTCATCGATATCGAAATGTATGTTGTAATATTTTGTGACCGTGTGCTTGTAGTTGATGACGTAGTGGAAAACCAATTGAGTATTGAGTGGTAATAACACTTTTCCCGTTTCCGGAATTTTCGTGTCCCCTTTTCGATGAAATCCTACTGGAACCCACTTCTCCCCAGAAAGTACCGTTGTGCCCAAGACGAATGAATTGTTAATTAATTCGGGTAAGTAATACTGATAAAAACCTTCGTGTGTCAAAACTTTGATGTCGACGTGTCTCATGTCGATGATGGTACAAATGGTTTTCGCCTTCCCTTGAAAGCGTAACCAATGTTCACGAATGAGCTCCTGAAAAGCAGTTTCTCGTTCCGTTATCTTCATCAACTTATTGTTTGACACAATAAGTTCTTTAAACTCGATGTTTTCTGTTCGTAAGGATTTTAAGCATTCAATACGCTGCTTCTTGAAATGTTTGTCTAAGTCCACCTGATTGCAGCTATGAGTCATTGAAACACGTAGAGAGGTCTTTGCCATAAGGCAGTCCAAGAAGTTCCTCATTGATCTGACGTATCCTTTCAACTGACTGGGAGAACAATTGTCGCCTTTGGTATGGAAACACAAATCCTCAGACGAAATATCCGACCCAGGTGGATACTTCACATTCTTCATGTACCAAACCAATATCTCACGGTACATCATCATGTACTTCTTCATTGTAACGTAGTTGACGACGTTGCGCCCATAAATAGAATCCACGCCTGATGTGTCATTAACACTCTTCAACAGTGACTCGAACCTATCCCACTTCTTCGCCATGTCGTAGTCATTGAATCGATCGGTTAATTGCTTCCTGCTCAAAAATTTCAACACTCCAGTCATACCGTTGTCAATTTCAAACAAAAATAAATCCACCATGACGTTTATTTGATGGGGAATAGGCCCTAAGTCACTTAAGGTTGTATCGGGTTTTTTCTTCTTTCCCTTCCCCTTCTTCTTTTCCGCAGAGTTAGTAGTAGACATTGACTTCCTGAAATCTGGTGTTGGTTCGGATTCAATAATTTTTGATACAAGGTAAACCCTCGTCAACAATGCAGTGAAACATGTTGTAACCTCAAGACTGAGGTTCCTCACAAACTCCTCTGTTCCATATGACTCACCCTTCAAAGCCTTTGTAAGGTTATTAATTATTGCCTGTCGATGATCTCTTTGATCGGTATCATGTTTGTCAAGACTATTGGTTGGTGGGTCTTTCAATCTACCCTTCTTACAACTTGTCGTTTTCTCATTTGAATTTGGGTTGGCACCGCGCTTGCGAGCACTATTAGTCGTAGGTGTCATTGGCAATGTAAAATGTTATCAGTATTTGAGACAATCTTTTTATTGTTTGAAAACATTGAGAATCACTGTTGTGTGAATCTAGTTTACCCGAGTTACGAGCAAACATTGAATGAAAGAAGGATAGTAGTACAACTTGAAACTTCTTTCACCAGATATCACCACTCACGTAGCGACGCGACGGTGGTAATCATGTCTCAAAAACCATTTCTCAAAAAATCGATTATGTAGAAGGTACCCGTAAACGTGTCCTTGTTCTCGTAAAGACGTTCTACCACTAACCTGAGAAATAGTTAAACAATATCGTCACAATAATTGGACAAATAAAACCTGCAACGACGAATGCAAGGGCGGGGATTTGTCTGTGAATCCGTTGGGATCAAAAAACCATTGTTTGTAACTGGAACCGCCGTTCCCGAAAAACGGAAAAAAGGGTTTTTTGGGTGGAATGAAAGGTGAGAAGAAGAAAAGATAAAAAGGAACATTTTCCAATTTGGAAAATGGCCCCATCGCTGAATTGTTCCATTGTGTGTACAAAAGTACAGTCGTATGAACACCTAGTAGCGCTAAATAGGGAAAAGGGCATTGGTTGGTGTAACTCCGTTGCCAAAAAACAAATGATCCGATCGCTGAATTGGTGCAATTTGTGTAGAAACGTACAGTCGTATGAAACTTTTCACGCTAAATACTAAAAAGGGCTTTTGTTGCAACGCCGTTGTCAAAAAAAAAAAAATGGTCCGATCGATGATTTGGTGCATTTTGTGGGGTACAAAGGTACTTTGGTATGACCATTACTACTATCGTATGAACCATGACGCTAGCTACGTATGAACCATATCACGCTAAATAACAAAAATACCATTTGTTGCAACGCCGTTGCAAAAAAAACAAAAAGTAAAATACTTAACGGACCAATGTAATTCTGACGTTCGAAGTTTGTTGTACTGTTGTATGATCCATATCACGCTAAATACCAAAAAGACCATTTGTTGCAACGCCGTTGCAAAAAAAAAAAAAACATAATACTTAACGAACCAATATCATTCTTACGTTCGAAGTTTGTTGTACTGTTGTATGATCCATATCTTGCTAAATACCAAAAAAACCATTTGTTGCAACGCCGTTGCAAAAAAAAAAAAGAACATAATACTTAACGAACCAATATCATTCTGACGTTCGAAGTTTGTTGTACTGTTGTAGTATGATCCATATCACGCTAAATACCAAAAAGACCATTTGTTGCAACGCCGTTGCAAAAAAAAAAAAGAACATAATACTTAACGGACCAATATCATTCTTACGTTCGAAGTTGTTTACTTAGCAGAAAATGTATGGAACTGGTGGTGTCATTCTTACGTTCGAATGTTGATACTTGATCTATCACACGAACCGATGTCGTCCTTACGTTCGAAGTTTGATATAACTACTTTGTACGGAGTAGTAGTTAGCTTACAATGAAAGTATGTTGCTCAGTAACTTCGGTCACTTTTTTTCACTTTCCGACAAACATCAATTTCCAACTTATCTGAGTAGAGTGTTGTTTCTTTCCAACAACACTCCGTCCGAGAACGTGGGATCCGACCCTCTTCGTCACATGCCTTAGGGCGACGATGTCACGAGCACAACGATCCGTTCTCAGATATTTCAGTCCGATATAACAGCCTTGTACTGCAAAAGAAGTAGAAAGCATTCGATTAGGGATTAGTTGCTGGAAAGATATTCTTGTTTGGACGGCCGCCTTACATAAACATCTTGAAAGCACAAAATCTGCATCAATTGCCTATATATCAACAGGAACAAGTCCCTGTTTTTCGTGACATAGGAATTACTACAAGTCTGCAAATCAACGGCAGCAGAAAGAACAAAGCCGGCAACAAGGTATCGGTGGCATTGGTAAAACAAATCAGAACACGCAACGGTACGAATGAGAGAGATCAACAACAATGATAATACTTCCTCCTTCATGGCTGATAATGTATTTCCTTACTTCTCTTTTTCTTCTCATTATCATAGGACAGTATCGGAGCAACGAATTGGAAACAAGGGATTGGCAATCTTGAAAGCACAAAATCTGCATCAATTGCAAGGTATCGGTGGTATCGGTAAAACAAATCGGAAGACGTAATGGTACGAATGAGAGAGATCAACAACAATGATAATACTTCCTCCTTCATTCCTGATAATGTATTTCCTTACTTCTCTTTTTCTTCTCGTTGTCATAGGACAGTATCGGAGCAACGGATTGGAAACAAGGGATTGGCAACACCAAAAAAAAGGATACAACGAATCGACCGCGACACAGAATCGAAGTAAACACCTAATCGAAGGAAACAACAACGGCAACAACACAGCAACACCACCAATCAAACACAACAACAAAAGGAAGCAAAAGGTGTACGTTGGTAGCATGTAGATTATATTATTCTGTTGTTATTATTTACTGTACTACATCAATAGATACTCACCCATTCTGTTCAATTATCATACCAAATATTCGAATATAATCTTTGACTACGTCAACAACTCGTTGGCAATTGGCAGCAGCAAGAGCAACAGCGACAATCGGCAGCCACAGCGGCAGCGGCAGCGCCAAGCAGCAGCGACAGACACAGCGGCAATCGGCAGCGACAGACACAGCGGCAGCGGCAAGCAATCGGCAGCGACAGCCACAGCGCCAAGCAGCAGCGAGAGCAACAGAGCGGCAATCGGCAGCCACAGTGGCAGCGGCAGCGCCAAGCAGCAGCGAGAGCAACAGCGGCAAGCGGCAGCGACAGCCACAGCGCCAAGCAGCAGCGAGAGCGGCAATCGGCAGCCACAGTGGCAGCGGCAGCGCCAAGCAGCAGCGAGAGCAACAGCGGCAAGCGGCAGCGACAGCCACAGCGGCAGCGGCAGCGGCAAGCAGCAGCGAGAGAAACAGCGGCAATCGGCAGCGACAAAAAGCGGCAAGCGGAAAGCGGCGAATCATTGGCTTCGAATTGCTACACGTACTCCAACCATGACAAGAAATCAGTTCTCGGACCGGGCTATGAAGCAAAAAAGAGATAGGAAACATGAGAAAAGAAGAAAGCAGAGAATGTCATCGAACTTTCTTAGGATTGCAGCACCGGTGTCAACGAGCCATAAAACTTATACAAAGTTGTCCGACATAAAACCGATGAAGAACGAAAGGACAAATAGGCGTAGTACTTGCAAAGATTGTGTCAGTACAATAGCGTTGAAAAACAAAGACAGAACAACTGTGGTCAAAGGAAAATACATGGAGACAAACTGGGGTGGCAAAATAGGAGGAAAGAAAAAGTATCAACCGGAACAGGCTTTGTTGATAGATAAATTCGATAGATTGGATAGTAGGAACGACGAGCATATTGTTGCGTTTGACGAGAATAATCCGTCGTTGCGCATTTTCGCAAAAGTTTCCAGAAAATTTGCCAAGCGACACCTTGCTACGAAGAATAATATCAAACTGTTAAGAAAGTTTGCTCCGGAAATTGTTGGATCCAAACCGACAGTTGCCAGAGGTCAGAAGCGCGGCAGTATCAACGATGATTATGCTATCATTGGAGTTAGACCAGAAAGATTGTCTTCCAACAATGGTGAGTACGTGTTCAAAAGTCATGTGAAACCAAACATGAAACTGGAGCTGGAACACACGACAGTGAGAATTGTGAAGCATATGCATCATAGTTTAACACACATCGAACCATTTGTTGAGGATGAAATGGATGTGTTGTCTCAGATTCTGACTCGTACGCAGCTCAATGCCATTGGGAAACAGGCATTAGCTTTTTCGATTGGTCGAAATTACCATTCTCGATGCCATGTTGATGATGACATGTATTATACTCGTTTAACAGTCATAGCTCCGTCGGGAGTGCATGCTGACGAAGTGATTTATTATTTTGTCTTCCCAACGTACCGCATCAAAGTGCCGTTGCGTTCTGGGGATACTCTGCTCTTTAATCCGTTAGTGTTTCATAGCTGTTCGAATCCCAAATACGAAGGGTGTTATATTATGAGCGCCTATGTATCGCGCAAAACTATACTAAGAAGTAATCCATTATAATAATAACTTGATACTCATGACAAAAAATTTATGACTGTACCGTACTAGTACTATACCGTCGAAAATACAGGAAAAGGGCATTTTGTGCAACGCCGTTGCAGAATATAGAAAAAGGCTAAATAAACATGAGAAGGGGGGTATGATTGTACCATACTAGTATACAATCAAAAAAACGGGAAAAGGGCATTTGGTGCAACGCCGTTGCAGAATATAGAAAAACGGTAAATAAACATGAGAAGGGGGGTATGATTGTACCATACTAGTATACAATCCAAAAAACGGGAAAAGGGCATTTGGTGCAACGCCGTTGCAGAAAATAGATAAACGCAAATTACACATGAAAAGGTGGGTATGATTGTACTGTACTAGTATACCATCCAAAATACGGGAAAACGGCATTTTGTGCAACGCCGTTGCAGAAAATAGAAAAAGACAAAATATACAGGAAAAGGGTGGTACGACTGTACCGTACTAGTATACCATCCAAAACACGGGAAAAGGACATTTGGTGCAACGCAGTTGCAGATAATAGAAAAACGCAAAATACACATGATAAGGGGGTATGATTGTATTATACTAGTATACCATCCAAAACACGGGAAAAGGGCATTTGGTGCAACGCCGTTACAGAAAATAAAAAAACGCAAAATACATCTGAGAAGGGGGGTATGATTGTACCATACTAGTATACAATCCAAAACACGGGAAAAGATAATAAACTTGTTCATTGAAGTCATGTGCTGTTTTCACCATCTCGTACTATTGATTGTAAATCCTTCTTTTCCAGTGAAGCCATTGTCTCGCGGAAATTAAACAACCATTGTTCACGATTACCCAGCACAAAATATTGGTCAGGACTACCATGGTTTCTAACAACGGCAGCTTCGGACTCAATGGCGTTGCAGTCGAACAAATACAATTTGTTCCGAAGCTCACCTAGCTTTACCAACGCATGATGGTGTTTTTTTCCTTTGTCCCTCTTGCTCGGTATGGGGTCTGCAGAAACAAAGCAACGAGCGACGGCATAATAACCATCGTGCACTAATTCGAAACCACTAACGGAGCTACCCACGGGGAACGGACCTTCGAGGTAAAGCAGGCACAGAATCTGACATGGATAAACTTTCAGTCCACGTCCATCAAGGAGGTCGAGTTGAAAATTAGCCCAATCGTACCATACATTGGACAATTGTCCAGAATCAGACTTAAACGATGGGTGGGCACGAAACAATAATTTCATCTCGCGAGATTGGTCATACCTCTTGTGCTCCGTGGTTCCAAAAACCTTGCTGCTGCCCACAGCCGGTAGGACCACGTCACAACAAAATTTGAGAACATCAGATGGAAACCAGGGTAAACTTGAGTTTTTTTTTTCATCCCACTTCATGTAAGGGAGACCATTCATCACACCAATCCAAAACGAAGACCCACCTGACCAACCACCCTCCTTAGGATGATTTGGTCCGGTTACGGGTCTATGTTCGAACAAATCAAATTCACGGTCAAGTCGATCAATAGTTCGATACTCCATCACTCGGTTGCAAGTTTGCTTGATAAGTGTGGACTTGTTTCGTTGAGTTCTCTTAGCAGGAGCCTTCACTTCAGTTTTATGATTGCTCTCACTCGCGGCAGAGTCCCACCCAGTTGGAGGACCAAATAATCTCATGTACTGTGATAAATGAAAATACATGTGATTCTTCACAAGATTGTTACCCTCTCCCTTACTTCGTTGAAGATTGTTATTTATACAGTTAATGAAAAGGACAACCATTTTGTCCACATTCAAAACACCTTTCTTGTCTTGTTTGAAAACCTCGTCGAACGTTCCAGCATACTTTAGGAACTCTTCCATACCCAACAACAACTCAATGGCGTAAATACGTCGGTCAATTTCCTCTTCACACTTTCTGCTCTTGTTCTCGAGATTGGAAGGAGTCTTTCGAGACAACAACAATTGACGACCTCCAGCAGACAGAAGTGACAGCATCTGAATATAAAGCATTCCAATGTACTGGTTACCCTCCTTCTTCGCTGTATGTATTGATTCTGAAAAATTGGTTCGTGGGAAGTCACGATCGGATTGCCTCTGGACAGCACCACCGTAGTAACTGGCTAACCTTTCCATCTCACCAAGAAGCCGCTGGTTATTGCCTAAAAAGTCCTCGCGGAACGTCTCTGCTGCACGCTTTGCGCAACCAAGTTGGTGCATATGCAGTCTCTCTCCGGGAGAAGCTAGATGAATATTATGTGGGTTTTCCCCAAAATCAAGATCATAAAAAGCGTTGCCGTTATGTACACCATGGTGAGAAATGTTTTTGAAATACTGTTCAACATTCACTCCTTCGCCAACCATTGGAGCAGTAAAATCGGATATATTCCAGAGCCGAATGGATTGGTACTCTTCCCCATTTTGGTGCTTAGACACTTGCATGTTACCAGATTGAACTGAAACAGGAACCTTCAAAACATTCACACGAGCGTTAATACCAAGTGCTCTGGGACAATTGCAATGCCTACAGATCATCTTTGAATTCGACGTTTGATAATGACCACAAAGTTGGTCGTGCTGGGGAGTATCACCTATGAAATAAGCAACCGCAAATTTCATTCGAACCGACCATTTCTTCTTGTTCCACGGCAAATTAGACCATTCAATACCATCCGTTAGGTTGCAGGCATCTTTCAAAGATGAAAGAGCCAAACGAAGGCCAGAGTGAAGATTGTTCACATTGTCAATTGATTCGGCACCTTTATCACCGGGACATGTTGGGTGATAGTATATAGCCTCCCACGCATCCGGCCGGGAGTTTCGAGTTAGGGTGTTGAATATGCCAAGAGTCATGTTCAGTGGGGTAAGAGTGGTTTGACCACTATTGTCAATTGCAATTCCATCCATGTAGAGAATAATAGGAACCAGAATTTCATTCGATCCAGATTTGCATCTCTTCTCCCAAGTGTTGATCCACCATTCACCGTGATGCAGTTCGTCAATATCAATATTCCCTTGAAGTTCTGGATAACGGACTGGTAAGGTGGGGTCTTCAGCATGGGGGAATGACAGATTATCTTCCTTCACCAAAGTCACATTTGTTAATAGGGAATGAAGTGCTTTTTGGAACGACCGGACGTAGATTTGTTTGCGACTGGAAACATCAGCATTCTGTGATTTCTTAGAACACCAGTCAATAAGATGAGGTTCAAACCCATCGCCTTTTATTTCAGGCACAGTTGCAGAAATCTCCTTCATGACACTTGCCCTGGTCTTTATGAGATTGCCTTTAGTCCATGAAAATAAATTAAGCCGCTCGGATTCAATAGCCCATTCATACAATTCCTTCTCGGCAACTAATGGTATGCTATGATTCCGCATGATTTTCATTAACTTGATCTTGACCTTCAATTCGTCAGATATGTTCCTCCCTACATTGGGTGTCGTAATTAATAGCTTGTTTGAAGCACGATGGGAATCGTCAACATCAATGTTGATGCCTTCTTCATCATTGACAATCGAAGAGTGGGGGGCCTCTATGCTCTCACTACCTTCTTCCTCATCGTCATCGTTAGGAAAGAAAAAATTGTCATCGGAGACAGATTCATTGTCATCCTCTATGTTGGTTAATTCCTGACCGATCAAGGCACGCCCAATCGGTTCGACAGAAGGGTCATACATAACTTGATTGTCGAGAACCTCTGGTAATGCGACATCACTACTCTGCGGACCGTTACAGGTGTTCGTTAGACCTAATTGTTGACTAACATCCTCAAGCTTCTTCTTCGATTTTCTAATAAATAACGAAGATGCAAAATCATCTACCCCCAAACACCGGTTGTAATAAGAATAACATGTACCCGGATTATGTGCAATATGGGACAGAAGACCGGGAGAAACAATTACTCCTGTTTTCTTTCTTCGTCGCGCTGTAAACAAGGGGGGCCTCTTCTTCTTGATAACCTTTTTCTTTCCCCTACCTATAGTGATCAAAGGAGAGTCCCGGTAGCAACGTACACAATATACCTGATATTTGGGAGTGCGGACCATTGTTACTACTGAAGTCGTACACTAGCCGGTAATAACAATAAAAATGGGGAAACGATTGAGATTGAAAAATTGCGACCATGCACTGTTTGTTTCAGGCATAAAATTCAGTAACATGCCACTAATTCGGAAACAGATGCCAGTGGGGTAGGAAAATGAAATGTGCATAAAAATATTATGAGTTCGACATTAATTTTAATAAATAGGGTGAAATTACAAAGGGGGACCAGTGGAGTTCGACCCAAATATGCGCGTGATTCTGAAATAACCCTGAATCTCGTTTGTGTGACGACAAGAAACTTGCAACCGGCCGAAAACAAGAAACTTGCAACCGGCCGAAAACAAGAAACTTGCAACCCATGTCAGATGGAGACCAACAACAATGGTGACAGTAAAAAATTGATATCTCCCTGAATATTGGGAGCTAGGAGACCAAACTGGTACCAAAATGTCCGCAATGACAAGGCGGTATCAATTATCCTAAACGGCTTTGCGTTCGTAGCTTAGGGGAGAAACGAAAATTAATTTTGCCGTCATTGTCATCATCGTCATCGTCATCATTCATTGCCGTTTTCACCTATTCGGACGCTGGTGCAAGAATACACCAGTCCCCTACATCGGAGCGAACAGTGCTTGTAGTTCGGATGCTGGAGCGAAGATATACAATTCCCCTAGATCGTAGCTGGCAGTGCTTGTTGTTTGGACGCTGGGGCAACAAAGAATACACCATTTCCCTAGATCAGAGCAGGCTGTGCTTGTAGTTCGGACGGCCAGAGCAAGAATATACCATTCCCCTATATTGTAGCTGGCAGTGCTTGTAGTTCGGACGCTGGAGCGAGAATACACTGTTCCCCTAGAGTGGGGGAGGCAGTGCTTGCTTGTAGTTTGTGGCACTTTGCAATCTCGCGCGCAGGATGCAAGGAAAATAGGTGCTACTTCGACTAGTTACATATATAACTGTTGAGGATACTCGCTCCGACATGAACAGTAACACTCCTTTGGTATCAGTGTCGTTGCACTCCACTTCAACCTCAGGAGTGTTACTGCTGCAATCCCCCTTTGGTCTCCACTTCGGGCAAGCCCTCAGTGTCGGCCTCAGGGGGATTGCAGTGTGAAACCCTTTTGCAATCTGGATGTGAACCGTGCAATCCAGTACTAAGTAGATTAATTTCTTAAGTAATGATTATGCACACACGAGAGCAAGTGCAACGAGCCGGAGTGTGGTGTGCATAATCATTACTTAAGAAATTAATTTACTTAGTACTGGATTGCACGGTTCACATCCAGATTGCAAAAGGGTTTCACTCGCTGCGCGAGTACCTCGACAGTTATTATACACAAACGCCTCCTTTCTCTTGAATTGACGTCATCGAGGAACGAACCAGATTCACACAAACTCCTTTCCTCCCAACCACAAAATTTTAGGAAGAATCCATCGAAGGGAATTCACAGATAGGCGGGACTGGCTCAATCTCGAATAAAAAATCGGTATGCACCGTACTATTGTACGTAAAGCGGTACGTAGGTATTATCTTTTGTGATGTGAAGTTTGCCTAGGTACGGTACGGTACGGTACTCGTACTACGTAAGATACTCGTAATACCGTATTCATTGTTGAAAATTCATCTTTCGGTGAGACGCAGCACGACACAACAACAACCCAAACCCACGACAAAATTCTTCTCTCCGTCCTTTGTCCCCCATCCGATAACTCGATGCGACCGGACGAACGACGACAACAACGACGACGACGCCGACGCTACCGACATCATAATTTCGTGCCTTGCATCCTGTTACAAGCAACCATTTTCGGCCTTACAGCTCGATCACTCTTGATTCGGACATCTTCCACTACCGCATCGGCCTTTGTCCCACGTGTTACTGTTACTACCAGTAGTTTCTTCGGAAACGGAAACAATCCACAACAACCGCAATCCATACACGCACGTCTCTTCTCTGTCACAGACAACAACCAGCATCATAAGATAACAACTAGCAAAAGAAACAGCAACAGCAACAACAACATGAGCAACTCCATTCTCCAAAGAATTTCTCCGTCCGAGGTCTCCCTCGAAATCAAGGATCCCGTCAATCCCAAGGCCCTCGAACAGGCCAAGGCCATCCTGGCCGAGCTGGTCGGTGGTGGCGACGACGACGACGAGAGCAAAGACGGAAAGGTCGTCCCTACCAAACTCCTAGAGGTCGCCAAGCGCCTCGGGGACGTCGATGCCGACAACTGCACGGTAGCCGATCTGATCGTCACCAAGGAGGCCTGCAAGGAGGCATACGAGAACCTCAACGACACGGAACGGGCCGCCCTCAACAACATGCACGGACGCATCAAGGCCTTTGCCGAATTGCAGCGGGCATCCGTCACCGATACCGAAATGGACATTCCGGGAGGAAAGGCCGGACACACCGTCAGTCCCTGCCGAGGTAAGCATACATACAAGCACAGCCACACGCAGCACCGAATACTAAGAATCGAATTCATTATGCATGGAACGGAATCGGTCATCACCGGATAGATAAGGATCGGATCGGATCGGACCACGGACAACATCAAATCAAAACACAATGAAACGAAACCACGGTGTCGCAATCCGACGCAGCAGCAGCAGCGAGCGAGCGAGATGCAGATGCAGAAGCAAAAGCAGCACGAGGAAATTCCAGGACCTGGAAATCTACGGAGCAGACACAACGAGTTTTCTGTTGTGTTGTGTCGTAGGTTTGGAATTGGAATTGGAATGGACCATGCCGCGGCCTTGCTTAGATCGTGACGATTGACGATTTGATCCGGACCAAAATGGTTTTGGTCGTCACGTGATCTGGATTGCGATCCTCTCTTCGCATCGAGTGCAGCCATTGCGCAAATTTTGGCATGGATTTCATTTTTGTCTCACCTCGTTTCCGTTTTTTTGGTCGTCTCTCTCTCTCTTGGATTCTTCTTCGTCTCTCTCCACAACTCACACACAATCGCAATCACAGCCGCCGGCTGCTATGCCCCCGGAGGCCGATACCCCCTCCCCTCCAGCGTGCTGATGACGGCCGTCACGGCCCGGGCCGCCGGATGCCCCACCGTGGTTCTCAGCAGCCCCAAGCCGGCCCCCATCACCCTCGCCGCCGCTCACGTGGCCGGTGCCGACGTCTTCTTGAAGGTCGGCGGAGCCCAGGCCATTGCCTCCATGGCCTTTGGACTCGACCTGCCGGACGGGCGGAGCGTCCCGTCCTGCGACGTCATCTGCGGACCGGGCAACATGTGGGTCACGGCCGCCAAGTCCATCGTGAACGGCAAGTGCGGGATCGACATGCTGGCTGGTCCGTCCGAGGTGCTGGTCATCTGCGACGAGACCGCCGACGCGGCCGTCGTGGCGTCCGATCTCATCGCGCAGGCCGAGCACGACGTCGTGGCCCGGGCCATTTTGCTCAGCACGTCCTCGGACCTCATCGAGGCCATCGACGCGCAGGTCCACAAGCAGGTCCACGCCCTGCCGGAACCCAACCAGAGCACCGCACTGGCAGCACTCAAGCAGAGCTTCGCCGTCCTCTGCTCCGACCTCGACGAGTGCATACGGATCTCGGACGACATCGCCCCGGAGCACTTGGAGGTACAGACCAAGAATTCCGACGCCGACGCCCGCCGGTGCGCCAACTACGGAGGGCTCTTCATCGGGGTCGGTGCCGCCGAGGTCCTGGGGGACTACGGGGCCGGACCCAACCACACGCTGCCCACGGGAGGTACCGGTCGCTACACGGGTGGCCTCAGCGTCTTTAACTTTTTGCGCATCCGCACCTGGATGCGGGTCGACGACACCGCCGCCTCCCAGGGCATGGTGAACGACTCGATCGTCATGGCACGGTTGGAGGGACTCGAGGGCCACGCGCGTGCCGCCGAGCAGCGCAAGCTGTGAGAAGAAAGGCAACGAAACCCAGCTTAACCCAACGAGACTCGACGTGACTCGACATCGAGAGTTGAGTGAGTGAGTGAGGAATGGAGCGCAGCACGAGCGGAAGGAGTCCAATCCGGTCCGGTTCATTCGTTGGTTCGTCTCGGAGAGGGTAGCCTCCTTTTTGTCACGGAAACACACAATTACTAAGAAGCCATTTCTCGTTGCTATATTCTATTATGTTGTAGAGTTAGTATAATGCCTACAACAGAAATGATCTTTTCGTAGCGGACCGAATCGTTATGAGTTTCGTAGCAATATGCACGGAGAGAATCGAATGGAAAGAGATTTGCTGGGGAAAATGGCTTTGGAAAATGCGACCGTATTGTCGGTACTACTATGTTAGTTTGTATGCGTTGGCTTGTTTTGCATTCCATTGGTGTCTGCTGTTAACTGTAGTATTGATACGAATTATCTTCGAGTTTCAAGCACTGTGCAATCATACGTGCACTCGTAGGTCCCCCTCCGGCAAGCAATTCGGCCACCGCTTGCTGCTATGCGTCGTCGTCGTCATCGTCATCCCATTTGGCTTCGTCGTAGCCAAGAGTGATTGCTGCTTCTCGTTCTTCCCCCGACAATTCGGACCAGTCTTTTTCCGAGGTTTGCGTCTCTTGGCCCGAATTCCACAATCGCTCGTTGTATCCCAGAATCACTGCCGCGCGTTGCTTGGGGGGAGGCAACTCGCACCAGTCGTAGCGGTCGCCGTCGAACGTGGACGCCGAATCGTTGCCGATGCTATTGCTGCTGCTGCTGGGAACCGAATACCCGTGAATCGATAGGACGCCGGCCGAGATGGCTTTCCAGTCCGATAGGATCACCGCGTGCATTGCCATAGCACTAAATACCGCGAATCCGATGGAGATGGCCCCCGTGAGTCCCTCCAGATCCAATCGAAATACCAAAGACGAAATCGCACCCAGCGGCAGCGTCACGAAGATGGTCGCGGCGACGCCGAGCTGGGTCTGCAGGACGACCCGATTCTGTGCCGAGAGAATCTGATCGGCCATGATGCCGAGCCCGGACAGCGTGTTGGCGACGCTCATCATAGGAATGTTCTTGGCTACCATGGCTTGCAAGACCTCGTCGTTTGTGAGCAGACCGGGGATCTCGTTGGCAAACAGGACAAATACCGTCGTGACCGCGACTCCCCACACGAAACAAATCCAGAGGGATTTGTAGGCCACCAGCTTGGCGGTAGGAACGTCTCCCAATCCCAAACAGACGGTGCATCGTATGACGCATCCCTCGGCAATAGCCGTCACGATTTCCTCCAGTTCCTCCCATATGACACCCAGCAAACCCCACGCAGCAACTTCTGCTGGTCCGAGCACACTGTCGGGGAAGGGAAAAAGAACAGAGCAAAAGAAAGATAGGCAAAACAAAGCAAAGCAACACAAAACACCTGCTGGTCAGACTGTTGTAGACAAGCAGATTCTAGATGCTCAACTCGTGTGCTCCAGTAGACGAGACACTGATACAAATCCTGCCGCATCGAATCGAATCCGGTTGACTCGAATCAGACTCGACTCGATTCCAATTGAATCAAAGAAGTGCGGAACCAACAAATAATAACAACAATAATGATATTATTATTTGATTCCATCCATCTTATATGGAAGCAACCAGTCCAAATCCTATTATAGTATGGAATCCTAAAAAAAACGTCATCCATTTTGCGAGCACAATCGCAATCGCAATCGCAAAACGAAAAACCTGCGTAGCGTCTTACCTGGAGAAGAACAAGAATGCTTGCCACTCGCCGTGTACCACAAAGGTCGAAAACGCATACGTAATGGCATTCGAGAGCATGAGCCGAATCGCCGCCGGACTCCGGCGGGGGTCTCCTCCGTCGTTGTTATCGTCGCTATTGTCGTTATTGCTGTTGCCGCCGCCACAAATGGCCGACCACGGAGTCGAAAAGAATCCCTCGTAGTACTCTTCCAGCCATCCAAAGCCCCAGATGCCGCCCAGGACTACCCCTAGGTACAGGGCGTCAACAACGAGAAAGACCCACCCCAGCTCGACCAGCGTGGGAGTCCCCGGCAGCAGCGGCAGCGGCAGCGGCTGTTGTTGTAGAAGCAGAAAGCCCCCCACCGCTGCCGTTTTCGCGACGGCCCCGACCATCGTCAGGATCGTCGACTCGATCTGTAGCTCGACGACGTCGAGCATTTCCTGGAACGCGGTGGTGACACCCCCGAGCAAGATGCCGATCGCGTAGGGAATCGCAAATGCCTGCCCCTCGCGGGAAGCCGGAGCATCGTACCCGAGCAAGAGGAGGACGGTGCGAGCTCCCCCGCAGCAACACCACACGAGGAGAAATGGCAAAAAACCGGCCGCGTAAAAGAGAACGGACTGCTGCAGGTACCAACCGATCTTGAATTTGGAGTGTTGTTGTTGTTGTTGTTGTTGTTGTTGTCGGCTGCTGCTGCCGCTGCTTCTTTTGTTGTTGTTGTTGTTGTCGCCCTTTTGTGTGATTGGATCCGACTCACTATCGCTGTCGCTGTCACTATCGTCACTATCGCTGCTATCACTATCGCTGTCACTATCGTCCAAATCGGCGATCTGTGCAATGAGCGTCATGGCGCTGGTGATGACACTTCCGATCACGTCGCTCGTCAATCGAACGAGGAGATCCAGGACGATGTACGTGCTCGTCGCGTACGTTCCGAGGTGGTGACCGATCAGTCTCACCTGTACCATCCGGGCCACCGCCATTGCCACCGCCTGCACCAGGTACGGAACGGCGTAGCTCAGCATGGCCCTGGTTTCTCCGTCGTCGTTGTGTTCGTGATCGTCGTTGTCGCAGCGGCACGCGCAGGATCCGTCGTGGGTCCTCCTCCTCCTCCGTCGTGTTCGTCCTCGTCGTCGTCGAACGCACCACGACAAGCAGCAGCAGCAGCAGCAGCACCGCCGCCACCACCGATCGGCACCGCTGAGAATCCAGAATTTTTCCAGGGCCGTCGTACGGGGATCCGAAAAGACCCGGGACGGGGATGTGTCTCGTTTCGTGTCTCTGATGGATTCGTCGTCGTCGTTGTCGTCGTCGTCGTCGTTGTGTTCGAGGCAATCCGTTTCGTCTCCGGGAACGAGTGCAAAGCCGAGTCTGCTGCGGTACAACAACAACAACAACAACAACGAGGAATCCTTCGTTTGGGCAACATCAACATCAACATCGGCATCGGCATCAACATTAACATCGGCATCGGCTTCCGAAAACGCCAGAGTTGTTGTTGTTGTTGTTGTTGTTGTCGTTGTCAAAGCGGGATCATCGCACGTGGTGCTCCCGTACTGGTACTGGTAGCAGGTGTCGGTGGTTTGCTGCTGCAATCGCAATCGGGAACCCTCGCTGATTGTTGTTGTTGTTGTTGATGATTCGGTGGTTGGCGTTGTTGTTGTTGTTGGTGGTGGTGGTGTTTGGAGTGTGGTAATTTCTGCTTCGTCGTCGAACGAATGACGGCTCGTGCCATTGTTGGGCAATGGCGATGGCAATGGCAGTGGCGATGGCAGCTGTTGCGGGGAACGACGGATCGCTACCGCAAACACCGGCACGAACAAGAGGACGGAAATGGTAGCCACCACCACGACGGGGAGGAGCTGTCCAATGTCTACCGTGGTCTCGATGTAATGGTCAAAGACGAGTTCATCATCGTTGTTGTTGTTGTTGTTGTTGTCGTAGTCGTTGTCGAGATAGTTGTCGTCGAGGAGTTCGGGCCCGTTGTCGTCGAGATAGTCGAGGAGGGAGGAAGTGGGCGTTGTTGTGGCAGTCGCCTCCATATCTGCAAAATTGCTTCCGCCTATGTACGCCTACGTCTGCTTTCGTGTTGGTGGTTGTGGCTCGTGCTCCGGGATGAATCGAATCGAATCGAATCGAATTGAATTGAATCGAATTGAATTCAATGAATCTGGAGAATACAGATGAGACCGATCCAATCCCTTCCAGCTGTTTTGTTTTTTGTTTTTGTTCTTGTTGTTGTAGTCGCGCTTGCTGTTTTCGCGAATGGAACGGAACGGAATGGAATGGAATTCGAAACTATAAACTATACACCATGCGATGCTTGCAACGATACCGTTACCGGTACTGGAACTGGAACTGGTACTCACTTAGGATCGAACTACGCAGAGTACGTTATTGCTCGGTCTCTCGGCAATCTTTAGTATCATATCCGTGACAACTGTTGCTTGTGACGGCCGCTGATACACAGTAGTCAACCAACAAGGTGTGTGTGTGTGTGTGTGTGTGTGAGTGATATAGTAATATTATAGTGATATAGATAGATACGACTTAGATAGATAGATAGTGACGCTCTGATTCGATTACTTCTAGTTCCGCACTGGAACCGTACCGGTACCTAATATGTGAGATAGAAGATAGTAGTACTATTACTCGTAATCTTACTCAACCCCGACTTTTTATGGTATGGTAAGATTACTCGTACGAGTACCGGTACGTAACGTGGGAACGGAAAGCATCGCCCGGAGTATGGTAAGATTTACGAGTACCGTGATCTTACCGCACGGTATTATTGTTTCTGATCGAACTGGGTTACCGGTACGGTAGGACTCCTGTTCTTTGTGACTTTGGTGCATAATTACCGGTAGATTACAATTGTTAGTTGAACGTTTGAAACTAACCCTAAGTTGACAACGTAGCCTTCTAGACGGAGTATATGGGGGGGTTTGGGGGGAACAAAACGTAGAAATATTAAAAAATTCTGTTTTAACTGTAACAAGTGGCCTTGGTACAAACTCTACGACTAAAAATCGCTAAAAAGCTTAGCCAAACATTTATTATCGGAAATGAGATGCTTCTTGTAAAACAATAGTAATATTTAGTGGCGTGCATTCATTTTTATGGTAGCGAACTCTCATTTTTATGGTTGCACGTAACCATAAAATTCAACCTGAATATAGAAAAAATAACATGCGATTAAAATCAATCTTAGATCAAGTTGACTTTGCCAGATGAGAGAGTCGTTGTCGGCAGCAAATTCGATCGAAAAAGTGTTGTCGCAAATTCGATGGAAAAAATCCTATCCGGTCGATTTTTGAGTGACAACAGTGACTTGATTGGTAGTGTAGATCACTTGGTAGAATCGGTATGAACGTATGTAGCTTGCTTGTACTAGTTTTCAACTGCGCATTTTAAAGGAAAATCTCGCACAAATGACGTCACTTGATTGGTAGTATAGATTGATTGGTAAGATCAGTATGAAGGTAGCTAACTACAGTATGAGTATGTACTGGATGGATGGGGGGGGGGGGAACTAAAATGTAAGAAAAACAGTTTCCTTCACCCCCTCAAAAATGAAGTATGACTCAAGCATGGTATGTAGTATGAGTATGTACTGGATCTAAGAACAAATCTTTTGAAAAACTAAAAATTGAAAAAAATAGTTTCTTTCACCACCTTAAAAAAATGAAGTATGACTCAAGCATGGTACGTATGAAGTATGAGTATGAACTGGATCTATATGGTATGTAGAATGAAATCATAGACTTGAATGTAGTAATTCAATACGTAGACTTGAATCATAGAAATGAATCATTGACGGGAGTTATAGACTCAAATCATATACTTGAATCATACCGGTAGAATTGAGTCATAGACTTGAATCATGGAATTTAATCATTAATTCTTGAAATGAGTAATAGAATAGAATCATTGAATTGAATCATTGGCGCAAGTCATAGAATTGAATTGTAGATTTGAGTCATCGACTGGAATCATAGACTGGAATCATGGAAGTGAAGAATTGAATCATACTCAAGTCATATACTTGAATCATATACTTGAATCATAGAATTGAGTCATAGACTTGAATCATGGAGTTGAATCATGAATTCTTGAAGTGAATAATAGAATTGAATCGTACGCTTGAATCATAGACTTGAATCATAGACTTGAGACACAGAATTGAAAAATAGACTTGAATCATAGAACTGAATCATTGACGCAAGTCTTAGACTTGAATCATGGAATTGAATCATAGAATTGAATCATGGGTTTAAAAAGTGGATTTGAGTCAAAGAGTGGAATCATAAAGTTGAATCATGGAATTCATTCATAGAATTGAATTGTAGATTTCAGTCATGGACTAGAATCATTGATTTGAATCATGGAACAAGTCTATCATAGAATTGAATCATAGACTCAAGTCACAGACTTAGATCGTATACTTGAATCATATACTTCAGTCATAGAATTGAGTCATAGACTTGAATCATAGACTTGAGTCATAGAATTGAATAATGGAGTTGAATCATAGAATTGAATCATGGAATTGAATCATAGAATTGAATCATGGAAGTAAGTCAAAGAATGGAATCGTAGAATTGAGTCATAGAATGATGAGTAATAGAATGGAATCATAGAAATTAATCATAGAAATGAATTGTAGGTTTGAGTCAGAGAATGAAATCATAAACTTGAATCATTGACTCAAATCATTGAATTGAATCATTGACTGGAGTCAAAGAATTGAATCATAGACTTGAATTATATACTTCAATTATAATTGAATTATGGAATTGAATCATAGACTTGATTCATGGACTTGAATCTTGGAATTGAGTCACAGAATTGAATTGTAGATTTGAGACATGGACTGGAATCATAGACTTTTATCATGGAAGTGAATCATAGACTTGAGTTGTAGTAGACTTGAATCATAGAATTGAATCATACTAGAGTTGAATCATAGAATTGAATAATAGAATTGAATAATAGACTTGAATTATAGAATTGAATCATGGAGTTGAATCATGGAATTGAATCATGAATTCTTGAAGTGAATAATAGAATTGAATCATTGAAATGAGTCGTACACTTGAATCATATACTTGAATCATAGAATTGAGTCATAAAATTGAATCATGATTTTGAATTGTAGATTTGAGTTGAAGGATGGAATCATAGAATTGAATCATGGAATTCAGTCATAGAATTGAATTGTAGACTTGAGTCATGGACTGGAATCATAGACTTGAATCATGGAAGTGAATCATAGACTTGAATCATAGACTTGAATCACAGAATTGAATCTTAGACTAAAATCATAGAAATGAATCATATACTTGAATCATAGACTTGAGTCATAGAATTGAAGCATGGAATTGAATCATGGAATTGAATCATGGAAGTGAGTCAAAGAATTGAATAGTAGAATTGAGTGATAGAACGATGAGTAATAGAATAGAATCATAGAAATTAATCATAGAAATGAATTGTAGGTTTGAGTCAAAGGCTTGAATCATAAACTTGAAGCATAGACTTAAATCATTGAATTGAATCATTGACTGGAGTTAAACAATTAAATCATAGACACGAATTATATACTTGAATTATAGAATTGAATCAAAAAATGGAATCATGGACTTGAATCTTGGAATTGAGTCACAGAATTGAATTGTAGATTTGAGTCATGGACTGCAATCATAGACTTGTATCATGGAAGTGAATCATAGACTTGAATCACAGAATTGAATCTTAGACTTGAATCATAGAATTGAATCATAGAAATGAATCATAGACTTGAATCATAGACTTAAATCATAGAAGCGAGTCAAAGAATTGAATCATGGAATTGAATCATGAATTCTTGAAGTGAATAATAGAAATGAATCATTGTAATTAATCATAGAAATGAATTGTAGGTTTGAGTCAAAGAATTGAATCATAAACTTGAATTTTACTTGAATTTTAAAATGGAATCATGGAATTGTATCATAGACTTGAATCATGGAATTGAGTCACAGAATTGAATTGTAGATTTGAGTCATGGACTGGAATCACAGACTTGAATCATAGTATTGAATCATGGAAGTCAATCATAGACGTGAGTCATAGAATTGAATCATGGAGTTGAATCATGGAATCGAATCATGGAATTGAATCATAGAATTGAATCATAGAATTGAATCATGGAATCGAATCATGGAATTGAATCATGGATTTGAATCATAGAATTGAATCATGGAAGTAAGTCAAAGAATTGAATTGTAGAATTGAGTCATAGAATGATGTGGAATAGAATGGAATCGTAGAAACTAATCATATAAATGAATCATAGGTTTGAGTCAAAAAATGGAGTCATAAACTTGAATCATGGACTTGAATCAATACATTTAATCATGGATTTGAGTCAATGAATTGAATCATAGACTTGAATCATAGACTTGAATCAGAGATTTGAATCATGGAATTGAATCGTAGATTTGAATCATATAATGGATACATAGACTCGAATCATATAATTGAATCACTGTTTAGTCACTTGAGGTGAATCGTAGAATTGAATCATTGAAGTTCATGATGGAATAATAAATTTGAATCATGGAATTGAGTCATAGAGTTGAATCATAGATTTGAGTCATGGAATGGAATCGTAGACTTGAATCATGGAAGTGAATCATAGAATTGAATAATAGACTTGAATTATAGAATTGAATCATAGGAGCCTTGAATTATAGAATTGAATAATGGAATTGTATCAAATTGAATCATAGATTTGAGTCAAAGAATTTAATCATGGACCTTAGTCATAGAATTGAATCATTGAATTGAATGGTAGGTTTGAGTCAAAGAATGAAATAATAATATTGATTCATAGAATTGAATCATGGAATTGAATTGTAAGTTTGGGTCACACAATGTAATCATAGACTTGAATCATGGATTTTCATCATCGACTTCAATTTAATAGAACCAAGAAAACATCCTGTCGTTATTATCTTTTATTTTATCTGTTACTGTTACGTTATTGGAAAGAGTTATTGATAAGATTATGATCAGAGTGTTTCTGGACCATACTCATCTCTCAATTACTAATCTGTTACTTCTTTTTGTGGGAGGCCGGGACCTCAAATGACCGTTCAATTGTCGTATCCCACACCTCTGCTCAGTGCTTTAAGTATCGTTTGACATTCATTCTGGCATATGTAGCACACACATATGGTCCTAATTTTGTATGCGCTCAAATTAATACTTAATGCGCTCACCCCGTGGTCGTACTACTGAATGCTTGGATCCTCGGCATATATATTTGTTGCTTACGCATGCTTACTTGGGTCGTGGTTCCTCATGTCCCATTTAGTAATTCAATACACCCTTGGATGGTCCTCGGACTATCCGATTCATACAAGTAAATAGGCCTTACCTTCTTATGGTGGCTTCCAGCATGATGCTTGGTGGGGTAATCAGCCAGGTTATGTTTTCCTGGTTCCCAGAAGATATTAAATTGCACTTGTTCAGCCCTGTCTTTTAACCAATAGAAATGCATGTCAATGGCTTTAGACCTTTTCTGCTTGATCGTACCATTTAATATGCCTTCCGCCGTGTTATTGTCTGTCTTCATTGGGGTAGCTGGTTGTGGGTGGCCCAATTCAATGAGACACTGTCGGAGTGGTAATGCCTCTCTTGCATTCAAGAACAATGATGCTACTTCGGCTTCGGCTGCTGACGCCATTACATTCTTGATTACTTTTGCTAACACGAGTATTGGTCCGTTGAATGTGTTACCCATCACGTCGCCTAGGTAGTGATATCCCCCCGCTCGGCTCTTGGCTCCTGGGCATACCAGATACGCTGCGTCGTTATCAACTCGGAGTATCATGTCACTGGTTCTGTAGATTATGGTGGCATTTGGATTGCATGCTGCATAATTGAGGAAATACTTTGTCGCTGTGAGTGTTGTTTGGTTGTCCTTGGCTGATGCAATGTCATTGAGCGTGTGTAGCATTGTGTTGTCAACTGCCCGTGCATAGAATAGGAATTTCCCTGTGACTTGTTGTATGAATTTGATTTCTTCGTCGGTCAATGTGGATGTATCCTCAAGTTTTGCATATTGTATTTTTGCGCCGTAGGCCGGTACGTCAGCGCGTGATGGGCCCGCGTACGTACGTGATGGTCTCACATGTTCGAATTCCTTTAGTGCTTGTTCCACGTAGCCATCCATTGACAATTGTACTTCACGCTTATCGTAGTCCCAACGTAGATGGACCCCTACGTATTGTTTTCCCAACCAGTCGACCTTGAAGGTGTATTTGGTCCCGACGGCCTCGACTAGGTGATCTACGACTTCCTGTCGCGTGTATTTGATCCCAAAGTCGTCTGCGACCAGGGTGAAGCTGATGTCCTTTTTGTCATGGAGAAATAGTCCCTCGGTGTGGGATGCCTTCCGGTAGCCGTATTGTTGGAGGTGGTTTACTAGGTCATCGTGTGCGATTTTGCCGCTCTGCCTTAGCCCGTACCATGCCTTTTTGATGCGGGCATATACATAGTCCCCTTGTTTGAGTTCCTCCAGGTTGTAGGCTACCCGAATCCGCGGGGGAATCATATCCCATCTGAATTTTACAAACTCGGGCTCATCGAGTGTGGAGCACAAATACATGTTTGAAATGTCACCGGTACAGTACTTTGCTCCGGGGGTGGATATCACGCTGTTCCAATGGGTTTTGATGCCATAATCGCTGTACGGGTTGATATGTTGCCATGGTACTCCAATTGGTCTCCTCCCGCGGTTATTCTCGTCCTATAGGGGTCAGCTTTTTCCGGGTGGATGGCAACTGTGTATCGGGGGTAAGTTACTTTCTTGTGTATGGGCACTTCCTGTCTGCGTATCCAATCCAGCACATCCATCCCTTCTATTTGATTGCTCTGGAAGCCCTGGAATAAGTGCCCAAATTCGTCTTTGCCTGATTTGAGCCATAGCTCCTGTATGTGAGCCTTCGGGTGCTTGATGAGGTCCTGATAGGCAGCCCACTTGTTTAAGTCCTCGTCCCATATGGAGCCTCCACACGCTAGCTGGGGTTTGTAAGCTGGCTCGGGCTGTGTGTTGCATGTCTGCTTTGGTACTGGGAAACACATCGGGTCGCGCGGGAACGCCCCCATGAGGGCCTTGGGCCTAGTTTTGGGCTTTGAGTAGTATTGGTCTAATTTGTGAAATTGGGATATTTTGCCATGAGTGTAATCAGCTTTGTCCCCATCAGTGAATTGGACCTTGTAGTACTGATTGGTTTGGTCATAGCTGGTTACCTCTCCTTCATACCACCCAGAATTGAACCGTTTCCTAATGATAGTGCCTATCGCCCATGGGTGTCCTCGCCGGGCACTGAGTGGTTGTGCAACTGGTAGCTGTGTTGATTTGGTATTGTGTGCAACTGACACCCTTGGAGGTTTGCGTGCATTCCCGGTTGCGGTGGGCACCCTTGGAGGTTCGCGCGCATTCCCGGTTGTACTGGTTGATTTTGTGTTGGGCCCGCTCAGGTTCTCTTGGGGAACCGGCTCTTCACTTAAGGATCGCCGCGCCCCTATGTGTAGTAGGTCTTGTATACTCCGTAGGGCCTCGTTGATTTGTGTCCCTTGATCCACATAGGGAACTGGAGGATAGGGCTTATTGGTTACTTCCTTTAAGTCTTGGAGGATCATAATCAGTCGATCCGTGGAAGACGTTTGTGGCATCTGGGCTTTTGGAAAGAATGCCACTGTATTGCTTATTCTGTTGGCTCGACTCATTCCTCCAATACATGTGTAGTTCCGGTAGTGTTTTAACGCTGAACCTACATAAAATCCTCTCGTCCCATGGTCCTGCCATGCTCCTCGCTCTTGGGCTCTATCATGGATGATAACTCTACAGCCTAAGGGAGCCATTGGGTGTTTGTTGTAGTCGTAGATCCCATGTCGTAGCTCATAAGCTGACAGCTTGGGCTGTGTACGGATGCGCGTACGAGGTTGAGGGTGATGAGCGCTTGTGGTATCAGTAGATCCCAATCATCTATGGGGAAGGTCTCATCCACCCCATTCAACCCGGCAATGAAGTGGTTCTTGAATGTCTGTATTGCCCACTCGGCGTGGTTGAGCCTGTGGTCCCCTGGCAACGCCAATTGGTAGTCTAAGTTGTTCCGCGTGATATAGGGGATTAACTTCTTAGATGTCTCATTGTCCATCCGCACGATCTTGGCGCTTACGTTCTTCTCCTTCATCTGCCCATAGCATGTCGTGAATCCATGCAGTATGTCTTCACTCTTACGTGACTTGATGGGTTCCACGTTGATGTAGTTGGAGTCGTAATCGTACATCAGGAATACGTATTGGTGTCCACGACGCGATGTGACTGAGTACCTGCCTGGTAGGTCTCATGCAATGAGTTCTTTTGGCTCGTTGTTGGTGCATGGGCCTACGGGGTTGGCTGGTTGCATTTCTGTAGCGAACACAACGTCTACGCAGACTTCACGTGTCTTCTTTTGGTGGACTTGGGATTGTATTGCGTCAGTCGCCGTGTGTTTTGCTTTTGGTGAGTTCTTCTTTGGTTTGCGCGTACTCTGTATCCCTTGCCGGACCATTTGGAGGTGGCCCATCGTGGTTTCCTCTGATGCCTGTAGGAATCGATTGACTTGCTGGGCAGTCAGCCCGGGCCAGGTGGCAAAAGAACCTCGTTCGATAGCTCGTATCCATGTTTACTTGGTGGGATAGCCTGCGGCCGCATGGTAGAACGCTATGAGTTTGGGGACGGCTTGAATCTGATATGCTCCCGCCCCAGTGTGTATCTGTATCTGGTTGGCTGAAAATGGTGGGGGGGGGGGGGGGGGGGGTCGTCACCCTTGGAGATGTAGCCGGCACTCTTGTGGAAATGTCTGTATCTGGAAATGGGGAGGTATTTGGCGTGGTTGTTGTATCGGTTTTGGTTTGATGGAGGGGGACCATGTAGAGGTCCCGGAGGAGATCGCGGGTGCCAAGCAAGACCGTGTGATTGGTGGGGCCCACGACCTCCACATTATTTTTGGTGAAGGTCACACTGCAACCGTTGTTGTACAATTTGAGAACCGAGATGAGGGGGAGGTCCACCTTGTCAAACTTATGACAACCCCGCGTGGCAGGTGGTATCATAGGCAGGTCCAGGACATCAGTAGCTTTGGATGCCATGGTACTGCCATTCGCACAGCCTATGATGAGGGCGCCTGGTGTGTCTCGATGGGCGCCACCCTGATATGATGAGGGCACGAACTGATCAGTGGCGGCGGAGTCTAGGGCACCGAAACCCGGTGCTGGTGTGGATGCGGCCATGGCAAATGTGACGCGTTTCATTTTGCTGGGCCGTTGGCCTGTGTGACTCGAAGGGGCACATAATATACTTAGTAATGAAGTTGACTCGGGGCTATTATTACTATGATTAGGTATGTTACGGTGCACCTCCCCACACCGTCAGGAGGGGATGTCGTGGGTTTCCTGAGTGACCGGGTGGCTCCACTTCATCCATCTGTCCTCACGTTGGGTTGATCCCCCCATTTTGTTGGCAAATGTGGCCCCTACTTGGTGGTTGGGCTTGAACCGGAAGCAATCTCCCCCATCGTGTGAGAGATTGACGCCACACGAGTGACAGTAGTGTTTGTATTGTTTCCACTGGGGTGGCGGCTTGTTGGTAACCTGGTGCTGGCATTGTCTTCCGTGTTGTTGTTGTTGGGGTTGTTGGACCTGTGGGGGTGGTCCCGTTTGGGTTTGTTGACTGGCCCCTAACAGTCCCATTTGTCTTGTGAGGGTGGACAGGGCGGATTCCAATTCTTGGTGGTTCGACATGGTGAGGGTGGAAGCTGCCGTTGCTGACTCCGCTTGGGACTTGAGATCTTCGCAGACACTGACGAGAGCTCGTTGGTTGTCCTCGATGATAGCAAGCCGCTGGTCGTTATGGATTTCCACCTTGTTGGCTGACCCGGTCGTGACGTGGTAGCTGCTGTATAGTTCCTTGAGTCGTAGGCCCCAAAATTGCTTGTAGGGCATCAGTTCCTGTCCTTCATCGGTCCTGCCGACTGACACCCGGTGTTCCTTCCACGCGTCCTCCACTCTATGGAGTGTTAATGGGTCATGTTTGCTCCTCTTGAACGCCATGTGTGCGTAGTCTATCATCTGTGCTGCAATCACCTTGGCTGTAGCCGGCAGGAGGTTGATCTGGTGCTGGTACTTGGTGAGGAGCCGGAAGTATTCTATGGGGCCCAATGTGCTGGGTGTGTAGTCCAATTCTCTCATTTTCTTAGCAATCTCCACCGTCAACTCGTGTTGTATGTCTGTCGTGCATAGCTTGGTCTCCATGTGTTGGAAGGCCTCAAGGGCCGTGGTCCCTCTGGGGAAGGCTTCCGACCCTGGGTCTTTCAACTCGTGGAGCATTCTGGGAAACTTCTTGTTGGTCAACAGGAGGGTCTCCTGATTGTACTTGTTCCATTCCACAAACAGTGCCCTGCGTCGTTTCCACAGTTTGTAAGTATCAGAGGTGAGCTCCACGGTGCTGTCAAGTTCAGTCAGCTCGGTGGGTGCTGTGGGATACACCGCGTTCAGGTTCCTCTCCCGCCCCTGATACTGTGCCTCTGTTTCCAAGAGAAATGCATATCCTCCCCCCTGTATGTACTTTGTAGAGGTCACTTCGGCCAGCGCGTTTGTAAGGGCTTTTTGAACTTGTAAACATCGATGCTGGTTGGCACTTGGATTGGCTTTAGTTGTGTGGGCTCCATCAGATCCTTCAGTGCGTCGTAGTCTCCTCTCTTCTTGGACATGGTGTCTTCGCTGTCTTCGCTGTCACTATCCTCCGCGTATTCTGCTAACAATTGGTTTTGTGTCTGTAGTTGGGTGGTTTGGTCGAGAGTGTATTCCCTTAGGTCGTAGTTATCTTCTGTCAGATCATCTAGGCGCCCGCGCAGGTATCAAATTTTGTGTTCAGTGTCGATGCTTGTGTCTGGCGTGACTCCTCGGTGGGCTGGTGGTGAGCTGGTCCCTGTGGCGTTCCCTTCTGGCATTGGCTGGGTGAATTGCTGTTGTAATCTTATCAATAACTAATAGAACCAAGAAAACGTCCTGTCGTTATTATCTTTTATTTTATCTGTTACTGTTACGTTATTGGAAAGAGTTATTGATAAGATTATGATCGGAGTGTTTCTGGACCATACTCATCTCTCAATTACTAATCTATTACTTCTTTTTGTGGGAGGCCGGGACCTCGAATGACCGTTCAATTGTCGTATCCCACACCTCTGCTCAGTGCTTTAAGTATCGTTTGACATTCATTCTGGCATATGTAGCACACACATATGGTCCTAATTTTGTATGCGCTCAAATTAATACTTAATGCGCTCACCCCATGGTCGTACTACTGAATGCTTGGATCCTCGGCATATATATTCGTCGCTTACGCATGCTTACTTGGGTCGTGGTTCCTCATGTCCCGTTTAGTAATTCAATACAATTGTTGAATTGAATCATAGACTCGAGGCATATAAATGAATCATAGCTTTGAATTGTAGTCTTGAGTCATAGAATTGAATCATAGACTTGAGTAATGGAATTGAATCATGGAATTGAGCCATAGAATTGAATCATAGATCTGAGTCAAAGAATTGAATCATAGATCTGAGTCAAAGAATCAAATCATAGACTTGAATCATAGACTTAAATCATAGATTTGAATCATGATAGATTTGAATCATGGAGTGATTAGTAGACTTGAATCATAGAAGTGAATCATAGACTTGAAAGATAGACTTGAAAGATAGATTTGAGTCATGGAAGTTAATCATAGACTTGAGTCATAGAAATGAATCATAGAATTGAACAATTGAAGTGAACCATAGACTTGAATCATAAGCTTGAATCATGGAATTGAATCATGAACATATCATAGAATGAAATCATGGAATTGAATCATGAACACATCATAGAATGAAATCATGGAATTGAATGATTCAATTGAAACATGGAATTGAATCAAAGAATTGAATCCTAGAATTTAATTCCAGAATTGAGTCATAGAATTGAATCCTAGAATTGAATTCTAGATTTGAGTCATAGAATTGAATCATAGAATTGAATCAAAGACTAGAATCATTGATTTGAATAACTGAATTGAAGAATATATTAGAAACATTGATTTGAATTGTAGAATGGAATCATTGAATGGAATCATAGGATTGAATCATAGAATTGTATATTAGACTAGAATTATAGAATTTGATGATTGAATTCAATCTTAAAATTGAATCATGGACTACAATCATTGAATTGAATTGTACAATTGAATTGTGGAATTGAATCATTGAATTCAATTGTAGACTCTTACCACAGATTTGAATCATTGAATTGAATCATTGAATTGAACCATTAAATTTAATCATTGAATTGAATCATTGAATTGAATATTAGAGCCGAACCATAGAATTGTATCTTCATTTTGAATTGTAGACTAGAATCATTGATTTCATTCATAGATTGAATCGTAGAATGGAATGATACAATGGAATCATTGAATTGAATCATAGTCTAGAATCATAGAATGGAATCGTAGAATACTACAAATATGTAACGAAACTACGTACGGTACACAACAACTCCACAGGGCTCCTGCAAAGCACTAATCCATGTCGAGTATTTACTGTACCGAATAAATTTACGGTACGAGTACTGGGTACGAATCACCTACGGGTATTTTCCATTGGGGAATCGAAAGCGATCGAATACCGTAGGGGTGAACGACGCACAGACACTACAGTCATGAGTCACTAACACACTCCTTCAGTCCAGTCACGGGTCATTGACACACTCCAACAGTCATGAGTCAATGACACCATTCCTGGTTGTCTGTCATTGTTCAATCGTATTTGAACATCAAATAGAATCTTCTCCTTGAAGTCTCATCCAGATTCCGATTATCAAAGAACCTAGTAGTTCTTTTCGAATCGTATCACTGAACTAGCTGGGAAGCTTCTCGACTTATCTTGAAGTCATAGTAGACACTAAAACTCAATAGCACACAATTTCATACACAGCGTAGTTCATATTGAATTCAATCGCAATATTGCTTTGAATTTTTTTATTGATAAAAATATCTAAAAACTAGTAACCGTAACCTCTAACTCACCATGTCTGCTGTCGCTCAACTTCAAGCTGCTAAGCAGGCTCCTTTCCTCTTCAAACCCGTAATTTGTTATCAGGATTACCCCACAGTTTGTCTCATGCATAGCATCGCCAGGTTCAACACTAGCGCTCCTCCCACAGCTACCACCCCAGGCACTCCAGGCGCAAGTACGGCCACAACCCTACCTCCTCCCCCTCCTCCGCCGATTATCGTCAAGATGTTGTCGGCGAAAAATGCGGACTTTGTCGGCATCAAATTCGATTGGAAAAGCCAACAAAACGAAATGACGACCGAGGTGCGGAATATTAACACGGAGTAACAACAGAGGTACGATTATTTTGATGATCGAGTCTTAGAATCAAACGCACCTCCACTACATGAAAATCCCTAAGTGGTAAAAACGATATCACTTAGGACTACAAACAAAAGAGAGTAATCGGTTAGAAACAAGACATATCCAAAGACCTGACCAATAAGTGAACACTTGGAATCCATAAGTACATTCAAAAGAATATACTTGATATCCCGTGAGGAAATTACTTATTGCAATCAAGAAAATCAATACCGATTCCAGATGGGCCTCATATCTAGCATATATACCACGAACAAGCATACGCCCCATCGAAAAGATTTCTTAACAACATAAATGACCGATACCACCAAATGACTGATACAGTAAGACCAACACGACGCTAATACAGCAACAGCAACAGCAACAACAGTATCGGTACGAGAATGGTAACAAATAACCGGGGAAGATCTCTACCATGTAAAATACAGCAGAGAGCCCCGATACAGTGAAAATACGTAGTAAAAATAAGAGCCTCTCTCTGAGCTCACTTCTCTTTAAATTTCAATTATCCTATACCTTTCGGTCAATTTTTAGAGTAACAACAGGTTATAGAGCCCTTATAACTCACATTCGTGTCCCGCAAGAGCATTTGTGTATACCTTAAGCTACGCTCCTATCTCCGGCCGTTCAGCACCTCCACTGTCGGTTAAATCCAGAGGAAATTCTGTGCTTAGCTCCCTGTGCGGCACATTCTTGGCCTCCCCCCGTCTCATTCTTTTCTTTCTATTCACCTCCCCGCTCGTGGATCAAGGGGTGTACTACGGATTCTTCTACAGAAATCTTCTTTTGTAATCCACGACCAAGCGATTGCGATACAAGAAAGAATTTGACGCAGCTGCGAAACACACAATTCGAACCAACACCGATGAAGAACCTACAGTTGTAATTGAACTCACCATTACACATTGGCGATTCACAAAAAAATGGAGTTCTGATCTATTCATGGAGGCATACACTGGCGAGTCACCACCAAATAATGACGCCGACGATGCCGATGCCAATGCAAATGACGCCAACGATGGAGGAATTCCAGCAACAACACCTCAAGCCAGGATCTATGATGAAAAGATGATAGAACTCCTAGAAGGTCAACGCGCCCTCCTTGACAAACTGTCCGAGCGTGCTATCAGCAACAACAGCAACAATGCCAGCGCCAACCACCAAGCAACACTCGACTTACCATGGAATCCAGCAACCTTACCACCACCAGTTAAGGAGCGATACTACAGGAGAGACAACTTCCTCACCAGAGATGATATGAAAGACTTTCCAATCACCTACACTGACTCATCCAGAAACGAAACAATCATCAGGCAAAACTACTACCTACACAACCTAGGCAGTGGTAGAAATGACCAACGTCTGATCACTAGAAGTGGTGATTGCTTTGATCTAACCAGAGCCTCTGACAAGTCAAAGGAAGCAGCTCGAGACAAACTTTTTCTCTCAGGATTTCCACAACTAAAGGATGATACGCACCCCCAAGTTAGGAAATGGTACAGAGAGATTACTGCTCATGCACAGCAACATCATATTTACATTCACCCTTACTACCTCTACAGGTGAGAAGCTGACAGCCTCAGAGGACTTACCATAGGTGATAGTCTCCCTCATGATCTACCTGCTAGATATGAATTGGCAATTCAAGAATGGGGTAATCTCATCTACACTGCACTCAGAATGGATAAGATAATCCCTGACTCATGTGGAAGAATGAAGTCTACCATTCAGAGCTTTGAAGGGGGACAAGGTTATGAAGCGCTATACACAATCATTGCCTAGACACATCCCAATTCAAAAAGGCCATCCAATGCGGGTAGAATGGTCCGGAATCCTCCCAACCAAGATGCAAATGAATCCCTTGAAGAATACTACTTCAGGTACAAGGATTACTTGCGACTCAGAGTTTTCCTCCAAAACCAACCCGACACCATGGGTTCGACAGAAGAAGTCAGCAATTTGATTGCAGGGACCACTCTCAGTCACGAACTATTTGAGAAAACAGAAGATGAACGCGACTCAGATGACCAATTCAAACGGGACAAGTACAAAGCAGGTAGGCTTCTACAAACCCTGCAAACATATGAGCAAGAGATCAAGGCTGAACAGAAGTACAAGGATAAAACCTCCAAACCAAACCAGTCCAAGAAATTGCCTGTCTCAGGCACCAGACCAGGTCCCCGTCGCAATGATAGGTTTCAAAAACGCGCTGGCAACAGTACTGTTAGAACACCTTCTACTTTGACTTCCCATTCAATCAGCCTGATTGAATCACTTGGCTACCCCGAGATGGATGAAGAATCTGACAATCCCTTTCTCCATCAAGCATATTGCAATGCTATCACTGCATTCGATAAGCAACCTAGTCTCTTTGACACATCCAGAAAATGCGTTGTTTGCCACACATCCGGTCATAACTTTGATAATTGTCCTGCATTGCAGGATGTTGAGTCCCTCAAGAAACATAGGATTGCTGCAGCTGTCTTTCTGAACAAATCCAATAGAGAAACGCAACAGCTCTTAGATTCTACTCAACGTGTCTCCCAAATCAACATTGGAGATGAAGATCAAGATGAGGATTCACCCGATGATGCAGTAGAAGACCAAAATTTTTGCAACGACCAAGAATAGACGGTCTTTCTTGCAGCCATCATATGACATCACCTCAAGATGATCCTCAAGGATTTGACAACGTCACAGCCCCTCAAAAAAAAGCTTATGCCCTTCCTTGGACTCCAGCAGTGTCAGCTCCTATGAATCTGTTAAGATTGGTGCTTTCAATCTTCTCCCTAGGGACAACCTCCAGCCTTCAATCCCAATTGATGTCTACTGTGATATGGAATCAATTGAGGTTACAGCCCCTGCATTGGAATCACACCTGCAAATCAATGGAGATCCCAACTTTGACAGAGACAACCCTACCTCAGTTAATACCCACAATGTGCAATTCCTGGTCCCACCAGACCCTATTGCGGCTACAGTCTATTTCCAACATGGTGTCAGAGCTCAGATTGACACGGGCGCCAAGGCTTCCTGCACAAATCTCAAGCATATCCTGCACAGTTACAAACCTTACACGAAGCTGAGGAAATGTCCGGTCAGGCTCACGGCAGCAATTGGAGGAAAGGCAGCCACCTGCATCCCTGAAGGCTCGGGATACTTGCATATCCCAGCACCCAATCACATAGGGTATCTCAAAGTCTTCTTCTATTATTCTCCCTCCCTGTCAACGACATTGCTGAGTGAGAATGATCTCTGTGGAATGACATCTCGCATGCAACGTCAGTTCAGTGGACAGTCAATACATAAATCATTCACTGACAACCATGACTCATCTGTTCAACAAAACAGAAACCTCACCATTATTTGTCATCACAAGCAGAACACTGCCAACAGTATTGTCCTACAAAGAAGCATCATTGATGGTCAGTGCTATACCCACCCAGTACTGATTCCAGACATTGATCTTGCATCCCCATATGCCAATTGTGCATCATCCTCAGCCTATGCCTTAGCTACAGACATGCAGTTCAAGGAAGCTTGCGAACTGGCCTCCAACAAAGCCATTAGCCACTACAGATATGATGTATACACGAATCTTGTCACACTGCAAAAATGCACAGAAGCAGCTCAAGCTCGGTCTGACACCAGTGACATGCCAACGTTTGATGCTAAATTGTTTTTCACCAAGATTGTGGACAAAAATATCCCCATTCAAGCCATCAAAACCAAGACATCGAAACTTCTTTGGCACCAAAGATTAGGACACCCATGTGATGACTTTCTATACCAAGCTCATAAACACATTCTTGGAGTACCGAAGTTCAAGCGTCAAACAAGTATTCTTGATCAATGCCCAACTTGCATTCAATGTAAGCAAACTAAAACACCCGCTGGCTCACATTCCACAAGAAAGGCCAGACAACCTTTTCAAGGTTTGTCTATTGACTTTGCATTCTCTGGTGCACGATCCTCCAACAGCAAACGAAAGTCAAATTACAAAGGGATACATGGCGAGACAGCTTGGATTCTCATCACAGATCACTATACTGGTATGAAATATGGTGATACCCGAATCTCCAAAGGGGCACCTCTCCATTGGTTGGAACATTTCTTCTCACAGCACAACCCAACTTGTGCCAACAAGTATATCAACGTTGATCAAGGTGGCGAACTCTACCACAACCCTGACATCCGAAACCTCTTCTCTGCGTTTGGATACTCAATTTTCCCAACTGGTGCTGATGCTTCTCACCAGAATGGTACAGTTGAAAGAGCCCATCGAACTCTTGCTAACTCAATGAGGACCATGCTCTCTGGTGCAAACTTGCCAATCAAGTTCTGGCCTTTTGCCTTTTATCATGCCCTTCGGTTGTCAAATGCCTTCCCAGAAGGCAACCAGCAGCATTCACCATTGGAATTGGCAACTGACCATAAGGAAAACCTTGCTGACTTCCGAACCTTTGGTTGCAGAGTTTTGGTGCGCCCTCCAGGGAAGAAATCAATCAAGCTCAAACCCAATGCGAGAAAAGGCATATTTCTAGGTTTGTACCATACACTACCAGAAACATCCTTTTGTATGATACTGAAACGCACAGAGTCAAGATAGCCACTCATGTTAGGTTTGATGAAGGCATGAATGACCTACCCCTTGCAGACCTTCCAACTAATGTCCAGCACCTGCTCAGGACTGATGACAACCTTCCACTTCCCGCAGAACCCAATGAGGTGTCATCCCGTGATTTTCAATTCTCCATCTCCCCCTTTGCAGATCTCACAAATCTCCAGCTCACTGTCTCAAGTTCTTGTGCTGATCAAGCCTTTGGTCTTCGATATGCAAATGATCCTTTCCTTGGCAGAGCATACGTCACAGATATCCTTCCCAAAAGCCCTGCCTCCAAGCTTTTCTTGTCGCATAAGAAATCTATCTCCAAGCTCAGAGGCGCTTATATTGTATCTATCAATCACAACCGTGTGTTTTCTGCCGCTGATGTTACCACAGCCTTGCATGCATCCCACGATCGAGGGGTGAGGGATTCAATAGATACAACTATTACCTTTGCGCTTGAAACCAAACTGTCTCTGAGAGAAGTCAGGAAACACTCCAATGAATATGGACTATTTGCTCCCAATACGTCTTGGAAGGAACCAACTTGGCCACAAATACAAGAATATCATCCAATCCAAAATCAACCAGATCAATAGCACTGAAACACTCCATGCCACCATCCAAAAACACTTGGCTCCAACTGAGGATGACATGGAGGTCGTCATTCCCACTATTGATATTGCATCACTTCAAGCCATCACCAAGATTCACAAACCAGGCAACCATGAACTCGCACTAGATGCAGATTCACTACCAACTGAAGAAATTGAACTCTTAATCAAGGCCATCAATTCCAAAGCAACTACACCTGCAGAAAAAGCACTTGGACACTTTACTCGAAGGAATCTCAAGTCATTATCCACATGGGCTGAATGGGAAGCTGGGGAGCAAAAACAGCTTGATCAGTTTGAAGACTTGGAAATGTTTGGATCACCAATTCCATACCCTAAGGATCCAGAAGCTATTATTCTCAGACCCCATTGGCAATACAATGTCAAAAGGAATGGTGTACAAAGAGCCAGGCAATGTTGCAATGGAAGCAAATATGCAGCTTCAACCCTGCACGCTATTGCCATGTCATACTCATCATGTGTTGAACACCCCATCCAAAGATTGTTTTTTGCCATTGCAGCAAGCCTCAATCTCAAAATCTATGCTGGAGATGCTGCTGACACATATGCGCACAGTCCCGGACCAAACATCCCTACATACATGACTATTGATGATGCATATGCAGAATGGTATAAACACAAGAATGGCAGAGACATAGACAGACAATTGGTGCTTCCTGTCCTTCGAGCACTCCAAGGTCATCCAGAATCAGGTAGATTATGGGAAACCCATATCAACAAGATCTTGAAAGGCCCTGATCTCAACTTCAAGACCACCACACATGACAGAACGATCTACACGACAGTTTTTGAAGTTGAAACAGTCTACATGCTGAGACAAGTCAATGATTTTGCACTGGCTTGCACATCCGAACCCATATCTGACAAGATCTATGACATCATTGGCGCAAAACTGAAGCTACCCAAAGAAGATGTTGTCCCCTTCACAAAAATGGGATTGCTTGAAGACTTCAATGGAATTGATGTCAAACAGACAGCTGACTACATTGAACTGTCCTGTGCAAATTACATTGACAGAATCATGAGATCTCATGGATGGGAAACTGATTCTAAGATGAAACCTCATTCCAAGCCATCAGCGCCTTTATCGACTGAAGTACTGAGCCAACTACAATCACATATGGATGGACCATTAGAAGGCACCAAGGAACATGCTGAATTACAATCCACCTTTGGGTTCTCATACAGGACACTCTTAGGTGAAATGATGTTTGCATATGTGAGTTGCCGGCCAGACATTGGCTACGCAGTGACTCTGATGTCAAAGTACAGTTCCAATCCCACTGCTTTCCAC
Source organism: Pseudo-nitzschia multiseries (assembly GCA_037355745.1). NCBI lineage: Eukaryota > Bacillariophyta > Bacillariophyceae > Bacillariales > Bacillariaceae > Pseudo-nitzschia > Pseudo-nitzschia multiseries. The sequence continues at coordinate 37,156,834 of CM074781.1, read as the reverse complement.
TATTCCAGTCTGAAGAACATAGCCTGCTATCTCACAACAACCAGATCTTGGGGTATCAGATTCTACAGACCAAATGCCGAGCCATCTCTATCACCAGGAGAACCATACAACGATGTGGTCCAAGATGCATCACTCCCAAAATTCCCTGAAGATATCAAGCAAGCCAAATTGATGTGTTTTGTTGACGCGGCGTATGGCAATGATCCAAAACATTGCAGGTCCACCACAGGATATGTTTTCACTTATGCTGGTGGAGCAATTGTTTACAGATCCAAAGCTCAGTCACTTACCGCACAGAGTTCTACAGAAGCTGAGTTCATTGCTGCTGTCACAGCAGCCAAAACAGCCAGATATCTCAGGTCTATACTCAAGGAATTAGGATTCGCCCAAGTTGGTCCAACTCCGATCTATGAAGACAATGCATCAGCGATTGAAATCATCAATGCCCAGAAGCCGACTGAAAGAACCAGGCATATTGAAATCAGGTTCTTTGCAATTCAAGCTTGGAAGGAAAATGGTGAAATCAAGATGATTGATATTCCTGGAGTTATCAACCCTGCTGATGATCTAACCAAACCATTGGGATGGATTTTGCACGCTCAACACGCAAGATATATCATGGGACACTACCCAGGTTAAATCATCCTATTCGATCGCTTCGATCAACAAGCGGATTAGATCATTCAATGAATTCAATCCAAATTGCTCAAGTTGATTCTTCGATTTGATTTGATCCAAACGTTCGATCCGTCAATTGATACAATCCAAGATGATATACCCCGACAGTAATCCAATACAACACGGGGAGAGTATTGTATCAAGGGGTGTGTTGTCGGCGAAAAATACGGACTTTGTCGGCATCAAATTCGATTGGAAAAGCCGACAAAACGAAACGACGACCGAGGTGCGGAATATTAACACGGAGTAACAACAGAGGTACGATTATTTTGATGATCGAGTCTTAGAATCAAACGCACCTCCACTACATGAAAATCCCTAAGTGGTAAAAACGATATCACTTAGGACTACAAACAAAAGAGAGTAATCGGTTAGAAACAAGACATATCCAAAGACCTGACCAATAAGTGAACACTTGGAATCCATAAGTACATTCAAAAGAATATACTTGATATCCCGTGAGGAAATTACTTATTGCAATCAAGAAAATCAATACCGATTCCAGATGGGCCTCATATCTAGCATATATACCACGAACAAGCATACGCCCCATCGAAAAGATTTCTTAACAACATAAATGACCGATACCACCAAATGACTGATACAGTAAGACCAACACGACGCTAATACAGCAACAGCAACAGCAACAACAGTATCGGTACGAGAATGGTAACAAATAACCGGGGAAGATCTCTACCATGTAAAATACAGCAGAGAGCCCCGATACAGTGAAAATACGTAGTAAAAATAAGAGCCTCTCTCTGAGCTCACTTCTCTTTAAATTTCAATTATCCTATACCTTTCGGTCAATTTTTAGAGTAACAACACAAGAAACAGGACACTACGTTCTGTCCTGATGCATCTGGCGCTGAACGCCTCATTTGGGTCATCGTCAACTTCATCGATGCCGTCTGACAACACAATTTGAATATCAAAAACAATGACAAACACTATAGTAAAGTTCGCGAAGTTCTTGGCGGCGATCTCAAGCACACTTGGGACAAAATCGTTGCCGACGCAGGTGCCAACATTCAGGACGCGTATTTCACCAAGAACCTTCGTGATTTTCTATCGTTGTTTCTTCCTTCCAATGCGTTTCTCATTCAGCAAGAATATGTGTCCAATGCAACCAAACCTTACCACATGAATTGTTTTGCCGCCGCCGGAGGTCTTCACCTCATTAACATTCTTAGTGTACATTTGCCAGGCTCCAGCGGAAAGAAACTCTTTCCTGACAAAACGGCTAGAAAAAACGTTTTCTATCACCTCATACTTCCAACCTGGCAGTTGAAATTTAACGAGACAGGTAATCAACTCAATGATGCCGTCTATCCCTTTCAACGTCTCGTCGCATTCATGGAACAACAGCGCCTTCATCACGACGCCGGACAAGCCATCCGTCGTCCGCCCAACCAACGCTACAATAAGAACAACGGCGGGTACAACAACACCGGATATAACAATTGTGCATCGCGTCATCGCTATAACTCGTCTCATGTAAGTTCCACATTCAATATTGCTTACGGATACAAGTCAACCATCCCCAGGACTAAAGATAGCTACACCCAAACGTCCCGTCCATATCATGGATATAAAGCACGCAAGTATACTCCATATCAACGCCCACACTCTGGTCGCTCGGGTCATTCTCCATGTTTGAAGAGTCCATCCGCACACAAACCGCACAACAGCCCATACTAAACGCGATCATATCACAAAGGAAAGTCAGGCGATGCTCATCATCTCGAAATGAGTGACAATTTTTACTACAACAACAATGTCCATACCTCGGAAAGTGAACAACATCCCCAAGAACCGGACCATGAAGACAATTACTTTCACTACCAACGGGAACACCATGACGCACCGCTTACTCAGGAATAGGACAAAGCCGACAATGAATGCTATCATTAGTAGGATGATCCCGGCGGCGACAGTCATCCCGATTACTGACAACCACAGCACGCCAAGTCCGTTCCATATACTATTGCCATCGCCCGCTTCATCCAAACAATCCCTTCCCCTCGTCCATACCTTATTTTATGTGATTCTGGGTCCAAAACGACTTGGTTTAGTCAACACGCCCTACCAGTTATAATCGTTTCCACCATCACCATGCCAATCTCAGGAGTAACCATGGCTGGAGAATTCAACTCCAACCAGCAAATCTCGCTTCAACACTTCACCCTCCCCAAGCTTGCCATTGTGGGTCATCGTTTGCATGGTGGAAATTGGGCTGACGGGGAATTGTATTTCAGGAGTGTTCAGAATTCGGGGAACATGGATTGTGTCAAGAGGAGGAAAATCACAGGAACTGAGGATGGGAAGGGAAGACAACATGGTAGTTGCAAGGACCAGCGACACAAGGGGACATGGAGTAGGAATGGGTAATTTGGAAGCACTGAGCGTGGTCTATGAAAATGGTTGATGGACAATGTTGAAAATTGTGGACAATGATGTGAAACAGAAACAATGACGAGGTGGGAGGGGTGATAGTTGGCTCACGGTGTGATACCGGAAAAAGGCACGGATGGGAATTGTGTAGGAAAGTAGTTTACCAATGGCCAGGTGGCAAGACGGCCGCATTGTTGAGGATGGGATACAAATACGAATACGAATATCATGACAAATATGACGAATATGACGAATATGATGAATACGACGAATACGACTAATACGACTAATAGAACGAATACGAATACGAATACGAATACGAATACAAATACGAATAAGAATACAAATCCGATGGCGATTGCGATTGCGATTGTGATGGCGATTGCGATTGCAATTGCGATTGCGGTTGCGATGGCGATGGCAATGGCAATGGCGATGGCGATGGCGATGGCGATGGCGATGATGATGACAATGACAATGACAATGACGATGACGATGACAATGACAATGACGATGACAATGACGATGACAATGACGATGACGGTGACGGTGACGGTGACGATGACGATGACGGTGACGGTGACGGTGACGATGACAATGACGATGACGATGACGGTGACGATGACAGTGACGGTGACGGTGACGATGACAATGACGATGACGATGACAATAACGGTGACAATAATGGTGACAATAACGGTGAAGATAACGGTGACGATAACGGTGACAATAACGGTGACAATAATGGTGACAATAATGGTGACGATAATGGTGACAATAACGGTGACAATAACGGTGACGATAACGGTGACGATAACGGTGACGATAACGGTGACGATAACGGTGACGGTGACGATAACGGTGACGGTGACGATAACGGTGACGGTGACGATAACGGTGACGGTGACGATAACGGTGACGGTGACGGTGACGATGACGATGACGATGACGATGACCATGAGGATGACCATGACGATGACGATGAAGATGAAGATGATGATGAGGATGTCAATGACGATGACGATGTTTGAGGTCGATTTTCAATCGTACAAATTATTGTGCTTCTGCAGGAATCCGATCGAATGAGACATGAACGAATGAATGAGACACAAATGAGACACGCGCCCTTAATTGAATGAGATGCGCGGTCGATTGAATGGAGAAGGAGAAGCAATGAGAATTTTCTCTTGGAATGTGGAAAAGGGCCATCATCAGCATGTGGAGAAAAGATCATCTGTTCCCGGATGATGTGGCTCGAAAAGTATCTTCTCCAAATGACCCCTCAAGTACTAGAATCTACAGGGCACAAGGTAGAGGCCTACAGCCCTTGGTAATAAAGGTACAGGGCATGTGAGAATTGCACTGGAGTATTAGCGGGCCGGTGCAAATATTAGTGATTTAGCATATGCATCAAGTGTTAACAGACCGATGCACCAATTTTAGTGATCTTAGGAAAGAGTAGATTCATCCGCTCACAATTCAGAATAATTTGATGTCGTAAACAAACAGTAATAGGAACAACAGTTAGCAAAACACCAATTTTCTACCTCAAATTTTGGAGCCCTTCAAACAGACGATGGCGATGGCAATGGCGGTGGCGATGGCGATGGCAATGACAATGACAATGACAATGATGATGATGATGACGACGTGCTTATGCTCAACACCTTTGCGAACCACGGGGATTATTTCAACGCTTCCGTGACCCAAGAACGCATCATTGCCCGGACCCAGAAGTACTACGAAGCTTTGGTGGTGGGGGGACGATTGTCGCATTTGATTTTGCAACAGAATCAGAAACACGGAACCGACAAGGAATCCAGTCACCCGGACTCTAGCAGAGAGTACGGGATTCCCGTGATGGAATGAGTTACTGTACTGTAAGTCGATCGATTGGTCGAATGTGTGAAACATTACGGTAATATTGTGTTTGGTACAAAGCAAATAACCAAGCATATACAGGCATACATACTACGCTACATACCGATATATATACATGGCAACCAAAAGAAAAGATGTCAACAAAATCATTGAGCCAATTATCTACTATAACTATAATAGAAAGACCCAACATCTAGTGCCAAAGGGCACTATTGCATTCATTTCATCCCTACCTGAATACATTGTTGTGCGAATGAGAAACACGATAAATGCATGCGCAAGGTTCAGTGAATAGCACACGAGTGAGATTACAATACAGTAATGCTTCCAGAAGAGAAAGCACTAAAATTTTCCCTAATGAAAGTAACACCAATAAATATCGCTGTTGAAACCCCACAAATACGCGTATGTTTTCAACCTAATCTAACACTATTTTACTTTGTGCAAAAAGGAGCAGAAAGAGCACTGCAACGAAATGAAATGAAATGAAATGAAATGCAACACTGTCACAACGATTCGATTGAGGAAGCAAGGGAGGCGCTGTTACACCCGCCTTGCGAGAACTAACCGACCAACAAAACCTGCAAGGAATCATCAAAGCCAGCGCCACAGCCAATCATTCCGCCCACTCTAACAGGGCTGCCTTGGGATTTCACTGCGATCGAATCCATTCATAACATTTCGTGCCAAGGCACAGGCACAGGCATAGGCATAGACACAGGCACATGCACACACAAACAAAACACGTCTTGGGGTTTTGCGAACCGTGCCCAATCCATCAAACGTGGTTCTAGTAGATTGCACAATGCAGTAGGAATAGACAAAAAACGGAATGGTGATTGTGTCAAAACTATAGTTTACAATACCTATACAATCCCCCAATTTTATTTTTATTTACAACGGTTCGATCTAAGTCATTTGTTTTGTTTTGTTTTGTTTCCTTCCGTCCAGATGCATATTCTGAAACGACAAGCGCTCGAAACTTTCTAACACTGGGATACAAAAAATGGATCAGAGTGTGTGCACTGCAAATGATATCTGCTGCACATCTCCATACACATCGCGGCACGACGCCACGGGCATGCTCGCACTCGCACTCGCACTCGCACTGTTCCTCAAGCAGCTCCGGCGCAGTACGATGCCAGGACCGAGGGACTGATGGTCCGGAGAAAGCCCTCGAGGTTGATGTCCCTCAGGTTTCGGACGGGCGCTATCGAGTTCTCGGTGCCGGGTCGGGGTTCCGAATCCCGAAATTCGTTCTCGCGTTCCCGGATCCGATAGTCCACGATGCACATGATAACCTCCGTGAGCCGCTCGATGCACTGCTTCTGCTGGAAATGATTTCCGAGGAAACAGTGCAGATGGCTCAGGTTGTTGCACAGAATGAGATGCAGGTGGATGCCGGTGACATCCACGGACGGATCGTGGAAGGAAACACCGAGCCGTCCACTTTCCACGAAGTTCTGGAGTTCCGAGTTCACCAGCTCGTAGAGACGGAAGGCGCGTTCGATGCTGATGCTGGTCGCGCTTCTCGGGCCGTTAACCTCGTTGTTGCTTTTGATGCTTTGGATGCTGCTGCTGCTGCTGCTGCTGGAGGTAGCTCTCAGGTGATTGGCAATGGCGAGGTTGAATACGAGAATCAAGGGAAGGGTCTCGGCCATTCGTGTGTGCCCGATCAAGGATGGACATGGCAGGGAAATGAGGTGGTCATGTATGTAACCACAACCACAAAAGCAACCAACTTCGACGTCGATGAGTCCGTCCTCCAAGACAAACTGGTCCGTGCCACTATTTTCGTCCTGCTGGTTGCCGCTGCCGCTGCTGCTACTATTGCTACTGTTACTGCTACCGATGTCAATAGAGTAATTAGTAGTATTGCCATTCCGATCATTGCCGACACCATTGATAGATGTCGATGCGGATTCGTGGAATACCGCTGAATCGTTGGTAGAGTCGTCCGTTGCCCCGAGAATTCTAGGATACACACACGGAGAACACCTGGGGCAAGGACAACGATCGGGACTGTTGGAAGATTCATCCTCGTCGTCTTCTCTGCACCTTATGAGAGCTGCCGATAGTGATTCGATCGCTTCGTTGTACCGCTTCCTTTCCACCAAGATAACAGCATTTTCATTCATGGCAATTGCAGAGATATGAGGCAGATGAAGTGGAGAAGACCCCATCATTCTTGCAATTGTACCCGTGCAAATGCTTCTTCCGTTTACTTTGATTGGCCTTGTTTTCGGGCGGACGATTTTCTGGGGACGTCTGGTTGCGGAGATCGAGCCGTTTCAAATTTAGCACGCGCAAAGTCGTCGGGACCTGGACGAAATGTTGCTTACCCGTACGGTACTTCATGGAGTTTGTTGTGAACAAATAATGAACGGTTTGGAAGATTTGGAAGATTGGATTTCAATTAAGCACGACGCCGGCAGTAATATGATGAAGTACTCCGTATTATTGTCATGATCGTTTCGGAGGTAAGGGCTATTAAGCGCTCGTGATTATTGGCCAAAACCAGAAAATAATAAAGAGAACAGGAATGAAAAAAAGATAACAAGAGAATTAATTGCTAATAATCTATCCCTAAAAAATAGTATTTAGAATACAGTTCAAGGTATAATTAGGATTACAAGAAGAAGATAAATCCCTTGGGATAGAAGCATGGGGACGTTATGTTGTTTGTCCTATTTCCGTAGAAGTATAAGCAGATATTTCTTGAAAGTTACGACCCGGACTTTCCCCCGCGAGTGACGATGGTGGTTGTACCGTAGCCTTTATTAAACGAAGCGAAATGAAGAAAATCCGAAGGGATTGCCAATTAATTGAACCCTCGATTACAAATCGCTCGCGTCAAATAAGAGGAACACACGAGGACATATTGACATTTACGTACCGTTTAAAAAGATTGTTTTTATTGGACGATGAGCTAATATGGGTGGTAATAATTGGGTGATTCTGTAATAATAATACTTCGGTATAATATACGAGTTGCTCGGCCGCGCGGTGTAAAAACTAGTAATCCAAATTGGATTACAACAAGTATCAAGTAATCATGTAATCCATTTTATCCCAGTAGAACTCAGTACTGGAAAACAATTATGGGCAATTGTTTTCCAGTACTGAGTTCTACTGGGATAAAATGGATTACATGATTACTTGTTGTAATCCTACGAGTTCGACCGGTTTTCCATGTGATTAGGTGGCCAACTAGATTGCTGCATTATTACACCAAAACGAGAGGAGCGACAGTAGCAACCGAACTACAAGCACTGCCTGCTACGATCTAGGGAATGGTGTGTTCTCGACCCGTCCGAACTACAAGCACTGCCTGCTATGATCTAGGGAATGGCGTATTCTGCTCCGGCGTCCAAACTACAAGCACTGCCTCCCCCAATCTAGTACAGGAACAGCAGTGTATTCTTGCTCCGGCGTCCAAAATGCAAACACCGCACTGCTACGAGGATCTAGGGGAATGGTTCATTCTTGCTCCGTCGTCCGGTAGAATGGTGTATTCTTGCTCCGGCGTCCGAACTACAAGCATGGTGTATTCTTGCTCCGACGTCGCAGCTCGGAAAATTTCCTGTCAGGCTTGAAAGTGTTGCTTCTTGTTAGGGCTACAGCTGCTTCTTTTGTCAATTTCAAACTAGTGCAATTGAAAGTCATCGTATTCACGAATCGTTTGATCTAGGTAACCGTGTATTCTCGCTCCGGCGTTCAAACAACAACAACGACAATGACGACGACAACTGAAATTAATTCTCGTTGCTCCCCTAAGCTACGAACGCAAAGCCGTTCAACATAATCGATACCGCCTCGTCATTGCGGACATTTTGGTACCAGTTTGTTTGGTTCCCTAGCTCCCAATATTCAGGGAGATATCAATTTTTACTGTCACCATTCTTGTTGGTCTCGTTGTTGATTTGTTTGGTGTGCTTCTTGCGTCCGATAACTGTCCCGCGACCCTTTTTTTTTTTCGTCCCAAGGTACTTTCGCAACCCATCAATCCCTGGTTCGATTATTTTTTTCCTTGGGTCATGAATACGAGTATGGTATTCTTCGTTGCCGTATTTTTCGACCGACAACAACACCAAACGAAAAATGTTTCTTTTTAGGATGCTCGAAAAATTTTGGATTGTGACCAATTGTATCGGTTTGTGTACGAATAAGTACTATCGGTACGAGTAAGATGCTATTCATTCGACCGGGCACAATTCAATGCAATGCAACAACTTTTGAGAGCTGCAGCACGAGCGGTTTCTATCGGTCGAACGGCTCAACTGCCGCTTTCGAGTTATTTTACAGTGGCACATAATTTGGAGCAGGTATGACGATGCATTCGTACCGGTGTTAATATTGAGTGGGTGTATGAAGATGTGAAGTATGAAGTATTTTTTAGTCGTACAAAAATGATGATGATGATGATAGCAATCCTCTCTTGTCTATGCGTTACAAATATGATGAGCACGCACCGCAGTGCACAGAACTGCACCACAGTACATTCACAATGCAATGCCCACATGGACCAAAAGGGATTGTCGGCGCAACAACCGCTGACGCTTTTTGCAACGCAACGCATAACAGAGCAATCTTGTGCAACGAGTTGCAATTCGATACAACTATTCTTGCGCGAGTGAGTGAGTGAGTGTGCCTCGTCTCGTTTCGTCGTGTCTCGATGATGAAACCTTTCCCATTACTTCCCATACAGATAGTGCGTGGTTGTATTACCTTGGAGTATAATCTATTACACAATCGATCATTATTGACCTGTTTCCTTTCCAGACATATATTTTTCTTGTTTTTCCTTTTTCCTGACAAATTCAATTCAATTCAATTCGTTTCGTTTCCCCCATCCGCCGTTGATCCGGAACCAACTTCAAGACAGATTTACCGTTCCAGACACACGTTGTTACTTTCTTCGTTCCGTTCCTCTTCCTCCATTCTTCCATCCATCCACCAAGCAAGCAACACATACTTGCTCCCGAGTTTCTGTTTCTGTTTGGCAACCCCATTGGTGGGTGCCTAGCCTAATATGCCTAATTAGCCTAATATTGCTAATAGTTAGAAGTAGTAGGAGCCTCGTCGACCGTAGTTGTAGGACGACCCGTAGCCTCCTCCACGACCGTATCCACCGTTGTACAAACCACGGCTTCCGTACTCGGAATTGAACTGCATCGACCGTCCGTTTCGCGAGGTGTTGACGCCCGAATTGTATGACGTTCCGTACATTCCGCTGCCGCCGTATCCGTAGTCGTCCCAGTCATCCATGCCGCGTCCACGGCCGTAAAAGCTGCCGTATCCGCCGCCTCGGCCATATCCTCCCCCGCGGCCACCGTACCCGCCGTAGTAGTCGTCGTCGTAGTATCCACCGCGGCCACCGTATCCTCCGTAGCTGCTGTAGCCGGCGCGTCCCATGCCCATTCCTCCGCGGCCAACACCGTAGCCGCGTCCCATTCCCATTCCTCCGCGGCCACCGTATCCGCCGTAGTAGTCGTCGTCGTATCCACCGTAGCCGCCGCGTCCGTAGCCGCCGTAGCGTCCTCCGTAGCCGCCGCCGCGTCCGTAGCGACCGCTGCGTCCGTAGCCACCGTAGTCGTCGTGGTATCCCATCCCGCCGTAGCCGCCACGGGCGACGTTGGTTTGTTGCGAGTAGCCATTGTGGCTCAGGTTGACGCCTCCCGAGTAGCCGTCGTTGTAGCGCTGGCGGTACTGGGAGGTTCCAAAGGCGAGACCGCCGCCGTAATCGTAGTCCCAATCGCGGCCGTATCCGTACGAGTTGTACACCCGCAGGGCCGTCGTATCGGATCTAGCAGCAGCAGCAGATGAAGATCCCGGACACGTTTGGGGGAGCGCTCTTCGAATAGGAACCGCCTTGATGGAAGTAGCGGGAGCAAAGGCCCTCGAGAGAGGGGCCAGGAGGGCGGCGAGCGCCAGGAACAAGGCCAATTTCGGAGCTGACATCGTGTTGTAATGTATTGTATTGTACTGAACGGTACGAGTGGAATTGAATTGAATTGAATTGGATTGAATTGAATTGAATTGAATTGAATTGAATTGAATCGAATCGAATCGAATCGAATGGAATCGAATTTAGATGCTACTAAAGTTCGTTGGGTATGTGCAATGTATGTAAGGAGTCAACCGCCCGTAGGGTAGGGGAGAGAGATCTCGTTCTTCGTTGTTATTGGTGCTGTGCAAGTAGGCAGGCTGCAATGCTAGACTACTTCACGGGAACCAAAAGCGTTTGCTTTTAGTATGAGCGACGATGAGCTGGGTTGTACGGACGTGCGATACCGGCAAAGGCAAGCCAGCATGCAAGGTATTTAGGCAAGTTACTCACCAACAACAGTGCCAGAGCGACACTCGTCGAACAAAGGTAGGCAGCCTGTAGCGCAACAGAACAACCGAACTAGACTACAGTAATTTTTACGCGGACGATAATCTTCTTAGTGCACATACTCTTTTCTTGCCGTATCTTACATACACCCGAGCTACGAGTACAGTACGAGTACCATGCGGTTCGTACGATGCGGTACGAGTACTATGCGTTACGATCTGTTGCGCAGAGCGGAAGATAGTTCGCGTACGTGGTTTATGCTTCAATGAGAATTTTGCTTTTTAGCGAGGGCTGCCGGGCGCGCGGTTTTCACATTCAACAGTTTTTCGTTGTTCGTTGCTCGTTGTTCAGTACGGCAACCAAGAACCGGACATAATCTTACCAGGTACAGGTACGAGTAAGATCTTACGAGTGTCGTTCGGTAATAATACCGGTTCGGATTGTTTCTTCGAAATTTTCGGTGGTTTTTGCGCGCCAACCGAAATCTGTTTCGGCCAAAAAAAAGACGAGGTGTCACGCTCTCGATCACTACGATCGAAGTCCCCGCATACGTCATTCGGTCGTTGGTGAAGAAAGCCAATCAAACCGCTTCCTTCGGGGGGAGGGCGCCGAAGGTGACAGATTGCCAACTACTGCGAACGAGGTCGTCGTTTCGGATGTTGTGTTTCGGGTGGGACAGTGGAACGGAACGTGACAGATTGGCCATTCATTGAATCAAACGAATCAAACGAGTGAAGGAAGGAATCAATCAATCATCCAAACAGGACGACGGAGGGAGCCAAACCTATCGTAATGACGGTAGATATGTACTTCTGTTACATATCCGGATCTGTACGGTACGTACGTACAGTACGGTACGGTACTCGTACTCGTACTCGTACTTTTGCGAACGAGAAACGAGAAACCGAGGCAGGAGACAAGGTTAGTATGGTATCTAGTTTAGGTACCTACCGTAGTAGGACTACCAAGTACCAAGTCCTGTTTGCTATTAGGACTACCAAGTCCTGTTTGCTTGGTGTCTGGAAATAATACTATGAGTGTACACAATTAAAATACCACAATAAATACCCATTACAAAAATCATGTACAAGGCTATGGTGGAAAACATGGGTGCGCTCCGCACACCGAAGTCTCTTTTAAAAAATACCATGTCAAAAAGACAAAGACACTGGAACAATCATACTAGCCAAATGACAGTAGAGAAAAAAATCCCAAGACAATTTGTTGGCGGGAAGCCAGATCAGCAAAATCACCTATGTCATTGAATCAACTTCCATTCAAGACCCTGCAACAAAAGCCCTTCTATTTCTCCTTCCATAGAACAGACCATGAAGGTTCGCCACAATACACGTGATGCAAATGCTGGTACAAAATGACACCAACTCAAATACCTACATGTTCTTACTCTACTTTTTTTCGAGTAGGAAGGGTATTTAATTGCCAATTCTACAGCAAATAACACGAGCAACAAAAATACAAAAAGTCAAGCTGACAACAACCCTCCTCTGACCCATCTCTTTCCCCTCTACTAGAAGGGATGATGAAGGTATACATGTACAGATACTACTGCATTCAAAAGCCAGCATGATACTCTACTAATTTTTCAACTGGGAATGGCAAGAATTGGATGGGAATAGAACAGCTATTGTATTACAAATTACAAAGATACAATGAATACAAACAAATAAGATGACAATGGATCAATACAAAGAAGCAAGCAGGGCGAGGTTTGTTACAATTGGATTTAGGTACCAACCAACGTGTTACACTGCACTAAAATCTGCAGGGCAAATCCCCCCTAGCAACAACAATGACAAGGGAGAATGCTCTCCAGCAACCTTGATGCCAACACAGACACAGGCTAGAGGACAGCTTGGTATAGATGTTGGTCCTCCACTGCTGTCCTGACTGAGTAGTAGTGTTAATTTCCTTTTGAAATTGGCTGAGGAATTATCTGCCTTGCAAGCCGTCAGCAGGGATGGCAGGGATGGTGATGGGTTTGCCAGCATTATCAAATTGGGCATTGCCTTCTTTGTCAGTAACAACTACCTCAGATGGACCAACAGATCAGGATTGGTTGGTGGGGGGTGTGCTTCACTAACATCAAAATATGCTAGCTCGGGAGGACCAAAATCATCTTCAGTGAGTGGTGTAACACCAGCAGGGGTCTTGCTGTAGATGTGTAAGGTAGGAGGGCCATCGAACATCTCCCCATAGTTGTTAGGGAGCGGAGAAGGAGCATAGCTAGGGCCATTAGCGACCTTTCGGTAAAGAAAACTGGGCATAGAGGGCTGTGGAAGAACTTGGGTGTTGGGGACAGCTGTTTTGGACGTATCAGCAGTAGCAGGTGAAGCAGCCTGGTGTTCAGAGGGTGTGTCACCACTAGAATGTGGGCTAGTAGCTGCATCTTTGTCCTTGCGCCAAGGAATAAAATGATCATCAGTGAACAGGCCAGCGCGCTTGTTACGATGATCGGGATTCAAAGCGGTACGTACAACAGATCGGCCAAGTAGTTTTTTGGTAATAGGATCCCAAATCTGAAAACAAAGGCCATTACCAACATGCTCAGCAATTCCAACAAAGTGTCTGAGACGCTCAGTAGTCTGAGAGCCAAAAGGGGTATCAGGAGTCTTGCAATATATAGGTTCAAACCAGAAGAAACTAGTATAAGCACTGATATCTCCTAGAGTTCCAGTAGCAACAAAGATAGGTTGCTTGTCTGAAAGAGTAGGATCAGATAGATGGTTAAGCAAGCCTGCAATGTAGGTCATGTAGAGGAGTCATAGGTGTGGAGGGGTACCGGTGCGGTCCATGACTCGATTGACAGCCCGCTTGAAGGTTTGATATCGGCGTTCAAAAAGGTTTTGGTGTTGATGGTAGGGTTCACTCTGCCATAGGCCAATCCAAAGCATTTCTAGATAGTCAAGTACACTTTTACTGGACTGATAGGAACCGTGGTCACAAAGCAGGCGCAAAGGTCTGCCCCACTGTCTTACAAAGTTTTGAAGGCATGATAAGAAGTCACCAGTAGTTTTCATCTCTTCTACATGAATAATATGGGACTTTCTGCCAAAGAAGATCTGTGCAAGTTTAGATCCACCATTAATGCCAGGGGTATCAGAGTAGATAACATCAGAGAGGACATCATCATGAAAGGGTCTGACGTTCATGGCAGGCTGTGGTGATTGAAACCGTTTGAATATGTTGCCATCTGGACTGAAGGCTAAGGAGCCATACTGAGTGGAGTTGGCAAAGGTACTAGCCTTGATTTGATTGGTTGATATCCAGGCAAAGAAGGGCTTCAAGGAAAGATAATCCAAGTCAGTTGGTGATTGGATACTATGTGGCGCAGTAGTTAGAAAATTGGAAGGGGATCGGATAGAACACTTGGCAAGTATTTCTTGATGAATGAAATCAGTTGGGCTGATCCAGAAGGATGTATCAAGGTTATCCAAAGCCTGGAGTATGGGACTAGGTGAGCTGTAAAATGCGAAGGAGGTAATATCAGGTGCAGGTTCCTGTGCATTACCACGAGGGGCACCAAACTCATTGTAGTCATGATAGGGAAGCTGATGTGGCGTAGGGGGATATTTCTGAAGGAAAATATCATCCTGAGGGGTGAACGTGCCGTCAAGTATGGAAGGGTTCCAATACTTGTCACTGGTCATTACAACATGAGGGAGCTGAGAGTATTCTTCACTGGTATATTTGTGCATGGCTAAATATGGGAGGCCATGATGTATGCTGAGTGGAAATACATGGCCATCAGTGGTAGTAATAACTTGTGTGCTGCCATATTTGATAGAGGTGTCATCGGCTGTGGAGAAGTCTGCTTCCATTTGCCCAGAGGATAAGATGGATGGAAATTGACCTGTGTAGGCACATTCATGGAAGATGACAATGACCGGGCCGTGGTTGGAAACAGAGTATGCACCACACGTTGCAATAGGGGATATTCTGGATTTGGTGATTGTTTATGCCTGTGACATTGACATATCGAGGGGGAATATCCTTAGAGATAAGACATGCATCATTGATACACCCATTAGCGTCGCAATCAACCATGGCATGGCCGGGTGTAGAGACATTGGTCTTGTTGGAATGATATACGTCCGATAACTGTCACGCGACCCCACGCGACCCCTCGCAAGCCCTATTTTCAGAAAATCGACCCTGCGTTTGTTATGCGCAAGGGTATTTTTTTAAATTCACAATTTTTGTGGTAATGATTTTCGACCCCCCTCAGGTTGCGACCAAAATTCTCCCCAAAGACTCAAAATGTCCATTGATCTCTCCATTTTGACTAAATTGATTTAAAAAATCTATTTTTCACTACCACACTTTCTAACCATAACCCAAGATATGAAATAAAATTAGTTTCAGAAGTGTTAGTTCGCTACGTTTCCGCGTTGTTTTTTACGGTGTGTCACGTCGTGTCTTCTTCTTTCATACCATCGTGCCTTTTATTGCTCGTTTCGATAGCATCATGCTCTTCTTAACGAATTTTCGTATAACTCTACAGTACTAACTTCCTCCTACACGATTTCACCACCAAATACTTTTTTCTTAGATATGTGTCTGGGTGTATTATGATAGTACTAGTAGTAGTAGTAATGTAGGTATGATAGTATTGATTTCTGTTCGAGTTGTGAAACGATTTTTTGTACAATTCATGTCAACAATCATGGAACGGCGTTTCAGAATTTAGTAACCGGAACGGCGTTACATGCTTTTGTGTTCGAAATCATGTTCAAATTTGAAATCTCGGTGCCAAACAACTTCCTAACCTTAACCCAAGATATGAAATAAAATTATTTTCCGAAGTGTTTGTTTGCTACTTCGTACTAGTACTATGTTTCTGCCTTGTTTCTATGTCACGACGTTTCTTTTTTCATACCCTCATGCCTTTTCATGCTCGATCCGATAGCATCATGCTCATTTTCATCATGTACATTTAACACCCCCATCGAAACCATTTCTCCCCCTCCCTTCTTCCAATAGAAGAATATGTCACAACCTAGTAAAAGTCGCCGTCACTTCAAGAGTGGTTGTTATACCAAAATTCCCAAATCATTTATATGTCGTAGCTGCATGTCCTGTAAGGGCAAATCGAAGACATTCATTGGAAGCAGACAAGATTCGTCTACACACAAATCATACCGATATGTATCACGAGGCCTTTCACGTCACCTTGATTCAATAGCTTTTTGCCGTGATTTCTATTTAAAGCATAACCTAATGGAATTTTCATCATCTGCCAAAGAAGAAACCACTAGTACAGTCCGTCATTCACCTACACAATATGGCCTGACATTGACGGAGAATGGTCCAATCGTTCCTTCCGCTTCTTTTGCTGCCGCTCACACTAACAAGGCATCCTCAAACAAAACGTTCAACTCTGTTCTAAACAGTCAGGTAGTACACAACTTATTTGTTCCACCAATGGATAGAAATGTAATGGAATCACAGTTGTTTCCTTCAGAAGACAACAGCAACAACGATGACATGGTTATTCATGAAGACAATTGCCTTCCTATTCAGAACGATAATGGTATGGATGCTTCGGAACCCACCGCATCCCAACCAAACATCAATGAAAAAGAGCAATTGATCCGATCTCATCTTTCTTTTTCACCTACCAATAGGCTCATTGCTGAAATAAAGCTCATGAATCTAATGACGAAACACAAGTTACCTCTAAACACATTCAAATCTATTTTTCAATGGGCAAACGAATGTCAAACTATTCATGGTGTTGACTTTAGCTCTATCTACCCCCGCCATCGAGAAGCCATATTTAGTGAAATCAAGTCCAATTTGGGTATTTCAGAGACCAAGTTCGAGCCACACATAATTAACTGGTTACCTTGCAATTTACCCACCCAAATATTTGTTCGATCCTTCCCAGACGCACTTCATTCCCTTCTGACCAATAAGGAGTTGATGCAAGAAACCAATTTGTCTTTTCCAAATGTCGAGACTCCTCTTTCACCCAAAAACAACCCACCACTCACCAATGAAACATACATAACAGAACTACACCACGGCTCTTGGTGGACGGAATCGTGGAAGCAGATCTGCAATGAAAATGATGAAATCCTTGTTCCGATCATTTTCTACATGGATGGAATCAGCTTGGATGCACATGGTCGTCTGTCACTCACTCCTCTCAACATGACTCTTGGTATTTTCAATACTGAAGCAAGAAAACGACCTGACGCTTGGACTACAATTTATTTTCATCCCGACACTGAAATTGAGAGCATAAGACACACGAAAAAAACCACGGCGAAAGATAATATTCAAAATCTACACACCGCGCTTGCATCGGCTTTGCAATCTTTCAAGGAAGTATGTGAAATGCAGGGCGGGTTGGAGTGGGATTATCTTCCGTATGCAGGAAAAGTGTTCAAAGTGAAAATGAAATTTGCAATTGCCTATGTTGTTGGGGATACAGAACTTCATGACAAACTATGTGGAAAGTATGGATCCTACACGCAAAAGGTGAAGAAATTGTGCCGACATTGTACATGTCCTACACGTGTCATCCATAAACCAAAAGCCCAAGTGGAGGAACTGACTCGTCTCTGGGTTCCAGAAGATTTTGATTCCCCCCCAAACAATTCTGCACGGGAACACCTGGAGTACTTCAAAAGCATATCGCACCATCCCATAAAAAATGCTTTTCACAGCCTCAATTTTGGTAGTAATGTCAACAACATTCACTTTGCTACTCCCGGTGAGTGTTTGCATATGCATCAACTGGGTGTAGCACGTCGGGCAGTAGAATCACTCGATTCATTGTTAAAAGGTAGTCCTAAGTGTTGGTATGCCCCTGATTTAAACACGAATGGCACATCAGCTACTATTGGTTCACTTGCGCAGTTATACGGTGCTCTTTTGTCAAGGCAATCGGACAGAGATTTCCCCAGAACCAAGTTTTCCAGTCAGCTTCTCTCCATTACGAAAAAGGAGGGTAATGATTTTTCGGGAATGCTCATTTCCATTCTGATCACCCTTTGTTCCGATGTGGCAATAAACATCATCAAGGACGCGACATTTATTCAGAAACAAGTAGAGGTAATTCAACTGATACTGTCCATGGAAGAATTCTTGAAGCATGGGAATATACCCATTTCTGGATTGGAAAATCTCCCCAAGATGATAATCCATTTTATCAATTGTATTAATTCGACCTGCCTCAGAGAGGGAATGGGTACGAAACTGATCAAAAACCATCTATACTTTCACGTTGTTGATTACATCAAACTTTGGGGACTTCCATGCGGATGGGATTCTTCTTATTCCGAATCACACCACAAAACTGAAATCAAAGCACCCTCGAAGAACACTCAACAGAATGCTTCGACATTGATAATGCAAACGGCAAAGCGACAGGAAGAAAAAATGCTGTTACGAGTAGCTACTTCCAAGTTTAATTTAGTGACGGCAGAAGATGTTTCTGGTAATCGAGTCCCTCCCGAAGTTTCTGGTTCAAAATTTCATGTTTTCACTAACGACGATGGGGCAAGTACTATGAGATGGGATTAGGTCATCGAACAAAACAAAACCCTATATTTCTCCCATCGTGTTGTCTTTTGTATGTCAGAATGTGCTTCCACTTTTGGAGGACTGTACGTTCGTGAAAGGATTTACTGAACATAACAGGTTTGACGAGTGCACACAGCAAAATTACTTGTTTCGGAGCCACCCTTCATATCGTTCCGATGGTGGCCAACTAAACTCTGTCTGGTATGATTGGGCGTTGTTTGATGTCGACGCATGTGAAATACCCTGCCATATTATGTGTTTCCTTGAACTCTACAATCTGAAGCAGCCTTACTCATTTGTTTCTGAGTACGAAATTGCCGACGAAGGCATTTATGCAGTAGTGACCAAGTTTAAATCCACTCCACTACCAACAGCTTCGTCGTTTGTGACGAGAGGTGAAGTAGACGACAATTCCCTGTTCTTATTTCATGTCGACAGCATACTTTCCGATGTAGCAGTTGTCCCTGAACTTGATGCAATTGGTACGTTGCAATCTAACTCATATCTAGTTGTCTCTAATCGAAGGGCTTGGCTGGATGAATTCCACAAGACAACGTCATCTTTGCCTAATGAAGAGGCACTCTACTCCCAATGCACTATTGTTGAAGAGGACAGCGACAATAATGATGATGCTACTAATTCAGGTGATGATTGTTCAATGTCATCGAATGATGATGACTATAGTGAGGTCCTCTCTGATACATCCAATACTTAATTGTTTTCGTACTACAATATCCATAATCACTTAGTATTAGTGAAGAATTGAATGCTCCTCCCTATTGATCGTAACATATTTCTCCTACGTTTTGATTGATAGCTACTCCGAAACGATTGCACAATGTCGCAGTAAAACAAACGAAGTGAATGTAACGTCTAACTTTAAATTATTGTTTAATATATTATAGAGGATCAGCTCTTCTCACAGTTTTTGTCGACACATAGGCACTCATAATATAACAGCCTTTGTATTTTGGATTCGAACAGCTATGTAATACTAATGGATTGAACAATAGAGTATCGCCTGACCTCAATGGAACTTTCACTTTATACGTTGGGAACACAAAGTAATAAATCACCTCGTCATCACTTACATGTTTTGGAGCAATAACCGTCAGCCTTGTATAGAACATATCGGCATCGGTATGGCATTTCGAGTGATAATCCTTTCCAATAGAAAAGGCCGTTGCGTGATGGCCGATTGCATTCAGTGTTGTACGACTAACAACCTCATTCATCACAGTTGTTTCAAGGTTGACAAATTTGGACATTTTACGTAAACAAAGCTGCATTTCCTTCACAATGTGTAGGGCTTTCTGTTCAAGGTGGTCTTGTGTTTTCGGTTCCACATTCTTGTTGAAAACATACACACCATTTCCCGATTTCAATCGATTTGGTCTCATCCCAATAATACCATATCCACTGTTTACACTGTCACGTTTGGTTCCCCGGCCTATTTTGGGTTTAGATTGAACAATTTCCGCAGCAAATGTTCTTGTAATTTCTATATTTTTGGGAGTACCCAAGCGTTGTTTTGCACATTTTTTGGAACCTTTTGCAAAGATTCTCAATGATGGTTCCGATTCGGCGACTGCTAAAAGCAACTGATCGTCGGTACTATCCAATGTCATGAAACTATCAATAGACACCGCCTCTTCCGATGTGTATTCCCTTCCTCCAATTGTTTTAAAACCCCATCGTGTTTCCATGAATTTACCTCGAAACCCATTCTTGTGAACTGTTTTCAATGCTATTTGCTCCACATGTTGTACAATTTCCTTCATACTTTTACGCTTCTTGTGTTTTATCTCCGACAAGTGTTTGTAAGTCTGGTGGATTGTTGATGATGACGTTTCTCCGTTTTTGAGAAATTTTGATTTCATTCTCTTTCTCTCTGTCTTCCCCCGTTTCCTCTTTGATTTTTGCTTCATTGATTTTGTTGCCAATTGCTTTGTTGTTGTAGTCAATCCCATTGCACCGGGTGCCTTTCTTGTGTGACCGTTGCCGGACTCTTTGCAGATAAGATGTTTGAGGAAGACGATGAATCGATTTGCCCATGGAGTGTGTTTCCGTGTCAACTTTGTGGAACGGCGTTTCATATTCAGTTGTCGGTAACCGCATTTGTGACTTTTGTGGCCGCTTCGAATGTTCCCACCTGTTGATATCGCTGCCGCTGTTGGTTAGGTCGTTCCCGGTTCCGTCCGCTTCAAAATCCGCAGAATCTATGTAGTGGCGTTTCTGGGTCAAGTTTGTGGAACGGCGTTTCAGATTGAGTTGTCTGGAACGGCAATTCTGATTTGAACGTCTGGTGTATTGGCGTTTCTGGGTCAAGATTCTGTAATGGCGTTTTGGACTTACTATTCTGGAACGGTAATTGTGTCTGTATTTTTGTTTCAGGGTAAACTTTCTGGAACGGCGTTTCAGAATGAGTTGTTTGGAACCGCAATTCTTACTTTTGCGGGCGGTTGGATTGTTCCCTATTGCTGCTGTTGCTATTGGTGTTGCCGCTTGCTGCTGTTGCTGGCGCTGTTGTTGCTATCGCTGCCGCTGTTGGTTTGATGATTCCGGGTTGCGGCCGCTTGGATAGTTCTCGCTTGCTGCTTTTGCTATCGCTGTCGCTAGGTTTCCGGTTGCTGTTGTTGCTCTATGTCGTTGCCGTAGTCTACGATTGTATTCGAGTTTATGATGATATGTGAATTGAACCAAATGGGTAAGTATGTATGGATGCGCTACATTTAGTAAATAATAACAAAAGAATAGTATAATCTACGTGTCACTAACCTACACTGTTGGCCTTGTTTTTGTTGTTGCGTTCAATTCGTCCGATCAAATTGTTACGATCCTGCGTCCGCCTTGTCCGACGTTGTCTCAAATTGATTGTTCTACTACTGATCCGTACCTATGAAAATAAGAAGGAGGGAAACACAAGTTAGGACGACATAATGAGCAATGCAGGATGCAGGCATCATTTTCCCTCTATCTTACGTTGTTGTTTTTTCCGCCTTCGACCCAGTGTTGCCTTCCGATCCGTTGTTTCCAATACGGTCCTATGTAAATAGCAAAATAGAAATAGGAGGAAATACATTCTTATCAGCAATGCAGGTGGCATTGTAATCATTGCCTATCTCTCCCATTTGTACCCTTCTTGCTTGTTCTTACAATAGTTGTTCGCCGTACCTCCGTCCGTTGTTCCGATACTTTGTTCCGAATCGTTCTCTCAAACTACAGGGGAAATTTGTCGGTCAAATTGTTGTTGCCGATACGTTGTTCAATCTTACTCCTTTCTCACGAAAAACTGGATCTTTATCCTGTTGATATATCTACGCAATGGATGCAGATTCATTGATTTCAAGACGTATATGTAAGGCTGCAGTCCAAACAATATCTATCCAGCAATTCCTCTACAGTCCAATGCCGTCCAATTCTTTTTCCAGCAAAGGCAGCTTATTCGGATTAAAATATCTCGAGCCTGAATTCCCTGCATAATAGTGACCATTGCTGATCAGTTAAGTGGGATCCCGCGTTCTCGGACGGAGTGCTTTGTCGTACAAGTACGGTAAACCAACTCTGCTCAAGATAAGTTTGGTAAGATGATTATGAAGGGAAACAGTATTTTTTGACTCGAAAAGAAAAAAAATTCACGCTGTAAAATCACACTGTAAAATAACACTGTACAATCACCACACTGTAAAATCACGGTGTTAAATCAGTTCGAAAAAAAATGTATTCTCTGTGTGTGTGTGTTTGTGTGTGTGTGGCCATGTGTGTTCCAAACAAAGAATCGAGACTTACTAACCTGTCAGATCTACCGCTGTAAATCTAGAACAATGAAGAATAAAACCATTTTCTTATTTAAAAATAAGAACATTAAGTAAAGAAATATCCACACGCGCTCTTTTTGAATAGAGAACAAGAAAAAGTAGTGCAATGACTTTTATTCTTAACGTTCTCAACTTGTGATGCACTGAGAACTTTTATGTACCGGTGAGGTTGTACTTCTTAACAACAACACATGTGTGCCGGTGATCTTACTGGTAATGAATTTGCCTAGTTTTGTCCACCAGTATTCTATGACAGTAGTAGCTACGTAGACAGATACCTTTTTGTATAGGTATAATACGATAGTAGTATACGTAGTAGTACTAATGTACGTATGATAATACTAATGACTTCTGTTTCGGTTGTGAAGGGTGATTTTGTATAATTCATGTCATCAATCATGGAACGGCGTTTCAGAATTGAGTCACCGGAACGGCGTTTCAGCCTTTGTGTTTGGATCATGTTCCAATTTGAAATTTCGAATCATGTTTCAATTTCAAAACTCAAAATGAAGTACTACGTATGGTTCGGTGGTGAAACGGTTTCTTCGACAATTCATGTCAACAGTCATGAAACGGCGTTGCAAAGTTTGAGTTCCATTTTGGTTTCAATTGCAAATCACCAAATTACTGGGTTTGAAACTATTTGTCGGAAAATCTTAGCATACATTACCGTATCTCAAAATGGATGATCGGTGTTTCGTACCGTTGTGGTTCGTTTTGGTAACGTTTTCACTTTTCGTTTGCAACGGCGTTGCAGGCTGTACCATTTGTTTACCGTTAAAGTGGAAATATTTGTACATAGTTGCGTGATGTTTGTTTGTTGTTAGAGTTGCTGAGGTTTGAAGTTGAGTCGACTCTGTTTTCCTTTACCTCATTTACGAATCTCTTGATATGCGACAAAAAAAACACTTGTAGCAACTTAGATTGCTTTTCACACAATTTTATTTCGTTGTACTCTCAATTAGCAATCAAACAATGCCGAGACTTACAAGAAGTAGCGCTAAACGTAACAAGGCTAATTCACCACCAGATGAAGTCACAGATGCAGCCGCAACTCCAACCAATGTAGCCGGCGCAAATGCGGCGGCACAAGTCAACGGTACTCCAGCATCTACTCCACCACGAGATGAAGGGGCAGCCGCAGACCAAGACAGACCTTCAGGTAATAGTACCCCAACAACGTTGTTTGCAAACGATCCAAAAGCTCATCCGGTCAGTCAACGGCGTGCAGTCGATAAACGAAGGCAGAGGAGACACCACACATCAAAAAGACCATCACAGAATAAGAAAAGAACTCAAGTGGTACAAATACCAGCAGTCGTTCCCGAAACACCACATCAAGCAGTCACAGGTGCCACTCAACCTTCGTCGTCTACGGGAAATGTAGGCGGTCGAAGTTTGTCATTGGAATTATTTGATGATGACTCCCAATACAAGGATCACACGGATGCAATGAAAAGACGTGTCAAAGCTTGTCTGAAGCAACAGGGTCCTAACGGATTCTCTGAGAATATTTTGACGGAAGAACTCATCACTGCCGTCAGTCGTGACATCGAATCTGTCTTCCGCCATCTCATGAACAAGGTTTTCATTGTTACTAAACTTTCTTCTTCCGGAACCCGTCCTGACTTCAGAGAGCAAGAAACGTCAGACAAACCATCCTCGGGTCCTATACCAAGGGTTGTTGACGTGATGGTAAATCTTTTCCTACGTGACTCCGGGTCGCAGTTGACAAAGAAGGTCTGTATCTTGAATGCAAAGGAACTGACAACTCGTTTCAAGGAGTACAAAATGAAAGAAAAATGGAACTCCTTCCAGTCAGCCCTCAACTCCGTTATCAAAGTCGATGAAAATACAACGGAAGGCGAAACACAATTCTCCCGGGTTCAAGGCCAAGACGAATTATCGGAAGGCACGTCGCATTCTGTCTGGGCAAAGAATGTGGTTAACTACGACACCATACTGAAGTACATGAAAGTTTATTTAAGCTTACTGCGTTGGTACGTACGTTGTGTCCAATTCCCCCCTGCGCCTTCACCGGAAAAAGAAGGACCGTTTTTCAATCATAGATTTAAAGACGATGTAAAGAAAGGGAAGCTATACGTCCGGGAGATGGTCTCGTTCTTTGAAGGTCTTTCCTTTAACCGCGCATTGAGGCATTTTCTTTCCTCTAGTCACTCCTTTGATGATTTGGTGAAAGAAATCAATTCTATTAGGGGTAACGAAGTTGTTGGTGGACCAATAAGAGATGGTGTCGCAGCAGTCGAGATAGTGCCCTTGACTGATTCCCAAAAATACCTCAAGTTGGAATGGCCCTCCGACATGTCCAAGATACCCCTTGCATTTGAAAAGGTCCTCATGTATTTGTGGGTATGCTTCCAAAGACAGAAGGCCAGAATTTTTGAAGCACTCAGCCTTGACCACTTCCCCAATGAGTCATTACTACATGACAATTTGTACAACAAACTATTGCCCAATCTCTATGAGTCTTCGTTTTTGATTGGAAAATACACAATAAAAGGAGTGGACAAAAAGGTGGGGATTATTCGATTCAACCTGTTATCTTCTCTTCACTTTTGCAAGATTATGGAGCACCGGAAAACTCTTAACCAGTTCTACAGAATAGGCGTTGACTTTGACAAACAATTGGTCACTCTCTCCACTGAAAAGAAATCGGCCGAACGTGACATATTTGTGGACGAGTACAATGAAGAGAAGGAATTTCATGTGAAGACATTGTTGCAACATTACATCCTGAGTTTGTCCTGTGTTGACAATGTTGTTTCGACTTCTGACCAACTTGAAGACGTGAATCTTGTTTGCGACGAATTGCTCGACTATGTTCTAACATCTCGTTTGTCACGTGATGCTGACGGTACACGTGTTTCGGTTAGTAGGGATATGGTTTCAAAGGAAATAATGAAGGCTGTACTTGGTTTTGAAGAAGAAATTCCTTTTACCGTTGACCATGCACATGAGTGTCTGGACTATTTGTTGAAAGCAGAGCGAAGATCTTTGTCGTCGCGCTCTAATCAAGGTGAAACTAACCGCAAAGATCGGTTATTCATTTTCACCAGTGACGGTGCTCGATCCGTTCAATTTGAAGAACCAAGTCCGCCTGAGCTTGTGAGAGGTAAGGAAAGTCGACATACTTACCCTATCGCAAAAGAGGACTACAGCTTATCCGTCACAAGGTTCCTTAATTTTGATGAGAACTGCACGTACACGGTGGACGATCGATTGTTCTGGGAACATACGAGATTCGTATTCAGTGATATTTTCATCACACGACCGGAAATAGTACTCGGAGCTTCTAATTTTTTTGAGAGGTCTTTGCGGTTTCTGACAACTTACAATTATCTACCTGAAGGGGGACAATTGTTCGTCCCGTTGACAAAGGAACTTTTGTGTTCGGTTTTCACTAACAAAAGACACCTGTTGGAAGCAGGCTTGCAAGTAAGTTTTGTTTCACGAGAGGATGAAAAGACTTTACAATCCGATGGCGACTCATTGATCAAACTATTTGAAAAAATCAAGGTACCCAACAGTCAGAGTTACAAAGCTACCGACATTGCAAAGTGGGACTTCATGAAGAAACACTTGAAGAACTTCGAGCAGTTCATCGAGGAGAATGATACGTATTCCGTACGATGGATAGTGTTCACTAACACAGAGATCCATGGAACGGAATCAATCTTTCGATTTCCTTGGGAAGGCAAATTGACCGACAAGTCTAGTGAATCCTCAATTAATGAAGGTAACACAAGCAGCAATGATGATGAAGAAGAAGACGACGTAGAAGTAGTAAACGGCAACGTACCTCCCACAGAACCAAACGCAGTTAAAGAGAACGCATCCATGAAGGCAAAGAAGAAGTCGTTCCTCAGGAAACCAAAAAAAAGAAACAAGACTGCATCAGACGAATCCAATGGAGAGCGGAAGTACAAGGAGAGGAAGGTCTCTCCAAACCTGGGCCACGTTGAAGATCTTGGATACCTTCTGCAAGTTCCTCGCCCAAAACCAGCCAACGTAATAAGACAGAAGCGCTCCGGAAACGTGAAGGTGTTGTTCGAAGATCCTGACCCGGTGATCTCGTATCCTAAATTTGCAATTGGTAGTGAGGTGACAATCACGGGTTTGCCAGCACCTGGAACTGGTGTTGTGAAAAGTTATGCAGCGAAGAAGAAGGACCAATATCCTCAATACCCTGGATACATGGTGCACAAGAAACTACAAGATGGTACAACAGTGAAGCGCGCCACCTGGTTCCCTTACGACAGAGTGGGATCGGATAAACCACAGTTCACCAAGTTGTCGGATGTATTCAAATAATGAAACTATGCTGTATTGGGTATACGTTCATAGCCTTCTCCACGCACCACCATAGAACACAAGAGCAAAGAGGGCATAAACGGGAAAGAATTTATCATATTACGGTGTACAAGAAACTACCGGATGGTACAACACCAGTGAAGCGCGCAACCTGGTTTCCTTACGACCGTGTGGGGTCGGATAAACCACAGTTCACCAAGTTGTCGGATGTATTCAAATAATGGAACTACGCTGTAGAACACAAGAGCAAAGAGTGCCTAAGCGGGAAAGAAGTTATCATATTAGTACAACAACGTCGACACTAATAGTAGTTCTTCTTCTCCAACTTGGATTCAGATTAACCAAAACATTATTCTGTACGTAAGAAATAGTATTCAAAAGTAAAATAGAGTAATCTGACATTTACTGTGATTAGTCCATGAATATTGTTCCTGTTATGGGTGAAATGAATCATGAAGGAAACAGAAGTGAGTTATTATCTGTCATAGTTTGTGTGACACCACCTTGTACTGATAAGTGCATTTGGGTACTGGATTTGTAGGGAAAAAAAAAATACTCTGCAATTAAAATATAGAAAATCGTATATTTACTTGGATTGAACCACGAATATTGTTCTTATTAGGGGGAACATGCACGAATCATGAAAGTAACAGAAAGGAAGTTATCTTTCAAAGTTTGTGTGTCACCACGTAATGAGTGCATTTGGGTACTGGATTTGGAGGGAAAAAGCACAGTTATTTGCTATTATAAGATAGAAAATCTGAAATTTATTGGGAATAGCCCATGAATATTGTTCCTGTTATGGGTTAGATGAAACATGAAAGAAACAGAAGTGAGTTATCTGTCATACTTTATGTGTCATCATCTAATGAGTGTATTTGGGTCATGGATTTGGAGGAAAACACACAAATTTGCAACTAGAAAATAGAAAATCTGATATTTTGTGTGATTTGTCCATCAATATAGTTCCTGTTATGGAAAAGTTGAATCATGAAAGAAACAGAAGTGAGTTATCTGTCATAGTTTGTGTGTCACCATCTACTTACTAGTGCATTTGGGACATGGATTTGGATTAAAAATACACACAAATTTGCAATTACAAAGTAGAAAATCAGATATTTTGTGTGCTTAGTCCATGAATATTGTTCCTGCCTGTTGTGGGTGAGATGAATCATGAAAGAAACAGAAGTGAGTTATCTTGCATAGTTCTTGTGTCACCACCTAATAAGTGCATTTGGGTCCTAGATTTTGAGTATAAATACACAGTAATTTTCAATTAAAAAATAGAAAATCACATATTACGTGTGATTGAACAATAAATATTGTTCCTGTTGTGGGTGAGATAAATCATGAAAGAAACAGAAGTGAGTTATCTGTCGTGATTTTGGTATCACCACCTAATGATTGCATTTGGTGACTGGATTGGGAAGAAAAATACACACAAATTTGCAATTACAAAATAGAAAATCACATATTTCGTGTGATTCAAGAATGAATATTGTTCCTGTTATGGGTTAGATCAATCATGAAAGAAACAGAAGTGAGTTATCTGTCATAGTTTATGTGTCATCATCTAATGAGTGCATTTGGGTGATGGATTTGGACGAAAAATACACACAAATTTGCAACTAGAAAATAGAAAATCTGATATTTTGTGTAAGTAGTCCATGAATATTGTTCCTGTTATGGATAAGTTGAATCATGAAAGAAACAGAAGTGAGTTATCTGTCATAGTATGTGTAACACAATCTAATTAGTGCATTTGGGTCCTGGATTTGGAGGATAAATACACAGTAATTTGCAATTAAAAAATAGAAAATCCAATATTTCGTGTGATTAGTCCATGAAGGTTGTTCCTGTGATGGGTGAGATGAATCATGAAAGAAACAGAAGTGAGTTATCTGTCATAATTTGTGTGTCACCAACTCATAAGTGCATTTGTGTACTGGATTAGGAGCATAAATACACAGTAATTTGCTATTAAAAAATAGAAAATCACATCTTTCGTGTGATTGAACAATTATTATTGTTCCTGTTATGGGTTAGATGAAACATGAAAGAAACAGAAGTGAGTTATCTGTCATACTTTATGTGTCATCATGTAATGGGTGCGTTTGGGTCATGGATTTGGAGGAAAAATACACACTAATTTGCAATCAAAAAATATAAAATCCCATATTTCGTGTGATTGAACAAGGAATATTGTTCTTGTTATGAGTGAGATGAATCATGAATGAAACAGAAGTGAGTTATCTTTCATAGTTTTTGTGTCACCACCTACTAATAAGTGCATTTGTGTACTGGATTTGGAGGATAAATACACAGTAATTTGCAATTAAACAATAGAAAATCCAATATTTCGTGTGATTGAACAATGAATATTGTTCCTGTTATGGGTGAGATGAATCATGAAAGAAACAGAAGGGAATTATCTGTCGTGATTTGGGTATAAACACCTAATGATTGCATTTGGTGACTGGATTGGGAAGAAAAATACACACTAATTTGCAATCAAAAGATCCAAAATCAGATTTTTCGTGTGATTGAACAATGAATAATGATAGTGTAATGGATAAGATGATTAATGAAAGAAACAGAATTGACTTATATGTCAAGGTGGTTTGTGTGTCACAACCTAATTAGTGCATTTGGTTACTGGTTTTGGACAAAAAATTACCAGGGAACAACAGAACTATTAAAACTTTCATAAAGACTAAAGTATCAGCCTTAGAATTGGCAATATACTTTCATACTCTAACCAATCCATAGAATGAACAGTATTCATCCTTAAAACAACAGAAAGTAACAAACTGTTGCACTCAACAAAAACTTAGAAACAATCTTTATTTCTTAGGTTACTACTTGTTCATAGAAAAATAAAGAAATAGAACTAGTAGTAGGAACATAAAGTAAGGAGGGAAGTACTACGTATGGACCCATCTAAGGAGGAGTCGAACCACGAGACACAGTTACTTGAATATAACCGAATCATTGCGAGATGACGAAATTTACACCACTTAAAGTGCGGTAAGAATTATTCCTTCACAGATTGCAACGAGTAATTGAACGAAAATACCTCGGTATTTGCCAAACGTAAATCATTATTACAACGAAGAGCAAAATGGAGAACATAACAACACAATCAGCGTACAAGAGGAAGCCATTGAAGCCTAGGTATCTTTTGGATTCGGCGGAGTACTGTGCAAGAATGACTGAGCTAAATGACGGTGACGAAAACAACGAGAATAATCCATTCTTATATCATTTTGAAACTGGGTTCGATGCGCTATGTGCCGAAAACGGCAACTTGGTACTCACAATACTTAATGGATGCAACAAGATAGACGACGTTAGAGATAGACTCGACAGCCCAAAAGGGCATTTCGATGAAGAAGAAGCTTTAGAAATTTGGGAACAATGCTTGAAGTACGTAACTGAGGACATATTTCCTTTCTACAAGGAAGGCGACACTGATGCCGTTGACCACGTATGGGCTTTGGGTATCATTGTGGCACACATTTTATGCGGTTATCCGGCATTGAAAGGAACGGAGGACATACAGTGCTACAACAACGTGGGTATTGGACGACCAGTACAATCAGGAGAACGAGTGAGGCTCGAACTCAATGGTCATACAGTTCCACCAAAAAAATGGAGTAACCTTACGCCGGAAGCCAGAAAACACATAAAGCAATGCATACATTTTCACCCGGGTAACCGTCCCTGTCTGACGACCCTTTGGTTAAACGAGTGGCGCACAATGACTGAAGAGGCAATCATTGAAAAAAACAGTATAATGTACATCGAAGAAACCGACGACGGAAAGGAACGAAACAAAGAAACGAAGATAAACAACAAGAATAAAAACAATTGGAATTCATTCATGAACAAAGCGAAAAAGCAGTCTAAGAAGAAAAAAAGAAAACTCAAACAATTTGCAAACAAAGAGAAAAGGGAGGAAGAGGATAGAAACGAGAGAAACATTGTGCACTGGCTACAACTTTACGAAAAACGTTGGAATTCACCGGAAGATTTAGAGGAATACAATAACTATCCCGTTCCTTGTGGTGCGTGGGGACGTGTGAAATAGTCCTAGTAACAAGAAGCTTTACTATGGAAAAACTTACCCCTACTTACCACGAATACGTGCAGAATCCTGTCGTACTTAAATACGTAAATATAAAAATTAACTACTGTGAAAAACGTTAGTTACAAATGAAAAAGTCAGAATTGCCGTTCCAGGAAGCTAAATCTGAAACGCCGTTCCAGAAATTTAAACCGAAAACGCTAATAAAGACGTTCTGTAAATTTTCCAAAACAGTGAATTGTTACCTGCAACACCGTTCCAGACACACAACACGGAAACACCGTGGCAAAAATCGTGCTGATTTTCCATTACAGGCTCATCAATGCAACTGGTTCCTTACAAATGAAGAAGTCAGAATTGAGGTTCCAGACAACTCAATCAGGAACGCCGTTACAGAAACTTAACCTTAAAACGAAAATGCATACGTTGTGCGGATTTCCCAAAACAGAGAATTGTTGTCTCCAACACCTTTCCATACAATGTGCCTGTTTTCGGTTCTACAGATTTCAATATGAAGTGATGTGATACGGTACTAGTAGTAGGATGGGGAACATCAAAATAAATTGGTATCGTACAATCTAGTACCGTTACTAGTACTAATTGTTGGGAAATAGGAAGCGAATGTACGGAAGAAAAAAAATGGCGCGGCTAGGCAGACAGTTCTTTTTGGTTGGCCCGCGCTCACAAGCCCGCTTAGACAAAGACAAATGTATTGCAAATTGCTGAATTCATACAATCGATCACAAAACAAGGCAGCATAAAAATTCACAAAATTGCCAAAAACACCAACAATTGAAAAATTTGAAATACAAGATGACGAAACAAAAATGGTCCAACCTACCCAAGGCAAAAATAACACGTCTCCAAGAAAAGAAAATAGCAGAAAAAGCAACCGCAGTCAGGGATGGAGACACTAGAGATAATACCAAAAATACAGGCATTACAACCATGTCCAGCGAAACGAACACAAACATTGCAGCAACACAAAAAGGCACCACCACGACGGAAAGAGAAAAACCAATAAAAAGGAAAGCGGAAAACATTAGCATCATGGACAGCAGCGACAGCGACAGTGAAAGTGACACTGACAGTGACACTGATTCGAGTTCGGTTAGTGAAGACAATGATGGGAGCTCCAAAAAGAATAAGGATACTAGAGAAAATACCAAAGAGAAAAAAAGACAAAAAACTACGGAGGGCGGACGACAGAAAAAGAAAAACGAGAAAGAAAAAATATTAACAGAAATAGCGAATGAGGATCCGGATCTAGTACAGGATTGGGTGAAAACGTGGAGCAAAGGTAAGAAGGGAGAGAATTCTAAAGAGAATGCTGCAAAAACTACCAACACGGTACCATTGAAAACAGTGCGGGGCGGCGATAGCAGTGATAAAGTGAGTACATTGAGTGGTAGAACTATACATAGTATCGAAACGGAAACTATGAAAGTATTGAAAACATATAAAGATACAATTGAAGGACAGGTGAGGGCATATGTGAAGAAGAAATGGTACGGTGGCCTGAAATTTATGACAACAAACACACTCTCCAATAAAATAATCGTGCAAGGAATCGATGAGTGTGTAATATCCTATCCAAAAGATATACCCATTAAGAAAATCTGTGAATACTTTCATAATGCAGTACCAAAAGCCCTGGCTAAATTGAGACACAATAATCAAACATTGGCTAGAAAAAATTGGTTTGGTAAGTGACGGCGTAATTGTTGAGTCATCTGGAAATTATGGTACTTTCGACATTCTTCAATATGTGCCTACGACAGACATACAACTAACCCAACCATACTATGATATCATACTGCCATTTGATGACATCACCGCAGTTGATAGTGAAATGGCAAAAGTGCCGGCATCATTCCCTGGTACTGTAGCTCTAAATACGGACTCGATGGAAATTCTGGCGAAAGAGTACCGGCGATACGGAAATGCGGCAAATGAAGAATTTTATTATTTTGTGACAAGAATCCTGTCTGCCATTAATCCGGGAAAGACTAACTTTAGGCTGAGGAAGACAAAGGATCTTATTAGTACCATCTTTAGTGTTACGGATGAGGCTTTTGCCCTAATGATAATTGACAACGAGTACAGAAATTGGGAAAAACAAAAGGAAATGAAACTTGATGGAACATACACGACACACAAAAAAACAAAATACATGAAAAAAAAATATTGCGATTCAAAAAGTGGAAGTGCAAATGGATGGGACAAACAAGGACGGAAAGTGTTCACTAAATTGTGCAAGAAGATACAAACGTTAAGAGAAAATCCCGAAACGGGTATAAATTTGGAGAAAATGATGCTACAAAGATTCGACTCAGAAAGCAATCCTTCCAGTACTGTGTCGAATAATGGTGGCACTGTTGCCAGTAGTCTTGCTGAAGAGGAAAGTGAGGATGAAAACTATATTGATCCGGCATGGAGACAATTGCTTGACGAAATGGAGGAAGTTTAGGCCTTGTTTTCAGAATCGATACTGTTCATTTTGTCAGTCCATTCACTAATTTGACGAGGGTTCGTTCTGTGTGACAAATACGATTAAATTGTACAGAAAGAAGTACTCGTACATATCATACATATTTTGCATACGATAGTACTATTAGGCAAATTCTTTACACGAATAATTCAACTGTAGTGGTAGGTAGTCGCAAGCGATGATAGTAAATTTCAAGGGTTGTTTGTTGCGAGCACAAATATTAAATTATAAGGGTAGTGGGTAGCGAGCAATGGAGATACATTTTAAGGGTTGCGTGTCGCGAGCACTAATGTTGAATTTTACTGGTTGTGAGTCATGACGTTGCAAAATTCATTTTTGTAAATGTGATTCGCGAAGGTACGGGTAGGTGATATTAAAAATTAAAAATCAATATTCATGACCCTAGGAAAAAAATAATCGCGACCCAGGGATTGAGAGTGAGAAAAATGAGCATGATACGAAGCAACCGAATCATAGGGGGGGGTTGGTTGTGAGTTATGACCTTGGGTATTTAATTTTAGTAAATGTGATTCGTGATCATACGGGTAAGTTTTATTAAAAATTAATAGTAATTATTCATGACCCAGGGAAAAAAATAAACACGACCCACATATTGAGAGTTAGAAAACGTACCTTGATACTGGCCTAGTGAATCGCAAGGGGGACTCGTGCTAAAATTACACACAAAAAGGGGTTGCAACAGTACCTTGCGACAAAAAAAAAGGGTCGCGTGACAGTTATCGGACGTACCGTGGTGGGGGGTTCATGAGAAACATCAGACTCGGGTTCATGTAATGACCAATGGTGGAATTTTGCAGACAAGGAAGAGCTTCCAATGGGAACATAAGTGTTGCCATCCTTCTTATATAGGACTTCAGGGTTGTTAGCAAGGAATTGAGCAGGATGAGCTGGTGAGACAGAAGACTTGATGGGCCGGCTGTCTGGTTGGGGTGCTGCATTATAGACGCCTAGGGATGTATGGAATGAATCTCTAAGAGAAGCTTCATCTTCAGGTGGAAGATCCTGTTGGACATGCTCATATGCGCACCTGGAAATGGGGTTGGTGGATTTAGGATCTGAGAGGACGTCATCAAGGAGGTCAGATCAAAGGCATGCAACAAGCTTTTTCTTGTCGTCTGCAGGAATATTTAGCCAACCCTTCATACCAGGCTTGGAGAGGGTCTGCCAAATTGCAGATGGCAACCTTGTGCTTGGGCCTGGTGTTCTTCCAGCCTTGTATACCGCGTAGTCCTGGAAATCACCATCAAAATCAATGGGTGGAGAATAGGAACCAAAATCATCTGTCATGACCGAGTATGTTTGTGTTGAGGAGGAGAAGTCATGGGCATGTGCCTTGACAGCGGACCAACTACTGGGTTGCAACAAGGATGCTTGTGAGTCCAACCTAGTGGCTTTGAGTAACAGAGTGGT